>CM014278.1:67132139-67259545 GCA_004135705.1 Alloteropsis semialata | reverse complement strand
ACCGTGCAGTCCACGAAGTGATGCTTCGTAGATCGGTGAATTGGGCAGTACATCGGGAGGTTGTCCGGTTTGCCTTGGCGCCTGTGCGGGGGCTTGTTGTCCACGGCCATGACTTCGTTACCCTCGGTCTTGCGCTTCTTGTTTTTGTGTTTATTCTTCTTCTTGCCTTCCCCGGCTGGCTGGCTTTGTTCGGGCTTTCCGTGAACCCGTGCTCGGGCGTCCGCCATCTTGGCGGTTTCCTCCAGGATCCCGTATAGCTCTGCCACCGTCTTCGGGTTTTTCTTGGCAAGCTCCTCCGCTGTTCGCTCGTCTTTGCAACCTTGATTGAAGGCCACAATCACCCGATCATCCACCATGTCAGGGATGGTGTTACGGGTGTCGCTGAACCTGCGGATGTAGTCCCGGAGGGATTCTCCAGGCTTCTGCACACAGTTGAGCAGATCTCCCTCATGTCCGGGGCGTTTATAGGTGCCTTGGAAATTGGCTTCAAACGTCTCCCGGAGATGAGTCCATGACTTGATGCTGGCCTCGGGCAGGTTCATGAGCCACGTACGGGCTGATCCCTGCAGAGCAGTAGGCAAGTAGTTGGCTTTGACATAGTCGTCACCCCCGGTGGCATCGATGATCGTGGAATATATCTGAATCCACTCGCGGGGGTTGGTTGTTCCGTCATACTTCTCGATGTTAGTAGGACGAAACTTTTCGGGCCACCTGACCTTGCGCAGGGCTGGGGAGTACGCAAGGCATCCCCCCGTGCCTGGTCGGGAATCACGTGGCGGCGAATCTTGATGGGACCGATAGTAACCCTCACGTGCTAGGTAATCTCGATTGTAATTGAGAGTTTCCGGAGCGTCGCGAGTGCGATGATTGCGCTCGAGTTGTGGCCTCATGTCGCGCCCCTCGTGTGGGCGATAGTATGGTCGTCCGTTAACAGATCGAGACCGAACCGGCTGTGGTTCACGTGGTCTGTTTGATGGAGCTGGTGGTACGGCAGCGGCGGCTTCGATGCGCTCTTTGGCCTTGTCCGCTGCTTCCGAGCCTTCTTGGCTATGGTGGCCATCGGAGTCCCTCGGCCATTGCTTCCATGGTCTCCAAGAGGGTTCGGATCTGCAGATTGTCCTGTTCGACGGCCCGGAAATCATTGTTGAGATCTCGGGGAGCCAATGAAGATGCAACCTGCTGTGTACGGGTTTTAGCCGTTTGAAGTGTCGGTGCGTTGCTCAAACGTGGAGGAGGCACGGGTCGACGCGAGCTAGATGACTCGGCAACGGCCTCTGTCCCGTTTGCGTTTAGCACATAGATGCGGCGGTCTTCGGATTGTTCTGTCCCATTGCTAGATCCACTGTAGTCGAGATCCAACTGCGCAGTACGATCTGCAATGTCTTCAGGAGTTGGCTCCGTGAAGGTGGCGAAAACTTCCCGACCGGCGCATGTGAGGTCGGGATCGTGGATCCCTGTCATCTTGAGCTCGTAGTCACCTTGGTGCTCGAACACGAGATCTCCGAAGCGGATCTCCCGTGCAGGCACTAGATGGCGGTGAGCATAGAGATCGGAAGCGGAAGCGGGACTCCCGATCGCTTCCGACTTGACCGAACTGGGCATGTAGGGCATCGAGGAACTCGACGCGTCGGCGATCCAGACTCCGTTGACGATCGGCATGATCTTTCTTCACGCAAGGGCCCCTACCTGGCGCGCCTCTGTCGAGGTTGTACTCGTCAGATATTTGTCCGGCAAGCACCCTGCTTCGTGCGAAGATTGATCACGGTGATGAACAGAAAGACACGGGATTTTTATACTGGTTCGGGCCCTCGAGATCGAGTAATAACCCTACGTCCAGTTGCTGCTTATATTATCTCGTCAAGTACAGATTACAATGCGTAACAAGTACCCTCGGGTGGATTGTCTAAGATTGTAGATCAATGGACATACCCTCTACGTACAGGACCCCCGCTATTTATATCCAGGGAGACGTGCCTTACAAGACAAAACAGACCTAGACCTAGTAGGACTCTAACTATCTTCGGGCTTTCCTTCTGCGATCTGGCCATCGTGTCTTGTTCGGAGTCTTGGTAGTCTTGGAGTCGGTAGTCGGTAATCCTCGTGATCGGGTACCCTGGTATTATGGCCTCAACAGAATGCATTAACCATTAATGAAATTCTGGGTATTCCTTTAGGCGCAAATTCTATTCCTGAGATTTACACAAGCTGTGTCTGCTGCTATCAAGCAAGAGTTTTGTTGCAATGGAAATTCTCCTTCTATTGAAGAGCTAAATCAATTTATTACTGCTGATCTGACTGGTCCTCCTTTGATCCGTGCTTTTCTATTACTGGCATTATGTATCTTCCTCTGCCCTACCACACATCGGTTTGCAAGTCCATGTTTCTTTCCTGTGCTACTTGATGTTGAGAAAATAAACTCATTTGATTGGTGCACATTGGTTTTGAATTGGCTTCTTGGCTACATTGTTCTATATCAATGAAAAGTTTCTGAAGGAAAGTCCCCAGCATTGGGTGGATGTGTATTCGCACTTGTGGTATGTCTTCTTAGTCTTTCTTTCTTTTATTAATCGCCATATAATCCTGTTTATTTTGTTTAGTTCATATGAAATCTGAATTGCATTGTATAAATGTTTTCCTTTTCACAGGTTTTCTATCTTGAGATCCTCAGTGTTTCTCCTGTCCAAATTTCTAATCCTACTCCGGTGCTCCGATTCTGGTCAACACAAAATGTCTCTACATTATACGCCTTGACACAGTGGAAGGTTGTCCAAATAAGTTTGGCAGACTACCAGTAAGTTGAAATATGCCTTGTATGAATTTTTTTCTCTATAATACACTTCTTCCTGAAAACAATTTTGTTTTTTTGTTCCCATTATGTAATTTGATAGGTGAAGCACACAAATGCTATACCTTTCACTAGTGCGAAGCAATCAGTTTCTAGAAAGAATGTTCTTCCTACAGATGTAGAAGTATTTATTGATTCTGGTATTCCATCAGATTATCTACGCGAAACAGTAAGGCGTTTACTAAACTATTCCTTGTATCTCCTTCTTCTATAGCTTGTTCTTAATATAGTTTGTTCTTTTTTAAAAAAAATATGTTGCAGACAAGAAGAAATCTTGTGGATGTGTCAAACATGCTGAAATCAAATATACAGGAAATAATTGTTTCATCTATGAGCCCTGCTATATCATCATACACATCTGACGTGTTACATCTGATTCTGCATGATAAGTTTCCATCCTTTAACCATTCCGGTGCATCAAAAGCTGAATCCAGTGGCTGCGGAATGGATTCTTTGGAATCTGACGAAAATGAAGTTGAGTGTGAGAACTTTTTCGAATCAGATGATGATCACCTTGTACCATTTATTCCTTCTATTCACCCATTGGACAGAACTCAATTTAAATGCAAACGAAATGCCGCTGAGCAGCTGATTTCCAACCCAAAGAGGTACAGGTCTCCTTTGTTTCGACAGTGCTCCCCCATCTGTTGATGCGATGAATGAAGTTACACCAGAAGAACAAAGGAGTGCTCCTCCATCTGATGCTGTGATGAATGAAGTTACAACAAAAGTACAAAGGAGTCCTCCTCCATCTGATGCTCTCAAGAGCAAAGTTACACCAGAAGTAGAAAGCAATGCTATCCATGAGTTTTTCAAGAATTTCATGACACTGCCTGATGTTATGATTGAGCATGATGTTGTTATCACTCCAAGTTTTGATGATATCATTAATGAACTGGAGACCTTTCCTGAGGAATTTCCTGCTTACGATATTTCAGCGCCGTATTCTGATTTCTTTGAGTATGCAATATCACTAGTAGATGGTCCAGTTTACCCATCTTCAACAGAAGATTCTGGTAAAGTCTATTTCCCACTTACTTTCATGTTATAATGCATCTGCTCTTCATTTCCCTGTTTCTGCCAACAATCTTACACTTTGTTCAAATTACTTGCAATTGTAGATTCTGGATCATTGAATATAGATTTGCAAGATCTTTGTGCACAAGGTGATATGTTTTTTGCTGGCAATTACAATAGTTGTGTTAATGACCGCATTGATCCATCATGAGTTGATCTCGTTGATGCACTTCTAAGTGAAAAGCTTGATCAATGTGATCTGATTGGTAACGAATCCTGTGGTCATGGAGATGCATCAGTTGTTGAACAATCAAAACCCAGTGCCTCACATGGTCTTAAACCTATGTCTCTTAATGAACGGTTGATGCAGTCCATGGGCAAGCATGGCCTTGCTACACCACCACAATCGTCCGACAAGAATAGTATTGATCCCTCAGATTCTTTTGACTTGATTTCTGGTGCTTGTGAATCTCCTGAAACAGCTGCTGCATTGAATCTTTCTACTAAATCTTCAGTTCCTGCAAGTCACAGTACAAAGGATCAGTCTTCGAGCTCAGTTTGTCATGTTGATGATAGCAATGAAACATATGAAGAAGCTATGTTAAAATTTGCTTACAAATCAGAGTTGGAATATCAGAAAAGATGTGTAGACGGTGTTTCTACTGATTTTCGCAAATGTTCAGATATGATAGATGAGGAAGGAAAGCTGATGGATGCACATAAATCATCTGAGCAATGTATAAATCATTCTGCATTTTCTGATGTTCCACCTGTTCCAGTTGTCTTTGCAAATGAGTTGGAAATAAACTTATATGACAAGATAACTTCTGTGATCAACAGTAATGAACCAAAGTACATTTTTTTTATTTTTATGCTGTAAATTTCATAAAGTTTTAGAACAAATGTTACAGTTAATTTTTTAAAAAAAAATAACTGCTTATCTTTCCTAGAAGACCCAGGATTTTTCAAATTGGCAATAATTGGGTTGACAAGAGGACCTTAGCTCTTTCCATGAGAGCTGGCTGCTGGTTGAATGTTCACGTTATGGATGCTTTTTTTGCAATGTTCAACCATGCTCAACGTGAGCTGGTTGAAAATAATGAATTTGGAGATAAGGCACCGATGAAGTTGCATCTGATAAGCACTACAATTGTATGTTTGTACTGCCGTTTCTTTTCAATTTTGATGCAGTTCTTTATTTGTGTTTGTCCTTATATAATTTGTTCTTACAGGATGTTCTAATGGATGACCACTTGATACACAGTGATGTAAGAGACACGCTTTCCAAGTTTAAACTTGATATTCGGATTGATAAAGTGGATCATGTAAAATCTGTAATCCTTTTCTATTTTCTTATATATGCTATGGATATTTTCTTCTTCTCAACTGATTTTTACTTATTCTATCATAACTTGATTACTTCGAAATTCAGGTCTATATGCCATGCCAGATTGATAGGCAGTGGATCTTACTAGTTGCAAATTTGAAGGAAAGAAGATTTGACATTCTGAATCCTGAGCTTGGTGTTGCCAAGTCTTGCAGCACAATACACACTGTCATACACAATTTCAAATGTTTGTTTCTTCTGTCGTGCGAACGTTGGGTTTCATACAACATAAGAGATTTCAAAGTTAACTATATCCATGTACCGAAACAAACATTCAGGATTTTTTAGTTAACAATATCTTTTGCTTTGTTGAAATTATGTATTATAATATGCAGCTTGCATTACAAAAATTGTATATGTGTTGTTCTTTACATATATGACTCAGGCATATTTGTGCTCACATTCTCTCAGTATTTTGATGGATCTTCGGTTGCAGCTTTCTCGAATGTAAGAAGTTTACATTTCTTCTTGTTTTAATTTCTTTCATTTGCTTGTACCTTTCTATGCAAGTTGATCTATTATTCCTGTTTCTTTTCTCTCAGGTTGATCTATTACCGCTTCGTCAAAAGCTGTTGTTTCAGCTTCTGAACTATGAACACAATATCCATCATAAAACAGTCAAGAGAATTTTGTTTTGCTTGTAGACAAGTTGCTGCCAAGCTTGCCTTTAATTTGCATCAGGTGGATAAAGTTCGAGCTGCAGTTTTGCTAGTCATAAGATCAATGAGATGTTTCTACTTGCAAACTGAAAGTTATCATGTGTGTAATTTCATTTTGCAGCATTTGTGACATTTTGTTAAACCTGCAATCAACTATTTACCCTTGTTGCAACTGACTTGCTATTAGTCTTGCGAATGCCTTTGTATCAGCTACAATGCAAACGTGTTGCCATCTTCTTTTCTGCTTACAAACATATATTCAGCTTGATTGCAATTGGGCTATTATTAGTATTGCAAACATGCAGTTGTTCTGTTTGCAAATGATTCTTTTTTTCCAAAAACTTATCTGCTTGTCTGCTTCCAGAAATCTATTCGCGTTGATTGCAATTGAGCTGTTATTACTATTGTAAACATGTAGTAGTTCTGTTTGCAAATGAGTCTTTTGTTCCGAATACTTTTAATGGTCATTGTGTCAGTTTATTTTTGTGAGCTGTAAGTCTGTACCTGTTGTTTTAGTCATTGTGTCACTTTAGTTTTGTGAGTTGCAAGTCCCTGCCCGTGTTAACCCCCTTATCACCCATAGCCCGGCGAAAAAATAATAAAAATTCCAAGAAAAAGTCCAAAAAAAATCCTATTTTTACTCAGAAAAAGTCTCGAAAAAAAAATTCAGTACGAAAAAAGCCCACAAAGAAAAAGTTTAGAAAAAAAATTCCAACACGAAAAAAGCCCACAAAGAAAAAGTCTGGAAACAAAAAGTCCAGTAGTGGGAGCGGGCGCGCGCACGCGTTTTTCTTCTTCCAGCGCGCGCGCGGGAGAGCTACGGTTTTTTTCTTCTTCTTCGGTAGTTTTCGGTAGTATTGCTAGGGTATGTGCATTTTGTGTATATATATATATACGTGTTATGATTTGTTTCATGTTTATATTTTTGTTATATAATTTCTAAGATTTATTCCATGTGTATATGTTTGTTCCACGAGTACAATGATTTATTCAAGTCACAATGACGTGGGTAACCATTGTGTCCTCAAATGTAACAAATGCATATAAAAGCCCATAAGCAATCACACTGGTAACGTGTTACCAGTAGAAGACACAATGGATATTTGGGTAACATGGGCTTTTGATGCTTGTTATCAATAATTGAATATTGGTAACAAGATTCTAATGTTGTCTGTTATACCTATCCCATTCCCCTTTTTATAAATTGCTACCTCCTCCATTTCAAAAGGAATGCAGCTCTCGCTTCCCGAGGAATCAAACAAATTTTAGTTTGACTAGATTTATGCAAAATAATACTAACATTTATAGTATAAATAAGCATCATTAGATTAATTATAGAATATACTTTCATAATAAATCTATTTAAAAACATAAATGTTAATACTTTTATGTATAAATTTAGTCAAATTTGAAATTATTTAACTTCTCGAGAAGTAAGAGTTGCATTGTTTTTTGAACAGATTCACCAAGGAGATACCTCCATGTCTTGCGGATGAATTGACGAATGTGCTAGGGCCTACATGAATGTACGAATGTACAAATTGCAGAAAATATTTTTTTATCACTTGGTGGATGCTCACATTCGATCTATTGACACCCTGGAAACTGTGATTTCCACAATATAGTGACTAATGGCATTTCCTATGAACACTATATGGTTCAAGCTTAATTATTTTAACACTTAAAATCCCCTTATGTGGCGACAAAATTTCTTCTTCACAATGTACTTCAATGTCCGCAACTATATTTTAGTTAATGTCCTATGGACACCCTAGACTTGCTTGTTGACTCTAATCTGGGTTCTGCCGCTTTGGGCTCATAAATCATGGATTCAATATTTTGTAAATGTTGGAAAATGCTAGACATGCAGGGATACAATAATTTGTGCAGATCATTTATACACGAGATCTAAGCTCGACTCATGTATTCTCGTGAGGACACTGAGTTTAACATGCTAATAAGAGCCCATCTAGGTCCATCCAAATATTCGTCTCCATGTCTTCCTCGTTGCTTTACCCTTTCTTCCAGAATTTTTCTTTGTTTTCACACATGGTGTATGATATTACTGTAGTTGATGAAGATCCAGATTTTTCTGTCACTACAACCAATGCGCGCAATTGATGGCATGTCAAAGACTAAGCTGAATTTAATTTGAAATTGAATTTAAAATTGACATGTTGTCTGACAGTAACATCTGGAACTTTATTTGTAGTAATAGCTTGTAGACTATAAGACTATTACATAAAATGGAATTCTACAAGGAAAGGCCAAGCGACTAGAAAGACTTGGAGAACAATAGTTGGTTTGACGCAGACAGACTCTTAACAGGTCAAACTCGGGACCTCAGACAATTTTTTTTAGAGAACGTGCTTAGCACATATTTCATTAAGAGAAGAAGGATGATTATAGACATCTACAATACAGGACAAGAAACCACAATAACACCAACAACGCAATAACACAACATCCATAAGGACAAAACACAACTGTTACAAACAACAATACCAGACTCGGTCTTTTACTAAACTCTCGTAATAGTGGGGTAAAGCAAGGGCTCAATAATTGATAAGCGTCATAGAATTAAAGTTACCATTGCACCTAGAATATGAGCTGCACCTGTCTTTTTACCCTCAGAAATATCGGAATTCAAAATTATAAGATATCGAGCCAAAGAAATGCGCTTTTCAAACATGCCAACTGCAGCATTACTAGCTTTCTTCGCACATATATCCACACTGTTCCAAGTAAGCAAACAGCTTTTCCGACACTTACCTGCGCACATTTGATGTGAAACTAACCTGCCTGCAGGACAAGCAGGAGGTTTGATGTGAAAAAGACAAAACAAATAATCCCAGACGGCACTATTTAGTTGTTGGCAAATTCTTGCAAAGATGAACTCCTTCCTAAGTGACAGCTTCTCCGCTAATTTTTTTATTGCTCGTGTGGAACTAGAGCTAGCACTAGCTAATAGTAATTCGACATGTTTGACATTTTTCATACTGTCAACCAAATCATGTCTCTTTCATTTGGTCGACAGTACGAAAAGTAGTGCCATCATGTCCCTTTCATCGGGGCCACATGACTCACAAGTCACGCTATATGGTGCCAAATGGAGAGCTTCATATCAATTATTCCACGCCCTCAAAAGATAATGAATTACAAGAAATTTCTGAAGGTCAAATCCCAGATCAGCACAGATCGTCAGTCTTTTTTTTAAAGATAGAGATAACTTTTTTTACAATGATTTATTTATTAAAATATAAAGGATATACCGTCAATTGAAAGTGGCCTCTTGCCATATGAGAAAACAATATACATGTCTGCCAAACCAAGACCAATCACGTATTCAAAATGGACAGAGTGTACAGAATGCAAACCAACTCAATCATGAACACTAAGTTTCCAATCCACTGGGAACATATGGAGTAGCTTCCAACAAAAGATCAGTTTTCAGCCGTGCCGTGAGTCCATACGATTCAGTCATATCTAGTTCACGTGGGTTTGCTCCGTTGGGCAACTTCCAATCGAAGTGGTAGAGGAGACTTGCAAGAGCTATCTCAATATTGGCCAACCCAAACGTCATACCAGGGCACATCCTTCGACCGGCACCACCAGGAATGAACCTGAAGTCTGTCCCGCTGAAATCGATCATGTCATCCTCGAACCTTTCCGGCTTGAACTCGTTTGCATCGGCCCATACCTTGTCGTCTCTACCAAGCGCCCATACATTGACAAACACCGTGGTGCCCTCAGATACGTCGAAGCCCAAGATCCTTGTCGTTTCAGCGCACAACCTTGGGAGGATCAGTGGCGCGGGAGGGTGCAACCTTAGCGTCTCCTTGATCACCATCTCCAAGTAGGGGAGCTGCCCTTGGATGTCTGCCTCTCCCACCTTTGTTCTGCCTTGGACAGCCTGCCGGACCTCTGACTGTGCTCGCTCCATCACGCGTGGGCTCCTAATGAGCTCACACATGACCCAATTGGTCGTTGTCGCCGTGCTCTCTGAGCCGGCAGCAAAAACATCCTGAGAAAATAGAATTGTGTCCATGAACATGCTTGCCATGCAATGTATTCCATATATTCAACTAAATATATCAAAATATTTACCATCATCAATTTTTTATGACGACTTTGTCCATTCGTCTTATTCACAATATCCCATGTATATATTATTTGTTTTGTTTGTGATTTGCTTTATCATCATATTTGCTTAAGTGTGACTTATCTGTTATATATATTTGCACAAAATTTTTGAATAATACGACGTGCCAAATATTTTATAAAAAGTCAATAGTGACAAATATTTCGATACGGACGAAGTATCAAACTAAGGACGGCAACTAATAATACTATGTCTCTCTCTCAAGTATAAACGGGTGAGTGAGAACTTACTAGCAAGACCCCGCTGAGAACTTCTGTGGTGAGCGTGATCCCCAGCCCACCATCTTTCTGGAACCGAAGCAGCAGTTCAAGAATATCCTCCTGACGGCTGCCGTCGTTAGCGGCGGCTCCCTTGCTTTCATGGTACTCGATGATGGCGTGCGTGATGCGTTGGAGCCTGTCGTGCACCTCCCTCGCGGCGCGCAGGGAGCCGGCGCCGAGCGTCATGGCGAGCCTCGAGCCCGGGAACAGGTCGACGAGGTTGAAGCCGGACATGAGCTCGAGCGCGACCTCCAGCACCGCGATGTACTCGTCCCTCATCGGGCACCGGTCGCCCATGGCGCACCTCATCAGGACGTCGTTCATCAGGACCTTGATCCGCTCGCTGACGTTCACGACGGCCGGCGATGGCGCCGCGACGACGGACTGGACCAGGCTCGCCGCCTCCTCCTCCCGGATGGGCCTGAAGGAGCGCACGCACTTGGGGCCCAGCAGCTCCGTGGCGCAGAGCCGCCGGACCTCTTTCCAGTGCTTGCTGCCGTAGGGCGCGAAGGTGATGTTCCGGCCGCCGTAGGTGAAGATGTCCATGGTGATGTAGAGCGGCCGGTTGGCGAAGATGGCGTCGTGGGTCTTCATGACCTCCCTCGCCGCCTCGGGGGAGGAGACCACCACCGTGCGGACGTGGCCGAGGCGGAGGAGCATGACGGGGCCGTACCTCTGCGCCAGCCTCCGCATCGCCTGGTGCGGCAGGGCGCCGAGCAGGTAGTGCATGTTCCCGATGACCGGCAGCGGCCATGGGCCAGGAGGCAGGTTCAGGCCGGCGCCATGGCGGCTGGTGAACAAGGATCCCATCTTTAGAAACACGGTGAGGACAACGACGCAGAGCAAGGTGTAGCACACAGCGGGCGAGAATGTGATTTCTTCCATGGGAGCACACCTTGGCGAGTGACGGAGTGAGCACAATGCTGGTTCTTAGGTTTTGAACTGAACGAAATGCATGTGTTTTATAGAGAAAAAGGGATGGGTGATTGATTGGTTCCGGATATGAAGACTATATGGTGGTTATTAGACACGTCAGAGTTTATGTGGTGCGGTAATTTAATAATCCTATGAAAACGACTACCAACCAACAAATTAAGGAAGAGATAATCCAAAGCCCATGGAGTATACTCCCTCCGTTTTCATTAGATGTCACATTAAGTTTGTCCTAAGTCCTGACTCAAACTTGTCTAATTTATAGAAAAATATAACAATATCTACAATACAAAAAAATTATTAAATTCACTATAAAATATATTTTGATAGTATATATATTTGTTAGTATAGATGTTATATTTTTCTATAAGTTTGATAAAGTTGTATAAGTTGAACTTATATCAAATCTGATGTGACATCTAATTAAAAACAGAGAAAAAGTATTTACGCAGCGGGAGTTTGGGATTATAGTACTCTTATTTAGGGGGGGAGCAAAAAAACCCGAAATCGAAAACCGAACCCGAAAGAACCGAGACCCTCTACTACCCGAATTATCGGTCTTCGGTCTTTTGTTCAGTCCCCGGTTGGCGAAGACCGATTTTTCAGTCAATTGTTCGGTCCATCCACCGCGTGACCCGACTACCCGAGTTTCCCTAACCACCCGAACTC
The DNA here is from genome assembly GCA_004135705.1 of Alloteropsis semialata. Classification (NCBI taxonomy): domain Eukaryota; kingdom Viridiplantae; phylum Streptophyta; class Magnoliopsida; order Poales; family Poaceae; genus Alloteropsis; species Alloteropsis semialata. Next base: position 67,247,613 of record CM014278.1, on the reverse strand, counting down.
TAGTCATCTTCGTCCTTATCCCAAAACCAATCCCCCCTCTCGACTCCTCTTTCCGTTCCCCGTGCTCATCTTCTGGTGGCCTGGCCCCTCACACCTCGTTCGCATCTGCATCTTCCCCTCTCAATGGCCGCCTCCCTCCCATCCGTCGCCTCGATCGGCTTCCCTCTTGTCCCAGCTCCACACGGCGGCCGCCCGACGCCTGGAAGGACAGCGTGGATGGTCGGAGAGACCTGCTGCTGCAGTGCTGCTGGCTGCTGCACAGACTGCGGCAGTGAACGCAGCCGATGATAAGGGCATAAGGCACAGCCGCATAGGTGCTCCATGACCTGCATGCCTACCTGCCATCAAAGGTCCAATTAATCTCCTAAATTCATATGTGTGTGCTACTGCTGCCACCGTTGGCCGTGTCTACGCGAGGCTGTGGCCTGTGGCCTTCCTGCTCATCTCCTGCTTCCAGTCCCGTCAACCCTCCGTGCTGGTGTGTTTCCGTGACCGTCCTGCTGAACCACAGAGGAGAACAACGCACATCAGCGGCCGGCGGCGCTAAGGAGCCAATCCAGCCGCAAGCTGCTGCACCCTACCCAAGCCACGACGGGTCGACGGCCATGTAAGATGGAGAGGTCACACACAGCTCGCATCAGTGGCGTCGGCGTCGGCGCCGGCAGCGGCCAGCAGCCACCTCTTTGCTCAGTTTCCTCGGTCAGAACCGAGGAACCGACTACGGTTCTCGGGTGGACTTCGGTTCCCACTATCCAAAGACCGAAATAAATAAAAGACCGAAGAACCGACCCGAAGGAACCAAACGCCGAGCCCTACTCTTATTATGCATTGATTGTTTGACCGGCTCTGCTCAAAATCATTTGTCACAGCCTAGAAAAAATTGACTGAAACGGACAAAACAAAGCATCAGACGGCAACAGGCATCTGCTAGCATGGTTTGTTGGCAGATGCTTGGACTACTTGTAAGTTCGACATTATTCTTCTTTTTCCTAAAGACCCGGAGCACTGGCATCAAATACTACTATATAAAATTTACACAAATTTGGCTGGATTGCAACCTGCATTTTCATGGTTACCCTAGTGCATGCTTGCTTCAATTGATATTTAAATAAACCTGAGACTTTCAATTAGGGGTGGGCATTTTTACACAGAAAACCGAGAACCGCACCAAACTTTCGGTTTTTTCGGTGTTGGGCTTCGGTGTCGGTTTTTGGTTTCACGTACTTCGGTGTTCGGTGTTTACATCCGTTTTTAGTAGCTGAAAACCGATCAACCGAATAGTAGAAGTTTTCTGTTGGCAGTTCCCAACAGCCCATTAGGCCCCTCCGTAAGCACCTTGCCTGGCCCAAATATCAACATGCCCATGAGGCCCAAACCAACAGCCCACATCGGCATCACATAATCACGTGAAACCAGCTAGCTTGCTCACATCCGCCGCCGGTGGCGCATCTAAATCGCAGACCTACACAGGGCGGCGGCGCACGCCGCGCATCCGAGTTCCCAAGTCCCGGCGATGCGACTCATGCAAGCTGTAGCGGGCCTAGGTAGCTGTCCTACCGGAGGCCAGAGAGCTTGAGCGAGGCGGCGAGCATAGCGACGTCGGGCAACGACTGGCGAGTATAGCGATGTCGAGCAACGATCGGCGAGCGCGAGTGTGAGCTGTGAGGCGCGGACGAGGAGCGCGCCGCGCACCGTGCAAGCCTCGAACGAGGAGCACGTGGTGCGGAGCACAGGGAAGGGCGCATCGACACAGGTGAGTAGGTGACTGGTTGTGCGTGTGCAGCGCCGAGGAAGAAGGTTCGGTTTTGTTCGGTGAAAACCGAAAACCAAACCAAAGAAGCCGACGCCGAACTGGTCGGTTTTTGTTTCTTGGATGAACCGATCGGTTTGCATTTTCTAGCCGAAGTTTTGAAAACCGAACCGCACCGAATCGAATTGTCGGTTTAAACCGAATGCCCACCCATGCTTTCAATAGTTGGGGCCACGCTTGGTCCAAGAAAAAATTATTCGAACTTCATTTGCTCTGTCCATGCCCATCCCATTAAGCATTGTAGGCAGGCCAAAACCCATCAAGCTCGGACTAGGACGTCGAGCTGGACTAGACCGGGACACAAATACTCAGGTCAATAAACAAGTTGCCATGGGAGTTTCCAATTCTTTTAAAATGATTTTCTATTTTCATTCTAAAGCTAAAATGAAATTCTAGGTACTTATTCTAAATTGAACTACATGTATCTCAAATAATTCTTAAACATTTATAGAAAAATAGTATATAAAGACATATGCCCTAGGTTACATCATATTTTGAAAAAGATATGAAAGATTGAAAGGTTTGCTATGGATATTCACTCTTTTATTTATAGTTTTACTTGTAAAAATAAAAGTATCTAAACAAATAAAAAATATGAAAATTGGCATGAAGTCCTTTTATAGTGTTAACCTTCTCATAAAAAAATTCAACATGTTTTATAAAATAGACTATACATTGCTAACGAAGACATACATTTCTCACACTCTTTCGTACAATCAAGGCAAACTTTCAAGTTGCAAACCCTAAAACATTATTTGTGCTCATATTACATAAAATATTTTTTATGTATTTATACTGCATATAAGTTCCATTAAGGAGTTTTCATTTTGTGAAATGAGTTGCTATTTTTTTGGATTATTAAATGATTTTTTCTTATAAATCAATTTTATGTACGCCGGTTTCTATTTTTCTATATTTTAGATATTTTTCTTGGACCAGGAGCGTGTAAAGGATAACCACAAAAGTGGTCGAACATAAAGTCATAGACCTTGATCACAATGATCACAGACGCTGGCATATGAAGAATGCTGACCATGTACTTTACAGGTTAAAGAGAGATACCTAGCTAGCTAGAGAATAGTACTCCCTCCGTCTCAGGATATAAGGCGCGGTCAAACTTGGCACAGTCTTCAATAATAATATTTGACTCTTAATATCTTTTATAATATAATGTTTGCAACAATAAAATTATAGACGTATGAAACTACTTTTAAATATGAATACAATGATATCATTGTTGTAAGACAAAGTTTTTATTATACAAGATTAATCGTAAGTCAAAGTTTTTAAAGTTTGAATCTTGAATTACGTGCGTGCCTTATATCCTGGTCAAAGTTTTTAAAGTTTGAATCTTGAATTACGTGCGTGCCTTATATCCTGAGACGGAGGGAGTAATAGTTTAGCAGAGTCGAGGTGATATTACTATTCTGTAGCTAGTAGAGACGACTATGCATTCACTACGGGAAACAGGTTTGTTCGCCGTGGGCCGCCCCTGGCAACGCGCACTCGGCAGACGAAGTAACGGCGAAGAGCTCTTTGCCGAGTGCCTTTTATCAGGCATTCGGCAAACTCTTTGCGGAGTGTCTACTTGCACTTGGCGAATTTATTGAACACTCGTCAAAAAAAAAGTTGCCTAACGGCTAGGATTGGCGGCGTCATCACCTTTGCCGAGTCCCTACCGGTTGACACTCGGCAAAGGCCCAACCTTTTGCCGAGTGCCCCTGAACCGGCACTCGGCAAAGATCTGTATGCCAAGTGCCCCTGTGCCGGCACTCGGCAAAGTTTTATATATGCCGAGTGCCCCTGGGTCTGGCACTCGGCAAAGACCAGGTAATGCCAAGTACCGGGAGTTTGCCGAATGCCTTGCTTCAGGCACTCGGCATAGGCCTTCTTTGCCGAGTGCCCGATGGAATGCACTCGGCAAACTATCGGGCACTCGGCAATCTTGAAGTTTCCCGTAGTGATTGCATATAGCTAGCCCTTGTCACTGATCGGATTTAGAGGATCCTCCGTCAGATTATTCATAGTCATGAGAAATCTTACAATGGTGTTGCGCCGCCGCCGAAGCCGCCTCCGCCTCCCCTGCCGCTACACAAGATTCCGCCATGGGGGGCCTACCACGACTCCGATCCAGTGAACGCGGTGTCCAGACGGCCTGACTCGCTGCCCCCACGGTGCAGTGAGTCGTCGTCCTCCTCGGGCCCAATTGCAGAAAAGAGGACACATGGCGGACGATCAACGGGGAAGGGTTTACATCCGGTGGCTGAGGAGACTGCGCTACACCCAGATGAAGTAATCGAATCCTTCTTCGGCCAGCTGTGGGTAATCCCTTCCTCCCCGCGTCGCGCTAGGGTTCCAGCCGCCGAGGGATTCCTCGCCTGGATCCGTGCATTTGGTGAAGGCGAAGAGATTCTCCCTTGAGGAATGCTACCCTGTGAGGAAGTCTGACCGAATCGAGCAGAAACCAATCCAAATCAGCTTCTCTCGCGATATCTGGGGAGGTCGACATCAACGCGAATCCTACGCGGAGATTGTCAGGAGAAGGAAGATGGGAGAGAGAGGGAGATGGGTCTGGCATCAGGAGGCGCCGCAGCCGCGCCCCCAACCGCCGAGGCCACCACAACGTCGAGATCCCCCACATCAACCTCCGCAACATCAACAGTACCAGCAACCCCGCCAGAGACCTCCACCGCCGCCACAACCGTCGATCCAGGGTGGACGTCTTTCGGGGCCTGCGCCTGCTGGACGACCGCCGCAAGGTCCCCCCATAGGGGGACGCCCGCCTCAAGGACCCCCCAATGGAGGGCGCCCGCCTCAGGGAGCACCACAAGGCCGGCCTCCTCAACAACAACAGCCCCAGCGACAAGTGAGAGGGGACCTTGAGCCTCCGGTGCTTGATCCAAGGTACAGAACCCTGATCTGCTTCAATTGCGGGGAGCCGGGCCATTTCGTAGGTAATTGCAACAAACCAAAGGTCTGTTTCATGTGTGCAATCCCTGGACATCATATGGATGCGTGCCCTAAATGGTCTCAAACACACCCAACTGCTGCTTATTATGGTAGTGCTAGTCAAGGTCTGGGATTTTACCATGTTGAAGTTTCTGAAAACAGTCCAAGTCAATGGCTAAATCTCACTAACTGTGGTGTTGTTAGAGTTTTGGCTGGGCAAATCTCTGTGGTTGAACTTGAGAAGGAGTTGGCTGATATATTCTGTAAAGAATGGCCATGGAGGATTAGGGAATTAGACCCTGGGAATTTCCTAGTTCGATTCCCATCTCACAGGAAGGTGTCAGATATTAAGAATTACCCCTCTTTCAGCCTTAGGAAGCCTGGGGTGCAAGTGGAAGTTCTGGAATGGGTGGGGGAGACAGAGCCTTTTGAAGAATTACAAGAGGTCTGGATTCAGATAAGAGGTATACCACCTAAGTGGTGTGATTGGAAAACATTTGCACAGATTACTTTTGGATTAGGATTGATGTTGGCAGTTGATTGGCAAACTATATTCAAGTCCTTTTATGAAGTGGTGAGAGTTAAACTGGCTTGTAGGGACCCATCCAAAATTCCTTTAGAAAGACTCTTTGAAATGAAGCATAAGCTATATGTCATATCTTTTATGGTGGAAGATGATATACCAATCCAAAATGAGCAGAAACCTCCAGGAGATAATCCTGATGATGGTAAGGATGATGATGATGATGAAGTGGATGACCTGGGAGATGAGTTACAGCACCTGACAAACATGGCCACTGAAAGCACTCCTCAGATCTCACAAAATAAAAACAGTAAGGATGGTGGCACAAATTCTGGGATGGAGAATCAGAAAGCAAAGACAGTTCCATTAATGGTAACAAGTAACCAAGATGTTGAACAAGCTACCTTGCTAGAGATGAAGATGGGACAACAGGTGAGTAATCAGTTGGCTGAAGAAATAGAAAACAATCAAGAAAGGAAACAAAAGGAAGAGTTGGGAGAATTGCTGAGTGAAGAGGAACAGTCAAGATGGGAGCAATTCAGAATGTTAGCTGTTGAGGAATTAAACAAATCTGATTGCTCAAACATTCTGAGGAACATGGAAATGGATGAGGATGATAGTGAGGCTGAATCTGATGAGACAGAAATGGGCTACTTCACAAAAGATATGCTCCAGATGACTTCTACCAAGAGAAACTTGTTACCTGAATTGGATGAATGTGTTGACACAATTCCCAAAGAAGCAAAAGAAAAACAACAGGCTAAACAAGGCAAGAAACAGAAGTGGGGACCAGAACTGTTACCTGATAGACCAAGGAGAAACTTGGGAGATACAAGAACTATTCTTCAAAAAGCAGCTGACCTGAAAAGCTTCAAGAACCTGGAAAATCCTCTGAAGGGTACAGGTAATTCCTTTGCTATGCTTGAATCTCAGTATTTAGCTAATCTTGCTGATAAAGTGCATTTAAACATGGGTATTGATACCTTAGCTGCTACTAATAATATTACCAAGTTACAAATGGAGGAATTAGTTAGATGTAATAATTTTGAGGCTGAAAATCCTTATGTGCTGCTACCAGCAGATTTAGATGTCAAACATGCTACTAATGATAGTAGTACTGGGAATATAGAAATGGGTCAAGGAAACTCAGGGCATGAATATGTTGCTGGTAAGGAATCTTGGTCCCAAGTGGTTAAACGAGGGACTCAGGCTTCTTCTAATAATAATATACCTGTTGAACATGATAGGAGCATTTTGGAACATTAGAAGCCTGAATAAGGCTGGCAGGCTTGAGAGTTTTAAAGATTTTATACAGAACAATAGCTTAGATTTTATTGGAGTTCAGGAAACCAAGAAAAATATGTTTACTACCTCTTTCTTTGAGCAAGTAGGTAGGAACTTTACATGGAACTATTTACCTGCTGATAGAACTGCTGGAGGCATCTTAGTTGGTCTTAAGACCAACAAGTTTAATATTTTAAACTGGGATATTAGAAAGTATTGTGTTGCTGCTCAAGTAGAAAATATTCAAGATAAATTCAAATGGAGATTAATAACCATTTATGGTTCTGCTTATGAACATGGAAAACAGGAGTTTATTGATGAACTCCATGAGATCCTTAGTAGTGTAGATGAACCAACTCTTCTGGGAGGAGATTTTAATCTAGTCAGGAGTAGTAATGAGAAGAGCAATGGAAATATTAATTTTCATTGGTCTGATTGTTTTAACAACTGGGTGAATCATTGGGGCTTGATTGAGCTCAAAAATCCTACCAGAAGTTACACCTGGACCAATAATCAAGAGCAGCCAATTATGGCTATTCTAGATAGAGTGTTTACCACGACTAGCCTGGAAGCCCAATACCCAAATATTAATATTAGGGGAGCATCCAGGTTAGGGAGTGATCATGTGCCACTAATAGTGGATCCAGGTTAGGGAGTGATCATGTGCCACTAATAGTGGACTTTGGTCTTGCTGAACAAAGAAAACCACACCTCTTTCGATTTGAAAAGTGGTGGCTTGGTAAGGAAGATTTTATGGAAATAGTCAGAAATGTTTGGGGATGTCCTCAGACAGGTGATAATCCTTTAGACATTTGGCAGAAAAAATTGAAGTTACTTAGGAGGAAACTAAAAGGATGGTCTATGAATGTTAATGCTGAAATTAAGAAACACAAGAAAGAGCTCCTTGAGGAGTTTGACATGTTGGATGTGTTCTCAGAACACAACCAACTGTCTGTAGAAGATAAGAATAGGATGAGTGCTATTAAAGAGGAGCTAGAAGACATTTGGAGAATGGAAGAAATTAGAATTAAGCAGAGATCTAGGGACAAGAATATTAGAGAAGGAGATAGAAATACTTCTTACTTCCAGGCAGTAGCAAACCAAAGGAAGAGGAAGAAAGCTATAAGCTCCCTTAAGGGCCCTGATGGTGATATTACTGATAATAAAAACATGCTGCAATTAGCAGCGGATTTTTATAAAAAGCTTTTCGGTCATGAGGAACCTTTAGGCATTCATCTACGGGAGGATTTTTGGGATGAAAATGATAGAGTTACAACCGAGAAAAATGAGAGTCTTGAGGCCCCGTTATCCGAAGATGAGATTAAGGAAGCTATATTTGGTTCATATGCTGATGGGGCACCGGGACCAGATGGCTTTCCTTTCCTTTTCTACCAACACTGTTGGGATATCATCAAGTTTGATTTTATGGAACTAGTTAAAGCATTTGATAAAAATGAGCTGGACATATCCAGACTCAACTATGTTATGCTTACCTTGATTCCTAAAGAGAATAATGCAACTGAGTTGAGAAAGTTCAGACCTATAGCTCTGATAAATTGCAGTTTCAAAATCTTTAGCAAGGCTTTGAATAATAGATTGATCAAAGTTAGTGACAGGCTGATCTCCAGTAATCAAACAGCCTTTATAAAAGGTAGATATATTTTAGAAAGTGTTGTAGCTGCGCATGAAATAATTCATGAAGTTGCTAGAAAAGGTGAGGCTGGCCTGATTTTGAAATTAGATTACGAGAAGGCTTATGATAGAGTGAATTGGGATTTTCTGGTAGAGGTTCTTAAAACCAGGGGCTTTAGCAACAAGTGGATTAATTGGATTATCAGACTCACTAGAGGGGGTTCAGTCTGTGTCAGAATGAATGATGAAAACAGTAAGTATTTTCAGGTTGGTAAAGGTCTGAGACAGGGTGATCCTCTCTCTCCTTTACTCTTCAATTTAGTGGTAGATGTGTTTACAAGAATGCTGAGCAAAGCAGCAGGACAGGGTCTTATAGAAGGGTTGTTACCTGAAACCTTTGAAGGTGGGGTGATTAGCTTACAATATGCAGATGATACCTTGCTGTTCCTTAAGAATAATTTGGAGCAAGCTAGACACTTTAAGTGGTTACTAGTGTGCTTTGAGAAATTATCTGGAATGAAAATTAACTATGATAAGAGTAGCTTGATGGCTTTAGGAACTACTGAAGAGGAGAATAACAACTATGCTAGAATTTTCTGCTGTAACATTGGGAATTTCCCAATAACCTATTTGGGAGTTCCTCTTCACTATACTAAGCTAAGGAGAGAGGACATACAACCAATAGTGGATAAAGTGATTAAACGTATTGCGGGTTGGCGGGGGAAGTTGCTGTCTTTAGCTGGAAAACTAACCCTGTTGAAAGCTTGCCTTGCAAGTATACCAGTTTACCTTTTGTCTATTATCAAATTTCCAAAGTGGGCAATAGAAAATATTAATTCTCAGATGGCTAACTTTCTTTGGCATGATGCAGAGGGAAAAAGTAAATATCATTTGGCTAATTGGCAAAGTTTGGCTCAAAGGAAGGAGTTTGGTGGTTGGGGAATACCAGATTTAGGTAATATCAATCTCTGTCTTTTAGCTTCTTGGATTAATAGATATCACTTGAGTGATAATGCTATTTGGAAGAAAATTGTTGATTATAAATATAACACCAAAAACCCAAATATTTTTTGCTGCCCTGTTATTGGGGCTTCTCCTTTCTGGAAAGGTGTATTGTGGGCCTGTAAAGCTGCACAAGTGGGGGTTAAATGGAAGATAGGTAATGGTAAAACTATCAGATTTTGGGAAGATCTATGGTTTGGTAACTGCAGTTTAGCCATTCAGTTCTTTGATTTATATGTTTTTGCTGACCAGAAAAATGAAAGTGTGGCTGATCTGTGGGATGGCAGGGAGCTAAAGATCTCCTTTAGGAGATATGTCACTCCCATGCAGATGCAAAGATGGTTAGAACTAGTAGCAATAGCTGAATCTATTAACTTCACAGATGACTGTGATGCAATTATCTGGACCTTTGATGGTTCCAGTAAGTTCTCTGTTCAAGCGATGTACAAAACTATTAGCTTCAGAGGTGTGCAACCAGTTTACAGTCCTGCTGTTTGGAATATTAGAGTCCCTCCACGTATTCATACTTTCCTTTGGCTGTTGGCTAATAACAAAACCTTAACCAGAAATAATCTCGCTAAGAGGAGAACAGTTGAGGATTTGAGATGCTTGTTCTGTAATGAACCTGAGACCGTTACTCACTTATTTTTTGAATGTTGTGTTGCTCAAGGAATGTGGGAACTGTTGTCTGACATTTTCAATTTACATTTGGGAGCAGACTTTGAGTCTGTTGCTCGGTGGTGGATTAGTAGTAAGAAACATTGTGTGCTTAATATGTGCTCTGCCGCATTAATGTGGTCTATCTGGAAATTACGGAATGAAATTTGTTTTCAGAACAAAGAATGGAGGAGTGTGAAGCTCTTGATAACAAGGCTGGTGGAAAGGCTGAAAAGCTGGCGAATGCTATGCATCAGTGGGCAATTGGAGATATTGGACCAGGTGATAAATGCTTTGGAGATCAAGCTGCAGCAACCCCTTCGCATCCAGTACCAAGTGATACAACACTCTGCTTCCCAGGTGGCGATGGCGTCAGGTTCGGAAGCATTCAGTGGCCTCCAGGACTACACCACTGCGACTTCTTCTATAGGAACTAGTTCGCTTGTGTTCGAGGAATTAGAGTTTGGTAGTCATGAGTTTGCCTTTGATGTTGATGAGCTACTATCCGAGACTGTTTCTAGCAGCGGGCGCGCTTCGAATACGGCACTTGGACTGTATGAAACTTGATTTGCTTTGTTTTGATTAACAAAGCGGGGAAACCTATTTTCTAAAAAAATTATTTGGAAGAAGTCAAGGATGCACAACCTGCCGGATCCCAGGCTGATAATGTGGGGCAGCAGCCCGAGATGCTCCCAATCAGGTGGGCGGTAATTATTCCCCGAGATGCCGCATAACTCTGGCTTCTCACCGGCAAGGACGGAGGAGAGGTCAGAAACACCTGGAAGGAGATCCTTGCCGATGCCAAACCAGAGGTTGAGCTCCGGCAAATACTCGGCATTGCCATAGAGTGGCAGCATCCAGTCACCAGCGTGACTCCACTCTCCCTTGGCCGTGTCAAAGCAGTATGTCCCGACGTCCTTGAAGGACATGCAGAGGTGGGAGCCGCCGCCGAGCACAGCGTGGGAGCAGATCCAGGTGTTCTTGAAACCAGGCTCAAGGATGAAAGGCGGCAGCGGGAGCGAGTGGCGGCACCAGATCTTCTCAAAGCACAGCACGTTGGGCTTGGCGTATACGAAGGCCTCAAACTGGGGTCTGTTTGGGCGTGGCGGCTTAAGCGACTGCTCAATGATGTAGAGTCTGCCACCGCCGCCGTCTTGCTCGTCAGGGTCAGGGACAGAGAAGGAGATGGGGCACCCCTTGGGGCTGTGGAGGCCAGGCATGATGAGTATGGAATTGAAGCCTGCGTCGTAGAGGGAGGAGAGACCGGATTGGTCGGTGCATATGATCTTGTTCTCCGAGAGGCCAAACCAATGCATCTTCCATCTATTGTCAGCCGCGGGGGGTGGATTTGGGTGGAAACTGATGCTCGCCGGCGGTATCTGGATGCTCTCCATCTCTTGCAAATTTAATTTCTTCGGCTCTGCTGGTGTCGCAGCGTAGAATAAGTGCTGGCCTGACATGTCCATGCGGCGAAGCGAAAAAACGCAGCGCTCGCGGTTCAGCGTAACGAGATTCAGAAAACGCCGGAGGCTCATCAGTCAGCTATTCTCGCCGTCGACAGGTATCCTGATTCAAAAAGGAAATTTGGGGGAAAATAAAATAAGCACCCTAAATCCCCTCTTCTTCCCTCAATAGATTTGAAATCGGAAAGAAAAAAAAATACCAGCAGCAGGCAGCAGAAAACGTCTCGACTGCGGACGGATCCAATCCAAATCAACTGCGTGACCTTCCTCAGATCTGCATAAAAGATGGGGTAGATGGCAACACACAAGTCTCAAACATCATATGCACAGGAGATAATTACAACACAAACAGCAGGGAATTGATCTGCGTGAAAGATGGGGTAGATGGCATCACACAATGCAAGTCTCAAAAATCATATGCACAGGAGAGCAGGGAATTACCTTTGGATAAATCTGAAGGGGAGCCGACGCAGATCAATGTACAAGCGGCGGTGCTCGGGCTGCTGGAGGAACAAGCGGAGGGCGAAAAGGCAGAGCAGCCGCAGGCACACTAGGGCAGATTCGGCGGCGGGAGCACGGCGGGCTAGGGTTTACCGTGTCGTCGCCGGCCCTTAGTGTTCTCATAGGCCACACCATGGGCCGAAAGACATTTGGATGATGTACGGACTACGGCAGAGGATCTCGTTTCGTTCTGCCCGAGTGCTGTGCCTGCGGTTCTGCCGTTTGGCCATTCTTCTCTTGCTCGGATTTAACTTAACCAACGATGAGCCCCCGGCGGCGGTTCCTGACTCTCGTGACCTCATCTATTCGCTTCGCCGCATGGAATGGACACGTCGCGCCAGGACTTGTTCAAGTGCCGGCCGCTCCGTCGCTAGGCTTTGCACCTGATCGACGACGAGCCCCAGCGGCGATTTCTGAATCTCGTCACACCCTCAAGGCCTCAACTCCGATCGCGGCGTTATCTATTCGCTGCGCCGCATCGACCTGTCGAGCCAGCGCTTGTTCTACCCTACGACACCACCGCAGTGGAACGAGTTGGATCTGCAATCGATGGAGCGCATCGGCGTCCCTCCGTGAAAGAGATCGATGCTCGTGATAGCCTAAGAGAGGGAGAGGGTGAATTAGGCTTTCTAAAACTTTGGTCTACCACATGAAAGCTAATTGCACAAAGGTAAACTAAGACATGCTACCTAGATGTGCAACTAAGGTTTTCTTCTAGTGTTTGCACCCACTCAAAGAGTTTTGCAACCTAGAGCCAATCCTATCAAGATACTACTCTAGAAAGGTAAAGGCACACAATTGCAAGTATGAAATGCGGAAGCTTAAGGGTTAGAGAGATGCAAACTTGACACGAAGATTTATCCCGTGGTTCGGCTTACGCCTACTCCACGTTGGAGCTCCACAAAGGATATGCTCCCGGTCGCCAAGTCTTGCTTCCCGGTCAAGGCCTTGAGCTCGCCACAAAGGCTCCTCAAGAGGGATGATGAGCAAGTCACCAAGACCTTGCTCTCATCAACCTACTCTTCCGGAGATCTTGACGCCGCCTCTTCCTCCGCACAAAGCCGTCGTCGCCTCTCCACACCAAGCCGGAGGGTCGAAGACTTGCCGGCGAGTCTCCAAGACTCCAAGGGGCCGGCACACCGAGATTACAAGAGGTGGCTCACACTAGAACCAGCCACAAGGTACAATACCTTGCAATGCACTCACTAGGGCTATCCTAGCTCTCTCACTCACTTAGGATGATCTATGTAGCACAAATGGTGGCTTGGATGTCTTGTAGGTGTAGGTGAACTTCTCTGGACTCCAGCAACTCTAAATAACCGAATGGGGTGGGTATATATAGCCCAAGGGGCTCAACTAGCCGTTACACAAAAGCTGCATAAAAACCGTGAGCGGCGTATAATACGCCGTGTGCAATTTTCCCACCGGCGTATAATACGCTGCCTGCTTTTCCAACGGTCAAATGCCTTTTCCAACGGCTACCTGTGCACGCCGTATGCTTCCGAACTTGTACGCCGTGACCGGCGTATCATGCGCCGTGCCTTTTCTTCTTCCTCCATCTGACATCGCCACTGAGTAACTTGCACGCCGTTACTCCGCCGAGGTCGGCGTATAGTACGCCGTGTAGAATCTTGCCGACCCTGACTTGATCTTGATCAACCCATATACGCCGTATGATCCGCCCCGGATACACACAGTACCGGCGTATCATACGCCGTGGCCTTCCTTCGGGTTCCTTGGCACGCCGTAGGCTTCTGTAGTTGTACGCCGCTGTCACCGGATTATACGGCGCGGGGAATATTCATTTCCTGGTTGATCTGCTGCCACACGCCGTAACCTTCTTGTTTGTACGCCATGCTCGGCGTTTCATACGCCGTGCTGTTCTCGGCTGTGCTTTGTAAACATTCTTGGGATGTAATTTTCTAAATATATCACTTAACAAACATATTAGTCCCAAAGACTATATTGTCATTCAATCACCAAAATCACGATATAAATGGCACAAGTGCCATTTTCGTTACACTCCACCGAGCATCAATTTCCACCAGAATCCATCCCCTCTCGCCATGAACCGAAAATGGAAGGTGCACTTCTTCGGCTTCTCCGAGAATAAGATCATCGCCTTCCTCTACGACGCCGGCCTGCACTCCGTCCTCGCCATGCCCAGCCTCCAAGCCTCCGAGTGGCGAAAACCTTGCGATGCCCTCCCGCGTCCAAGTGGCGCTGGTGCCCCGTCTCCCTCTCGGCCTCTCCGTCCCTGACCCCGACAAGCGAGACGACGGAGGACTCTACATCATGGAGAAGTCCTTACCCAGGCCGCGCTCGGACAAAGGCCAGTAAGCCAGTTCGAGGCCTTCGTCTACGCCAAGCCCGGCGAGCTGTTCAAGGAGAAGGTCTGGCACCGCCAGTCCGCCACTCGCTTCGCTTCGACGCCGCCAGCACCTACTGCTTCGACACCGCCAGCAGGGAGTGGAGCCGCGCCGGGGACTGGACGCTGCCCATCTTCGGCAAGGCCGAGTATGTCCCCGAGCTCAACCTCTGGTTTGGCCTCAACGAGGACGACCTCCCCTGTGTCTCTGATCTCTCCGGCGCCCTCAACGGCGACAGGCCGGAGTTGTGCGGGGTGCGGAGGCCTTATCACCCGCCTGATTGGAGGCGGCTCGGGAAGCCCCAGATCGTCAGCCTGGGCTCCGGCAGGTTGTGCGTCCTTGACTTCTTCCAAACTCTGCTCAAGGATACCTACGGCTGGGAAGGCGAGCCGGTAGTTGACGAGGAAGGGCTGTGTTCACTGGGGTAGAGCTGCTGGCATGTGGAAACGATGGCAATGGCAATCATCACGGGGTCTCCGGATGATCAACCACATGTCAAGAATTTACGGCGGCAATGAATTCAAAGAGGTGTTGCTCTGAATATACATACTATTCTTGAGACTTCACCATCTTTTGGCCGGCGGTCATGAATGATGAAAGCACGGCGGTTACAAGCTCGATCTCCTGGCTCTCTTTGATCGATCACCTCTTGGTGTTCCTCAAGGCGCCGAAGGAGCCATCCACAGCCATTCATGAAGAGAACTTGAAGCATAATGCATTTGTGTAGCACTTGTGTTAGCTTATCGTCACTCTCTCTGTGAAGTTACCATGAAACTCTATAATCTAGTACTGGTAACTTTTTTAGTAGTATGAAAGATACAATGTTATGCGTGGAGAAACCAATCTTTTAATTCCAAGCATGCATGCTTATTGCCTTCTTATATTAGGGGGGTGTTTGGATCCAATGGACTAAAGATTAGTCCATCACTTTTAGTCACTTTTAGTCCATTGGGCTCCAAACACCATGGACTAAAAACGGACTAATTCCTATTAGTCCATTAGTCCATTTGAAGTAGCTAAAAGGGACTAATGGGTTGGAAAGACCACACATATCCTCTGTGGGTCCCACCATGCCAACTACCAGAGGCAAGAGATAACAAGATATGGTCATTTATTAGGGGCATTTTGGTCTTTGTTGAACTGCTTTAACAGGGACTAAAACTTGGATCCAAACAGGTAGGACTAAACTTTAGTCCATGGACTAATGGAGATCCAAACACCCCCCTAGGTGCATCGCTTTTTTTTGTGCTGAGCCCCGCCGTGTGTCCCTCCTTCTGCAAATATATGACGCTTAAAGAAAATACAACTGTACAATATATTGTAACATGGTTTGACGCCTGGCGTTCGGGGCGTCTTGGCATGGAGACCATCATCATGTCATAAGAGATGGTATTTGTAGAATGATGTTTTGGCATTATCCTCAAGTTTCGAATCCAAATTCGGTCCCGAAATAGAGCCAAATCCAGTTCTTCATTGTAGCTTACCACAGAGGATTTTGGTTCTTATTAAGTCCCAGTCATTTTTTTTCTTCAAATGGCCGAGAAGTAGAATCTCGTAGTCATACGCTTCACTATTTTAGTAATTTATAAACATATGTTTAAATGCTACCAAGATTCATAAAACATATTTTTGTATGCAATTTCTTTTTTTTTTGTTAAATTGGCTGATGTTACAGTGTCCTAAAAAGAAAATCTAGATTTTAATATATTGAACTATTATAGTGGGGAAATATTTGTTTGTATAACTAAACTATTGTATCCTAGTGACTCTCTCAGTAATTTCTTGATAAAAGAAGCTTTAACGTTTCATTAAAACAGCAATACAAAATGTACCAACCTAAACAAAAAATACTTTTTTTTTTAAAAAAAAGAGCTAGCTTGATCAAGCCACAAGCCACCATCACCATTTTTCGATTCTCTCTTTGCCTCGAGCCCTCCACGATCTCTTAGTCGATCAGAGATGTTGACAGATCCAACGTTTAACGGTTTGAGGGCACCAACTCCAGAACGCCACATGTTTGCTCGTTTGAGCCTGGATGATCTGAATCCAGAAGTGGCAGCCGCGCACACGGTTGGTCACAAAAGCCCGTGACACACAAGATCAAGCGCCCCAAATAAGCCGCAGCCGCTTCGCCTCGATCCCCGATCCCGTCGCAGCAGGCACACAGCACGCCGCGACACAACGACCTCCTCACTCTCCCGGAGTAGTAGTCCCCAACCGGCCGAGTCAATCCCCCCATGGCGGCTGCGACGGCGGCGGCAATTCCGGCCGCCACGGCGGCGGAGGAGGAGGCGCGGCTGCTGCGCCTGGAGGAGCAGGCGGAGCACGGCGGCGGGGGAGCCTGGGACTACCTCTGCCTCGCCCGCCGGCTCCGCGCCCGCCGCCCCGCCCACGTCCTCCGCGTCGGCCTCGACCTCCTCAACGACGCCTCCGCGCGCTCCCGCCTCGCCTCAGAACGTAACGCGCTCTGCCCTCCCCTGACTCTCGCTGATCCGCGCGGTTCCGATTTGTAGATGCATAGATCTCGCCGGCGGCCTCCTCCCGGATAGATAGATCTCCGCCTGTGCGATCCATCTGTCTATCCGCACTTGCGGTTCCTTGGGTTTGGATTGCCCGGCTCAACCCTTCGTAATTCCATCCGTTAGATTAGATGCCTAGATCGCAGTATGTCTCTGCAGGATCTTTCCTAGTTAGTGATTTTGCTAGTTGAATTGCGAAAATATGACTGCGAAGTTTGTAGCTTCTCTCTACTCCAGGTTTACGTGTGCCTGCTTTCTTTCGGTGCAGAGTGGACGCTTTATGAGCAGGTGGCCGTGGCAGCCATGGATTGCCAGCGTCTTGATGTGGCAAAGGTGAGGCTCTCATGCAACTTGTGGCAGTCAATTGTGATGCTCTCTGGTTCAAGTTCCAGTTCTCTGATGCAGTGGTAGTGTCTATTCTTATTCTAGTTATCTTTTCATGGATTTGCAGGACTGTATTGGAGTCCTCTCAAAGCAATTTCCTGGGAGCACCCGAGTTGGTAAGCACTGTTACTGAATTCAACTTTATTGAGAATATGATATCTCCTAACACATGCTATGTTTTAAATGCTGTTACAAGTTCTTTTCAAAGTCGGAATTTATTCAATATAAATATAGTTTGATTGAGAATTTAACTAACTTGATATGAAACTTTCAAATATATTATCTAGCCTCTGTCATACTTCTGTAAAACACAACTATTTGGGCTAGGTTTAGATCTGCGCCATATTTATACCATCATGGTGGTTATTTTATTCCTGTAAATACAGCCTGGCAAGTACAACTGAAGGTCCCAAATCAAGCTTAAGGTCTTTTTTTGTCATGCCAAATGAGTATATATGTACTCTAGGTTAATAAATCAAAACAAAACTGTTAGTAAGATCTTGGTAGAAAAGAGGGCAATTGGATAGTTGGAGTTTGAAGGCGAGGTGATAGGCTGTGAAGGATTTGAGTACCTAATCGAGTAGTCATAGTGCGTACAATATTATCTGTAATTCTGTATATACATCTAAGTTCAAAATTTCTGATATGCTGTTTCAAGTTCAAAAGACGGAATCTGCCGATGCTGGGTACTTTGGTCGGTTGTCACCTTTCTGTATGCTTAATTCAACGAAGCTGTGAAACCAAACTTGTGATTTCTTTTGAAGTTAAACATGTGCACTCTAGATTAATGTAACAAGGCAAGGTGGTGGCGTTGTAATTAAGCGCTTGGTAGGAAAGAGGGCAATTGCCAATTGGATAGTTGGAGATTGGTGGTGATGTGATTTCATGATTAAGTTCTTAATCTGCTTAATAAAAGATAGAAAAAATGTATCTGGCGAGTTATATGATGCTGGTACTTTGGTCACCTTTCTGTATGTGCTGAACTGAATTCCTCTAATATGTAGCCCGGCTAGAAGCTCTTCTGTTTGAAGCAAAGGGTGAATGGGCTGAAGCTGAAAGAGCCTATGCGCTAATCCTGGAAAACAATCCATTTGATCAGGTATGGCACATCGTTGCTCTGATGACAATTCTTGTTTTCCACGTTAAAGACTTGGCGTGCAAGAGTAGTTCAGTCTGCCAATCTCTTTCCCGTAAAACCAGACAAATCATTATGTTCACTGGTTTCTGAACCTTATCTGGTACCATTTTCTGTTTTTGGCAGATTGTCCACAAGAGGAAAATTGCTATTGCAAAAGCGCAGGGTGATATGCTGTTAGCGGTTGATTATCTAAATAAGTATCTTGAATTGTAAGTAGCTGCATCCACTTTGTTTTAGGAGTAAGATATAGTTACCTCTAGTTCCTTTTGGTGTAACACATTAACCCTTTTCTTATATTAGGTTTATGGCAGATCATGATGCCTGGAGAGAACTTGCTGAAACATATGTTTCCTTACAAATGTAAGGCGTTCAATATTGATGCATTTTACACAATGTGATAGCTAGGGATGCTGCAATACTAAATCGTTTCCATTTCTTATCAGGTACAAGCAGGCTGCCTTTTGTTATGAGGAGCTAATATTAGCCCACCCAACCATTCCACTTTATCACATAGCCTATGCTGAGGTAATCTAAACAACTCAAAGCAGCCCCTCCTAAAAAAATAATGAATGAAAAATATAATGTGCAATTTATAAAATTATTTCTCATTATTTTGTCAAGAATTTCCGCTGATGGATACTTTATTGGTAGCAAACAATGATCTTAACATCATAAATGATATGCAACATCCAAGATCAAATGAAGCATGGAGTGGGATTGTTCAGAAGAATTAAAAAATCGTTCATAGTGATCTATTGAGGAAAGAAAAGGATTGATATAGCATCTCTCTTTTGTTTCATATTATGTTTACAAGTGACGACTTTCTTGAGATATGCATTGTAATTTACAATAGATATAATGCTATTGTCCCACATTACTAGTAGTACTTAAAAAACCACAAGTCCATAAGCATATCTTGATTTTGTGCTGCACCTGCATGTAGTTCTGCCCATTTCTTTGAATGTTATCCTACCTACTCTATACACTTTTGTTTTTAAGGTTCTGTACACTTTTATTTTTAAGGTTCTGTACACTTTTATTTTTAAGGTTCTGTACACTATGGGTGGCTTGGAAAATCTTCAGACAGCTAAGAAGTATTATGCATCAACAATCCAGTTGACTGGAGGCAAGAATACAAGAGCCCTCTTTGGTGTATGTTTGGTAAGGCTGTACTGATACTGGAAAACTTGAAAAATTTTAGTTGCTTCTTGTTCTTTCTGTTATGCAACCAATGTTGATTCTTACGCATATCTTAAAACCCCCAGTGTACTTCGGCAATCAATCAGTTGACCAAAGGAAGGAATAAGGAGGAAGAGGGCTCGGAGCTGCAGAGCTTGGCTGCAGAAGCACTGTTGAAGAATTACAAGCAACATGCTCCATCAAAGGTGCCTCTCATCAGCAGCATGTTGAAGAACATGAAACTCTCCTGATCCCAACTAGCTTCTCACATCCACAGTGGCCTCAGTTGACAGATAATTAAATTGATGCCAGCATGATGGTTTTTTTGTGGCACCGACAACGCAAAGGTTAAAATTAGATGCTCCCATGGCCATGGGTTGTAAAATACCTGTTTGTTTACAGAGAAATATACATGGCCTATTTCCATTTGATGTTCTACTATAGATCAATAAACCTCGATTGTATTTCAGCGCAAACAAAATTTTGGATCAGTCATCAGAGAGGTTGTACTTGTTGATTTTGATTGGTATCTAACAGTTGTAGTCTTGTAGACAAATCCTGACACTGGGTATTTATTGTTTTTATCTTCATGTGTGTTTCTTGGTTGCTCTTTGTTTTCACTCTGCAATGACTGGAATATTTTGAACCTGCAATGCTGCCAGTATTTTGTTGATTGGATATGGTGAATCGAGGGGTATCCACATCGACCTATCGCCATATTGTACCGGATAATTCTTCAGCGAAGTTTTGGATTGTTGAGAGGCTTGGAGCATCTTCCGATGCATTGATTTTTAATCAGCGATGTTCTGGATTGTTGAGAGGTTTGGAGCGTTCGTTGATGCAATTCAATGCAGCTTTATATGCTGGTTCCGATAAGCAGCTTTATTTGAGGTGAGACTATGACAGTATGCAGTTGGTCGCCGTAGAAGCTCATAACCTCAATAAGTTGCAGGTTCAGATTGGTTTTGAGCTATGGTTGTCGCTTAAGTATGTGGTCTCAGGGTCAGGGGTATATAAAAGTGGGGGTGTTTTGATCCATACTTATATCAAGCAGTCGGGCAATCGTTGCATCTTTGGCTTGCAGTAGCCCTCCCTGACCATGTTTTCCTGATGCACAAAGGAACTTGAAGTATCTAGTTAAGAACACACTGCACAGGCAATATAATCTATAATCTGTACTAACCAAACAAGCAGCTCCTTGACGAGACGTGAGTCCTTCAAGGACGTTAACACTTGATACCCATCGTGTTAACAGTTGATCATGTAGTAAACTCGAAAACCCCACCAGCCATCGCCTCCACGAGAAAGAAGCATCGTCTCGTCCGTGACCGTGACACAGAGGATGAAGCGTCCAATGGGAGCTTCGCCTCGATGCCTCCACGTCCTGACGTAGCGCACGAGGCCGAGGCGGCACGGCGCGACGCAACCACTGACACTGAGCCACCTCACCACCCGATATAGCAAGGCGGCCAGATCAAGCAGCCGATAGAGAGCCCGAGCAGAGCAGAGCGCCCCGCTGGCGTACGTGTACGTCACTCTGCTGCTCTCTCGAGTAGTCTTCGCCGCGGGGCCTCTAGATCGCCGGACGGCCGGCGGCACGATGCTCGCTGCCTCCTCCGGTCAAATGGCCGGGCTCTGCTTCCCGCGCCGCGCGCCCTCTCCGCTACTCAACCGCCGCCGCCGCCTCCTCCCTCGGCGCCCCGTCGCGCTGCTCCCCGTCCGCCCCGCCGCGACGACGCGCGGCGGCCTGCACCGGTGCGGAGCCGCCGCACCTACGCCGCCCCCGCCCGCCGACTCCGCGGTTAGTCCTCCCCCTGCGCGCTCCCCGCCTTGTTTGTTTCGCGGCGATTCCCCCCTGGTTCTCCCTACTCGGCGTCGTGCTCCGCGTTGAGGCGAGCCTGCACGCCCGTGCTCGTTACCATCTAGTCGGAATTTCTCCAACGAGTGGGATGGGAATTATTCAGCAGGATTTTCGTGGGTGCGGGCAAGCTGCGGCGACCTGCGATCCGAACGGCGCCGCTCCCTCGCTGGCAGTGGCAGCATCTCCTTACTGCCTCCGGGACAGCAGCAATCGGCGCCTTGCTTTTGGAGGCGCCACCTAATTCCTGTCCACCTCTAATCGGTTGCGGCTTTCCGTTGATAATGTGTTGATGTCATTATCGAAATAATTGGCTGTGCGAGTGTGATCGAGCTAGGCAGTTTCATTTCACCTATGTACATTAAGTGGGACAGATGAGGTCGTACAGCTGTTCCTGTCATCCTGAGCCTGGGATTAGTTGGGCCCTTTGATGTCTACCAGAATCCCTTTTAGCTTTGTCCTTGCTTTTATTATTTGGAGTTTTGGACCCTTTTGATGTATAGGTTCCTTTTTTTGCCTTGTGGGAAGCTTGACCTTGTTACAGGCATGCCATTCTGGATTTGTTCCCACTGTTCTACTTGGAATTGTGTTGTACATGTGCCATTTTTGTGAAACTGTGGGAGCCTCCAAGTATTGTGCTGCAAATAGTAGTTCTATGAAGCATGGATAGTTCATTTCATGGATTACTGCATGGGCAATGTTGAATTCTCTCCCAAAATATTGCAGCTTGAACATCCGCTTCGTAGAAAGTGCTCTCCTCTACTTGAGAGTGTTCTATTGCCTGGAGGAAGTGATTTGGCTGTGCATGAATGGAAGGCGGTTCCAGACATCTGGAGGACTGCGGCAGAAAAATACCCTGACCTTATAGCTGTAACAGATCCGTATCATGAACCACCGACAGAATGGACGTATACACAGGTACATTTTTTACTCCAATATATGAACCATTGATGCTTGATGGTCCAAGACTGAAAACAGGAAAGCAACGGAGATGGCAATTCATAAATGTTGTTCTTCTTCCGTTACTGAATAATCACATTTAAGAGAAAAAGAACATGATTCTTAAAGCCATTAAATCCACTGAGGCTCTCTGCATGATTTTATTTTAAATGCTCACAGATAGTAACAATAATGAGCACTGCTCTATCTGAGTCATGCATTCTCATCAACTACACATATTCATCTTCCCTATCACATATAGAATATACAGCTTCATTTATTCCAGACCTTTAATGGTCACAAATGTACAATATCTAATTGCTAATTCATGTTCTTATTAGCTTGAACAAGAAATATTGGATTTTTCTCAAGGTCTAAGGGCCATTGGTGTTGCTCCAGATGAAAAACTAGCCCTCTTTGCTGACAACTCATGTCGGTGGCTAGTTGCAGATCAAGGTAACATACTCTTTCATTTTGAGATGGTAGTGATTTCTCAATATTGGCATTCCCCATTATTGTTACTTTTCTGGTGGTAATTCTGTAGTTCCTTATCCTTTCTGATATTTGCTGCTGGAGCAATGGAATGTTAGCAATGCCTTAGCTATGGCATTTGATTGTTACAGATACTAGCCAGCAAAATATCAGCCTGGGCTTGATTTTCTAGTAATGGATAAAGATGTGTTCTAAAGCTATACAGTACAATGCTAGCTACATGTTTTATGAATTGATATGCTTAATTTATCAATTTTATATCAGTTTTCTAGAGGGTTTCATGTAATTATTGTCCAATATATGAGCAGCTTCCTGCGCCATTAATGATTTTCACTAAGACATGATATACAGGAATCATGGCAACTGGTGCTATCAATGTTGTTAGAGGAACAAGATCATCCGATGAAGAATTGTTTCAAATATATACTCATTCAGAAAGGTTAATTTCATTCAATTATCTCAGTAGCATGAATTTCAGTTGGAGTTTACATAATTGATTTTGCGGTAATGCGATGTAGGAGTTAGAGCCGTAGGAAATTCCAGCCTGACATGGCATTGAATGAAGTTTGGGTACTTTATCTCCTTCAACCCAGATGGCCTCATGAGACTTCAACCCTCAAATTTTCTTATAGCAGTAATAAATGCAAAAGGAGAGAGATACTTTCTGTTGAAAACAGCCAAGCAAGGCCTCTATAGATGACCATTATTTCAAAATGCCTAATAATTTATTCTTCCATTGATTCTGCTTTGTGGAATATTGCGGTAGGAACTGATACGTTTTGAGGGAATATGCATTATGGGTGCAAATTTGGCTTTTTGCTTGCCAGATGGAGTTAGCAACTTAACATAAGAACTGATGAACTGCAGTATACTACTTATCAATCAATAGAGGCATCAAACAGTCGACCTTATAAACCTACCGCAGCATGTGACTATGCTTTCTATTTGATATCTATGATATCAGAAATATTTGTAATGGGCTATTGTTATCATAGGCTAGGTTGTTTGAAACTTGATCCTAATAAATATGCAAGTCAGATATATTAATTGGATTGTTTTGTCTGGAACAGTTGAACCTAACAATGGAATATTTCATCACATTTATTGTCTAAGACTGGTTGCCTTCTGAATCAAACTATCAATGTATCGCACAACTTATAAATATGCAAAGCACATTTGTTCATCAAACTTGATAAATTATCTATATATGAACTCTAGAAACGTAGGCAGTGAGATTATAGTACTATTAGTGTTTTATGCTTCTCCATAATAGTGATTCAGTACATATATTTGTTTATATTTTTACTTTTATGTTGTGATTGTGAATTTGTTGTTTTCCCCCATCACAGCATTGCACTTGTTGTGGACAGTCCTCAATTCTTTAACCGGCTTGCAGAATCTTTCATATCGAGGATTAATACAAGATTCATTGTTCTACTTTGGGGTGACAAGTCATGCATAGATAACCAAGCTGTGAAGGATATACCACTTTATGGCTATAAGGATATCACAGAACTTGGTCGAGAAAGTCGTAATTCACTGTTTCTTTCTAGCCAGCAAGGTACCTTTTATGCTATATCATAATGCTGGATCATAATTAACAATCATCTGGCAGTGCAGTTTCTTTAAGAACTGTGGTCTTATATAATTTTTAAGGACATGTTCTTCTTTTATTTCACTATTTCTAGAAGTAAAGTACAATAAATTCATAAGTTATGTTGCCCTGTAGTATTATCATCGTGTTAGATGGCATCGCGCCCCATAACATAAGCACCCAAGTGACCAAGCCTGTACCACCAACAGCTACTAGACGTGCCGACTTTTTTTTAAAAAAAAAAACTCAATAAGAACAGCAGTAGCACAGCTTTTTTTTAGTCTGTTTCAAGATTATATCAATGAAGTGAAAAAATCTCAAACAACTTTTAGTTCTTAGAAAATTGTTCCTTTCATCAATGGGATAATGCTGTATCATGGAATAGATCAATCGTGTCCTTCATTTTTTTTTTCCAATGATACTGTCATATCAGTAGATTGATTCTGCCTGTAGTCCTGTACAATTTGGCAAAGCATGGAAATTGCATGTTCAATACTCTCTTGTAGTCAACTTCCACCCTACAGTTGCTTTTTCAAAACTGTGTGCTAGTCAATGGAACTGTTGTTTTTCATTTGTCAGGTCAGCAAGGTGCGTTTGAGACTATTAGCCCTGAAGATGTGGCCACACTTATATATACTAGTGGAACAAGTGGCACACCAAAAGGCGTAATGCTTACCCACCGAAATCTCTTGCACCAGGTATAGATGGAAATTTTACAATTTTAACCAAGATTGTTAAGTGATGATATGCTCGTCTTGATATGATTTCTCAATCCCTGTGGTATGAACATATATTTATGCTAATTAATATTATATGTTTTCCTTGAATATCATATAAATATTTCAACCATCCTATTAAAGAATCCAAATCATTTCTTAGGTTTTATGTTTGATATATTCGTCATTTATACACATTTTATGCTGTTCTGTTCAACAGATACAAAATTTGTGGGACATTGTACCGGCAGGACCTGGTGATAGATTCCTAAGCATGCTTCCACCATGGCATGCTTATGAGCGTGCCTGTGAGTACTTCATCTTCACTTACGGAATCCAGCAAGTATACACTACCGTTAAGTACCTGAAGGTATGATTTTCATATGTTTCAACATAAATTACCCTACTTTGGTTAGTTTCAGCATTCAGCACCTTTTAATGTTATTAAGGATGCTTACTATTGTCGGTTTCTGCTTAAAGCACCATGTGGTCTCATAGTTATCTGCGTGCTTTGCTGCACAAGTAGTGCTGTATTATTCTTTATCAGCTTACTAAAAGCTGCAAAATTGGTCAGGTCTTGTATTAGCATGCAGCAATCTGCAAAACTCCTTTCTACATTTCAATCTGTGATGTTGTTCACTAGTTTTATTGTCTATCTGTTGCAGAAGATGCTGAAGTTCCTTAGGGCATTTTGACATCTTCTTCTATCTTCTTTGATAGGAAGACTTGCAGCGTTACCAACCTCACTACATTATATCAGTGCCTCTGGTCTATGAAACTTTGTACAGGTTAGTTTTTACTGCTCCTTTACCTTCTCTTTTATTTGATGCCATAACCTGTCTGGACACACTTTCTGAAACTTATCCATCAGTATATATAAAAAAATATCAATGTTCGACATAAGATATATATATCTAGACTTGTCTTTGTTATCTCATCGTAGTATTAGAACTATTAATTCCTATAACAAAAAATAATTGTTCAGTCACACCTCAGCCTGTGAAAACTAAATAACATCAATAAAAAAGAACGGAGGGAATATAACAATAAACTGCTTATGTACTACAGGAAAATGATTGATCAATGAATAGGGGCACTTCAGTTCAATAACACAGTGGTGCCCACATTGTGGCTACATGTAGGTAGCAATTATATTTTTATAGTTGAATGATTGTGAGTAGTGTCATTTCATGGAAAGTCTTGCCTATTTCCTAATTTTCTTCTTCATTTTGTGCAGTTCAATTCATAAGCAGATCTCTTCCAGTTCGGCTGCTCGAAAAATTATTGCTCTTTCACTTATCAAGATAAGTTTACTATATATGGAGGCAAAGAAGATTTATGAGGTCCGGACACCGAGTTGGCATAAGTTATTTCGTTAAATAGCTGCAGGGAAATTTACTTCAAAGATGATATACTTTGTTTCTTTGTTCTTTAGTAACAAGATGATCTAGAAGTTCCTGTTGTTAATTTCTAATTGTGGTCTTTTTCTCTGCTTGACACAATTTCCTTTTCCTATTTTTTTTCTTCCATTGGAAAGGGAACAGTTCTGTCAAACAATCCCGTGGAACCATCATTCATCGTTTATATGGTAAAGTGGCTGTGGGCTAGACTTGTTGCTGCAATTCTGTGGCCTTTGCATAATCTGGCGAAGATTCTAGTCTACAAGAAAATTCATTCAGCAATCGGGATTTCAAAGGTAGATTAATTTTGCTTATATTCTTATTTCTGTGTTACATCGTTGGTCCTTGCAGTTGAGTGTAAGTTGAGCTTCCTTAACTCCTATCTTAACATGTGCTTAATAGACCACTTGGTTTCTGTGTAACTTGCAGGCTGGTATTAGTGGCGGTGGAAGTCTTCCGATGCATGTTGATAAGTTTTTTGAGGTAGTGGGTTATTAATAAACTTCTTAGTTAAAGTATCAGTAGCTTTATCAATTTTTTGTTGTTTCAGGCCATTGGCATTAAAGTGCAAAACGGCTATGGTCTAACTGAAACTTCTCCTGTTGTTGCTGCTAGACGGCCATTCTGTAACGTAAGATAAGGAACCACTTATTTTATTTACTAAATGGATATGCTCATACATACTGTTTCCTATGTATTACATATGATAGTGCTAACATTAGTAGTTTATGTGAATTGAAGGTTCTTGGCACAGTTGGTCACCCAGTAAAGCATACTGAAATCAAGGTTTTCGACATAGAGACCGGTGAGGTGCTTCCAGATGGTTCAAAGGGGATTGTGAAAGTTAAAGGACCTCAAGTAATGAAAGGATACTATAAGGTTCTACCTCCTCACTATACTGATACAAGTCAATTGCCAATTCTAAACTAGACTGGTACTGATGTTCCGTCAACATATTGCTGGTGAAAGCAACACTTTCTTTAGGTAGAAATGAGCTGATCATCGTTTTCCTTCATAAGAATTAATCAGTTATCTGTGGAACGTGGTTTTATATTTTTTAGACTTATAGTTAACTATGGATATGGTCCAGAGTTATTAGCACCTTGATATGTTTGGTGAATAGTTGACAAAAAAGATGTATTATTCCTATATTTCCTATTTTACTTAATATATCTTTCAGTATGATGTTGATGGGTATAGCCAAAAGTGAAATGGACTTTAAGAAACAAGCTATCTGAATCTTACAATCCATATTAAAGCGCCATGCTCAGAATAATAATACTAGTCTAGTCTTTCATAAAAAAAAATCCAGTCTTGTTTATCTTTCTTGGAGGATTTGTTTCTCACATAAGATTTTTGTTTTTCATTAGAATCGATCAGCTACAAATGAGGCTCTGGATCAAGAGGGTTGGTTTAGCACAGGAGATATAGGTTGGATTGTACCTCACCACGCTGTAGGGCCAAGTCGCAAGTGTGGAGGGATGCTTGTTCTTGAAGGGCGTGCAAAGGATACAATAGTCCTCTCTACAGGTTTAGATTATAATCAGTCTCTACTTATTTCCAGAATGTAAAATACGTAAATCTATTTTTGGTAAATAGTTTATGATTTTGTTATGCAACTTACTGTTTGGTCTTTTATATTGCAACACCGGAAGCCCGGAAATCTAGTTGGACATCATTTGATTGTTTTACTGCAAATGACCATCTCGTTTGCAGGTGAAAATGTTGAGCCTGCTGAGATCGAGGAAGCAGCCGGCAGGAGTAACTTGATTAATCAGATAGTTGTGATCGGCCAGGTAAGAGATATGCCCGGTTACAATCATCCCCTACATGAATTTAGGCTCCTTTAAATGTGTGGGTGCGTATCTTTTTCATTTTGCAACTGGGGGAAATATTCAGAAGAAAAAACCCATGCCATTATCTGAAATTGTGTGGTGTTACTCTGCTACTGCAGTGCACGTGCATGCACCAGATTTATCTAATAAACTTCTTTTCTGGTGATGAGATTAGATTTGGATGCAGCAATGATAAATAGATTTTAGTGCCACTGGAGTCACAAAGTTCCTGCCTTTGTTCTTTGCATAGGATCAACGGCGTCTTGGTGCCATAATTGTTCCCAACAATGATGAAGTTCTGGCAGAAGCAAAAAGGAAGTCCATCCTTGATGAGGATGGCGAGCTAGGGAAAGATAAGGTCAGGAACATGATGTATGATGAGCTGAGAACCTGGTAAGAGCTGCCCTCTCTGTTGTTGTTTCTCTCATTCTGTTGCCCTTTGTTACTGTTGGGAATCACATGGAAAATAATTTAAATGAGGTACATGTGTTTCTGTTGGTTGATCTGGAGATATTTGTGTGCACGTGACATTAGTTCATGATTACCAGTTGAATCAGAGCATATGCATAGAATTATTTTGTCAACCAGTTAAATCAAAACGGGCCTTTAATTATTTGTCTATAAATTTCAGGACCGCTCATTGCTCTTTCCGTATCGGCCGCATTATGATTGTCGACGAACCATTTACGGTAAGTTTTCATTAATATTTATAACGGAGAAGTTCACGTGGTTGTAAAGTTTGACAATATTTTCTATTCAGATTGACAATGGTCTGATGACACCCACCATGAAAATAAGAAGGGACAAAGTGACAGCCAAGTATCAGAGAGAGATCGAAGCGTTGTTCAAGTGAGATATATAGAGCGTTTGTGGGTGACTGCAGGCAGCAGCTGTGATAATAAATTGAGAGGAGAACGATGCATCCATCTGATTGAAATGAGACTGTTGAATAAATATTAATACTAGATCATGTGTCCATGCAATAATCTAATCTGTATGGCTGTCGACTGGTCACACACATTGCTAACGTTCAGCAATCAAACATGTGTGTTGAGACGAAGTAGTTTATTTGTACGATCCACTACGACTACCCGCCGTCTACGTTATATATGCACTGACAGCACCGATGATAGATCAGGTTGGAGGGCCGCCGATGCCGAGAGCACGCACCGCAACATCGACCATGATGGCCGTGAGGACCATCACAATGACCGCATGGAGCATCGCGCGGAGCCACTCCCAGCAGTAGCTGCCACCCGCCGCCACAGCTCCATCCTCGTCGTCCTCCTCCTCGCTGTCGTCGGACTGACCCGAGCTGTAGCCGGCGTCGTCCATGTCCTCCCCTTTGTTGCTCATCGTCGTCGTCGGCCCTTGCTGCTGCTTGTGGCGCTCCTCCCCGCCGATTCCGGAGCTCCCCGCCTCGCCGTTGGCCACCGCCGCCGGCGGCTTCTTCTGCTTCTTGTTGCGCTCCTTGCGTGCCTTCTTGTCGTTGGGATCGTACTTGGCGGAGCCGAGGACCCCGCTGCTGCTGCTCTCAGGCTCGTCGCTCGGAAAGACCTTGTTGTGCTCGTCCCCGGCGGGTCCCTTGTCCTTGGCCTCACCCCCGTCTAGTCTCTCAAGCTTGGCCGCCGTCTCGCTGTCGCCGGGGTCGTTGCTGTCGAGGAGATCCCACATGTTGGCGCTGGCCTTGATGCCGCCGACTCCCGCCATCTCGCCGCCGCCCGGTCGGTCGCCGATAGATTCAAAGGCCGGGTGGGTCGCAGCAGCAATGTATATATGATCGAGTTCGCCGTGGAGCTCGTCTCAGTTTTTTCGTGGGTGTATGTCTATGTGTACGTATATATGTGATTTATTTGCTGCAATATTATAGCAGAGAGAGTCCTGGCGATGATCGTGTGGTATACTCTTGCCTATGTGTACAGTACAGAAGACACGATGGCGTGTGTAGTACGTACTCCGTATACTATACAGCTTGCATAAACTGAACACGACGGGAGAACTTACCTTGAAACGGGAGGGAGGCGAGCTTCTTTCTTTTCTTGGAACCCAAACATGCGTGAAGTTAAACTAGGTAGGGTCCAATTATAAGCAGATCCAAAAAAAAAAAAAAAAAACTTCGATACGGAGGAATTTAATTAGAACTGTAATTAAGCAGGAAATTATTTAGTCGCGCGCGATACACGAACTAACACGGATTCCTTCTCTCCCTCTGGTACTACTGTGGTGTTATAGGAGTTGGAACAAGAGACAAGACAATGGTCGTAAGCCGAACACGACACGACCACGGCAACCTACATGGAGTACGAGCCCGACCGAGTCGGTGACGATCGACGAGGCAGGCTTGATGAGGAGCGAACGAATCAAAGCAATCAACGGCGGATCCGGCGTGGAAAGCGGGGTCCGAGCCGGACCCCGCGACGCGATCCAACGGCCACGTCTCGATGTGGCCGGTGCTATAAAACGCGGCCACAGCCCACACAGCAGATTCGATCGAGTCGAAAGCGATCGAGAGCAGCAGCGCCGCCTTTTCGACTCGACGCGCGCCTCCGCGGGGTTTAGCTAGGGCGGCGGGCTAGGGTTTCCGCCGCCGCGATGGCCACCTACAACTTCGACCTGCTCGACCTCGCGGACGGCGAGTCCGGGGACGCCGCGGTGTCCGTCGTCGTCGGCAAGCAGAAGAAGACCGAGGCCGACGCCGCCAATCTCGCCGACCACGCCGAGCCGGCCGCCCAGGAGAAGCAGGACGCCGCGCTCAGGCACAAATATTTCACCAAGCTGCAGCACGACAATGGTACGCTTCCCGACCATCGACCCCCCTTCCTCTCCCCGTCTTCCGCGCCGCCTTATCTGGCCGGATTACATGATCGCGCTTGTCTGGTTTGTTGTGATCTTGTGTGGAGAGATTAGTCTAGTAGATTCACTTGTTCAAAAAATAAACAAACAGATTAGTGTATATAGTAGATTGGCTCAATCAATATGTTCCGTTTGTCAATCTATATGCGTGTTGTCATGTGGTGGTCCGATTCATCATGAGTGCCTGATCTTGCTAGTTATATGATGATGATTCCTAATAACTCCAATCTTGTTCGATTAAATAAATCTACTGTCTCCTCTTTTATTATATTAGCGTGCTGTTTTCTTGCCAGCACATTTACCTTTATGCCTGCCGTTGTTATAGTGGCTCTGTTTTAGTGGCTCTGTTATTATCCTCCTATTTATATGGTTAGCAATAATAATCTTAAATGTCTTTTGCCAAGAGATATTTGTTTTCATGTGTGCTCTGGTTCGTGTCTCATCCCCTCATACTGTTGTTGGATGCCAGGTATAAGAATGTGTCAGCAAGGGATACGAAAATTTAAGCAAGGGCAACTAAAATGTGAGCAAGAGGTGCAAAGGTTGAGGGAGGTTCTAATCGAACTGAGGGGGCAGGAAGCGAAATTGAAGGAGCAGAAAGGGAGTGAAGCCCCTCTAAAGGAGTTGTCGGACAAGCAAAGCAAGCTGAGGCAGCAGCAAATGAATCTAAGGCTGGAGCAAAGCGATTTGAGGCAGGAGGAAAGAAAATTGAAGCAGGAGGAAATAATATTGCTGCAGCTGAGAAAAGATTTTTGTAAGGAGCATGGCTTATTTTTGGAGGATTTGGAGAAGGAAAAGGAACCCGGCAACAATTCCCATGGTGCCAATGCAGGATCTGGCAGCAATTCCGATGATGTTAGTGGCAATGTCTGCAACAGTAATGGTGGTGGCAGCGACTGTGGTGGGAACAATGACCAGGATCAAGCACAGGTGTGTGATGGTGGTGAGCACTACTCTCATGGACATGACGAGAGGCAGGTAGAGAGAGGTCATGGCCACTACAATAATGGCGAGAGGCACCGTCAGGGCCAGCCCAGGGTGAAGAAGGTTTACATGCCCAAGGCGAAGGCATCCTCTGATGCTGGAACAGATGGTGAGGTTGGGGTGTCTGCTAGCGAGACACAACAGAAGGAGGAGGTGGCCAATGCTGACGCTGTGCCTGCTTCTGAATCAGACAAGTCTGCTGGGTAAGTTCTAATATGTTTGCTGTACAAATTCTGCAAATGACTCCTTATGTAGATCTAATAAGATCTGAAAACTTATCAAACTTTATTGTTTTCAGGGGTGCTGCCCAAGACGGTCCTAACAATGGACAAGGAGTCCGCACTGGAAACTTCAAATTTGTTCCAAAGGAGAAGCGGCTCAATGGTTCTGAGAGGAGGAAGAAGAAAAATGCTAAGAAAAACAATGGCAATGAGCCGGAGAAGGCGAAGAAGCAAGATTCCGAGGCTGACAAGCAACCACTGGCGGTGGCTGTCAAAGAAGAAGAGAAAAAGGTACATATCACTGAACAGACATGCAATTTCATTCAGTTCTTGTTTTGCCAGCACTTATCTTCATAATTTGAACAGACCCTTGTTGAGTATGAGAGGATACGTGAGGATAAAAACAAGTCCTTGGAGGCCTCAAAAACTGAGGTGAGGAAGGTCATTGATGAAGAACTCCAGAAGATGCAGAAGTTGGAGAAAAAGAAGCTGGATGATGAGGAAGCTGTCATCAAGGTAGAAAAGGTTCATCCCAAGGTTAAGGAGGCTACCAGTAATAACATAGAAAAGATTCAGCCCAATGAAGAACAGGTTCAGGACGAGGTAAAGGAGGGTGCTGCAAAGGAAGTCAAACCTAAGAAGGTATAAGCATTTCCTTAACCATTATCTTCCACTGTCAACATGAAAACCATTATATCTTTCAGTGTCCCTGATGTGTCGTACAGTATCTAATGTTTTATAAAAATTGTTTTCAGGTTGTCATCCCCCGCCAAAATCTTGGGTTCATGCCACCAAGGCGTATCTCCTATGCTCAGGAAGATGGCTCTTTTGCTCGTGGTCGCTTCAATGGTGGTTTCCAGGGTGGCAGCCGTGACAACAGCATTGAGCCCCGGGTCTCTGGGCTTGGTGACAACAATGGCAGGGCAGCCCAGAACGAAGCTGGCGGCCACAACGGCAATGGCGCACCAAGGGTTGGCGTCTACTCCGGCCAAGGCGACGATGCTCCCAGAGGCGGCTACTCTGGCCCCCGCAATGGGTACAGGGGCAACGGCGGATACGGCAGGGGCAACGGCGTTTACCGAGGCAATGGCTACCAGCCGCAGCAGCAGGGAGGGAATGTTGGTAGATTCCAACAGGAGCGCGCTGGCAATGGTGGCTACTACCAGCACCAGGGCGGCCAGAACCAGAGGCGCCAGTATTACCAGCAGCGTGGCTCCTCCGGCGATCGGCGCAGCTCTGCACCTGCTGCGCCGGATGAGCCGGCCTTGGACATGTCCATGTTCCCTGCGCTGCCTACACCCCCTTCGGCTCGATCTGCTGAGCCGGCCTCTGCACCCACCCCTGCCCCAGCTGCGCCCTCTGCACCTGCTGCCGTGTCTGCACCCTCGTCCGTTCCGGCTAACGCCTAGTTCGTCTGAGTAGTTTTTCCTTTTAATTTTTGAAGTGAGGATGACGAACATGAGATGCCTCATGAAATTTTGTAACGGATGCTTTACTATTTGGTTCAGTTTTGTTTCAGTAATTTTGTTATTTGTTCGTTACTATGCGCGATGTGATGTCTTTCCAAAGTTTTTTTTTTCTTGGCGGTAGTAGGAATTATTTACCTGCCGCATGTTGTGGTTCTAATGTTTTGTGAAGTTTGTATGTTTCATGCTCGCATCTCAGGTGCAAAATTGTTACCTGTAATGGCACGTGGGATTGAGATAGCTTATCCTTTTAGGTTCTACTCGTGGCACATCCTTCAGTTCAAAAACATGTATGGATTAGCAGTTTAGCATCTACAGTTTCAGTTAATCTGTTTAAGTTCTGAGGATGCAATAGCTACTGCTCTGCTTATGGTCCCAACCTAAGTGGTGTGACTTCACTTTTCTTGCAGTTATTGTTGCGATTCAGGGGTCTCTTTTCAAAGAATGTAGTCCTCATGATTAGCATAGTACATGAACATCTGAAATAAGATGTCCATGATCTCTGCTCATAAGTTGTCCTGCATAGAGATAATATGTATCAGTGTCTTTGCCTGATTCTGGGGCGTCTTTCTCTGGTTTGAGTCAGTCAAGCAGTAACGGCTTGCAGCCAAAACAATAAAAATCTTCCACACACGTCTCCTGTTACAGCTTTTTTTTAGTTTTAGGGCAAAGCCCTCTCCTGTTACAGTTTTGTTCAGATGTTCTGAAAAGAAAGAGAATATCGTAATTTCAATCGTGTGATAGTACTTTTGCCTGACTTGTTTCAGTTATCTTTTTTTTTTGTGTGTGTTGAACTGCACCTTTAGTCTTATTCGTACATCTCTCATTATTATAATCATGCTATCTATAGTTGGTTTAGTATTGAAGTGGATATCTTCTTTTTCCGGCGGTAAAATAAGGTCACTCTCTATGGAAGTAATGATTGACTTTTGGATGTAACTTCTGCCACGTCTAATGAACCCTCCTCCTTGCCACGTCAGCAAAATTGATGATTTGACATAGAATTTAATGGCATAAACCCTTTTATGAAACTCCATTGAGAATGGTCTAGTTCAGCATCGAACTGGATATCTTTAGCATCGAAGTGGATTTTTTTTTGTGCGTGGTAAAAATAATAGATAGTTTAGCATTGAAGTGATACTTTTTTTTGGTGGCGATAAAAATAATAAACGAGATACATGTGATTAATCCTGTAGCAAAAGCTTTTTTTTCTGAAAGGAAAGATACTGTAGCGCCAATTGTGATGGAAAGCGATTTGGATAATAAATGCGGTGAGGCGATGGTGATATTGCGTAACGCTGACGGCAGTGTGACGGCAGCATTGGCATGACGCCAAGGGTACGCAAGCACATCGTCGGCACCGGCCCGTTGTACCCCAGCGAAGCAGCCTGCCCCTGCTCCTGCGGCCCTGAGCTGCCGCCGCCGCAGGGATGCACGCTCGCCGCCGGTCAACCCCATCTCTCCTTAACTTATTAGTATCGTTTTCTTTTTAAATTCGGTCCGCGCGGCGGCAGCGGCCATCGATCTATTTCTAGGGCCATCCCAAGCCCCCTTCTCTCCACACGAGATCCCCACCAACAAGCGAAGCATTTTCTTTCACGCACGATGACGACGACGATGATGCGGCTGAGGCAGCACCTGGCCACCTCCCCTATTTATACCTCTGCCATGGCCAGGATCGGCAACAGAACCCACCACCGCCTCCCCATCGCGCCGCCGAAAAGGCTTCGAACACGAACAAGTAGTACCCAGATCAAGCTCCTGCTCTCGCTCCTCCTGATTCTTCCACTAGTGCTGGTCTTCTTCTTCTTGAACCCGACCGTCTTGTTGCCCCCAGCTCGGACCATGTCGTCTTCCTCTGCTTCGGCGGACGCCGCCGTGCCGTTCGAGAACCCCAGGACCGTCGTCCAGAAGCTCCTCGCCGAGGCGCAGCCCGAGGGGCAGGGCGCCACCGTCCGCAGGAGCATCGGCAGGTACGTATCTATCTCTATCTGTCAGCTAGCCCCCCAGTTCCTGGGGTCCCGATTCGCTTCATCCTGATCGGGCGTTGACTTTCCCTTCACCTCCTCCTTCCGCAGGCATGAGCTCAGGAACCTGGACCCCTTCCTCATGCTCGACGAGTTCTATGGTAAGAGGATGATTCTGATTCGCCCAAAATCCCGAGTCTTCTTCTATTGCTATGCTCAACTCAAATGGTCCAGATTTTAGCCTTCTCTACAAGAACTAACTGTTGCTATTTCATCTTCTCTGAATCCCTGCTCTTGCAGTCTCCAAGCCCGCGGGATTCCCCGACCATCCGCACAGAGGATTCGAGACGGTCACCTACATGCTCGAGGTGTGTGTGCGTCCACTCTACTCCTCAACCATTGCTTTCTGTTCGAGCCCCCGCGAGGTGTTCGCTCAAATGTCCCCTTCCTCTGTTGCTGGGTTGGGTTGCAGGGAGCCTTCACCCACCAGGACTTTGCAGGCCACAAGGGCACCATCAGGACAGGGGATGTTCAGTGGATGACGGCCGGTCGGGGCATCGTGCACTCGGAGATGCCCGCGGGAGACGGGGTGCAGAAGGGCCTGCAGCTCTGGATCAACCTCTCCTCCAAGGACAAGATGATCGAGCCCCAGTACCAGGAGCTGCTGAGCAAGGATATCAGCCGCGCCGAAAAGGACGGCGTCGAGGTCCGCATCATCGCCGGCGAGGCCTTCGGCGTGCGGTCCCCCGTCTACACACGCACCCCGACCATGTACATGGACTTCACCATGCAGCCGGGGTCCCAGCTTCACCAGCCCATCCCAGAGGGCTGGAACGCCTTCGTCTACATCATCGACGGCGAGGGCGTGTTCGGCCGGGAGACGTCGGCCCCCGTCGCCGCGCACCACTGCCTTGTGCTCGGCCCAGGCGACGGGCTCAGCGTGTGGAACAGGTCCGGCGCGCCGCTGCGGTTCGTGCTGGTGGGCGGGCAGCCGCTGGGCGAGCCCGTGGTGCAGCACGGGCCCTTCGTCATGAACTCGCGCGCCGAGATCCAGCAGGCCATGGAGGACTACTACTACGGCAAGAACGGATTCGAGAGGGCTACCCAGTGGTCCTCCTCCGCCTGATCCACCACCAATCCACCATTAGCTGTCCTGCGTATCTTCTGGATGGGGAAGAGAGGACCATTAGCCTGATACTTTGATCTTGTTTATTACTCCCACCATCCAACATTCTTGAAAGTCAAATCATATTAAATTTGATCAAGTTTTTACGATAAAGTACTAGCATTTATTATATCAAATAAGTATCATTTAATTTTTCATTAAATATACTTACATAGTTATATCTATTTGGTGCCATAAATCTTTATAATTCTCCCTAAATTTTTAGTCAAATGTTAAAATGGTTTGGCTTTCCAAGAGTGTTGGAATGACTTACATTTTGAAACGGTAGGAGTATTTTTTTTTACATTTTTTCCTTATTCGCGGAGTTGATAGACCACATGATATCGCCGTGGATCACTGTCCACGCGGAGCGAAAGAATGCTTCGGTGAATCCGTCAGGCCCCGGCGCCTTGTCAGACTTCTCATCGAAAGGTGCGTCGAGCTCCGATAACTCGATAGTCGGCAAGCCGATGGCATTGATGTTCAAGATGTACTCTCTTGACCCGGCCTGCCCCATGATTCCCATGTAGTGACCATGAGCAAGCGCACAGGAGTACGCTTTCGCATCGTGGAGACGAACTGGTCCACAGGTTATCGTTCCGGTATGGCGAGCACAAGAGCCTTTTGTTGTGGTGCCAATGGTGGTGCGTGGGCGATTTTGCTTTGGCGGCAAAGCAGCGTGCACTGGCTCCCAATCNGACCATCATGTTGTTGACTGGAAACGGGTGCTTGTCCACTTGCATCTCACTCAAACTCAATCGTCCATCATTTAAAGCCGATTGAATCTGTCGACGAAAGAAATTACAACCATTTGTCGCATGAGAAAATGAATTATGGAATTTACAATAAGCACGCCGTTTTAACTCCTCAAGTGATGGAATGTTAAAAGAACATTTGATATATCCATTCTTACGTAATTCATCAAAAATCTTATCACACTTGGATACATCAAAAGTAAATTTCATCTCCTCCTGCCGATTCCTATGAGTCGGCTTTAGATATGTGCAAGTAAAAGCTTTATTAGATGCTGGCCATACAAATTCAGCAGCCAACACCTCATGAGATTCATCATCGGAGCTACAAGAATCACATTCTACATTATGCACACTAGCTCGAAGAGTTCTATGGCTTTCTTTTAGATCTTTGCTTCGGCTTTCAGCAGCCAAAGCTCTTTGATGCAATTGATTTACACTATAGAATTCAGAATTCTCTAGTTTATCTTTAATGTGAGAGCGCAAACCATTGAAAGCCAAATCAGCAAGATCCTTTTCGGCAATAGTAATACCGAAGCAATAGTTTTTAGTATCACGGAAACGTTTAATATAGTCATTAACAGTTTCATCCCGCGATTGCCTAACCGATGTGAGATGTGACAATTTAAGCTCATTACTGCCAGAAAACAAGTGATCATGAAATTTTTGTTCTAACTGTTCCCATGAAGTAATAGAATGTGGAGCTAATGATGCAAACCATGAGAAAGTTGTACCAGTTAGAGACAAAGAAAATAAGCGCACTTTTAAAGCCTCACTAGAGCCAGAATCGCCTAGTTGTGCCATGTATTGACTAATATGCTCAAAAGTGCTTTTAGTATCCTCCCCATTAAACTTAATGAAATCAGGAAGTCTAAATCCAGTAGGGAAAGGAACTAAATCAAAGCGAGGAACATAAGGCTTTTGGTACAACCTAGCCTTATCCCTTACATCTACTCCCAAATTCTCCTTCAGAGAGGTAGCCAAATCAAGTTTGTATTTAGAAAATATTTTATCTAAATACTCTAGTGAATTATCCTGAAAATTTGGCTGTTGGGTGTTTTGTACAGGAGTAGAAGGTAAATTCCCCGTTTCTGAACCACCAGGACCGGTCTGACCGGTGCCGTGACCGGTCTGACCGGTTGGGGCAGCGCCAGCTGGCTGGCTGCACCCGACCCTCCAGGGCCGGTCTGACTGGTCACGGCGACCGGTCTGACCGGTTGATGCTGGCCAGGCTGATTGGCCGACATCATCCCTTGCATTTGTTGGCTGTATCTTCCGAAGAGCTCGTAAGGTACAGGGCCTTGTGCGAATAATTGTTGTACTGCTGGGGGTACAGGATATCCATAATTTGGATTTTGTGGGGTAAAATTTGCAACTTCATTACTAATTCGGCCTTGATTAACCGAATTAGGAAAAGTTACAAACGGTTGAGGTGCAATAGGCCTAGAAACCATTGGATTGGATGGAGTAACAGATTGGCTCAAAATGGAAAAGTTACAAACGGTTGAGGTGCAATAGGCCTAGAAACCATTGGATTGGATGGAGTAACAGATTGGCCTTCAAAATAATTCAACGGCATACCAAACGTAGGTTGTTCAACAGGTTTTGTTGTCGGTGCTTTAAAATCAGGCGCAATTGGAACTTTAGGAATCAAAAGATTGGGATCGGCGGCAGGTTGTTCAACCATGGGTTGTTTGCCTTCCGATTCTAATTTTTTGTTCATCATCCAGTTAATTAATTTAACATTATTCGCAACCATCATATCCTCCATGTACTTAAGAAAAGCTTCGTGAGAGTTTTCATCATCTTGTACCTGGGGGATTGGTGAAGAAGATGTAGCAGTTGCGTCTACCTCCTTGATCTTGGAGACCACGCCCTTGCGGTCCTTCTTGAAGTGCGAGAGGTAGTAGAGCCGATCTTCTTCTGCCTTCTTCTTCATGTACTCTTCAAGCCCTTGACGATCTTCGGCAGAAAGTTCATCGTCCTTTACGGTGACGATGTTCTCAAGATCCAACTCAGTATTGGCACCCATCTAGATTGAATTAGATAGAACGGTTGCAAAAACCAGATCTCCAATTCCCCAGCAGAGTCGCCAAAAGTATGTTGACGCAGAATTTGGTCAACACACGAGAGCGCTAGTTCGCGCGGGTCGCAAAGGACCAGATTGCAGCTGCCTTCGCGCTGACCGGTCAGACCGGTCACCTGCACCGGTCAGACCGGTTACGGCGGCGAGCTACGGGGTAAAACCCTAAAAACGCCTCCCGGAAGGATCCGTCAGGGAGAACGCCGTCAGGGGTGCCCTAGGGTCGGCAGGCCACCTAGGACGCCTTCAAACGTCGCGGAGACGAAGGAAGAACAGCAAGTAGGGTTGGAAAAGCTAGGGTTTGGAGATGCAAAAAGTAAAGGATAAAAGTAGTAAATTTGATTGATTCGATTGTTGTGTATTCAATCGGCCGAATCCCCTTATATTTATAGGGAGGGTAGGTCTTGTCCCGCAAGGAAACCAAGTTACAACTCGTTACAATCTCGGAATCCAATTTTTAGAGTCCTAGTCGGATTACAACTCAGGTGACCGGTCTGACCGGTCCCCCGCACCGGTCAGACCGGTCCGGGCGTGCCAGCACCTCGCGCCGTCTTCTGTCTTGCTTCTTGTCTCGGTCCATACGCCGTCTTTTGCCTTGCAATCCTCCTGATCTTCATGTCAATTTTGGTTGTCAACAATTTGAGACTTCACAGATCTAGAGACTAGAGAAGTAGAGAGTCAGAATTGTTTGCAACTGAATAGTCTCGAGTAGGATTTCTGTAGAGAGTCAAAATTGTTTGCAGTAACACTACGTGAGAACTCTACAGTCTATAGGCTATGGTTTTTTATGAATACCTGCACTAGTATAACTGTATGGGATAGTCCTGATTTAATAAATTGCTACTTGCTGTGTGCGCGAATTTGTCGTCCTCACTATTGATTTGTTTCCAAACAGTGGACGCTTCAGAAACTCCAAATTAAAGTATATAGATGCAAGGTGGGATAAACATTTTGATAAAAATATTCATGTTGCTAGGTTTTGATTTAATCCTAACAACCAATATACTAATGTGCAACTACTGTGGTTATAAAATTATGTCTTATGAGGATATTTTTCCTATGATGAGCTATTTATATAATATATACCGTTAATTGTCACCTGTATATTAGACCGATTCAAAGATATTTGTGGCCGGTTTATAAAACGGTTCAGAGATATTGAACCAGCGGTTCAACCGGTTCATAACAGTTGAACCAGTGAGTCATTGAACCGAGACTCTCTCCGGTTCAGATTGGTCTGATCCTAATAAGAGCAAGTATAATAACCGGCTGCAAGCGAGCGAAATGTGACATGGAGGAAAGAGAAAGTAGGAGAGAGAAGAGAACGGGCGTCTCGCCAGACGCCGGCCGGCCGCGGGCGTATACGTGCTGCGCTAGCTCTCATTGGCTGCGCTGCTTGTGTGCTCGCTGCTCATTGGCCGCGGGCTCGCTCGCTGCACACCTGCATGCATTAAATGGTCCCCACGCTGGCATTCTCGCAGCCGGCAGCCGGCTGGGTTATTAACCCTCCTCTTAGAACTATGATCACGGGTAGGCTGTTCATTGTCGACGCGTGGCGACTTCGGAGAAGGTGAGGCTACATCGTTAGTGGAGATGCCGGTGTGGCGCTGTCCTCCCTCCCAGCTCTGGGAAAGCATGCTGCTTCCGGCGGCGGCCTGGCAGTCGCGTCACGCTCGCTTTCGCTTTTCCCTTTTTCGTCAGGGACAGCTTCGGCACCGACTCCTGCGTCGGAAGCCGCCAGTCGCGGTGATGACGGCGCCCCGGCCGCGGCGACGGCTGCACCAACTGCGGCGACGGTGGCGGATAGTTTTAGCATTGAAGTGATACTTTTTTTTGGCGGTAAAAACAATAAACGAGATACTCCCTCCATGTTCAAAATACTTGACGTCCTGGGCCAAGAGCCCATTTTCACAAAACCTGACGTCCTGGCTCCGTTC
This sequence comes from Alloteropsis semialata, assembly GCA_004135705.1. Lineage (NCBI taxonomy): Eukaryota > Viridiplantae > Streptophyta > Magnoliopsida > Poales > Poaceae > Alloteropsis > Alloteropsis semialata. The sequence continues at coordinate 67,205,941 of CM014278.1, read as the reverse complement.
CACGCGCGGCCGACTGTTTTGGACGAGATTGCCCTTCCTTCACGCGTGGCCACGCCCGTTCCAGTCCGTTGCGCTGCCGCCGCATTCAACGCGCGCGTGCCCCTCGTAACTCGCTCGCATTCATCGCTCGCCCCGCGTCTCCAGCGACGCCCAACGCCCTTCATCTCCCACAGCACGCGCGCCTCCACCTCGTCTCCGTTTAGAGCTCGCCGCCGCCGCAAATAGCTACTGTAGGGTTTAGGGTTCGCCATGGATCGCAGGTCGGAGGAGGTGATCGCAGGCTCGGAGGATGTGTTCGCGGACTCGGCAGATGTGCTCGTCGCAGACTCGGAGATGAAGCTCGACTTGGACTCTGTCGCGCTGGACACCGTCGACCCGCTGGACGCCATCGAGGAGGTCCCCGACTCTATCGAGGAGGTGCCGGACTCCGTCGAGGAGGTGCCGGACGCCGGCGAAACGCGTGCGCTGCAGAAAAAGGCCGAGTCGCCCCTGTCGCGCGACACAGAAACGCCGAGACACGCGCGTGCAAAAGAACCGCGACACGCACGCTGCAAACTACCAGCCGGCGAAACGCGCGCGTGCGCCGGAACCGCGAGCCCCCCGTGCCGCGCGAACCGTCGTCAACAGCGCCATGCAAAAGAAACGGGCGCCCACGAGAGCAAAACTAGCGCCATGCAAAAAATGCGAGCAGCAAAAGATTTGAGGCCCTCAGGACTCGAACCGGCGACCTCAGGCCCGAAACCTCTCTGCATTAGCCATCCGCGCCTTGTGTATGTCTGGTAATGTATGCACCCGCAGCCGTATTTATTAGGGGCAGGGATGAAAAATTACCCCATAGTTAATGACTCATTGGTTACCGTAATCATGTCCTAATCGTCAGGTTTTATGGGTATGGAGGGAGTACTTCACATGTGATTAATCCTGTAGCAAAAGGTTTAGTCAGACAGGAAAGATACTGTAGCGCCAAATGTGATGGAAGCGATTTGGATAATAAATGCGGTGATGCGATGGTGATACGTAACGCTGACGGCAGCATCGGCACTGGCACGTTGCAGCCGCGGCCACCCAGACCTATTGACCCAGCGATTCTAGAAGCCAGCGACTCTAGAAGCCTCAGGGAGCCTGACCTGCCGCTGCAAAGAAAGGCCGTGTTCAGATGGCTAGGACATTTTTTTTTTGTCATTAAGAAATCTTGCATGCATGTGAAGTCTATTTATAAAACTCAGTCACAGATGAGTGTAACTTTACGCGACGAATCTAACGAGCCTAATTAATTCATGATTTGCTGCAGTAATGCTACAGTAATCATCCTCTAATCGTGCGGTCAAAGCCCTCGTTAGATTCGTCTCGCGAATTTGCCAAGGATTGTGGAGGTAGTTTTGTAAACTGGCTTTATTTAATATCTCTAATTAGTGATCAAAGTAGGGATAAAAAATTGTGCTGAACATCTGAACACGGCCAAAAGAGAGAAGCAGCCACGGGTGTCGGCCGGCAACGCCCGCTCGCCGCCGGTCAACCCCATCTCTCCTTTATTATTATTTTCTTTTAAAATTCGATGCGCGCGGCGGCAGCGGCAGCGGCAATCGATCGATCGTGGTCAAACTCGGCAAACTCGTGTTCGTTTGAGGATCAAAAAATTGATCTCCCATTAAATGCACCTTTGACTATTAATTAATGGTATTAAATAAAGCCAGTTTGCAAAACTACCTCCACAACCCTTTGTCAAATTCGCGAGACGAATCTAATAAGGTCTTTGACCGCACGATTAGAGGATGATTACTATAGCATTACTGTAGCAAATTATAGATTAATTAGGTGCAGTAGATTCGTCACGCAAAGTTGCACTCATCTGTAAAAAGGTTTTGCAAATAAACTTCGTTTAGAGCTTCATACGGGGGACAGTAATCCGGATCAATTTTTTTTGATCCGGCCAAACGAACACGGCCGTGCCATCCCATCCCCTTCCCTCCATTTCACGCACAATGACGACGACGACGATGAGGCTGAGCCAGCACCTTGTCCTGGCCACCTGTTAGGACTCCACTGTCAGGTACAACACAGAAGCAGCAAAAGACAGTCCAAACTACCGATGGGCCACCTATGGGCAGAAGGCCCAGGAAATCCAACACAAGACTTGCTGGCGAGGAATGGATCAGTTACCTGCCTGTATGCACGAAATCGGGCTGAGCCCATGTACTACTATATAATCTTCTTCCTAAGCGAGAGAGAGGGGGCATGTATGAAGAAAACTATATTGTTTATGAAGAAAGCATTCCTCTGCTCTCATTATGTCTCCTTGTTCTTCCGGATCTGCTACTCTTGCTGTTCTTCCTTGATCTGATTCTTCTCTCCAATTCCCCGCTACCCTTCTGTTGCTAACAATTGGTAGGTGGTCGTCGTGGACGGAGTGGTTGGTGCCAGTGCCGCAGAAGGAGGTGGCCCGCTCGCAACCTGAGCAGGAAGGATGCCACTGCGGAAGTTGAATCGCCGATCCCACTTGGCATCGAGTGCATCGAAGTGCTTGCTGAGCGCGTCGAGTATGAGCTTGGTGTCGATGGTCATGGCGTCGATGTGATCTCGGGGATGTATGCTGAATCGGTTGTGAGTTTGGGCGACGGGGAAAAGTTTCAGAAATTCGAATGGCTTTGATACCAATTGTTAGCAACAGAAGGGTAGCGGGGAATTGGAGAGAAGAATCAGATCAAGGAAGAACAGCAAGAGTAGCAGATCCGGAAGAACAAGGAGACATAATGAGAGCAGAGGAATGCTTTCTTCATAAACAATATAGTTTTCTTCATACATGCCCCCTCTCTCTCGCTTAGGAAGAAGATTATATAGTAGTACATGGGCTCAGCCCGATTTCGTGCATACAGGCAGGTAACTGATCCATTCCTCGCCAGCAAGTCTTGTGTTGGATTTCCTGGGCCTTCTGCCCATAGGTGGCCCATCGGTAGTTTGGACTGTCTTTTGCTGCTTCTGTGTTGTACCTGACAGTGGAGTCCTAACACCACCTCCCCTATTTATAACTCTGCCATGGCCAGGATCGGCAACAGAACCCATCACCGCCTTCCCATCGCGCCGCCGCAAAGGCTGCGAACAAGTACTGTCAAGAACAAGCTCTTCCACTAGTGCTAGTGTTCTTCTTCTTGATCCCGACCGTCTTGTTGCCCACAGCTCGGATCATGTCGTCGTCGTCGTCTTCCTCTGCTTCGGCCGACGCCGCCGTGCCGTTCGAGAACCCCAGGACCGTCGCCAAGAAGCTCCTCGCCGAGGCGCAGCCCGAGGGGCAGGGCGCCACCGTCCGCAGGAGCATCGGCAGGTACGTATCTATCTCTATCTGTCAGCTAGCCCCCCAGTTCCTGGGATCCCGATTCGCTTCATCCTGATCGGGCGTTGACTTTCCCTTCACCTCCTCCTCCTCCTCCTCCTTCCGCAGGCATGAGCTCAGGAACCTGGACCCCTTCCTCATGCTCGACGAGGTCTATGGTAAGAGCATAATTCTGATTCGCCCAAAATCCCGAGTCTTCTATTGCTAACTGTTGCTATTTCATCTTGTCTGAATCCCTGTTATTGCAGTCTCCAAGCCCGCGGGATTCCCCGACCATCCCCACAGAGGATTCGAGACCGTCTCCTACGTGCTCGAGGTGCGTGCGTCCACTCTAGTACTCCGCAACCTTTTTTTTTATTCCTGTTCGAGCCCCCGCGAGGTGTTCGCTAAAATGTCCCCTTCCTCTGTTATGGGTTGTGTGGCAGGGGGCCTTCACCCACCAGGACTTTGCAGGCCACAAGGGCACCATCAGGACCGGGGGTGTCCAGGTCCGCCTCTCTCTCATCTCCTCTCTCCTCCTACTCTCAAAAGTGATCAATTTCAGGTCATGCCTTCCTGACATATATATTGTTCTCTGAATCCACTTCAGTGGATGACGGCCGGGCGGGGCATCGTGCACTCGGAGATGCCCGCAGGAGACGGGGTGCAGAAGGGCCTGCAGCTCTGGATCAACCTCTCCTCCAAGGACAAGATGATCGAGCCCCAGTATCAGGAGCTGCTGAGCAAGGACATCAGCCGCGCCGAAAAGGACGGCGTCGAGGTCCGCATCATCGCCGGCGAGGCCTTCGGCGTGCGGTCCCCCGTCTACACGCGAACTCCGACCATGTACATGGACTTCACCATGCAGCCGGGGTCCCAGCTTCACCAGCCCATCCCGGAGGGCTGGAACGCCTTCGTCTACATCATCGACGGCGAGGGCGTGTTCGGCCGGGAGACGTCGGCCCCCGTCGCCGCGCACCACTGCCTCGTGCTCGGCCCCGGCGACGGGCTCAGCGTGTGGAACAGGTCCGGCGCGCCGCTGCGGTTCGTGCTGGTGGGCGGGCAGCCGCTGGGCGAGCCCGTGGTGCAGCACGGGCCCTTCGTCATGAACTCGCGCGCCGAGATCCAGCAGGCCATGGAGGACTACTACTACGGCAAGAACGGATTCGAGAGGGCCACCCAGTGGTCCTCCTCCGCCTGATCCACCACCAATCCACCATTAGCTTCCCTGCGTATCTTCTGGATGGGGAAGAGTAGACCGTTAGCCTGATACTTTGATCTTGTTTATTACTCCCTCGTTCCAACATTTTGGAACGTCAAATCATATTAAATTTGATCAAATTTTTACGATAAAGTATTAGCATTTATTATATCAAATAAGTATTATTTAATTCTTCATTAAATATATTTGTATAGTTATATCTATTTGGTGTAATAAATCTTTATAATTCTTTCTAAATTTTTAGTCAAATGTTAAAATGGTTTGACTTTCCAAAAATATTGGAATGACTTGCATTTTGAAATGGAGGAAGTATTTTTTCTACATTTTTTTCCTTATTCGTGGAGTTGATCGCCCACATGATATCGCCGTGGATCACTGCCCACACGGAGCGAAAGAATGCTTCAGTTAACCCGTCAGGCCCCGGCGCCTTGTCAATAGGCATACTCTTGATCGCTTCCCGGACTTCTTCATCGAAAGGTGCGTCGCGCTCCGATAACTCATAGTCGGCAAGCCGATGGCATTGAGGTTCAAGGTGTACTCTCTTGACTCGGCCTGCCCCATGATTCCCATGTAGTGTTCATGGAGTAGCTCCGTAATTTCGTCTGGCGTGGTCGCGGTTACCTCGCCGTTTTGCCGCAAGGAAATGTGCTTCTGTTCCCACGGGCGCGCATGTGGGAGTACTTGGTGTTAGCGTCAGCTTCCTTGAGTTGCAACACCCTTGATGACTGACGAGCAATGGTCTGTTCCAGGGATGCGAGACCAAGGCAGCGGTGCTTGAGTCGCTTGCGCAAGTCTGCTTCCTCGGCCGAGTGGGGCCTGCGATCCTACTGCTGGTCCTGGCGTAGAATAGCCTCCCTTGCGACCAGTAGTTGTTGCTTGATGTTGCCAATTTTCTTGGCTGCCAAACTTTGTAAGCTTCGCACAGTGTTCCTCATCATATCCTCAAACCGTTTGAAGGGGTCGGTGGTCGAATCGGCATAGTGCCAGCCAGCCTGGACAGCTTCCAAGTATCCATCAAATTTTGGCCAGAAAACCTCAAAATGGAATCGACACTTCGCCTGAATTGTTGCATTGGTTTGTAGGAGTAAGGGGCAATGGTCCGAGGCATCGGACGATAGGCCATGCAAGTAGTCCACAGGGACCAAGGCTCGATCAAGCTTTAACAGTGTGGGGGAGTCATGCTCATTGCTCTACGTGTATGATCGCCCATGCAGCAGGAGGTCCTGTAGTTCAAGCTCCGCGATCGATTGCCTGAACTTGCGCATTGTGCGCCTGTTGATGCGGGCATTGTTCTTGTCACTCCTCAAGAATCAGGTTGAAGTCGCCGATGATCGCCCATGGCCCTTCGCAAGCATCGCGTATCACGCCGAGTTCTTTGACGAAGAGCTCCTTGTGCGTTTCTTGCTGCAGTCCGTAGACTGATGTGAGCCACCAATCAGTGCTGGACTTGCTAGGAACGTGGACCGTGAGCGAAAAGCAACCGACATGGACATCAGATAGGGTAGCAATGCCGCTTCGAGGCAATGATAATGCCCCCACGAGTGTTTGAAGCAGGCAAGTAGGCATAGTCAACAAACTACATTCCTAACATGGAGAGCATGTGCTCGGGGGGTACAAGATCCAACTTTGGTCTCCTAGAGGCAGGCTAGGGACGCACGACACGAATCAACCATCGAACGAGTGTCATCACACCGGGCTCGTGAATTGAGCCCTCGCACATTCCATGAGAGAATGTTTAGGTTCATGAGGAGAACGCGACCGAGATGAGCAGTCTATGCCTCGATCGGCCTGGCCGAGGCCGCGGCCTTGGGGCAGAATGTGTCAATGGCGCGGACATGTGGTTCCTGCAGGCCATCATCGTGAAGATCTTGTTGTAACTTGCGTTGACGTCGGGGGTTATCGGGGCGTTCTCGCTGATGAGCTCGAAGCGTCTCATGAGTATGATTTCCCCACGCTTGGCGGCCGGGACCTGGGACATTGGCCAGTTTATTTGCTGCCAGCCGCGTGCTGCTGCGCCGATTGGATGGAGCCTAGTTGGCCTTCGGCTTCAGCTGTGCTATTGGGTTCCCCGCAAGCGGCACAGGAGTACACTTTCGCATCGTGGAGACGAACTGGTCCACAGGTTATCGTTCCGGTATGGCGAGCACAAGAGCCTTTTGTTGTGGCGCCGATATACCTACCCCACAACCCCCCCACCCGCCCCCCCTCCCCTCCCCCCCCAGCTTGAGTTCACTGGAACCCTATCCATGAGGCAAGAGGAGAGGAACACAGCCGCAGCTACACGAGTGCTGTTGAAGGCCAACGCGGCTTAGAAGTAGAAGGCGCCGGTGGCGAAAAAGTGGAAGGCATCCACCTCGGCTGTGCAGATGAGGATGGTCGCGGCTGCATCGGCGACGACATTGGAGGAGAGGAGCATAGTCGCGCAGTTTTTGTGGACTAAGCTCATGAGAACTGAACTGAACTTTTGTACTGAACTCAGTTTTTTGATCATTTTTTCTGAGCTGAACTGATATGAGCATTTCTGTGTGAACAAAGCTTACGTGAACTTAACTGAACTCATCTGAGCTGCCGGTTCCTATTGTTTCACTTACTGCGTGAACTGAATATGTGCTGTCATCTTTTTTTTCATATCTGTGTGAGCTGAGCTGAGCCTGTTCGGTTGGCTGGCGGCTGGTGGCTGCTGCTGATTTGTTGTGAGAGAAAAGTACTGCTGGCAGGCTGGTGGCTGGTGGCTGGTGCTGATTTGTTGTGAGAGAAAAGTTCTGCTGGCTGGTGGCTGATAAGCCAAGCGAACAGGCTACATTTGCCATGTGAAATGAGCATGTATGGCAGCGTATGGACACAATGATAATTAGGCCTACATTAGTAATCTTGTATCGTAATTTTTAAAAATTATATCATGTTTCTATCATGGGATTATTTGAATATATCATCAAATGGCTACAAAGATCAAATTTATACTTGATCAACATTGATTTATATGCTTGTACATGAATTAAATAACTTGCAGACGGCTAAATAGACAAGTCGCTGCATAAGCTGTCTTTTTCGCTATCTGCATGTGACATGGCATAGTACACAGACAACAACTGTCTAAACCTTTGTACGTGCCCTAACCACGTTAGCTGTTGGGGCAGAAGGGGGTGGGGTGAGGGAGGGGGGGGCCGGCCGTGGCGGCGACAAGATCCTCCTTGGATCAAGCGCCATGCCAGCAGGCGCAGGCACAGACACTCTGCACTCAACCAACATGGGATCTTGCGCCGTCCAAGGTGAAGTCTCATTCAAATCGCAGATAAAGACAACGGTCGGGTCAAGCAGGACAGCGACGGGTGTGTCCTTGGTCTGGGCACCTGACGAGCGCAAAAGGCAGTCGCGGCCACAAAGGTCGAGATTCCCTGTGCGACCGCTTCCTTTTCAGGAAAGCTGACCAGATCAGGCAGACGATCATGGGCATAGTTATTAGGATCAGAACGGACCGGTGGTTCGACCGATAAAAGACCGAATCAGAGCCTCTAGCTGTCCGGTTCACTTAAAAGACCGTCCATGCATTCAAACCCCCTAAAAACCGGATGCACCGGACGGTTTTTTATGAAAACCGCCGGAGCGGTTTTGATTGTCACGGATGTTGCTTTCCCCTCTGTCCATTCAGCGCACATCCATAAATGGACAGACTGTGTTTTTCACTGATTTAGGCTAACGAGCAACACTTTGGAGGGACAATTTTCACGGCCTTTGCATTTGGCGCGGCTGGCGGCGGCACATCTGCTGTGGTGCTGCTCTGTTCTTCTCCGGACTGCAGAGGCGGACGCTCCCTCCACTTCTCTGGCTCGAGCTCGTCCCCTGCTCTTTCTTCTCTTCTGTGGCCCCTCGAGTCCTCGATGACAGCTCCTCAATCCTCATCCCCTTCGTACCACATTCAGCAGCGGCAGGCGCGGCCGATGCTCCGTGGCTTGACGCCGCCAGCACAGCCTCAAGGCTCCAGCACCTCCTCGTCGGCTCGTCGGCGTCTCCCACCACCGGCTCCAGTGCTTCTCCTTGCTTGCCTGACATGGCTACCAGTCAGTAACTGTACCCAATGTTCCAGACTACAATTGTTTAATTTGTATAGTGATTAGATTTGTGTTGACGCAGAATTTGGTCAACACACGAGAGCGCTAGTTCGCGTGGGTCGCAAAGGACCAGATTGCAGCTGCCTTCGCGCTGACCGGTCAGACCGGTCACCTGCACCGGTCAGACCGGTTACGGCGGCGAGCTACGGGGTAAAACCCTAAAAACGCCTCCCGGAAGGATCCGTCAGGGAGAACGCCGTCAGGGGTGCCCTAGGGTCGGCAGGCCACCTAGGACGCCTTCAAACGTCGTGGAGACGAAGGAAGAACAGCAAGTAGGGTTGGAAAAGCTAGGGTTTGGAGATGCAAAAAGTAAAGGATAAAAGTAGTAAATTTGATTGATTCGATTGTTGTGTATTCAATCGGCCGAATCCCCTTATATTTATAGGGAGGGTAGGTCTTGTCCCGCAAGGAAACCAAGTTACAACTCGTTACAATCTCGGAATCCAATTTTTAGAGTCCTAGTCGGATTACAACTCAGGTGACCGGTCTGACCGGTCCCCCGCACCGGTCAGACCGGTCCGGGCGTGCCAGCACCTCGCGCCGTCTTCTGTCTTGCTTCTTGTCTCGCTCCATGCGCCGTCTTTTGCCTTGCAATCCTCCTGGTCTTCATGTCAATTTTGGTTGTCAACATATGCCCCCCTGTTTTTTGGTAAAGCTTGCGTACCATAAAACACGCTAGTACCAAAATTGTCATCTAAGGACGATGTTTTAACATAATTCATCGGCCATTATATTTTTCTAAGGGCGATATTCAAATATCGGCCATACGCCACTTCATGCCTCTTGCCAAACACTAGGATAGTACTTCTTCAAGTACCTCCCGTTCAACGCCTTGGGCAAACGTCCTCCTTGTAATGTCTCTACCATGTAGGAATTCCCACCATTGATCTTGAATACTTTATATGGACCTTCCCAACTCGGAGACCACTTGCCGAACTTATTGTCTTTAGTACCAAGTGGCAATATTGTCTTCCACACTAGATCACCAACTTGAAAAGTCTTCTCTTTAACCTTCTTGTTGTATGCTCTAGCAACCCGGATCTTGTCTTTCTCAATTTCCTTAAGAGCTTGTAAACGCTTATCGGTCACTTCATCAATATTGTCCATCATCAAATCATAGTATTCTCCAACTGAAAGCTTATTTTATCTAGCAAGTCTATAAGCGTCCAGATTTACCTCTATGGGCAAAACGGCATCTTGACCATAAACAAGCTCAAAAGGAATGACTTTTGTAGCGCCATGTCTTGATATACGATGAGCCCATAAAGCTTCCGACAAGACTTCATGCCATCTTCGGGGATTCTCTTCTATCTTCTTTTTGATCAACTTTATCAAAGTCTTGTTACTAGACTCGGCCTGTCCATTGGCCTGAGCATAGTATGGAGATGAATTGAGCAATTTGATCTTATACATATCGGCAAAAGATCGCACTTCCTTAGACATAAAAGATATGCCTTGATCCGTAGTCAAAGTTTGTGGAATGCCGAATCTGTGAATAATATGCTCAGTAATAAACTCAATTACCTCCTTGTGGGTCATATTCTTGAGAGGAACTGTCTCGGTCCATTTAGTGAAGTAATCCGTAGCAACTAACACGAAGCGATGTCCCTTTGAAGAAGAAGGATGTATTTCTCCAATGAAATCCAATCCCCATCCACGAAAAGGCCAAGGTTTAATGATAGGATGAAGTAATGCAGCAGGTACCATCTGAATATTTCCAAACTTCTGACATTCCTCACATCCTTTGTAGTAACGAAAACAATCGGCCATCATTGTAGGCCAATAGAATGAAGCTCGCCTAAGCAACCACTTCATCTTAGGAGCCGATTGATGCGTTCCACAAATTCCTTCATGAACTTCACCCATGGCCACTCTAGCTTGATCAGCACCCAAGCATTTAAGTAATAAATCATCGGCGGTGCGACGATGCAACTCATCGTCAACTAAAATATATTTGAAAGCCAAACGCCGAGTTTTCCTGTCTGTTCCAGAACTAGGATTTCTTAAATACTTGATAATGGGCACTCTCCAATCATCAACTTCGGCCTTTTGATTTTGAGAATTTTTAGCGGCCGAATTTGAACCTGCAGACGCCTGACCGGTCTGACCGGTGACCGGATCGGTCTGACCGGTCGCTGTGGACTCGTGACCGGTCTGACCTGTCCGGGCATCGGTCTGACCGGTGCGGCTCTGTTCTGCTGCGAGAGTTAGAGCTTCTCTATTGGCAATTGCAATCAACGGTTTTTTCTTATGAAAGTGTCTCTTCTGGACATTATAGCCTGATGCTTCCGGCGCCAAAGTATTAGCTCTAGGATTATCACATCCTGGTACATGATAAATGGTGAATTCATCAAAACATGGTATAATATCAAGGCACTTGTCAAGATAAAAATTCAACGAACTTTCAAAACATTGACAAACCTTAGATACTTGCTGCACAACCAATAATGAATCACCAAAAGCTTCAACATGTTTTACTCCCATGTCATGCAAAATTTCTAATCCGAATAATAGAGCTTCATATTCGGCTTGATTATTTGTGCATTCAATTTCTAATCGGCTAAGAGCTTCAAAAACAGCTCCATTAGGAGAAACAAGAACAATTCCAATTCCACATCCGTTCTTGCAAACCGATCCATCAAAATGCAATTTTCATGGAGTAAAAGTCATGTAATCAATTTCTAAATCATGCTCATCCTTAATCCGATGTTCAACAATAAAATCAGCTACAATTTGGCCTTTCATAGATTTCAAAGGTTCACAAGCCAAATCATACTCAATAAGCGCATATGCCCGCTTTCCGATTCTTCCACTCAAAATCGGCCTATGCAACATATACTTGATAACATCGGCTTGACACGCAACTATGCAAGTACTAGATAACAAATAATGTCTCAATTTTGTACAAGCATAATATAAAGATAAGCACAATTTTTCAATAGATTTGTACCTTGTTTCTGCATCCAAAAGCCGTCGACTCAAGTAAGTAATAATGTGCTCCTTGCCATTTGTTTCTTGAGTCAAAACAACCCCAATAACATTATCTTCGGCCGAAAGATAAAGCCTAAATGGCACCCCATTCTTAGGCGCTTTGAGAACAGGCGGCGAAGATAAATATTTCTTGATTTCATCAAAGGCCTCTTGCTGCTTTGGCCCCCAAGTAAAATCGGCTTCATTCTTTAACCGAAGTATAGGAGTAAAAGCACTAACTTTCCCGGACAGGTTAGAAATAAACCTCCTCAAATAATTAACCTTGCCCAAGAATTTTTGTAAATCATGCTTGCAAGTAGGCGCTTTGATCTTTTCAATAACATCAATTTTCTTAGGATCTATCTCTATGCCCCTTTCATGCACCATGAAACCTAAGAATCTTCCAGCCGATACACCAAACGCGCATTTCAATGGGTTCATCTTCAGACCATACCGATGCATTCTTTCAAAGGCAAGACGCAAATCAGCCAAGTGAGAGTTTAATCCAGCCGATTTGACAACAATATCATCAATATAGACTTCTAGGATAACACCAAGTAAGTCATGAAAAATCAAATTCATTGCTCTTTGATAAGTAGCGCCGGCATTCTTTAAACCAAAAGTCATCACAACCCATTCAAACAAACCAACAAAGCCGGGACATTTAAAGGCCGTTTTGTATACGTCTTCCTCGGCCATAAAGATTTGATTATATCCCGCATTACCATCAAGAAAGCTAATAACCTTGTGTCCAGAAGCATCATTAATAAGCATATCGGCTATAGGCATAGGATATTCATCTTTGGGAGTCGCTCTATTAAGATATCTAAAATCAATGCACACTCTAATTTTATTTGAACCTTTCTTCTCAACGGGCACAATATTAGAGATCCATTCAGCATAGCGACATGGCCGAATAAACTTAGCTTCAAGCAAACGATTAACCTCTTCTTTTATGCGATCATAAAACAAAGGATTAAATCGTCTATTGCCCTGTTTATATGGCCTAAAACCAGGTTTAATCGGTAAACGATGTTCAACTAATTCACGACTTAAACCAGGCATCTCATGATACTCCCAAGCAAAGCAATCAGAATATTCTTTCAATAACTCGATTAATTCAAGCTTATAATCGGCTTTCAAATTTTGATTTACAAAAGTCGGCCTTGGAATAGAACCATCACCTATGTCTATCTTTTCTAAAGGATCAGCCGACGTAAATCCTTGTCCTAACTTCTCTACTTCTTCAAAGTCATTAATGGCTTCACATGCATCGTTCATATTGGACCGATAATGCTCCACCCTTTCCTTCAACCACTTCTCGCTTGCATCCATCTACTCTTCATCATCTGAATCAACCGATTTTGACACCGGCCTTAGAGCAGCGGATACGAAGCCATCCTTAGTACAAGCAAGGAACTCAAAGTCCGAAATATCAATCCCGGTCAAACACTTGACATTATTATGAGTTCCCAAAATAGATGCATCGGCCATAGCAACACATGCCGAAGTATCCGCATGAACAACCTCAACTTGGTCACCAACCCATTGAATCAAGCATTGATGCAAGGTAGAAGGCACACATTGATTCGCATGAATCCAATCGCGCCCCAAAATAACACTGAAGTTACCTTGCACCTCCGTGACGAAGAAAGCAGTTGCCAGCGTCTTGCTCCCAATGGTAAGCTCCAAGGATGCAACTCCCTTGGCACTCATCGGTTCTCCTCCTCCAACGCCGCTGATCGTCATGCTTGTCTTGATGAGCTCGCTGTCCAAACCTCCCAACTTCTTGTACAAAGTGTATGGCATGAGGTTCACAATAGCACCACCATCAACAAGCATCCTAGAAATCGGCTTTCCTTTAATGTGACCCTTCACATAAAGAGCTTTCAGATGATTATCCGATTCTAAGGGCCTCTGAAATACGGCATTCTTGGGAGCAAAATCAACTTGAGCCATTCGTTCATCATCTCCGACAAAGCAATAGTCGGCGTTCAAGTAGATGACATTGATATCCATGTCAGTTCTGCTGAATGAAGGCTCAAAATCAACAGCTTCATCCTCATTGCCCATCTGAGTATCTGTAATTGCAGTGGGCGGAATCGAAACTTTATCCGAAGACGAAAGCGCATCGGCTACCGACTCCCTGGGCGACACCGGTCTGACCGGTTCCCCCTGACCGGTCTGACCGGTTCCAGTTGCCAGAACTGGAACAGGGTCGTGCAACCGGTTTGACCGGTCATGAACACCGGTCTGACCGGTCTCGGCTACGTCAGCCGAAACTGCTGCAGATGGCTCGGCCTTTTCTGGTGTCTTGGCCTGAACATCTTGATCATCAGAACCCTCCTTGGAATTCTGACCAGCTGCTGGAATCATCGGCTTAGCCTCATTAAATCACTCCTCCCGCTTCTTAGCCGATTCTTCCTCCCTTTGTTTCTGGGTACGCAACCGCTGCAACCTCCTCTTCTGAGAATGAGTCAAACCAGGAGGACACCACTTTGGCTGCGTATATTGAGGCAAAGGCACTTTCTTCACCTTTTTCACGGCCGATGTGCCAATAACATTGGGCCCATCTGCCATAGATGTGTCAACTGCCATGGAGCCAATTTGAATCATGCTCTTCACAACTGGCTTTGGAATAACAGGAGCAGGCTCTTCCTTTTTCTGCACGGGGCGATACTCCTGCCTGGCTGGCTCTTTGCCCGGCCTCCTCTGGTGACCGGTCTGACCGGTCGGTGGCACCGGTCTGACCGGTTGCTGCTGCGGCGGCGCAGCCACCGGCCTCTGTGGGACACCGGTCTGACCGGTCGGAGGCACCGGTCTGACCGGTCGGAGGCACCGGTCTGACCGGTCCGTGCTGCTGAGGCACGAACATCTGCCTTGGTTGAAATCCTGCAGGCCTAGGCTGTTGTTGACTCATTCTTGAATGCACAGGAGCTCCAGGCCGTGGTTGGTTTGGTGCAGGACAGTAAGGCACGTACATAATCCCATCCCTCCAAATAGGCTGAGGAGGGGGAGGTGGAAACGGCCTCCATGGCCTAGAAGGACCAGCACCATGAGATGAGCTTGGACCCTGATTCCACTGTCCTCTTGGTGCCTTCATCACACCAGAATTCCTTGGCGGTGAACTTGGTCTCTTTTTTGGTGGCCGATCCTGTTGAACGGCCGCGTTGTGCATATGCTTCGCCATGACTTGATCAAAGGTTGCTTTTGGCTTGAATGTCTTCCCCTGATCCTTGTCTTGGTTCGTCTTCCAAGTTCCCACTTCAGGGCGTTTAGGAACAAACGTTCGGACCGGCCTCTGGGCCGGACCGGTCTGACCGGTCATGGCAACCGGTCTGACCGGTGCCCCCTGAGCAGCAGGAGCAACCGGCCTTTGATCCCGCGCTTGAGAGCTTGATTCTCCCCTAATTTCAGAATTCTTCACTGTAATAGTCAAGATCTTCTTTCCATCAGGAGCTTGCTTCAGCACAACCTCTCTCCCAAGCACTTTGTCAGTTTCCATCACCTTCCTCGGTTCTCCAATCGCAACATTCTTGCCTCCTGTCGCATCGGCATTGTCGGACCGAACCAATATCTTGGCATCCTGAAGATCCATGGTATTGACCATCATGTTGTTGACTGGAAACGGGTGCTTGTCCACTTGCATCTCACTCAAACTCAATCGTCCATCATTTAAAGCCGATTGAATCTGTCGACGAAAGAAATTACAACCATTTGTCGCATGAGAAAATGAATTATGGAATTTACAATAAGCACGCCGTTTTAACTCCTCAAGTGATGGAATGTTAAAAGAACATTTGATATATCCATTCTTACGTAATTCATCAAAAATCTTATCACACTTGGATACATCAAAAGTAAATTTCATCTCCTCCTGCCGATTCCTATGAGTCGGCTTTAGATATGTGCAAGTAAAAGCTTTATTAGATGCTGGCCATACAAATTCAGCAGCCAACACCTCATGAGATTCATCATCGGAGCTACAAGAATCACATTCTACATTATGCACACTAGCTCGAAGAGTTCTATGGCTTTCTTTTAGATCTTTGCTTCGGCTTTCAGCAGCCAAAGCTCTTTGATGCAATTGATTTACACTATAGAATTCAGAATTCTCTAGTTTATCTTTAATGTGAGAGCGCAAACCATTGAAAGCCAAATCAGCAAGATCCTTTTCGGCAATAGTAACACCGAAGCAATAGTTTTTAGTATCACGGAAACGTTTAATATAGTCATTAACAGTTTCATCCCGCGATTGCCTAACCGATGTGAGATGTGACAATTTAAGCTCATTACTGCCAGAAAAGAAGTGATCATGAAGTAATAGAATGAGGAGCTAATGATGCAANGCAAGCCGCGCGCCCCTCCCTCTCGGCGGCGACGGCGGAGTCGGGCCCGGCAGGGGGCGGAGCAGGGGCTCTCCCTCGCCGCACACGACCGGCTTCTTCCTCCTGGCGGTGCGAAACCCAGCGGTCCTGCCCTTCTTCTTCGTGCGGGTGCGGAGGCGGCAGCTCGATCCGGCAGGAGCCTGCTCCGACTCCCCGGAGCTCCTCCTCCCTTGGCGCCGCAGCAGTTGGTTGGGATGGCGCGTGGCGGCCGTGGCCACGCGGGCAGATAGCGCGCTCCCTCTACCCTGCCATAGATAGCGCATCCGGGGCCGTGCGCTATTTTACCGAACGCTTTACCGTGTCCCACTGCAAAGGTTTTTACGCTATAGCGGTACTGCAGTACCGGGTACCGGAAGCTTTCCAGTACCCGGTGCAGGTAGCCTCAATCCTCATCCCCTTCTTACCACATTCAGCAGCGGCAGGCGCGGCCGCGCGGGGTCCGATGCCCAGCTGACAGCAGTGCGGCCGATGCTCTGTGGCTACATGGCGTCAGCACAGCCTCAAGACTCTAGCACCTGCTCGTCGGCGTCTCCCACCACCGGCTCCAGTGCTTCTCCTTGCTTGCCTGAGGCTACCCGCACTCGTCATACTTTAAATTCATCCTCTAAAAGGAATATTCCTGCTTGGTCATCGAGATTCTTTCCTCTATATCAACTTCTCCCGCACCCGTCATGTCGGTGTAAGAAATGACCAACTAGTAAATTTAGTGGATTGCGCGTTTGGGCTCGGATGGTTCGCGAGAGGACACAAGGAATTATACTGGTTCAGGCACTAACGCCCTACGTCCAGTGTCGATCTGCTCGTGTTACTCGCGTTGCTCGTAGTAGGGGTTACAAGCCGTCGAGAGAGAGGAGAAGCCTCAAGTCTCTGTGAGTGTCTAAGTGTGAGTGAGTGTGTGTTTTTCGCCGGTCGTTCTCCCTCTCCCCCTGAGGCCTTATTTTTCTTTTTATACCTCTGGGGAGAGGCCTGTACAAGGCGTGTTCAACGAAATGACGAATAATAAGTAGCTTGCTAGAGAAGCCCCGCCGCCTGCGGGACACTGTGGGCGCTGTTGGAGTAGGTCCTAATCCCGAGCTTGTTAGGGTCGTGCACGTCGCTCCGAGGCGCATGCGGGGCGGCTGGAACAGTTACATCCTTCTGCCACGGCGGGCGGCGCGGCTTGTCCCGTTAATGCGAGTAGGCGGCGTGGTAGATATGCGGCGTGTCCTTCCGGTCCCCTCTCGTTCCGGGTCCCCCTCGTTGACCCATGACACCTGGCCCGGATAAGGTCGGGCGAGGCGGAACCGGGTCGGCCGAGGCTGAGCCAGGTCGGGCGAGGTGGAGATGGGTCGGCCGAGGCTGAGCCAAGTCGGGCGAGGCGGAGATGGGTCGGCCGAGGCTGAGCCAGGTCGGCCGAGGCGGAGAAGGGTCGGTCGAGGCGGAGCCAGGTCGGCCGAGGCGGAGAAGGGTCGGCCGAGGCGAAGCCAGGTCGGCCGGGGCGGAGCCAGGTCGGCCCTCCTGTCTGATGTCCTCCTTGTTTATGGATTTGTTTACACTCGTCTCCTTCCCGAAACAGCGAGGTCCCACCCGTCGGTTAGAGGGTCGGATATTGACATCCGACAGTAGCCCCCGAGCCTACTCGGAGGACAGGTGGTTCTCCGTGTAGGCTCCTTCTTGACGCCCGCCCGGATGTCACTCGGGGGTGCGCGCGAGCGCACCCATTGGGTGTAGCACCCGAGCCTGTAGGTGAACGGTTGGTTCGCCTATAGGCTGAAGTAAAATTTGCCTTTTCTCCACCGGGGCGCGCGAGCGCACCCGGTGGGTGTAGCCCTCGAGCCTGTAGGGGAACGGATGGTTCGCCTATAGGCTGAAGTAAAATTTGTCTTTTTTAGTACCTGGCGGTCGTAGCCCCCGAGCCGACAGGCGAGTTGTCAAGTCACCCGGAGGCTTTCTGTCACTTCCGCTCAGTCCCTACAGGACGACGCCGCGTTTGTCCAATGGACCGGGACATGACCCGCTTTTTCCAGGGGCACTGTTTCCCTCGATTCGGGAGCACACGCTTCCGCTGCGCCGGGCAGTGCCCCCGTCACGCCTGCCTTGCCTGCCTTTTGAGCCATCATGTCGTCCTTTTTGAGCTCACTGTTTGTGAGGCTCTGGCGTTCTACAGGAAGGGCCGCGCGGTGCGTCCCCTCGCCCTATCGAAGGGTCGGTTCGGGCATTTCTGGGCTATAAATAGGGTCCTCCGGCCCTTCTTCTTGGGGCATCCGGCCACCTTGCTCCTTCTTCCTCTTGTTAGCATGAGATCCCCGGCGTGGGATCCACCTCGGGGGCGTCCCCCCTGGCCCGAGGGCGGGAGAATAGCCTGTTGATGCCACAAGAATGACTGCGACCTTAGGGGGCTTCGGCGTGGAGGGGCGCCGCTCGGTGTCGCAAGCGAAGGGCGGTTCTACCCCTGGCAGCTCCCCCCGTCCGTCCGTCCTACCTCGGTGGTGGTGGAATGGGTTCGAGGAGGAGTGCGTCGGTGGAACTGTCGCCGTCTCCTCCACATGGCCCGGCGCTTGGCCTCGGTCGTGCCTTGCCAGGGCAGTTGCAGGAGTCGTGTACAGCCACCGGCGCGCCTCTCCTCCTTCCTTGGGCGCCGATGTGATGCCGTCGCCGGCGTCGGTCGTCCCGAGGCGATGGAGGGAGTCTGTGGTGATTCTCCGTCGTCGCGCCGCCACAGCGCGAACCTCTGCCGAGCTCCCCCCACGGTGTCGACGGGCGGGGAGATGCTACAAGAAGGACTGCGACGTTCAGCAGCTCGGTCCTTTTCATGGCACCGAAACCCCCACGCTTTTCGTCGCCCGACCCCGCCGCCGAGGGTGGCTAAATCCGTTTGTACTATTCCACGGTCCATGGCCGTATGTACTTTTTACCCTTATTTATGAACGAAGGGATTTGGTTGGTTCTGGACCTTTTCTGCGACCGCGTGGTCGGTCTCTTTTTGCGATTCCAGCTTCCCTATGTCTCCCCGAAGCGGTCGGGAGGGAGGCCGTTTCGTCTTCTCATCGTTTTCCCCTCACGCAATCCCTCCGCGGGACGGAAGGTTAGGGCACGCCTCGCGTTTTGCCACTTAGGCCGAAACACGGCTCCCGGTGAGCTACCAACGGGCTAGATCGAGCGAGGCCTCGGTCCTCCTCCGAGAGAGGACCGTCGGATCAACTGGTAACCGACCTCAGAAAAACCCCCAGCGCTCCCAACCCCCTTAGTTCCCATGATCGTTCGACCGACCACGGGGGCTCGTCGCCTCTCTTCGATGAGATACATGGGGTCGGGAGCCTCAGGCTCGAACGCAGGTCGGGGCGTCCTCGGCACTCGTGTGCCGAGGCTATGGCCTCTAGTGGGCCCGCCCGTTTCTCCCCTTTCTCTCGGACGCCCAGAGCGGCCGTCGAACCCTTAGGCCGGCTTTAGAACTCTTGGGCTGTTTTTCGGTTTGTGCTTTTCATCGCGAGTGCCCCCTGCGGGCTCCTTGCCACGGCCTTTCGGCCAGAGAACGGCCCAGCACCGTTTTCCCTTCCCTGAAAAATAAAATTGCCGGAAAAGAAAGGGAAATAGCATACTCGGCGGAAAAGAAAAGCGGGGCGGGGGATTGGAATGCGAAGGGTTCGGAGAGAGAAGGAGAGAGAGAGAGAGAGAGAGCCTGGGCGCGAATTCCGGGATGTGGGAGACGTGGGCGATCGGGGGGGGCGCGTCGTGGGCTGTGTGGGCCCCACGAGCCGCGGCACAGGCGGGAGACCCGAGGCGTCCCGCCTACTCCCTTACTTGCCTATTTAAGGCGGAGAGGAGGGGGGCCGGAGGCCTCTTCTTCTTCCCTCGTTTGCTCGCCCCCTGAATCGCTGCCGCCGCTTGCAAAAGAAAAAGCCCGTACCTTTCTCCCTCTTGTTCATCGCCTTCCTCGCTTCCCAGCCATGGCCTGGTCCCGTTCCTCCGTCACCGAAGGCGAGCTTGAGCGTCTGGTAGGGCGCGGGCTACTGTGCCCGCGGACTGACCTTGTGGAGTGGATGGCGCCGGGCAACGAGGGAGTCCCCTCCCCGCCCGACAGGTATGTGGTGTCCTTCGTCCCCTTCCACGAGCGGGGCTTGGGGCTTCCTCCTCATTCCTTTCTCCGCGGGCTCCTCCACTATTATGGGATTGAGCTTCAACATCTCAACTCCAACGGGCTGCTTCATGTGGCGGTGTTCGTCGCCCTGTGCGAGGGGTTTCTTGGAATTGACCCCCACTTCGACCTCTGGAGGTCTTACTTCCATGTCGAGGAGGTGAAGAAGGAGGGGCGGCTGAGGCCACACGGCTGCGCCGGGGTCAGACTACGCTCAGGCCAGGGCGAGAACTACCTCCAGCTTCCATGGATCACCACCAACAAGGGGTGGCACCCCCGGTGGTTTTATCTGCGGAGTGACCCGGGCGCTCCCTTCCCGGCCTTCACAGGGAGGCTCATCGAGGGGCGGCCGGACTGCTGGCATTGGGGCCCGCTCAAGACGGACCGGCCACACCTGACCGGACTTCGTGCCGCGGTCGTCCGCCTTCGCGAGCTGGGAGTCACCGGCCCCGGGATTATCGCGGCGTACCACTTGCGTCGCGTCCTCCCTCTGATGGCCCGCCGGCTGCGATTGGATCAGATGACCCTGGCAGCAGACTGGACAGGGTTGGTAATGTCGGTCGGGGCTCTTTCGGATGAGGAGGTGAGCGCTCGCCTTCGCGAAGCGGTGCAGCGCGAGTCCGCGGCGTATCCGATGCCGGATCACCCCGCCATGCGCCCCGTGGGCGAGTCCCTCATCCCGGTAAGTCGTTGGGGTTTTTCTTTTGTCTTTGTTGTTCATTTTTGAATCCAGCGAGCCACCTGAGTTTCTTCTTCTTCAGCATCCCCTGGTCTACAAACCTTCTCGGCCCCCGCTCCCTGAGGACGCGGCCGTTCGGGCCTTGAACCGTGCGCGAGCGGAGGCCGCCCGTCTGAAGAAGGCGGAAGTCGAGGCGAAGAAGGAGAGGAAGCGACTGGCCCGCGAGAAGGCCGAGGAGGAGTACCGCCAGCGACGTCTGCGCGCCCGGCAAGACGGACAGTGGAGCGAGGACCAGGGCTCCTTCGAGGGGGGTTTTGAGTTCGCTTCGGAGTCCTCCACCAGATCCGGGTGGAGTTCCCCGAACTCCCGGCGCGAGTCCTCGGTCGATCGGGACGCGCCGGAGGCCACGGGAACGTCGGGTGGCCGCGGTACCCTGCCTGCGCCACCGCCGACCCAGTCGCCGCGCGAGGTCCCTCGTGGCGCCAACCCCCCGACCCGAGAGCGGACTCCGCCGAGGGGCGACCCGGGCAAGCGGCCGCGAGAGGAAGGGTCGGGGTCGGGGGCGGCTCCCCCGGCCAAGCGGCCGTCCCGGGGCTTTCCCGTGTCAGATCGGTAAGTCCCTTTCTCCTCCCTCGCTCGTCTTCCTTGCCCCCGTCGAGGTGTGTGTGTGAGGCCTCCCTTTGTTCGCAGGAGGGGGAGCCAGGCGGCTCCTTTGGGACTGGCGCCGATCAAGCGGCTTGCGCGCCAGATCTCCGAGGTGGCGATGAGCCGAGGGATCGACCTGGGCGACCCCCTGGTGGAGTGGGTGCTCGACCCGCTCCTTCCCCAGCAGCAGCTCGCCGCGGTGTCGAGCGCCGAGTCCGCGCACTCGGCCGAGGCGATTCCGGAGGCCCTCATCGGGCTGTAATGTCCGCCCGCGGGTGATTTGGCCGGAGCGGAAGACGTGGTGCCGCCTGAGCCGGCTGCGCCGGACGGGGATGCGCCCGGGGAGGAGGAGTTGGTGCCCTCCGGTCCTGGTCGTGATCAGGAGGATCCCATCCCCTCGGCCCGAGCGGTTGGGCTTTTGTCCGAGGAGGGGGCGGGCGAAGGAGAGGAGGTCCCGAGGGACTCGACGCCGGTCGCGTCCCCGAATGCTGCCGCCCGCGAGGAGGAGGAGGTCATCCCCGAGCCGGACGCCACCGCCGCCCTGACCGACCCGTTGCCTGGTTCGAGCGAGGTGATGGCGCCTTCTCCTCCCGCGGCGGGAATGGAGGACGCCGTGGGGTCGAGCTCGGGTCAGGGGACCCGTTCTGCCGCTGACGCCCCGGAGGGCCGCGAGATCGTCCGGCAAGTGGATGGCCCTTTGGAGTTCGGGGGCCCCCGCGTCACCTGGACCGACCGCCTCAGGCGACGTCGTCTTCTCTTTGGACGACGCCGAGGAGAAGAACGAGGCCTCCCGGATTCGTGCCAGGGTCGGGCTGGCGGTTCGGTCGCTCAACTCCGCTCTGGAAGCCATCCGCGACGTCGCCATTCCTTGCGGGGAGGTAATCACTCCTTCATTTGTTTTTTCTCTTTCTTCTTTTCCTGAGCTGATTCTGACTCTGATTCGTTTTTGGCAGTCTCTGATGGCCCGCAGCCGGGACAAGTCTCTCTTCCTGCGCCGGGAGAAGGACTCGTGGGGCCGTCTGTCCTCGATCACCGCCGAGCGCGACGCCCTGAGGGAGCAGCTGGCGGCCGCCCGCCGAGAGGTTGCCGCCGCCCGCGCGGATGCGCGGGGTGAGCTCGAAGGGCAGCTGGCTGCGGCCAACCGGGAGATAGAGTCCCTGCGGGGGCGGGTCAAGGAGGCGTGCGAGCATGCCGATGAAGCTGACAAGCTCAAGAGCGACGTCCTGATCTCCTGGGAGAGGGACTCGGCGGCTCGGGAGCAAGTCAGGCTGGGCCTGGTCCGCGAGACGGAGCGCCTGCGGGCCGACCGGGACCGCATCAACGCCGTTCTCGAAGGGACTCGCACCCAGTTGGCTCAGGTGGCGGCGGACCGTGACGAGGCCAGGCGGCTCGTCGAGGCGCGGACCCGCGACCTTGAGGCTGCGGGCCGGGCCCTTGAGGCTGAGCGGGGGGCTCGTGAGGAGGCCGAGGCGCAGCGCGCCTCCTTGGACGAAGCGGCGGCGACGGGTCGCGCGACGATCGAGCGCCTTGAGAACGAGGCGCGTAACCTCGAGGAGCTGCTGCTGCACGAGGGAGACGAGCATGACGCTCTCCGCACGGTGATCGGTGTTGTGCTCGACGACCTTAGGGTGAGGTCGGAGCGAGGGTCAAGCTCGCTGCTCGCCGACATCGAGCGCATCCCGGCTCGGGCTCGTTCCATGGCGAGCAACGGGCTCTTCATCGGGGTGCGCCGGGCCTTCGCCGTCGCCCGCTCCCACAACTCCGAAATCGGCCAGAAGTACCTCGCCAAGGGGTTCGCTACCGGCACGACGGAGACGGAGGTGGTCGCGCTTGAGGAGGAGGTGTCATCGCTGGCGTCCGTCTTTGCCACCAAGACTGCGGAAGAGGAGGGGCCGTGGGCGCCCTGATTAGTTTTTCTTTTCTTTTGGTTTTTAGACAATTGAATTCATTTCTGTAATGAACTTAAGCGTCTGCGTCGTTAACACTCGGCCTTTCGCGTTTCCTTGATTAAGCCGCCAGGGTATGCTTAGACTGAAGCGAGCCACGCGGTTTACCAGTGAGCCTTTTGAACCGTTGCCACTGGGGCCTTTGTCCTTTTGGCATTCCGACCAGCGAGCGCGTGTCACTTTGTTATCCAGCACCCCTTTTCCTTAATCTCGGGAATGCGAATATGCCGAGGGTCAAGGACCCGGGGGACGTAGGAATATGCCGAGGGTCAAGGACCCGGGGGACGTAGGTTAGCCCCCGAGTGACGTCCGACCCTTGGCCAGCGGACAAGGGTCGGGCGTCGCTTTTTGAAACGAAAGGAATACGTTTAAATGACAATAGGGAGGTAGCCTAGAGCAATTAGGGATAGAAACGACGTAGCTGTTCGATGTTCCAGGCGTTGGTGTATTCCTCTCCTTCCGCGTTCTTTAGCTTGTACGAGCCGGGTCGGAGGACTTGGGAGACGATGAACGGGCCCTCCCAAGGCGACGAGAGCTTGTGTTTACCTTTGTTGCTTTGAACGAGGCGTAGCACCAAATCGCCGACCTGGAATGCTCGGCCCCTAATGCGCCGACCGTGGTAGCGCCGTAGGGACTGCTGGTACTTTGCCGAGTGGGCCAAAGCGACTACCCTGGCCTCTTCTAGCTGGTCGGCCGCGTCCTCAAGGGAGGTCTGGTTGCCCTCGTCGTCGTAGGCGCGGACACGCGGGGACCCGTAGTCGAGGTCGGTCGGGAGTACGGCTTCTGACCCGTACACCATGAAGAACGGGGTGAAACCCGTCGCGCGACTCGCCGTCGTGCGCAGGCTCCAGACCACCGCCGGAAGCTCTTCAACCCAACGTCCTCCGAACTTTTTCAAACGCTCGAATATCCGGGGTTTGAGTCCTCGCAGGATCATCCCATTCGCGCGCTCTACTTGCCCGTTTGTGCGAGGATGTGCGACGGCGGCCCAATCGACTCGTATGTGATACTCATCACAGAATCGCAGGAATTTCTTCCCGGTGAACTGGGTTCCGTTGTCTGTGATGATCGAATTGGGGACGCCGAAGCGATGGACGATGTCGAGGAAGAATTTGACGGCTTCTTCCGATCGGATTGTTGCGATTGGTCGGACTTCTATCCACTTGGTGAACTTGTCGACGGCAACAAGCAAGTGGTCGAAGCCCCCGGGCGCCTTCTTGAGGGGCCCGACCATGTCCAATCCCCAGACCGCAAATGGCCAGGTGATGGGGATTGTCTGTAGGGCCTGTGCAGGGAGGTCCGTTTGCCTCGCAAAGAATTGACACCCTTCGCAGGTGCGCACGATCTTAGTGGCGTCCCTCACCACCGTCGGCCAGTAGAACCCCCCGCCGGAACGCGTTTCCGACAAGGCTGCGAGGTGCGGCGTGGTGGCCGCACGCGCCCTCATGGATGTCCCTTAACAGCTTCTCACCCTGGTCAGCGGGGATGCACCGTTGTAGGATTCCCGTGGGGCTGCGTCGGTACAGCTCGCCCTCTATGATTGCGTAAGACTTGGCGCGCCGAGCAACACGGCGGGCCTCCGTCTTACTCGTCGGGAGTTGTTCTCGTAGCAAGTAGTCGAGGAATGGTTGCCGCCAATCCGGGGTGCCGGGCTCTGGTCCCTGGTCCTCAGTCAGCGTTGCAACGGCGAGAGCGAGCAGGTCGGATAAAGCTTGGCTGGTCGGCTCGGCGACGATCCCCGACCCCTCCGCGACCTCGGCCCCGTTCCCGCCAGCCCCCGAGCCCGGAGCGCTCTGTTCCGCGGAGTCTCGGTCGCGCGGTTCAGTTTGCGCTGCGCAGGGGAGCTTTATTGAAGGGCTTTGCTGGTCGCTGGCGAAGATTCCGGTCGGGACGGGCTCCCGTCCGGATGCTTTCTTAGCCAGAGCATCGGCGGCCTCGTTGAACCGCCTTTTGATATGTCGGAGCTCGAGGCCATCGAATTTGTCCTCGAGCTTTCGCACTTCCTGGCAGTACGCGGCCATGGTCTCGCTTTCGCAGCTTGACTCTTTCATGACCTGATTAACCACGAGTTGGGAATCGCCTCGAATCTCGAGGCGTCGAATTCCTAACTCGATAGCTATCTTCAGGCCGTTGATCAGGGCCTCGTACTCGGCTGCGTTGTTGGAAGCGGGGAAGTGTAGTCGGATCACGTATTTCATCTGCACCCCGAGGGGTGAAACGAAAACTAAACCGACCCCCGCTCCCGTCCGAGTCAACGAGCCGTCAAAATACATCAACCAGTACTCCTGATCGACAGGGGCTGTGGGTAGCTGGACCTCGGTCCATTCCGCAACAAAGTCGGCGAGGGCCTGGGACTTAATGGCCGCCCGCGGGGCGTAGGTGATGCCCTAGCCCATCAGTTCCATGGCCCATTTCGAGATCCGACCCGTTGAGTCAGGATTATTTATAATCTCACCGAGGGGGAAAGAACTCACCACCGTGACCGGATGCGCGTCAAAGTAGTGGCGGAGCTTCCTTTTGGAGATGAGGACGGCGTACAGCAGCTTCTGGATCTGCGGATACCTCGTCTTGGTGTCTCCGAGCACCTCGCTCACGAAGTACACCGGGCGCAGAACCTTGAGGGCGTGCCCCTCTTCTTCGCGCTCTACCACCAACGCCGCGCTCACCACCTGTGTAGTTGCCGCGATGTAGAGGAGAAGAGGCTCGCCGGTATTTGGCGGGACCAGGATCGGCGGATTTGTCAAGACCGCCTTGATGTGGTTCAGTGCAGTCTCGGCTTCGTCCGTCCAAATGAATCGCTCGGACTTCTTCAAGAGCCGGTACAGAGGGAGGACCTTTTCGCCGAGACGTGAGATGAACCGACTCAGCGCGGCTAGACACCCCGTGACCCGTTGCACTCCCTTCAAGTTTTGGATCGGGCCCATCTTGGCGATGGCGTTAATCTTCTCGGGGTTTGCTTCTATCCCTTGGCGGGACACGATGAAGCCCAGAAGCATCCTCCTGGGTACCCCGAAAACGCATTTTTCGGGGTTGAGCTTAACGTCGTTCGCCCTGAGTTTGGCAAACGTGCTCCCCAGGTCGGCCACGAGCTGATAGGCCTGTTTGGACTTGACAACGATGTCGTCCACGTATGCCTCAACGGTCGGTCCGATGAGCTCGTCGAAACACCTAAGCATACACTGTTGGTAGGTGGCGCCGGCGTTTTTGAGCCCGAATGGCATCGTCACGTAACAGTACGATCCGAACGGGGTGATGAAGGAAGTCGCGAGCTGGTCGGACTCCTTCATCCCTATTTGGTGGTACCCTGAATACGCGTCAAGGAAGCATAGGGTTTCGCACCCCGAGGTCGAGTCGACTATCTGGTCTATGCGTGGCAAAGGGAAGGAATCCTTTGGGCACGCTTTGTTAAGAGCAGTATAATCAACACACATTCTCCATTTCCCATTCTTTTTTCGTACAAGGACGGGATTGGCTAACCACTCGGGGTGATACACTTCCTTGATGAAGCCGGCCACCAGAAGCTTCGCGATCTCCTCGCCGATTGCCTTGCGCTTCTCGTCGTCGAAGCGCCGAAGGCGCTGCTTCACGGGTCGGGACCCGGGCCGGATGTCCAAGGAATGCTCGGCGACCTCTCTCGGAATGCCCAGCATGTCCGAGGGCTTCCACGCAAACACGTCGACGTTTGCGCGGAGGAAGTCGACGAGCGCGCCTTCCTATTTGGGAGACAGCTTGGTTCCGATCCGCGCCACCTTCGTACTCGGGTGGTCGGGGTCCAGCTCGATCTCCTTGGTCCCTTCGAGCGGCTCGAATGACGTCAAGCCACGAGTGAAGTCGGGCGCCTCTTCGACGAGGCGTGCCTTAATCGGGGCGAGCTCCTCGGTTGACGCGATGATGGCCGATGCCAGCTCGCAGCTTTCAACCACGCACTGGTGAGCCCGCTGGAACGATGCTCCTACCGTGATCACCCCCCTCGGCCCAGGCATCTTGAGCTTGAGGTAGGTGTAGTTGGGGACGGCCATGAACTTCGCGTAGCATGGGTGGCCCAAGATGGCGTGGTAGGATCCATGGAATCCCACCACCTCGAACGTGATGGTCCCCGTCCGGAAGTTGGTCGGAGACCCAAAGGTAACAGGGAGGTCGATCTGACCGAGTGGGACGGCTTGCTTACCGGGGACCACCCCGTGGAAAGGCGCCCCGGTTGGACGAATGCATCCTCGGTCAATCCCCATGGCATCTAGCGTGTCGGCGTAGAGGATGTTAAGCCCGCTGCCACCGTCCATCAGCACCTTGGTGAGGCGCTTGCGTCCTATGACCGGGTCGACCACTAAGGGGTACTTTCCCGGCCTCGGGACGAATTGCGGATGCTCGGCCCGATCAAAGGTGATGGACACCTCGGACCACTTGAGGAAGGTCGGGGTTGCCGGCTCGGCGGCGTACACCTCTCGGCGTTCCACCTTGGCCCGTCCTTTGCTCACCGACGCCTCCGTCCCGCCGAAGATCATCAAGCATCCGTCCGGCTCCGGATAGGGGTCGGCGTCCGCGTTCTCACCCGCCCCCATCTCCTTCGGGGCCTGGTCGGACTTCCTCGGTCGGGGCGCCGATTTTTGGGGACCCCCAGTCATGAATTTCTTCATGAGGGAGCAGTCCTTGTACAGGTGCTTGACGGGGTATTCGTGATTCGGGCATGGCCCGTTCCACTTCTTCTCGAAGTGGTCGGGGACCTCTCCCATCGGAGGCTTGAAGGTCGGCTTCGGGTCAGCGGCGGCCACCATGGCGGCCTCGTCGTCGTGCCGCCTGCCCTTGCCCTTCTTCTTCTTTTTGGCGGGGGGTCCCGATGGGCCTCCCTCCGGTTCCTCCGTCTGCTTACCCTTCGGGTCGGCCGACTGGTGGAAGATGGCCCCCACTGCCTCCTCGCCGGCCGCGTGACTCGTGGCGATGTCAAGCAGCTCCTTCGCAGTGCGAGGGCTCTTTCGCCCGAGCTTGTGGACGAGGGACTTGCACGTCGTCCCTGTGAGGAACGCCCCGATGACGTCGGCGTCAGCGAGGTTGGGGAGTTCGTTACACTGCCGGGAGAAACGTCTGATGTACTCCCGGAGCGTCTCCCCCTGCTTCTGCCTGCAGCTCCTGAGATCCCATGGGTTTCCAGGGCGATTGTAGGTCGCCTGGAAGTTCCCCACAAAGACTTCCCTCGGTCGGACCAGCTCCCGATTTGTCCCGCGGGGACGTGTTGGAGCCAGGCTCGTGCCGAGTCGGCCAGATGGAGGGGCAGATTGTGGATGATGAAGTCATCGTCGTCGGCCCCTCCGGCCCTGCAGGCGAGTCGGTAGTCCTCGAGCCAGAGCTCGGGATCGGTTTCCCCGTCGTACCTCGGGAAGTTCGACGGGGCTCTAAAGTTGGCGGGGCGAGGAGCCGCTCAGATCCGCGAGCTAAAGGCCCGTGGCCCCGGCGCGTCCGGGCTCGGCGTCCTCTCGCCCTCCTCGTCGTCGTCGTACCGGCCGCCACGACGGGGAGCGCGCCCGTGCCGCCGCTCGGGCTCGCCCTCGGGGAGTCGTCGCCGGCGGGCGTTCAGAATGCTTCGAGCGTCCTGAATCGGGCCGACCCGTTTAAGGATCGGAGCCGCGTCCCCGGCGGGACGGGGCTGATGCACCGAGACTCCTTGTTGGGCGCGCCCGCCGTGCCCACCGGAGGGCTGCCTCGAGGCCTCGCGGTGGCTCATCTGCGACGCTCGTCGTCGCGACTGTGAACTCTCGGCCTGCTGAGCCGCGGCTCGCTCCAGAAGTTCGCCGAGCTCCCGCTGCGCCTTGCGGGCTTCCGGCGTCGCCGGTGGAGGGAGCCCTCGTACGAGCATAGCCGCGGCGGCTATGTTTTGTCCGGCGCGGGCAAAATGCGGAGGCGGAGCGCCGTCGTCGTCGATGATCTGGCGCTGCACGTCCCGCGCACGTCCCCGGGCCGGAGCCGCATTTCCGATCTGCAGAAGCTCGCGCTCGATGCGTTCCCGCTCCTGCTCGACTCGTGCACGCTCCTGCTCCAAAAGGCGGCGGGCCTCTTGGAGCTCCTCCCGGCGTTGCCGGGCGTTGTCGGCGTGAGAGCGTCGTGGCGAGGTGGCCGCTCTTCGCGGGGCTGGCTGCCTCGGGGGCGCCGGGGCCTGGTTCGCGACTGGGGCGGCTGCGGGCGCGTTGTGAGCCGGGAGGCCATCTCCCGGGGCCGCCGGGCCCGAGCCGCTCTCGCTCGCCTCCCCCACCGCCCCATCAGGGGTGTCCGCCATGAAGCACTCGCGGGACGGGTGGTGGCTTTCCCCGACGAGTTCGGTGTTCGACGTCTCCGAAACGGAGTCGTCCAGGAGGTCCAAGACCGACTCGGAGACGTGATCGATCATTCCGACGAACTCGCTGTTCGCCGGGGTGTAGCTCAGAAGTCGTGTCACCAGTCGTGACACGACCTCAGCCGCGTTGCGTAAACCGTATGGGGTCGCATACGGCGGGATGGAATCCAGCATCTCTGTGGAGAGTGGGACTCCTCCCACAAGCTGAGTAGCAACGTTCGCCAGGGCGAACCTGACACATCGTGCGTCCTCCTGCGTGGGCCGTGACCCCAGGAAGGTCTCGAGCTGCTTCAGCAGCAGGGCCTCGTTGGCCTCCGGACAAGGGTCGCTTGCCTCGTCGCCAGGGGCGTTGATGTTGACATTCGTGAGAGCCTCGGCGACGGTCACGACGTCAGCGTCGGGGACGCTGACCGGGGGCGTGGGAGCGACTCTCGCCAGATCCCCGTCGGTGGTGATGATGAAATCCAGACTTCCGAGACGCAGCTGCGTCCCGGGAGTCCAGCTCGAACCGTGGGTGGCCATCCGAAGCTTGGTGATCGCCGAAACGCGCAAAGGCCCCAACCTGGCGCGCCAACTGTCGATGTAAGAAATGACCAACTAGTAAATTTAGTGGATTGCGCGTTTGGGCTCGGATGGTTCGCGAGAGGACACAAGAAATTATACTGGTTCAGGCACTAACGCCCTACGTCTAGTGTCGATCTGCTCGTGTTAATCGCGTTGCTCGTAGTAGGGGTTACAAGCCGTCGAGAGAGAGGAGGAGCCTCAAGTCTCTGTGAGTGTCTAAGTGTGAGTGAGTGTGTGTGTTTTTCGCGCGGTCGTTCTCCCTCTCCCCCTGAGGCCTTATTTTTCTTTTTATACCTCTGGGGAGAGGCCTGTACAAGGCGTGTTCAACGAAATGACGAATAATAAGAAGCTTGCTGGAGAAGCCCCGCCGCCTGTGGGACACTGTGGG
The DNA here is from genome assembly GCA_004135705.1 of Alloteropsis semialata. NCBI lineage: Eukaryota > Viridiplantae > Streptophyta > Magnoliopsida > Poales > Poaceae > Alloteropsis > Alloteropsis semialata. Next base: position 67,175,287 of record CM014278.1, on the reverse strand, counting down.
CGCTGTTGGAGTAAGTCCTAATCCCGAGCTTGTTAGGGTCGTGCACGTCGCTCCGCGGCGCATGCGGGGCGGCTGGAACAGTTACATCCTTCTGCCACGGCGAGCGGCGCGGCGTGGCCCGTTAATGCGAGTAGGCGGCGTGGTAGATATGCGGCGCGTCCTCCCGGTCCCCTCTCGTTCCGGGTCCCCCTTGTTGACCCATGACACCTGGCCCGGGTAAGGTCGGGCGAGGCGGAACCGGGTCGGCATAGGCTGAGCCAGGTCAGGAGAGGCGGAGATGGGTCGGCCGAGGCTGAGCCAGGTCGGACGAGGCGGAGAAGGGTCGGCCGAGGCGGAGCCAGATCGGCCGAGGCTGAGCCAGGTCGGCCGAGGCAGAGAAGGGTCGGCCGAGGCGGAGCCAGGTCGGCCCTCCTGTCTGATGTCCTCCTTGTTTATGGGTTTGTTTACACTCGTCTCCTTCCCGAAACAGCGAGGTCCCACCCGTCGGTTAGAGGGTCGGATATTGACATCCGACACGTCATACTCTAAATCTCATCCTCTATCCCAACTACCAGCTAATGGGGCCCACATTTCAGATTTTTTCCCTCTCCAATCTTATTCGATCCCCCTCTCTATACCCGCGGCCCTCTCTCTCTACCCCCGCGCGCCGCTCGATCCCTCCGCCCCCGCGCCCCTCCCCGGCGCCGCTCGATCCCTCTGCCCCGCGCCCCTCCCCATCTTCCTCTCTGCCCGCTCTCTCCGCCCGCAGCAGAGCAGGGGCGCCCACCAAAGCAGAGCCGAGATCCTCTTGGGGCCCCAGGCGGAGGCTGAGCGCCGGCATCGGGGACGGGAGTGGCCTGGGATCCTACCCCCAATCCCTATNCCACGAGGTCGCGGCGGGCACAAGGAAGGAGAAGCAGAGGGCGCGGAGGCCGGCCCAACTGCTCTCGCTCCGCCTTCTGCTCGTAATCGAGGCCCTGAGCTCCGTCCCGAGCGCCCCTGCAACGAGCTCCGCCCTGAGCGCCCCTGCTTTCGCGTGTGGGGCGTGCTCGGCCTGTGGAAGAGGAGCCGAGCCCTGTGGAGGGCCTCGGCACCAGGCGGAGGAGCCGATCGGCGGAGCAGTGGGGCGTGCTCGCCCTCCCTCGGCCTCGTGCGCGGGGTCCGCCCCTCCTTTAGCCGGACGACGGGGTGCGGCGGCGGATCCGACGGGCAGTGGGGCGTGCTCGCCCTCCCTTCTTCCTCGTGTGGGGCGCGCGGGCGGCGAGGCAGTGGTGTGGCTACTTGCGCGCGGTGGGGGCCCCCGCGGCGGTGTCGGTGGAGCAGAGGGCGGTGATGGAGGGGCGGTGGCCTTGGGGTCGGCGGAGGAACAGGGGCTCCACCCCTGACAGCGGGCCGGATGCAGGCGAGCACGGGCGCGAAGATCCGGCGGCCGAGCTCCTGCAGAGCTCCTCCTCCCCGGAGCTCTCCCACCCGGGCGGGTTGGTTGGGGGATGGCGCACGGAGGCCGTGCCGTGCAGGCCCCACGCCACGCGGGCTGGATAGCGCGCTCCCGCTACCCCGCCATATATAGCGTCTGGAGGCTCGTCCGCCATTTTAGCGTAACGCATAGCGTTCCCCGCTGCGGGAGGATTTACGTTATGTGCGTACTGCACGAGAGCGTACCGCACGGGGTAGCGCTCCCGCTGTGGGTAGCCTGACATGGCTACCAGTCAGTAACTGTACCCAATGTTCCAGACTACAATTGTTTAATTTGTATAATGATTAGATTTGAGACTTCACAGATCTACTCTAGGGACTAGAGAATTAGAGAGTCGGAATTGTTTGAAACTGAGGGGGTGTTTAGATGTTGTTATGCATAGTGTTCTTATGCATTGGGTCGCGTAACACAGAGAGAAAAAAGTACATTGGAAGCGTGCGTTATGCAAAATTTTGCAAAACGAGCTGAACTAAACACCCCCTGAATAGTATCGAGTATTGAGTAGGATTTCTGTAGAGTCAAAATTGTTTGCAGTACCACTACGTGAGAACTCAATAGTTAATAGGCTATGGTTTTTGATGAATACCTGCACTAGTATATCTATATAGGATAGTCCTGATTTAATAAATTGCTACGTGCTGTGTGCACGAATTTGTCGTCCTCACTGTTGATTTGTTTCCAAACAGTGGATTCTTCGGAAACTCCAAATTAAAGCACTGGATGCATGGTGGGATAAACATTTTGATAAGAATTTTCATGTTGCTGGGTTTTGATTAATCCTAACAACCAATATACTGACGTGCAACTACTATGTTTATAAAATTATGTTTCTTATGAGGACATTTTTCCTATGATCAGCTATTTATATGATATATACCATTAATTGTCACCTGTATATTAGACAGGCTCAAAGATACTTATGGCTGGTTCATAAAATGGTTCGGAGCTATTGAACCAGCGGTTCAACCGGTTCATAAAGGTTGAACCAATGAACCATTAATCCGAGACTCTCTTTGGTTCGATGACCGGTCCGATCCTAATAAGTAATAACTATGATCACGGGTAGGCTGTCCATTGTCGACACGTGGCGACTTTGGAGAGGGTGAGGCTGCATCGTTGGTGGAGATGGTGCTGTGGCGCTGGTCCGTTTGGTTTTCCAGTGCTAAAAATTGTTCACAACTTTGATCACTAATTAAAGGTATTAAATAAAGGTATTTTACAAAACTAACTCCAGAACCCCTGCACTAGGAACCCTGAAGAATCTAATGAGGCCTTTGATCGCATGATTAGAGGATGATTAGAGGATGGTTACTGTAGCCAATCATCAATTAATTAGGCTCATTAGATTCGTCTCGAAAAGTTACGCTCATCCGTGAATAGGTTTTGCAAATAGACTTCATTTAATACACCATGCCAGAAAGACTCCTTCTGTAATATATGCTAGACTACATGAGGCTCACTTTCGCTTTGCCCCTTTTTCGTCAGGGACAGCTTTGGCACCGTCTCCTGCGTTGGAAGCCGCCGGTCGCGGTGATGGCGGCGCCGGCCGCAGCGACGGCTGCAGCGGCGACGGTGGTGGAAAGTTTAGCATTGAAGTGATACTTTTTTTGTGGCGGTAAAAACAATAAACGAGATACTTTATGGGCGTGTTTGGATCCACTCCGCTCCACGTTTTTTTAGCTCGGCTCCAACAATTTCAAGCCAAACACCACCAGCTCCATGTTTTGCAGCTCCACCAAAAACATGAATCTGGAGGCCAACTCCACGTTTTTTGTGGAGCTCCTCAAGAGGTGCTCCACGTTTTGCAACTTCACGGTGGATCTGCTCTATGGTGGAGTTGGTGGAGTGGAGCTGCGTGAATCTGATCCAAACATGTGATTAATCCTGTAGCAAAAGGTTTTTTCAGAAAGGAAAGATAGTGTAGCGCCAAATGTGATGGAAGCGATTTGGATAATATGCGGTGATGCGATGGTGATATTGCGTAAATGAATGACGGCGGCATTGGCATGACGCCGAGGGTGCGCAAGCACATCGTCGGCACTGGCCCGTTGCAGCCGCGTCCACCCAATGACCTATTGACCCAGCGATTCTAGAAGCCAGCGATTCTAGAAGCCTCATGGAGCCTGACCTGTCGCCGCAAAGAAAAGAGAGAAGCAGCCACGGGTGTCAGCCGGCAAGGCACGCTCGCCGCCGGTCAACCCCATCTCTCCTTTATTATTATTATTTTCTTTTAAAATTCGATGCGCGCGGCGGCAGCGGCAGCGGCAATCGATCGATCCTGGTCAAACTCGGCGAAGGTCTCTATTATTTCTAGTGCCATCCCATCCCCTTCCCTCCACACCCACAAGCGAAGCGAGCGAAGCATTCGCACGATGACGATGACGACGACGATGATGAGGCTGAGGCAGCACCTTGTCCTGGCCACCTCCCCTATTTATAACTCTGCCATGGCCAGGATCGGCAACAGAACCCACCACCGCCTCCCCATCGCGCCGCCGCAAAGGCTGCGAACAAGTACTGTCAAGAACAAGCTCCTCCTGATTTTTCCACTAGTGCTAGTCTTCTTCTTCTTGATCCCGACCGTCTTGTTGCCCACAGCTCGGATCATGTCGTCGTCGTCGTCTTCCTCTGCTTCGGCCGACGCCGCCGTGCCGTTCAAGAACCCCAGGACCGTCGCCAACAAGCTCCTCGCCGAGACGCTGGCCGAGGATGCCAGCTTCCACAGGGTCATCGGCAGGTACGTACCTATCTGTATCTGTCAGGCCCTCTCCCCAGTTCCTGGGATCCCCATTCGCTTCATCCTCATCGGGCGTTGACTTTCCCTTTCACCTCCTCCTTCTTCAGGCAGGGGGTGAGGAACCTGGACCCCTTCCTCTTGCTCGACGAGTTCTCTGGTAAGAAGATGATTCTGCTTCGCCCCAAATCCCGAGTCTTCTATTGTTATGCTCAACTCAAATGGTCCAGATTTTAGTCTTCATCTTCTCTGAATCCCTGCTCTTGCAGTCTCCAAGCCCGCCGGATTCCCCGACCATCCGCACAGAGGATTCGAGACCGTCACCTACATGCTCGAGGTGCGTGCGTCCGCTCTACTCCTCAACCCTTCTTTTCTGTTCGAGCCCCCGCGAGGTGTTCGCTAAAATGTCCCCTTCCTCTGTTGCTGGGTTGTGTTGCAGGGGGCCTTCACCCACCAGGACTTTGCAGGCCACAAGGGCACCATCAGGACAGGGGATGTCCAGTGGATGACGGCCGGGCGGGGCATCGTGCACTCGGAGATGCCCGCGGGAGACGGGGTGCAGAAGGGCCTGCAGCTCTGGATCAACCTCTCCTCCAAGGACAAGATGATCGAGCCTCGGTACCAGGAGCTGCTGAGCAAGGACATCAGCCGCGCCGAAAAGGACGGCGTCGACGTCCGCATCATCGCCGGCGAGGCCTTCGGCGTGCGCTCCCCCGTGTACACGCGCACCCCGACCATGTACCTGGACTTCACCATGCGGCCGGGGTCCCGGCTCCACCAGCCCATCCCGGAGGGCTGGAACGCCTTCGTCTACATCATCGACGGCGAGGGCGTGTTCGGCCGGGAGGCGTCGGCCCCCGTCGCCGCGCACCACTGCCTCGTGTTCGGCCCCGGCGACGGGCTGAGCGTGTGGAACAAGTCCGGCGCGCCGCTGCGGTTCGTGCTGCTGGGCGGGCAGCCGCTGGGCGAGCCGGTGGTGCAGCACGGGCCCTTCGTCATGAACACGCGCGCCGAGATCCAGCAGGCCATGGAGGACTACTACTACGGCAAGAACGGGTTCGAGAGGGCCAGCAAGTGGTCCTCCTCGGCCTGATCCACCACCATTGGCTGTCCTGCACATTTGGATTGGGGAAGAGTATACCATTAGCCTCATACTCTGATCTTGTTTATTATTATTTTTACAATTTTTTTTTCTATAGAAGCATGTGCGTGCCATTTTGTATGGTGAATTGGTGATTGTAATAAGCAGGATAGCAAAATTACAGTCTCAACAATAAACCGTTATTTCTTTTTTATTGCTTCGTTCATCGTAATCAAGATACAATCCTAGTCAACATCACCGGTCGTGGTCCAAGTTTCCAATCTTCTAGTGTTCAACCCGACGTTGTGGATACGTAAAGATTTTTCTTCCTTGAGAACTTAAGTAAAATTTTCAACACGAGAGAATGTGTGTTTACACGTGTCAGTACAAGTCACGTGTGTTTACACGATTTTTGTGGGATGTGACGTTTTTTATATAGTACTAGTGTAGATGCACGCGCGTGTTTTAAAAAAAGCCTATTAAAAAAATTTATATTTATAAAAAATAGCAATATGTAATTCAAAAAACTAATAAAGCGGATAATTTAATAATACATGTATTAAAACTATTCAATAACAAAAAACTTAATACATACCATACTTATTTTCATCCACTTCAAGTTATAATAAACTAACAATGTTTATAACTCACAAATATGTTAGATACATTATTCAAATCAAATAAGTCTAAACTAATATATTTATATGTCGAATAATTATCACAAGTATTTTCACATGAGACCTACAAAAATTTAAATCTCACTTGTCAACAGTTATCTCACAGTAACAATTCAATACTCTCTCTATTCTATCTCGACCCACATCCTTCCTCGATCTAGATGTGGTTTGTCTCTCGACCTACATGTGACTTTTTTTCTTATAACTAGTGTAGATGCACGCGCCCAGGCGCGTGTTTAAAAAAAAGCTTATTAAGAAAATTTATATTTATAAAAAATTAGTAATATATAATTAAAAAAATAATAAAGCGGATAATTTAATATTACATGTATTAAAACTATTCAATAACAAAAAACTTAATCCATATCATACTTATTTTCATCCACTTCAAGTTATAATAAACTAACAATGTTTATAACTCACAAATATGTTAGATACATTATTCAAATCAAATAAATCTAAACTAATATATTCATATATCGAATAATTATCACAAGTATTTTCACATGGGACCTACAAAAATCTAAATCTCACTTGTCATGTCAACGGTTATTTCACACTAACAATTCAATACTCTCTATTCTATCTTGACCCGCATCCTTGCTCGATCTAGATGTGGTTTGTCTCTCGACCTATGTGTGACTCTCTTTCTAATAATTTGATCCATGTGCAAAAATAAATTCATAAAGCTAGCATAATTTTCGGTGTTTACCATAATTTAATTAGTGCAATATGCATTAGACAACATTAGATGCATCAAATATATTAAAAGGGCGCCCCCGGTGCCCATTGGGTTTCGTCAAATTTGAAAAACAGTTAGGGTTTCATGAAATTCCTCCATGCTTTCACGGATAGGGGCAGAAGGGGGATAGGCGAGTGTCGTATGACCAGGAATGTTTTTGGGCGGGGAACGAGCATGAAAATCATGGGTGAAGTAGGAGGAATTGCCTTGATTGATGGTTGTGGTAAAAATCACATCAATTAAGGAATAATTTGGGGGCGGGCCATTATATGCATGAATGATGATTTTGGTAACCAAATTAACATTTCTCTCCTCTTTCATAATTTCACTGTCCATAATTTCCTTCCTCGCTAATTTGGTTACCAAATTTGTGTGATATAAACTCAAGCCAATTAGCAGGGCCAATTAGGAAATAATCAATGACCAGGAGCTTTCATTTGGGCGATGAAGGAGTGCGAAAATAATGTGCGTGGAAGGAGGAATTATTTGATTGATGATTTGTGATAAACTCATGCCAATTAAGGAAGCAATTTGGGGCTCCGAATTACATGCATGACTGATGATTTTGGTTATCAAATTAACATTTATTTCCTTTTTCATGATTGTCGCGCCCACGATTTCCTCTCTCACTAATTTGGTAACCAAATTTATGTGAAATAAAACTGACGCCAATTAATGTGTCCAACAACCAAACAATCAATAACACCCAATTACATGACAATTAGTGACTAATTGGCTAATTGGTTGCTAATTAATGCTAATGAATGGGAGTTTTGGGCAGAGGAATGTGAATGGTACATGGATCTAGCCGGTACGAGCGTAGGTGTAAAAACATTATTAGACAGTTTTCACTATTTTCAATTGAAAACAATGGAGGAGGGCAAAAAATATTGGGCCCCTCACAACGTTCGTGTTTGGAATGCAGAATTCGGATTGTTCGTGTTTGGAATGCAGAATTCGGATTGCAAAGCGATTTCTATTTGTAGCGTAGAGGCACGTGCTCAGGCATGTTTTTATAGAAAGTCAAGTGACAACAATTTTGTATTTATAGCAATGTAGCGGACGTGGGAAAATGTATTTTAAAAATGTACTAAACAAACATAGAATCGTGTAGATTACCCTTAGTTATCTCACTTGTTGTTTTAAGTTTTTCCTCAATTAATAATGTGATCTAATATATATCATATTAAGCCAAAAAGGATTATATTTAGATTTCACTTTCCAATTATTTTCTCTTTTTCTCTTCTAAAAAAGGATTATGAATACAATTATTAAACCTATAAGAGCATCTCCAGCAGTTGCCTATTCTCCAATCAAACTACTATATTGGGAGGATTATTGGAAAAAATGTGCTCCAGCAAATCCTCTTTATCTTTCCATTTTCCCAGTAATTATTGGGACAAACCTATAATTCACCCCAACTCTCCCCAAACAGAAGGGGAGTTGTGACTCTTCCTATATGGTAGCATATTTCTCATTTTTATATCTTTCCAAGATTTATATTTTGATGTTCATGTTTAAATGTAAATGATTAACAAATATTTTTTCCATTCAGTTTTTTTAACGCATCTTTCTCTTTCCTTTCAGCCTCCTCTCAGCCGTTCATTTTTCATCCTTATTTTATTTTAAAATAAAATTCCATCTTTATCCGTTGCAATGCCTATCCATCTCCTCTTGTCCTCTGTCCATCCACCAGAGCCAGATGCTAAAGCACCACCGCTCTCCTGCTGCTTCGCTCTGGCAGTGGCAGCTCTAGGCCCTCACCACCGCGCTGCTACTGTTTCTTCTGCCGCAGCGCTGCTGCTTCGCTCCGGCTGCCCGGGCGCTGTTGCTGCTGCTCTACCATCGACGCTGCTCCCAGCCTCGCGGAGCTGCCCCAGCGAGGACGCTGCATCCACGGCGGCCGGGCCGAGCACTCGGCGCCAGCCTCTTGCGGACTGGAGTGAAGGGGCCCCAGCGCCAGCCTCTAGCGACCTCGAGCGGAGGAGCCCAGGTGCAGGTTCAGCGTCTGCGGCGGACTGGCGTGGCCGGGGGCCAGCGACAGCGATGGCACCGCCATGGTGAGCGGTCACAGCGTGTGGCTGGCTTGCAGCCCAGTGGCCGGCCACATAGGAGCGCGCCAAGGCTCCTTCCTCCTGATCCTCGTCAGTCCCTGACGCATGCACCTATCTGCACGCCGGTGGGAGCCTGCGCGGCTGTGCCTCTCACTGCGGCCCTCGCCGTTGCCTGCGATGAGGGAGGAATCCAAGGGGCTCCCTCGTGGCCCGTGGGGAGTGGCGCGGCCGTCGAAGGCCTCGTCCCAGAACCAGCAATGGAGCAGCGCGAGCGTCCCGCGTCCAGGTCTGGCGGCAGCGTCGAGGCACGGTGCCGAGACGGGCGGACGACGCACACAAACTTCACAAGGCGGCGGCGCTGCACAGGCAGGAGAGGGCGGTGAGCAACAGGAACGGGATCGGCCGTGGACGTCTCTGAGTCTGGCGCTATTTATAGGGCGCGTACACCGAGACTCTGTGGCACGCACGCCAAGGAAGAGGGACGAAGTCTCGGGCGGGGATGACGCCGCGGAGATCAGGGCGAGGGCGGGGATGACGCAGCGGAGATCAGGGCGAGACGTGCGACCACGGCATGAACGCGATCAAGGTCATGTGGGGTCGGCGGGTATGGGCTTCTCCCTTGGTGACAAAAAATCAGAGTAAGATCGCTACTTTTAACGGGGAAAACACGCCGAGATCGTTCTCCCCCCTCCCTTTCGTCTTCGTCCTATCTGATAGGTGGACCCAAAAAGATGATTTGTGAGGTGAGGGTAGGTTTATGGTTGTGTAGAATTTGACATCAAATCTCTCCCTCTTTATAGTATAGATAACTTGATCCATGTGGTTGCTCTCTCCCCCTCCCCGACCTCCTCCTTTCCTCCGCCTCCCTCCCTCCCTAAATCAAATAAGTCTAAACTCATGTATTCACATATCGAATAATTGTCACAAGTATTTTCACATGTGACCCACAACAAATCTAAATCTCACGTGTCATGTCAACAGTCATCTCACACCCACAATTCAGTACTATCTCTCTCTATTCTATCTCGACCCACATCCTAGCTCGATCTAGATATGGTTTCTCTCTCAATCTACGTGTGACTCTTTCTCATAACTCGATTCATGTGGTTTCTCTCTCCCCTTCCTCCCTACCTCCCTCCCTCCCCCATCTCTCTCTCTTTCTCCCTCCGCCTCCCTCCCTCCCCCGCCCTCCCTCTCCCTCCCTCCCTCATGTGATTTAATTAGAGACAAACCATAGATAGAAAAAATAAATCCATAAAGTTAGCATAATTTTTGGTGTTTACTATAATTTAATTAGTGCAATATGCATTAGACAACATTAGGTGCATCAAATATATTAAAAGGTCGCCCCCGGTGCTCATTGGGTTTCGTCAAATTTGAAAAACAGTTAGGGTTTCATGAAATTCCTCCATGCTTTCACGGATAGGGGCAGAAGGGATAGGCGAGTGTCGTATGACCAAGAATGTTTTTGGGCGGGGAACGAGCATGGAAATCATCGGTGAAGTAGAAGGAATTACCTTGATTGATGGTTGTGGTAAAAATCACATCAATTAAGGAATAATTTGGGGGCGGGCAATTATATGCATGATTGATGATTTTGGTAACCAAATTAACATTTCTCTCCTCTTTCATAATTTCCCTGGCCATAATTTCCTTCCTCGCTAATTTGGTTACCAAATTTGTGTGATATAAACTCAAGCCAATTAGCAGGGCCAATTAGGAGATAATCAATGACCAAAAGCTTTCATTTGGGCGCTGAAGGAGCGCAAAATGATGTGCGTGGAGGGAGGAATTATTTTGATTGATGATTTGTGATAAAACTCATGCCAATTAAGGAAGCAATTTGGGGCTCCCAATTACATGCATCAAATTAACATTTATTTTCTCTTTCATGATTGTCGCGCCCACGATTTCCTCTCTCACTAATTTGGTAACCAAATTTGTGTGAAATAAAACTGACGCCAATTAATGTTTCCAACAACCAAACAATCAATAACATCCAATTACATGACAATTAGTGACTAATTGATAATTGGTTGCTAATTAATGCTAATGAATGGGAGTTTTGGGCAGAGGACGAATGTGACGAATGTGAATGGTACATGGGTCTAGCGGGTACGAGTGTAGGTGTAAAAAAAATTAGACGATTTTCGCTATTTTCAATGAAAAATAATAGAGGAGGGCGGAAAATATTGGTCCCCTCACACTGTTCATGTTTGGAATGCAGAATTCGGATTGCAAAGCGATTTCTATTTGTAGCGTAGAGGCACGTGCTCAGGCACGTTTTTATAGAAAGTCAAGTGACAACAATTTTGTATTTATAGCAATGTAGTAGACGTGGGATAATGTATTTTAAAATGTACTAAGCAAACATAGAATCGTGTAGATTGCCCTTAGTTATCTCACTTGTTGTTTTAAGTTTTTCCTCAATTAATAATGTGATTTAATATATATCATATTAAACCAAAAATGATTATATTTAGATTTCACTTTCCAATTATTTTCTCTTTTTCCCTTCTCAAAAAAGGAAAAAGGATTATGAATACAATTATTAAACCTATAAGAGCATCTCCAGCAGTTGCCTATTCTCCAATCAAACTACCATATTGGGAGGATTATTGGAAAAAATGTGCTCCAGTAAATCCTCTTTATCTTTTCATTTTTCCAATAATTATTGGGACAAACCAATAATCTACCCCAACTCTCCCCAAACAGAGGGAGAGTTGCGACTCTTCCTATATGGTAGCATATTTCTCTTTTTATATCTTTCCAAGATTTATATTTTGATGTTCATGTTTAAATGTAAATGATTAACAAATATTTTTTCCATTCATTTTTTAACCCATCTTTCTCTTTCCTTTCAGCCTCCTCTTAGCCGTTCATTTTCCATCCTTATTTTATTTCAAAATAAAATTCCATCTTTATCCGTTGCAATGCTTATCCGTCTCCTCTTGTCCTATGTCCATCCACCAGAGCCAGATGCTCCTAAAGCGCCGCCGCTCTCCTTCTGCTTCGCTCTGGCTGCTCTAGGCCCTCACCACCGTGCTCCTACTGCTTCTTCTGCCGCAGCGCTGCTGCTTCGCTCCGGCTGCTCGGGCGCTGCTGCTGCTGCTCTAACATCGACGCTGCTCCTAGCCTCGCGGAGCTGTCCCAGCGAGGACGCTGCATCCACGGCGGCCGGGCCGAGCACTCGGTGCCAGCCTCTTGCGGACTGGAGTGAAGGGGGCCCGGCGCCAGCCTCTAGCGACCTCGAGCGGAGGAGCCCAGGTGCAGGTGCAGCGTCTGCGGCGGCCTGGCATGGCCGGGGGCCAGCGAACAGCGATGGCACCGCCATGGCGAGCAGTCACAGCGCGTGGCTGGCTTGCAGCCCAGCGGGCGGCCACATAGGGAGTGGCTCGGCCGTCGAAGGCCTCGTCCCAAAACCAGCGATGGAGCAGCGCGCGTGTCCCGCGTCCAGGTCTGGCGGCAGCGTCGAGGCACGGTGCCGAGACGGGCGGACGACACACACAAGCTTCACAAGGCGGCGGCGCTGCACAGGCAGGAGAGGGCTGTGAGCAACAGGAATGGGATCGGCAGTGGACGTCTCTGGGTCTGGCGCTATTTATAGGGCGCGTACATCGAGACTGCGTGGCACGCACGCCAAGGAAGAGGGACGACGTCTCGGGCGGGGATGACGCAACGGAGATCAGGGCGAGGGCGAGGATGACGCAGCGGAGATCAGGGCGAGACGTGTGACCATGGGATGAACGCGATCAAGGTCATGTGGGGCCGGCGGGTATGCGCTTCGTCCTTGGTGACAAAAAAATGGAGTAAGATAGCTGTTTTTAACGGGAAACCATGCCGAGATCGTTCTTCCCCCTCCCTTTTCGTTTTCGTACCACCTGATGGGTGGATCCAAAAGAGTATTTAGTGAGATGAGGGTAGGATTAAGGTTGTGTAGAGTTTAACATAAAAAAACTCTCGCTTTATAGTATAGATCTAGGTACAAGTACGATTTTGCAGCATTTAGGACGTCCGCAACGGAAGAGCTTGCTAATGCTACCAACAAGATACATTGTAAAGAGTGTAAATAAAGTAGGTAGTAGCTACTACTAATACCAATAGTAGCACTAAGGAAGCAATAAAGAATTTCCAACTCTGTATTTACTGCATCAGACGTTTGCGTCAAAACGAGAGAATGTGTATGTACATGTGTCAGCACAATAACAAGCCGCGTGTCACGGCGCCAAGCAGCCGTGGCCCGCCACAGGATTGCCGCGCTGAAACTGAAGAGAAGAGAGACGGACGGCCGCGACGCTCCTCCCACAAAAAATCCAGTGGAATCCGTCCGTCCATCGCAGCGAAGCCCAGCCCACTCAAATCGAATCGGACCCTTCTCGCTCTCCTCCCTCCTCGCGCTTCCTCTCCACCTCCACTCGTTTCGCTTCTCCCCCGCGCCACCAGCTCCAGCACCGCCGGCGGCAGCGACGCGAGTGCAGCAATGCTGGCGGCGTCCCTCAAGCCCGCTCCCTCCCTTGCGTCCTTCTCCCCTTCCGTCCGTAGGAACCCCGCGGCATCGGTCTCCTTCCCCTTCGCTGCCCGCCTCCACCGTCCCCTCCTCTCCGCCGCCGCCGCAACCGCCGAGGGCACCGACGCACCCGCCAGCCAGGGAGACGCATCCACCTCCGTTGCCGCTCCCCCGATTGATGAGGCGCGCCTGGCCCAGGTCTGTAGCGTATTCAGTGCTGAGTCTTTTCCCCTTCTCTGTTTTTCGAGCGCGCGGCTGCTGCTCGACGAAATGCCGATCGATTGAGGGAGCTGTGCTGCCTGCAGTTCGCTGTGGACTGGCAAGCTGCGCGCGCGGACAAGGAGCAGGGGAAGATCCTAACGCTCCCGGTGCTGAGGGCCAACAGCGGTGGGCTCATCGTTAAATTCAATTCCCTGCAGGGATTCGTGCCCAACCCCCTCCTCAGCCCCGCGCACTGGTGCAAGGGTACTACTTTTATTTTCTCCTCTTCATGCAATCCGCTGCACTTTTTGTGAACATCCTGTGATTGTATGTAAATATGAGGCAGTGCCTGATTGTTGTTAAGCTTGCAGACCCCAAAAGGCCCATCCAAGATGTTACGAAGGACCTATTAGGAACATCCATTTCTGTCAAGGTAATTAGGAATTAATCCTTCTTTGATTGTTCCATTGTACCATCTATTTGCATTTGCCTGTAGAAACTTACATTCAGTGGCAGCTGGGACTGAAAATGAGAGGGGGCCAATCAAACATATGTAGTACCAGAGGGTGCCAGATTAGCAATTTCTTTCATGCTTAAGTGGTAGAATTAAATGACACGTAAGAGAACTTAGAAAATCAGGGGGGGGGGGCATGGCATACTTTGTCCAACACTAAGCTCCGCCCCTGCTTACGTTGTAGCCTATTGAGAGGAAATGAAGGATGCGCCAAAAGTTTGATTCATATGTATTCTGTATAATGTAATGCCCTGGCTTATATCAAAGCTTATTTGCAACTTGAACCTGTCATTACTGACTGCATCACAAACGAAAATGGTTTCTGCCTAATAAGTTTATACTCTGCAAGTTTGATGATGCAAGCTTAAGGTTTGAGGGGTTTGTTGATCTAATTTTGGTGAGAAGCTGAATGTTACTCTAGGTGTCTGAAGTAAATGAGGAGGAAAGGAAGCTTGTCTTCTCTGAGAAGGATGCTAGTTGGTCAAAATATTCTTCCCAAATCAAGATTGGTGACATCTATGATGGAATCGTGGGCTCAGTGTTCCACTATGGTGCATTTGTTCACCTGCGATTTCCTGATGGTAATTGTTGGCAACGCCTTTGCCATTTTTTGCTAACTATTAAATGTAGAGTATCTGACAACAGCTCCATTGCACAGGATTATATCATCTTACTGGTCTTGTACATATCTCTGAGGTGTCGTGGGATCTTGTCCAAGACGTCCAGGATTTTCTAAATGAAGGTGATGCTGTCAAGGTCATAGTGGTCAATATTGATACGTAAGTACTTTGTAAAACCTTACTGGGCTAGCTGCACAATTGCTACTGTGTGTCTTGATGAAGCTGTTCTCATGTCATACTTTATCATGAACATATAGATATGATAATAAACTTAGGTGTAAAATGTGTCAGTACTTCATCATAGAAAACCATACATGGAAATTGTTAGTAGCATCAGTTGGCATGGATGTAATGGTAACGTGGTATACTGTATACATTAGGACTGAAGGGTGTGATAACTAAGGAAAACATACACGGCAGGTGTCTAGCATTAGCAACGTAGTAATCTTTCAGTTATGCAAGATATACAACTCATAGTGGGGCAGACAAATAGAATGATGATGATATGAGTTATCTGTTTCAGCAAAGCACCATTTTTCTTTATGCTTTGTCACTAATGGGATTTATATGAAATAATTGGAAATATTTTTTATTTACCAAAACAAAACAGGGCGAAGTCAAGGATAGCTTTATCAATCAGACAACTGGAGGAAGATCCTCTATTGGAGACATTGGACAAAGTTATTCCTTTGGTCAGTTGTTGAATGCAATGTCTTAGACTCTTAGTATATTTAACTTTGTTGTGGAGAAAAGTGGACTCATTCAGTAACCTTTTCCTTATAGGAAGCTGATCAATCACCTGACCGTGCCATGTCTCCTTCAGAAGTTGAACTTCTGCCCGGACTTGATGGTATATGTAATGAACTATTACAAGAGGATGGGTATGTTTTTTGTCTACGTGATTGATATCTAATATTTTGACATTGTTATATACTTCAATAGCAAGTCCTTACTGGCAGAAATATCCATAGTCGAATTAGTTGTCTAATTAATTTTATTATCTTTACAGTATAACGGATGTACAGTTTGGGCGCCAGGCATTGGAGAAACGTGTTGTTTCACAAGATTTGGAGCTTTGGCTTTCCAACGTATGATTCCAGTCGATGCCAACCTTTTCATAGTTGCAGCTCACAGGAGACAGCAGATGAATCATATTAAAAATGTGGACTAACTTGTTGGATCTTATTACACAGGTGCCAGCTAAGGACAACAAGTTCACGCTTCTTGCACGAGCCGGGAGGCAGGTTAGGTTTCTTCTTATACTACTGCAGATGATTTGTTTTTCTTTTCTGAGGGGTTTCATTATGCTAGTATTTGGGCTTGGCTGGCGCAGTCCCAACTAGATAGAAGCAGGAATTATGATTCCTACTTATTACTTGGCAGGTCCAGGAAGTGTATTTGACAACTTCCCTAGACCAGGAGGGCATAAAGAAGGC
This sequence comes from Alloteropsis semialata, assembly GCA_004135705.1. Lineage (NCBI taxonomy): Eukaryota > Viridiplantae > Streptophyta > Magnoliopsida > Poales > Poaceae > Alloteropsis > Alloteropsis semialata. The sequence goes on along the minus strand of CM014278.1, from coordinate 67,159,265 downwards.
TGTGCAAAGAGTACTAGGGCGTGTTCCTTGAGTCCGACACGCTGGAAGAAGAAGGTGTGCTTGCCTTCACCAATTTTCTAACTAAAGCATTATAATGAATCAACAGCATGAGCAAACAGCCTGAAATATTCATCATTGTCGCCACACTCTGCTAAAATTTTATTACCTCTGTTGTATACTACACCGACCAAAAACTGTAAATATTTGTAGCACTACAATGAGTAGTTTAGCCATCCTTTGTGCATTCTCTAAGCAAATATTTCGTTAAGCAGTGGTTCTCTGTATTTGCTGGGGTCTGCCTTTTGATGCCCTGTGCACATCTCATAGCGTGACTTCAGTCCACTGCTTGTACTTGTCTGAACTCTCGAGGCGATTTTGTGTATATGAGTATACCACAGTTTTATGTAAGTGCTAGCCTCTATTTTTCTCACAGTACCTCATGATTCTAGTTATTTTGAAAGAATCTGATTCTAGTTAATAGCTTGATATTCCTTTGTTTGTATTTATTTCTGCTATACATTATAAGATGCAAAAATTTTCAGTACGTTTTTTTTTTCAGTACCTCTGATCAGGAATGTTTAGGCTTCTGTCAGAAAGTTAACTAAATCATGAGTTTGGAGCAAGTCCCTATCCAAATCGGTCCTTATCTATGGAACAATTTACTGATTTAGATGCACTGAACTGGGAACAAATTAATACTCATCCAATGTTGACTGTATATATGTAATCAGTAGTGGCGCTGAGAGTTAAGGTCTGAGACTGACCGAGGCGATAAGTTCAGCCTCATTTGTAAATTGTTTCGTTAGGAACGATCCGTGAGCTAAAAAAACTACTATAGTAGTATATGTTAAGCTGTCCCCTAGCTGAGTTGAAGAGCCGAATCGAACTGATGGGGACTCATCGTCAGTATCCAAAGGAGGCATCTCGGCGCCCCTAGAACCAGACGGAGCGAAGGCAGAGGCATCAACAGGCTTGGATGGACCCGCTCGATCGTTCGTGGCATTTCGGCGTGCCCTTCCGGGTAAAAATTACCATTGCTCCCGTCGCCACCTCGCGCGAGCGCGTCTCTCGGTCTATGCCGACTATGCGTGGCCTAGTATCACGCGCATGGTCTGTCTCCTCGACTGATCGATCGACGCTTCCAAGGCAGGCGCAACAACAGTGATGATGATCGCGAGAAGCATCAGCCACCCGGCCGAATCTGCGGCGCCGGCGCCGGCAGATCGCGCTCGCCGCGATACAGACAAGAAGAACCTCTCCCAGCTAGAACCTGACAATACCAGAGCCAATATATCTACACGGCCGCGCTCCATCGAGCCACCTCTCTCCTCTTCTTCCTCCTCCTCCTCGCAGCTCCAGCCTCCTGCTACTCTTTCCTTCTGCTCAAGATACCTACCGCTGGCTTGCGTCGTGCTTGGACTGATTGATTTGTAGCAAATAAATCTACTAGCTGGTGCTGCCATGTCGCAAGGCGGCGGCGGCGGGGCGGCGCAGCCGTCTTGCACCACGGTGCCGCTGGGCAAGTCCGTGCGCCGCGCGCTCCGGGCCGCGATCGGCATGCAGAAGAAGAAGCGCAAGGACAAGCCGAAGAAGAAGAAGCCGCCCACCGAGGCCCCGGTGGCCATGGGCAGCAGCAGCAGCAGCTCCACGGAGCTGATCAGCTCCTTCTCCATGGAGGCGGGGGCGGCGAGGAGGGAGTCGGTGGTGCGGGTGGTGCTGTCCAGCGGGGTGGTGGAGGTGTACCCTGGGGTGGTGCTGGCCTGCACCGTCATCCAGAAGCACCCGCCGGGGCTCTGCCTGGCCCACCCGGACGTGTTCCGCAACCCGCACGGCGCGGTGGTCCGCCCGCTCGAGCCGCTCTTCCCCGGCCAGAAGTTCCTGCTCATCCCCTGGTCCACCGTCATCAAGCTCAAGCACAAGATCCCGGAGAGCTCCATCGGCGCCTTCGCCGACGAGGACTACGACGCCGTCCAGGAGGATGAAGACACGACGGGGAGCGAGGAGGCCACCTCGTCCACGGAAACGGATGCGTCGGAGGAGGACCAGGACCACAGCGGCGGCGCCGAGGATCAGGAGGAGCGAGACGAGCTCGAAGCGGCGGTTGGTGGCGGTAGCTCCATGCCGGCGTGCAGCGCGAGGGATTACTTCGTGGCCAGGGAGCGGTGGTCGGAGTGCCGCTTCAAGAAGCTGGTGCGGCAGGGCCTCGCCGTGGAGCCGAGCACGGATGAACCGGCCGAGAGGAAGGACAAGACAAGGAAGAAGGGGAAGAAGAAGCGCAAGGGGCCAAAGGGGAAGAAGCAGCGGAGGGAACGTCGTCCGGCCGCCCCGCCGGCGGGGTTCAGGGCGTTCGCCACGCCGAGGAGGACGTGGGAGCCCAGCCTGCCGTCGGTTGTGGAGGAGGAGACCGCCGGCCTCTCCTCTCCAGAATCCATCGGAGACCGAGGAGGCAGGAACTAACCCACCATGATCGTCAGCAGTAAGTTACGCACTGAAGATTGCTGTTGCACATAGCCCTGTGTCCTGTCCGCGCCAAACAGAAAGATTTGTATCACTGTATGTATGAACGATTGTATCTTGACTTTGTTCTGATCGTTCTCCTTGTTGTGCGCTTTGGTGTCGTCGTGGCAATCAATCTTTGCTCATGTGCCTTTTTTTTTGTCCTCCCTCTTATCTCATGTACGTCAAATCCAAAGAAGAAAGCGGTGGGCTTCTGCACAACTCGTCCTGGAACTGCAATTGCTACTGCACTTCCCTCCGATCAAATTCGTTTTCACGCCAGAGATGGAACTGACGAACACCTTACGCGAATGGTCCGGATAGCCTATGGCAAATAGGACTATCGTTGTTTTGAGAATATGATCTTTTTTATGGACTAGGTGAAAGCCCGTGCTTCGCTACGGGCACCCAAAATTTGAATAGAAACAACCAATTCGGAAAAGAAGCAGAGTTTTGTATCAATGAAGAGTTGCCACCGTGATCTTATAAAAAAAAAGTATAAAAGAAGGAACATAGAATGAGAAGAAGAGCATTCCGAAGTAAAATAAGTGAGCATTCACATCCATTGTAAGAAGGAAAATGTGAGCATTCAAATCCAATGTGAGGAAAGTAACATGTGTTGCTGATCATATCTCTGAAAAGAGTTTTCGGAGGGCTCAACGACCATTACAATCTTCCATCTCTGCCACTCATCTATTTATTAGTTTTTTGAAAATAATCGACATAATTACAAAACATTGGATTTGAATGCTCACATTTTCCTTCTTACATTGGATGTGAATGCTCACATATTTTCCTTCGGAATGCTCTTCTTCTCATTCTATGTTCCTTCTTTTATACTTTTCTTTATAAGATCACGGTGGCAACTCTTCATTGATACAAAACTCTGCTTCTTTTCCGAATTGGTTGTTTCTAGGTGCCCGTAGCGAAGCACGGGCTTTCACCTAGTACGTCAAAAGGCGGACGGAGGGAACTGTTACAGTTTCCTATTTGTTTCATTTTTTTTGTGCACGCCCCTTCTGCTCGAATGCTAAGCTACATGATTTCTTCTCCACTAAGCTCCATGACCATGTCTTATTCCTATTTAGGAGCTCCTTGATCTCTCTCTCTCTCTCTCTCTCTCTCTCTCTCTCTCTCTCTCTCTCTCTCTCTCTCTCTCTCTCTCTCTCTCTCTCGTCTCACTCACACACACTATGTTTGAATCAGCTAAAAATTATGGAAACCAGATAACAAAATCTGTAATCTATCCAAACGACCTAGATTATGGAGTGGATTATAAAATCCAACTATCCAGATTCTTATAACCACACAATCTCTCTCCACCTAGCTATTTTGAGATTATACACACAACCAACTCTCTAACCACCCCATATAATCTATAAATCCAAACGACTCAAGGGGTGTTTGTTTCTCACCCAAATTATATAATCTAGCTTACGAGTCAATGGCACCATGGTAAAAAGCCACTAGGTAGCTTATTTTAGATTATTTGAGTGGTCCATAGTGATCTTTTATCATAATATCCTTAGTCTATAAGCTAGATTATATAATCTAGTGGGTAAACCTAGATCATGGGCATCAGAATGAACCCCTATTTGAACTCCCGAGCGAGCTTTGCGGCATACAGTAGTCACAGTCAATTCATCCCGACGAAACGGCCCACCTGAGGCTGACCAGGCCCACCCGTCAACTATGGGCCCCATGACTCGCTTGCAGCCTCCACTCCACCGCCGGCCCACGGAGCGCGTGTGAATTGCATTCCGTAACGAAACACTGCTAGTCCGAGAGTCCACTGCTAGTCCGCTCCCGCTACAAATCGGGCGCCGCTTCGCTTTCCGGTTGTGCTGTTGTGTTATTTGTGCGTGCCGAGTGCCGAGCCGACCCACGCTCCGCGGCCCGGCCCGGCCCGGCCCCGCTTGGAGTTGGGACTCCCCCACTCGTGTCCCCTCTGCTCTAGCTCGACTCGCTCGCTTCGCTGCGGTCTTCCCAATCTCCGACCACCACTGCCTCGCCTCCCCGGCTCCCCGCCCCGCCGCCTCCTCCAATGGCCGCGCCCTCCCACTTTCACCTCCTGGGCTGCCCCCAGACCCTAGCCCTAGCCCCGCCCTCGTCGCGGGCCTTCTCCTCCGCTCCCCGCCTCGGCTTCCGCCGCCTCCGCCTCCGCCCCGTCGCCGCGCTCGGCCCCGCCGACGCCGGCGAGCTGCTCGGCCGCGTCGAGGCGTTCCTCTACACCGTAGCCGACGCCGCCGTCTCCGCGGCCCCGGAGGCGGTGGCGGCGGACGGCGGCGGGGCCAAGGAGGCGGCCGGGGACTGGCTCTCCGGCATCACCAACTCCATGGAGACTGTGCTCAAGGTGCGCCTTCCCGCTTTCCTCCCGCCTGTGACGCCGCGATTTCGCGTGCGGTTCCGTGCTTCCCTCCCTCTCTCGGCTCAATTGGGTCCAGGGGTTTATGCCGCGGTTGCGTGAGTTGCTTCCCCTGCTGTGGTTGGACGCGTCTTCTCTCTTCTGTTTTGGGATTTTGCGCAGCTGTGTGGTGATGGTGATCCCCCATTTTTGCGCTAGAAATGCTATGGCACGAGGGTACGATGCTCAGATTGCTGTGTTGCCTGGGAGCGATCCACTGCAGAATTTAATCAAGGCATCCTGGTGTTGTTACACTTTCTGAACATGCTTCGGAACAGTTAATGTGGCTATGTCGCAGGAGGGATGCGTTTTATTAGCTTTCTGAACACCCACTTGGGGCAGCACAATTGTTAGTATTTTTAATATAAAAATAGTGGGACGTTTTAGACTTTAGAGACTGCTTTACCACCTGGTGCACTTGATTGAGTTGAGCTGGGGACACCATCAACTCTGCAAGAGTCTGTTGCAATATCTTCACATAGCTTAACAGGAGGACACATTTGCCATTCCCTGTCACTATGGCCTTGTTTAGTTCGGTTGAATTTGATTGAATGCACTGTAGAAAAATGCATTGGGAATCGAAAAAGCAGAGAGGGGGCACGTTGTTCAATGGAATGTCTTTTGGTTGAATTGGTTGAATTGGAGGGAACTAAACAAGGCCTATGTACTTATTCAGCTAAATAATTTGAATTTTCGGGGAGCTAAGTATCCAATGATTGTGCCAACTGCTACCTATATATTCTTTGCTATGAAGACCAATTACCATCACTGGTTCAATAACTCTGATTTAGACCTGCACTACTGCAGGCACATACTGCTGATACTGATATGTGTAATTGCTGCCGTACTTGAGGGCCTACAGGGATTTATAAGAACAATAACTTGTTTCTTACAGCCGCTAAACGGCTAAAACTTCATTGACATTTCACATGAAAAAAAAACCTTCCCTGACCGCTAAATGCGCATTAGTTGATATTGAGTTGTCAAAGGCACTGCTAGGCAGGAAAATGGACTGAAGGATAAGGCTCAATTGTGGCTTTTAGGAAATGAAATGACCGCATGCAATAATTGGTGCTCGGTTAATTGCAATAGTTGCTAATCAGTGTGTTTTAAGTGCACAACAATTTATCCATTCATGCTTCTTTTGACTCTTGAGGACAGATATACCATGTTTTTCTGTTGTAATTCCAATTCAAAAAAGATGTTAGATATGGAAGATGGAAAAAATACGCCCTCTGTTTCACTTTATAGGGCGTATTAGGGTTTCTGAAGTCTTTAAGTATATGCTTTGACTACTATATTTCAATTACAATGTGTTGTCAATTGCTATCAATATTCATATTAAAAGATCCATGAAAAACATTAATCTATTGATACAACTTTTGTGCACTTTTCCTAATGCTGAGAAAGGAATGAAGAGAACCAGCTTTTGCATCCCATTTTTCCTGCATGTTGTCCATGTGATCATATAAGGGACCCCTCTAGTTATATATGGACTATTGATTATTATTGTTATATGTAACATTCAATCTGTGTACACGTCTTATGTTTTTTCTTATTCTCAGTCTGCACGCTCTTCTTCTTACATGTTTATATAGTGTGTACATCATGCTTCAACACATTCAGGTGATATACATTTTTCCCATTGACAGGTTCTGAAAGATGGCCTATCAGCTCTCCATGTTCCCTATTCATATGGTTTTGCGATCATTCTCCTCACTGTTCTTGTTAAGGCTGCTACGTTTCCTCTCACAAAGAAGCAGGTAAATATCTATGCTATGTTTCTACATTCAGGTTAAAAAAAACTAGACTACAGGGAGAATCTACAGTCAGAATACATTGTGATATAGTTGAAATCTAGATTTCCATAAATGCTATTCAAGTAAGATGGTGAAGGGCACATGCTCTTTTTTCTTTCTGGGCATGATTAATTTACTCTTAGCGTACTTCTGCTCAACTGCAGCTCAACAAAATTGATTGAGATATTTATCGATACTTGATTAAATGGTGTGCCCTACATATCTGGTGTCGTGGCAGTATTTTTCTTTCTTCTATCTGCTGGATATATCTTAAAAGATATTCTAGAGAACGGTGATTCCTTGCAGGACCTTCTCATTTGATCCACTAATTAATGCATGGCTTCATCCTTTGTCGCAGCGCTAATGGAAGAAACTTTAATGCCGGAACTGTAGTTAGAAAAATGTGAAACACATGGGTTTCCTCAGGGGGCGTGCCCTCTGAGTCAGAAACAATTAATGGGTTGGGTCTTACGGGTTAAATTCGGCATTCAAGCATTACCTACTACCTATAAATGATATCAAATTTAAACATACACTCCCAATCAGCTGCGTCTTTTTTCTTTTGGAAAACTAATAAGCTGGAATATTGCACTTATTTGTTTTTTATCTTTCTGCAAATTATGCACATATGACCTGATTCTACACCCTTTTTGTGAGTGGGTTGAATACTGTGGGTTAAAGTTCACTGGTCACTTTCTCTGTCTAGGCATTATTTGTCTTTCTTTTATTCTTTACACGGGCCTTTTGGTTACCAGCAGTTACTGGCATCTTTGCACGATGCAAAGGAGAATGAGTTTGGCAAGTCCATTTTCATTAATATATGATACGGACATCGCACTCATAGTTCTTAGGATCATATTCCTGCATCAATTACATTCTTTTAGTCCTGCGGCACTTGTTTAGGTGCTTACATTATATTTCTCATTTCAAGATCCTTGCAAGGGGATTTTCTAATATCTGGGCATTGCAGTTGCGCATACATGTTACTTGCTGCTAAAAGCAGTGCTTATGCTTTAGTTGTTCATTTAGTATCCAATACTGAAACTAGCACATTATGTTTTGTTCTTATAGGTTGAGTCTGCACTTGCAATGAGGTCACTGCAACCTCAAGTGAAGGCCATTCAAGAACGATATGCTGGTGATCAGGTGATTATATTTTACATATTGATATTGTTTTTTGGCTAGTATATTGATCTGTTATAACATAATATATGCTAGACTGCTGCACATCTTCTTATGTTGGATCACTGCACATATTCTTTCCTCGGTTTCTTTAATGTGTACTGTACTGCAGTGTGGGTAAACCTCAGTCATTTTATTACCAACAGTAGAAACATAATGTCCTGTTAATTGAGCACTTTTCTTGGGAGGGCTCTTACTTAAGAATTAGACGCAGAGTGCAGTTGTTTTCAAAGTGCATTTTCAACTGGAGTTACAATTTCTTTGTAAATCTTTTATTTGTTCTACCAGGAAAGGATACAACTTGAAACTGCTCGTTTATACAAGTTATCTGGTGTTGACCCACTTGCAGGTTAGCTCTGGATTATCATACTTTGTGTTTTTCTTATGAGTGGATGCTCCCCAATCCTGATTCGTAACAAGTCTTAATATAGTTATTTGGGTTCAGATTGTCTCTTTCTATTGCTGCCTCTTCTGCTTTGCCTCTTCTTATGCGAATACATTCTTCTGTTAGTTATTCACGTGTACTTCCCTTTCGTATTTTTTGCAATAGGATGCTTGCCTACCCTCGTGACAATACCAGTTTGGATTGGTCTATACAGAGCTCTCTCAAATGTTGCTAATGAGGTTGATATGCTGAAACATCTATTCTGTCGTGTTCATTATATTGAACAGTAAACATTCGCATTACCTCATGCCTTTGTTTTTTGAAAAAAACTGATGTTGTTTGTATCTTCCTTAAAAAAGGGACTCCTGACTGAAGGCTTTTTTTGGATACCTTCTTTGGCTGGTCCCACAACAATTGCTGCTCGACAAAATGGCCAGGGAATATCCTGGCTTTTTCCTTTCACGGTGAGCTCTGAGCATGAAAACCTGATATCCCATAGCACAGTGCAGCAGAAATGCAGAATTATTAGAGCTGCACTGACTTACATGTGCATCTTATATTTTTCAAGGCCTTTTTGCACAGTGCAGCCTAATGCAACTAAATTAGTGGAGCTACATTGACTTTGTTTATATTGTTATGGTCTTAAGGATCACATTGAATTCTCTGTGATGCAATGATCAATTATTTACTTCCATCAAGATCGATCTGTTCTGCAGAGAAGTTTACATATGATAATTTTCTTGTACCTGTGTGTCTAAAAATAAAATTCATGACTCCAGTTTCAGTTTCCTTCGTACACCTGCTGGCATGATGCAGCATCTGTTTGTGTTTTCCATAAATATTGGAGGAATCTACAACAAGGGGTTTTGTTGCCCTACGGCCTAGGGAACTGAGGCAGATGAGCTTGTTCAAAATTTGGTTTACTCGCCAATGTCGAAGTTAAACTATGATTGCACAAGATTTTAATGCTTGTCTGCAATCTGTAGATGCTTTAAAATGATGAATTTGTAAAACAAACACATCTAGGATTCTGTTGCCCTGGAAATTTCAAAGGGTTCCTATTAATGCTGCTTTAGGCCATATGGTGACCTATAAGTATTTCTTCGATAAGACTATTTGAAAATGGTAGTCGACATTGTTTTGGGTAATATGGAGTTCATTTTATAGTTCTAACTTCATTTTAATTGCTGATATTGTAGGATGGCCATCCACCTCTTGGATGGTCGGACACGTTGGCATACCTCGTCTTGCCAGTTCTGCTTATCATTTCACAATACATATCTGCTCAAGTAATGCAGCCACCACAGGTTAGTTTTACCAACTTTTGAACATGTTTATTCACTGAAGCTACTATTGCACTCTTAAGCGCACATTCATCTTGTCTTCAATATTCATATAGAAATTTAGTATTGATTTAATTTTATCTATTTGGTATGGTTCTAAAAATTGATAACCGTCATGATTATGTGGCTTAACTTACATGGTAAAGAGTAGGGGCAATGTTCCTTGTATATGAACTAGCAAACATGCTAATGAATAACCGTATGATATATATGAGCTGGCTTAATAATTTCAGTTCAACCACATCCACACATGATTCTTCGGAACATCAGGTAGCTTGCTTTTTTCAGCTCATTTGATTCCATTATGTAGTGGCATGGTGATGGATCATCTATCCGAGATCCAAACCTAACCAACTTGTTTATCACAGTGTGCTCCCACTAAAATATGTAGGATGACACATGATGGACCACCCCATCCTATATTGGTTGATTTTTCAAACCAAACAAATTATTAAATAGGCTTGTTGTAGAAATTTTTTAAAACCATTTAATTCTCATTATTCAAGGAAAAGAATAGTGTTAATTGAGAAAACTTGAATATTGAGGGCTTATCTATATTTGATGTCTGACGCAAGTATACATCATTATTCCACGGAGTTCTGCTATTTTTAAGTTCCTAACATACTCTTTGGCGTATCATGTTTTGCAGAGCAATGATCCTAGCCAACAAGGTGCTCAAGCTGTAACAAAGTTCTTGCCCTTGCTAATCGGTTATTTTGCTCTTTCTGTGCCTTCTGGACTAAGTCTGTACTGGTAAGGGTAGTATATTTTAAACTGAACTGCTATTTATTTAAAAATGGTCCAGGGTTTAGCTGATGGAATCAGCATGTCTTGTACTGCGTATCGTTGCCTGTGGTGTTAGTAGCTTGGTTTGTTGTGACCTGCTATCACAATGTGATATGCATGATTAATTAAGAAAAACTCACCATGCGGAGAAGACGCCCCCCTGGTTTTGTCTTAAGAGAGGGGAATACCAAAGTCTTTCAGGGAGGTACTCGCACCACCTGCAGGTACCCGGGTTCGTGCCTGTGTGATTGACCTCTCAACTGGAGGCTCTACCTCGCTCGGTTCTCAATGGTTAATAAATGCTGTCAATGCTTCACTGTTGCATCTGATTTTGTGAGCTTAATTAAGTTTTCATTTTGTGTTATTTAAATCTCTTATCTGAAAGTGTTGAGTCAGATTAAGTTTCTGTGTTTTAACCAATATATGAGCAACCTCCTAGACCTATTTTGACTGCTTCCTGAGTCTGCCAGTGCAGCTCTATCATTTAATCAATATCGCTATGTTTATCACTCTTGCTCCCACATTCCACTAATGCAGTTCTTCCAATTAATCAGGATATTTGTTAATATTGCCTTAAGAAGTTGGAAGATGCTCAACTACAAAATACCTCTAGAATTTGCTTTAGTGCAAATATTGATATAGCCATTGATTGTCTTACAAGCCCATACATCTAATTGGTTATCTATGAGTATAGTCGCTACATATTATAGTTGACATACTATTAGCGAATTATTCCTCAAATTGAGTATGTTGATACACTAGCTTTGTCTAGAATGTTGCATGCTCTATGACTGAAAACAAAATTTTTACCATTTTACCTTGCTTTAGCTGTAAATGTTCTAATTCTGCATTCACTTATGTGAGTCTCACCAAGTGTTGCTTGTTTTCTGTTTCATTTTTGTCATAACTTTTATCATTTAGCTATGTGTTTCATAAGTTATAGCTTTTTTGCAGGCTTACTAACAATATCCTCAGCACTGCCCAACAAGTGTGGCTTCAAAAGCTTGGTGGTGCAAAAAATCCTGTCAAAGAATACATTGACAAACTTTCAAGAGAAGAGCTGACTAATGTCCGGAAGAATGAATCTGCTGTTCAGAGTGAACCTCTACCTAACCTTAGTAAACCCCAGCCCAGCCAAGAGCCGAAAGCAACTGGGCCACAACGTGGTGAAAGGTAATGTTCAAAAGTTGCTTAAGATCACTTATGAATGCCTGTAGTATTGCAGCACTTAAGTCAATAAGTCATGGTCAGTAAACTACAGATCCAGGACCTCGTTACAATTTACAACAATGAACACTTGGGATACAGTTTGAATGGGATCTTACCAAAATGAAGATCCATTTACTGTTGCCAGATGCCGAATCCAATGTTTATTGATAATACCGGGGCCAATATTTGAATAGAAACATAATTGGTAAATATAAGAGGAAAATGCTAGAAAATAGGGTTTAGAGTCTAGACTTCATGAAGACTTGGGCCAAGTTTGGGATCTCTTACCATGACTTGCTTTGCATTGGCTTGGTGGGAAACATGGCGTTTGGACGTTTGGTTGCCTTGCTTGCTCCGTCGTCTCCTGCGCTTTCTAGGATTTCCGTCACCAATATGGGTGCTGAAACCGCTTTACGATGCTGGCACCAAGCGAGGTGGACGGGCAAGGCAACCAAACATGCCCTTGATGCAAACTGCTAGTGACTTTTAGCACTGCAGCATCATGACCTATATTTTTCATTCCTACCCTAGAAATATGGTTGATGTGTTTGGCAGGGAGAAAAAAAGAGTATTTTGATAAAATATTGAAATTTTCAAACTCTCCTTTTGATCATCAAGGGGAAATAGCGGTAGCATGGAGCAAGTTGGCCGCAATTCTAAGTTGGTCATGTGTCCTTTGAAGGATTAGTGGACAAAAGTTATGTTGCGTTTAATCTGAAAGTTGCGATGCATTATATTGTGACTTATTCTTATGCATTTTTATGTTCAGATTTAGGAAACTAAAGGAGGAAGAATCAAGGAGAAAAGAGGTTCTGGGACAAGTAAAACAATCAGAACAGTCAAACACTGAATCTAGTGTCCTTGATGGAGCACAAAACTTGGATGCCTCATCTGGAGACAACAAAGATGAACAGGTATCAACTATTTTGTTGCTTGCTACTATATGGTTTACTCCAGCAGCAGAAGCCCTTTGACTGTGGATAAATATTAAACAGGAATCTCATGAAAATGGATCGGTCATAGCTAATAACAACGGCGGATTTAATCATAGTAGAAATGAAAGGACTTGGAATGGAACCTCAGAAAAGGTATGTCGCTCTTTTGCTAATATGTTTGTTGCAGTATGGAAACCCAAATATGCTGTTCTGAGCATCCATCAAAAGTTTATAAGATTATTAATGTAGCTCTTTGGCTGTCTATGAATTTCAGGAAGCTGCTGACGGTCATTCCTCAGTAAGCAAACCTGCCTCGCAAGACAGCCACAAATTGACGGACCAAGAGAACGGAAATGATGCAGTATAGTGAATGCATTAGGCTTCTCTAGTCATTCTACTGCTTTGATATGCCCACGGAAAATCGCAGGCTCTAGTGGATCGCATCTTCCACGCGGTGTGAATTCATCGTCTGGTTTAGTTGAGATAGTGAGCAATAGTTTCCCAGCTACAGGAGTCGAGTATCACAGGGAGATACACCAGAAGGCAAAATTGTTTGAAACAATTATCTAGGGCTAGGCTATCTTTTTTCTAGAATTTGAGGGAGTAGATTATGTGAGGTTTGTAGATGAAATGATTTTGTTGATCACGTCTATGTTGTCTAGCTGGGATGGATATGTGTGGTGGCTGTAAATGTATATCGTCCATCCTCCTGATTTTTTACCTTACAAGTTGATATTTACTACTTAGGTCTTGTTTAGTTCGTAAAGTGGAAACTTGACGAATCGTAAAAATAGAATGTCGGAAGGGGTAGTCGGATACTAATAAAAAAACTAATTACACAACTCGTCTGGAAATTGAATTTTGAATATATTAAGCCTAATTAATCTGTCATTAGAGATTGTTTACTGTAGCACGACATTGTCTAATCATGGTTTAATTATGCTTAATAGATTCGTCTCGTGAATTTATCCGGAAGTTATGGAATGAGTTTTGTCATTAATCCATATTTAATACTTTTAATTAGTGTCCTAACATTTGATGTGGCGGATGAATAGTGAAAACTTGCCGATCTAAAGGCCTTAGGTAGCACGTAGCAGTATAACTCGTGAAAATAATTTTGAGATTCATGGTGACGCATGTTTGACAAAAGAATACGGATGAACATAAGCATTTTGTCTTGAGAAACATACTCTATTAATATAACCTGATGCTTCTAATGCAAATTTTCACTTGGCTCAGAGTTTTAAGAGAGAATAAAGAAAGAAAGAAAGAAAGAAAGAAAGAAATAGTTATACAATTATCTAGGGCTAGGCTATCTTTCTTCTAGAATGTGAGGTATGTAGATGAAATGATTTTGTTGATCACGTCTACGTTGTCTAGCTGGGATGGACATGTGTGGTGGCTGTAAATGTATATCGTCCATCCTCCTGATTTTTGACCGTACAAGTTGATATTTAGGTAGCACGTAGCAGTATAACTCGTGAAAATAATTTTGAGATTCATGGTGATGCATGTCTGACAAAAGAATACGGATGAACGTAAGCATTTTGTCTTGAGAAACATACTCTATTAATATAACCTGATGCTTCTAATGCAAGTTTCCACTTGGCTCAGAGTTTTAAGCGAGAATAAAGAAAGAAAGAAATAGTTATACATATATAAAATCAAAGAAAGTTGTCATGTAAATTTTGCAGTGCTCAATGCAATCATGTCGTCCTGATCATCTTCTAGACACGCAGAGGGCGTCGTCGGCTTCGCTCATCCCAGCAATCCGTTACAACGCATGCTTGCATGCATGAAAGGAAACCAATCTCCATTGCTAGCTCGGAGAGCAAGTGCGCACTCGATCAGAAGGCGAAAACTCCCGCGGCGACAGCCGCGACGGCGCCGACGCGAGCCGCCACCGCCCCGAGCGCGGCGGGCGCGCCGCTGGCAGCAGCGCCTCCCGCAGTTGCTTCGGCACCGGGCGGGGAGGTCGAGGGCTTGGGCTCGGTCATGGTGGCCCCGGTGGGCGCTCCGACGGGCGCGGCGTCGTCGTCGTCCTCCACGTCGTCGTCGTCGGAGGCCGGCGTGTCGCCCTCGAAGGAGCCCAGCGGAGTCTGCGCCACGGGGGTCAGGATGGTGGGCTTGGCGTCCTCGGCGGACGCGACGGCGGCCAGGGCCGCCAGGAGCGCGGCGGAGAGGAGGAGCAGCAGCAGCTCCCGGTGCGCGGCCATGGCCCGGAGATCGATTAGCTAGCTCTGAGGAATGAGCGGGTTAGGATAGAGGAGGAGGAGGGATCGTACGTGGAGCAATAAGAATCTTCCGTTATTGTTATTATGTCTAAGCAGCAGCTGCAAGTTTAGAATCGGCAATGCGAGGACGAGGAGGGAGGAAGCGTGTTATATCACTACATGACGGACACATGCAGGCAGCGAACTCGAATTTGGCGGGAGCGCGGGATTGGCGGTGCCGTTTGACCCGGGATGGGACACTGGCTACGCGGGTCCCACGGAAGTCGCCCAGGTTGGGTTGGGTTGGGTTGGGTGGCTGGCGGCTGGCCAGCGGTTTCTTCGGTTTGGTATTACAGACTACAGTTTCTTTCCCAAAAAAAAACTTTTCTACTTTGTCTACATATAAAAAATCCTCCAGAATTTCTTGGGTGAATACCTTCCAATCCAAGCAGGATGTTTCATCGAGAAAGAAAGAAAAATCAAACCTGACGTGCTTCTTGGCCTGGAAATTGAAGAGAGAGCGGCGCACGGTCACGGACACAAAAAAATTGACACATCCTGATGACGTGCAGTAGGTGAAGCTTCCCAGAGCGGAGCGGGACACGGAGGTCAGGTACGGGTGGTGTAATAAGTGCGGTCAGAGTGCGGCTGCTCTCTACAATATTTGCCAGGTCTCGGATCGGACTATGGGAGTGGGTGCAACCACAACCGACCAACATTTAAAATCCTCTCATCACTCGATTCAAAATAAAACAAGGAACCTCTCATCACTCCAGCTCAAAAGAAAACTGGAAATCTCATATTTTGTAGCCATAAATATGAATATATAATTCACTAGAAATCTAGTCAAACATGAACCTTTTAACTAACATGCAACTCATAGTTGGTTTTTTTTTTTGACACACAGGGAGTAAGACATATATACCTGCCGGATTAGCCATACCGTATAATGCTGCACATGGAAATACTTCCTGGGAAATGCGAGGTGGTGGTAATTGGTCATGAAGCCCGACCAAGGTTATCGACTTTCTTACCATCCATTTTGTGTTTGGAGTGGCAATGACATTTAACTAACTCTGTGAATAATGGATTATCGTGGGCGTGCCGCTGAAAATGCGATCCGTGCCTCCGTCCGTCCAGGACCACCAGGTTCCAGGGGCATCAATCGCCGAGCACGCCGGGGACGCCGGCGATCGTCGGCACTGAACGCGGGATGAGGTCGGTGGTTGCCGGCCGGCTCGTGCCGGGGCTGCCGCAATGAATCCTGACTGCCAAGAAGCTCACCAGCAGGCATGCAGTGCACGCGTGGAGATGGTGGATTGGCGGATCACTAATTCACTACCATGCCACCACCTAATTTTGTGTACGCCGAGTTAATGCCGCACGGCCGGCCGGCCGTCGCCACCAATGACTCTCTCGTCGTCGCCGTCGTCGTTCACTGTCGAAGATTCACCGCCCAGCCCAGTTTCTACTGCTTCCATTTTGGTGCAGCTACTATAAAACAAAACAAAGCTACTCCACACGTACGCGCTGCCTCCAGTAGTGACGAACTGACGACGGACGAGCAAGCTTGTGCTAGCGTCGGCCACCGTGGGACGCACGCACGCGTTTCGCCGATGAGCAGCATGGCGACCATAGCCAACCGTCTCCTCCTCATCCTCCCTCTCGCCCTCGCCATCGCCGTCGTGGTGGCGTCGGCCGCTCCGGCGGCGGCGCCAGCGCCGTTCCGGACAGTGTACGCGTTTGGCGACTCGTTCACGGACACGGGGAACACGCGGTCGACGACGGGGCCCTACTCGTTCGGCTACGTGTCCAGCCCGCCCTACGGCGCCACCTTCTTCCACCGCTCCACCAACCGCTACTCCGACGGCCGCCTCGTCGTCGACTTCCTGGCGGAGGCGCTGAAGCTGCCCTCCTTCCTCCCGCCCTACCTCTCGGCGGCCGCCAACGCCTCTGCGGCGGCGCCGGTGGGCCAAGAGGAAGAGGTGGGCGTCAACTTCGCGGTGGCCGGCGCCACGGCCATCGAGCACGACTTCTTCGCCAGGAACAACCTCAGCTTCGACATCACGCCGCAGTCCATCATGACGCAGCTGGGGTGGTTCGACGCGCACCTCCGCGCCGCCGGCAAGGACAGGAGCGACAAGGTCGGCGACGCGCTCTTCTGGGTGGGCGAGATCGGCGCAAACGACTACGCCTACACCGTTGTGGCCCGGGACACCATCCCACCCAAGCAAGTCCGCACCATGGCCGTCCAAAGGGTCACCACCTTCGTCGAGGTACGTACGTGTACCACCTAGCACAGCAGGCATTATTAGTGCTAGATAGTCACATGCCCTAATTGCTACACCGGCACTAGATCATAGATTGGGTGCATTCGATTGAATTCAATGACTGGAGATGCATTGGAAATTAAAAAAGTAGAGAGGGGACACGTAGTTCAATGCGTTGCCTTTTGATTGAATTGGTGCCTTTTCGCGAATCTAAACAGGGCCTTAGCTTAATGATGGAGTAGTTCTACATTAACCTAGTAACTAACTAGAAGATAATTAGAACGGCCGGTGTCATGAGTGGAGAGATCCAAAGGCGACGTACTCCAATTTACGGTTGGTGAGGCATTAACGCCTCC
Source organism: Alloteropsis semialata (assembly GCA_004135705.1). Classification (NCBI taxonomy): domain Eukaryota; kingdom Viridiplantae; phylum Streptophyta; class Magnoliopsida; order Poales; family Poaceae; genus Alloteropsis; species Alloteropsis semialata. Next base: position 67,141,887 of record CM014278.1, on the reverse strand, counting down.
TGATCCCATCTTGCGCTGTCCATGTCAGAACACTTGAATCATCAGTTTCATTTCACAGACCGGCCGGTCACCGGTGCATTAATTCGGCGAGTTTCTCCTTGTCACTCGTCACATCGAATGTTTAGACACTGATTAGAAGTATTAAACATGAATTAATGATAAAATTTATTTCATAACTCCGGGTAAATTCGTAAGACGAATCTACTGAGCCTAATTAGATCATAATTAGACAACGTCGTGCTACAATAAACAATCTCTAATAACAGATTAATTAGACTTAATAGATTCAAAATTTAATTTTCAGATGAGTTATGTAATTATCTTTTTATTAGTTTTCGAATACCCCTTTCGATATTTCATTTTTACGATTCGATAAATTTTCACTTTCCGAACTAATATGATTTGATAAATTTTCACTTTTCGAACAAACTGAAGACTTAGTATTTCCTTGCTGCTCCAAGCCTCCAATCCACTGTGCCGGCGGCCTGTGGCCTCCATGCATTTGTAGCTACAATAGTTTCTAGAAAGAATGGGCACTCCATTGCTACATGGAGAAGCAGCTCAGCTAGAGGTAGGGCCCTACAGCTACCTCTAGCACTTGCACACCCACATGACAAGGAGAAGGACGATGGTCTCTTCTCCTTCTCGTGTTATGTACTGCTACATATATAGGCCCTGTTTAGGTCAGGCACTATGCATAACATTTTGCATAACGCACGTTTTTTAATGCACTTTTTTTCTCTATAAACACTATACCTAACGTAAAAACACTATACATAACGCTGCATCTAGACACCCCTATAGTATGTATAATCGCTAACTTGGGTAGGTTGATTCAAATGTCAAGCTGCTTTCATGCTAATCCAGCTACTCCCTGGACTGATGCTAAACACATGCACGTGGAGTGAGGGAGTCCTGGGCCTGTGGGCCATGGCCAAGAACGAAGAGTGCTAGAAGGGCCGATTTGATGAGGCCCTGCGGTTTCTGCATCCTTCCTTTACTAGTAGTACTGTGGCACCAGCAGCCCAATTTGATGCCTGCTATTTACTGCGCTGTGCGGCTGTCCCATTGTCGTCCGCCTCCCTCCAGAACGGAGCCCCCGCATTGCGGTGCCCGGACTGCCGGACATGAGCCACTGCAGATTTACCACTCTGCTTGCACCAGTATAAAAACTATGATGTTTACACTGTCACATGTAAAATCGAATGTTTGACAGTAATTAGAAGTACTAAACGTGAATTAATGATAAAACTCATTCTATAACCCCGAGTAATCTATTGAGCCTAATTAGGTCATGATTAGACAACGTCGTGCTACAATAAACAATTTCTAATGACGGATTAATTAGATTTAATAGATTCAAAATTCAATTTTCAGATGAGTTATGTAATTAGTTTTTTTTATTAGTATCCAAATACCCCTTTCGACATCAAATTTTTATGATTCGACAAGTTTCCACTTTCCAAAGTAAATAAAGCCTTTAAGTTACTAAATTATAACAGTACATGATGTAGTACATCTATACGGTTAACGTTGCGGTTAACGATGCGATCTTCATGTCAGTATTGATGCTTTACCTTGGGTTTGCAAACAAAAAATGGCAGGGGTTGCTGGAGCGAGGCGCCAAGTACCTTATCGTGCAGGGGCTGCCGCTCACCGGCTGCCTGCCGATGGCCATGACCCTGGCGCGGCCCGAGGACCGCGACAACGTCAGCTGCGTCGCCTCCGTCAACCGCCAGAGCTACGTGCACAACCGCCTCCTCCTGGCCGGCCTCCACCAGCTCCGCCACAAGCACCCGGCCGCCGTCATCGCCTACGCCGACTACTACGCCGCGCACCTCGCCGTCATGCGGAGCCCCGCCAGGTACGGCTTCACCGAGCCCTTCCGGACCTGCTGCGGCTCCGGCGGCGGCGCCTACAACTTCGACCTCTTCGCCACCTGCGGCTCGCCGGCGGTCACCACGGCCTGCGCGCAGCCGGCCAAGTACGTCAATTGGGACGGCGTCCACATGACGGAGGCCATGTACAAGGTCGTCGCCGCCATGTTCTTCCAGGACGGCGACGCCTACTGCCGCCCGGCGTTCAGCGATCTGCTGGCCAAGAAAGCCCAGGGCAAGCCGTGACCACCCTAGCTCCGATGATTCGATCCACCACCCATTCAGCTCTCACAAATGCCCCATGCTGTCTTGATATTGTGAACTAGTGCCATTTCTCAGGCACAATTGAAGTTGAAGCTATGACGATGAACTCAAATGATTTCTAATAACGAGTACTATTGTGTGTGGTTCATGCAATGCACTTGACAAGCTCTGTTACTGAGCTATACTTGCTCATGTTGTACTCAGAGAGAAAATTGTACTTCCATTTACAACAATGAAGGCCCAAGCCAGACTCAAGAAATACAACAATGACTCGTTTTCAGACTCTAACTAGGGTTCTATCCACCGACTACCACCAATTTCGTCTCCGAGAATCAGATAACCCATGAGAAGATTGCAGGACCAGCAGGTGAAACAAATCATAACCAACTTCGAACAAGGCTTAAATGATACAGCAATCAACTGCGGATCTTAGCATGCCAAAAGAAGCAAGACCCAGGATCAAGAAAATGATGCTACTGTGCCTAACCCAGCTGGCTTCTCAGATCTTTTGTCAATTTGCCCACCTTCATATACCTTGTATATACAACTCAACCCTGTACAATGTTTCATGAACACCTAACAATCCGAGAAATCCATGTCAGGAAACACTTGCCCAAACTTAGAAACTAACAAAGAGAAGCGTGTTTGTTTACCACATGAACGATATGACTCGCTACACAGCTGAAGATTGACGGGGCAAGGGTCGAGAGACGAGCACTGCCGCTCCACTTGTTGCTTTCGCTGATGCAATCTCTTCAAGGCGTTTCCATGTGGCTTCTTGCTTCAACTTAACCTCCTTCTCTTTGGCTTTCTCTTCCTCATATTTCCGCAGACACTCGGTGAATAATCCAGCATCATGGTCAGAGAACAGTTTTCGAACATTCAGAGTGAGGCTTTGAACAGCTTGGTTCCAGTGCCCGTTGGTATTTCTCTCCAGTGCAGGAAAGATGATAGGTAATATAACCCTACTATTTTGTTTGATCAAACTCTCGATATGGTCGTTGTTCCACAAAAATAATGCTCGCTCAGCAACCTGTTAGTTACCATTCATCAATTAAATTTTTAGTCTGCATCTGCAATATCACTACGACTCAATGTACAATCATGCAAAGAAAAGTAATCTTCGAAGTCTCAAGCTCCAAAACACACTTATGGATTTGAGATGTGATGAAGATCACCCTCACAATAATCTGTTCCCAAACCCCACTCCATTTTTGTGCACGGATCAGATAAAGCCAAGGATTGAGGGTAAAGAAATACTGTTCAGAATGTAGGATAAAAAAAATAACACTACATTTCTCTCTTATAAACCACTAATTCTGTGAAGACATGTAACAGAACTGGTACTCCTATATATTTGAAAATGGTAAATTCCTAGCTGTTCTTCCAAGCTGATTAATCAATAAGATAGGACATCCCGATACTCTGAAATACTATTTGAAGGACATAAGATGCCAGATTGTTCCAAGGTACATTTGAACATATATAATTCATTGTAGGAATCAGTCAACAAAATGCATTTAGAGAAATGGGAAAGAAAGAAACTATATTACATGAAACATCATGGACATCAAATATTTTGTCCTTCAAGTTTTTAGTTTAATAAGTAACAACCCCATACTAATGCATCCAAAGCTAGCAGACAATTCATTGACGTCCTACAGCACTTCAATTGTCAGCAAGTAAAATTAGTTCCTGCCTACTCTAAGCTGTAGTATAAAAGAAGACATTTTTGTTTTACTTTTGTTTAACATGGTTACCATATTTTTTGTTTTCCAAACAAAAGCTTCCCTCAAGAGACTAGGAAAATCAAATCCAACAAGGGATTCATACTCGGTACTGAAATCAGGCACTCGACGAACACATTTATGAAGAGAGATACATACTACAAAGAAATCCTTATTAGGAATTCCCTTGGCATCCCATGGTGGACACAAGTCAGCATTTATAAAATAGTCACTGCCAGCAGTCAGAAGCTGCTCAACCACTCGTCAAACTAATCGTACAAAATGGACTTTAACAAGTAATCAATTGTGGCGGTATTAGCAATAAACTGTAAGATGCTTTTGAGAATACACAAAAAGAATAAAATGCCTTGACAATTAACCTAAAACATACTGGGTACAGAGAACTACAATGATAAGTGAGAAGAAAGCTATCATGTGCCACCTACAAAACTATCTAATCCTGTGTCCCCTGTGGTTCCCAAAAAAAGGCTGTTTTATTCCATATCCCCAAAGGAACAACATAGTGCACATATTATATGTCTACACTAACGCCTTGAATAGAAACAGAATAAACAAGAGGTTATTCTCATTATGCAGCTCATGCCTTTTGTCAATTTTGAATAGACAAGGACAGAAGAAGATTTGAAAATGAAAGAATTGGAAAAAAAAAAACAGGACAAGGATGGGTATGCTTTGCATGTTGAAAGCAATACTTCAGCAAACATTACCTGAAAATGCGAGCTATTCAGGCACCGTGCAATCTGGCGGAAAAGAGGGACCATGCATTTCTGGAACTCTGCAGGTTGCGTAGCTTCCAATATCTCTTCTAACTCTCCCAAAAACATCACCTCCTTGGAGCTGTTTGTGATGGGCCAATATTTCAATAGGCCTCTGATAACTGTATCTGCAAGTTTACAATCCTTTTCGACAAACTGGGTGATGCAGTAAGACAACTGCTGATGATACATTGCTATGCACTTTGGCTTGTGAAGTGGAATTAAAGCTCGAACAAGGAACAATTTATGCTCTTCCTTAAGTGGCAATGCGAACCCATTTATGATACTCCCCAAAATCTCCAACAGCTCTGCAATTCCATTGTGTTTTTCAGTTTCATAGATAAACTGATAGAAGATGTTGTTGATAGCTTTCCTAATATATGGCCGATGAACCATGAACTTTCCATAGACACGGTGAAGTATCATCTTGAGGTACTCTCTCTCCCTAGGGTCTTCCGAATCAAATAGGTCAAGTAGCCTCAGAACAAACGAATGATCGATGTATCTTTTAGCCAACTTGGCGTCAGTCTCTGGAGACTGAATGAACCTCAAGAACAACTCATAAACAATCTGCAAGTGCGACCATGCAGGGTCCATGACAGGCTCCTCCTCATCCACATCAAAGCCATCCACTTTGTTCTCTCTGGGAGGGGTACTCAGTGTCCTGAACAGGTTTGCAGAAACCATTTTTGTGATCTCTTGCATGCTTGCCTCAGAAAACTTCCCACTGGCAGACCCAATATAGTCAACGAGCTCCACCAAATTTTGCCTCTTTATTTCCTTCTCCTTTATGTTCTTTGTTGGATCTGTGAAGTCAAACTGGGTGCAGCACAAGTTCAACTTCTTGATGAACAAGCTCTGCTTCTCTGTGTTGGGCACATCCTTAAAGCTTGGTAAGGACACAAAGGCTGATGAGGCTGAATCACCATTCATGTTCACCCTTGAGTTTGCATTGCCGACATGCATGCCACTCCCATAACTAAGCCCAGAGCTGGAGATAACCGGTGGCTGGCTACTCAAGTTGGACGTCCTGTCCGCTGCTCTTGGACCCAATGGCGGGTGTGACACAGAGGGGCTGGACCTGCCAATAGGATCCTTATCTCCGGATTTGGACGGCTTCTTAGGGAGCCGTCCAAGGAATTGCTTTATCATGCTATCACCCAGATTAGTAAAAAGCCACCCAACACCAGCTTGAAAGAGCTCCTGAAAATGTTGTCGGCTTCCGAGTAGCAGAAGCTGCTAGGATATTACTGTACTGAACAGTAAACCCTAGTGCATTGTCCTGCCAATCCAAGCTCCACTTCAAAACCTGAATTCTCGGCGAGCAAATCAAGCAGCTGCAACCTGCAAGGATCAAACTGACAGGTCAAAACAACAAACCATGAGAAGATCGCTTTGCTCAAAAGAATACACATACTTCTCATTAAGATCACACAGCAACAGATCAGTTGAAACCAAAATTCTAGAGCCTAACTGCAGCCGCATCATGGTTAGGTTAATCTCGCGCGCTGAAGAATAAGAACCTAATCGAACTAGCACAGATTCGCAGGATGCCACGCAGCTAGCAAATCCTTGACCAACAGAACGGAGAGATAGAGGGGAAGATTTGGATTTTGTTGTTCGCAGTCAAAGCAAGGAAATGGTCCACGCAAACAAAATGAAAAGCTCGAGCAAGTCAACCGACGGTTACTCACCGACAAAAGAGGAAATCAATCCAAGGGCAGATGGATCTCCAACCCCACGCCGGTTCAGCACCAGGGGACGGCAGCGGCGGTGAGGTCCAGGAGGAGGAGGAGGAGGGACGACGCCTCTCTATGTATGAGAAGACTTCCGCGGAAGGGAGGTGGCCTTGCTGGCTTGTGGTCTGCCGTCACCGGCGGTGAGGTCCCCGCCGATGACGAGGCGCAGCAAATGCGGCGGTGGAAGAAGAGAGCCCTCTCGAGACAGAGGAGAGGAAAGTTCCTTCCTCCCTGACCTTTGCAGATTCCCGTTTTGCCCCTGGATCCCGGCTGGGCTGGATAACAGTATAACAGAGCAGTTGGTGGTTTTTGTTTATCTATAAACAAAGCTGCATAGTACTTCTCTTTGTATATACCATAATAATAACGATTATTATTCTTGAACCAAAACCAAGCTAAAAAAACATAATCAACTTATGAGTAAAACCATGAAAGTAGAAACATAGTTGTTTGTGATTAGAACAATTTAACATTCATGCAGGCGATTGTGTAAGTCTAGTAGTGATGGTTCCTCGACGTATCGTATAAAATTTAACTCACTGCAATTTCATGGTCTTAGCTGAATTGTTGTTATCATAGTTTTAGATAATTTCTTCATAAACAATGACCATGGTTCTTCGAGAGATTAGGAAGAATCATAGGTCTGTTAGCAAGTATACATTGTAAGCATGTCAACCTCACGCTATAGGGCATGTTTAATTCGTGTGAAAGAGTGAAAAGTGTATGCATTGGGTTGCGGGCAAAGAGAGAAGAAATGAACTGACACGGTTCTCGATATCCTACGAGGTAGGAAAATGACGTGAATTAAACAGGCCATAAAAGTACTCTCACCTATATACTTCTGCAGCGGCACACCTACTGATCCACTGACTCACACCAACCAGTGAGGCGTAGGTAACAAGCATGATTTTTTTTTAAAAAGCTAACGTCCAGGCGGGGGGAGAAAAACTCCAGCCGCCATCACGCACCTCGTCGCCGTCGTCGTCGACTGCGCCGAGCGGCAGCGGTGGCATGAGTCGTCGGCGACGGACGGCGAGGCGCGCGGCTGGCACGCGGCGGTGGCATGGGTCATCGTCACCTGATGTCAGTTACCAAGTCTGTGTTTAGATAGGTCCTGAAAATTTTTTCAGGGTAATAAATGCAGCTTTGACCACTAATTAGGGGTATTAAATAATGTCAGTTTATAAAACTACCTCCACAACCTCTAGTAAATTTCCGAGAAGAATCTAATGAGGCCTTTGACCGCATGATTAGAGGATGATTAGAAGATGGTTACTGCAGCATCACTGTAGCAAATCATGGATTAATTAGGCTCATTAGATTCGTCTCGGAAAGTTACGCTCATCCGTGAGGAGGTTTTGCAAATAGACTTCATTTAGTACTCCATGCAAGAAAGATTCCTTTTTGCAAATTTTTTTTGAAAGGAAGTAAACACGAAGAAGCCAACACGACACGAGCTGCTTGGACCCCTTCTCTCCTCGTTACTTTTTCTCTCCGCGTACCATCTTTTTCCTGCCTTTTTTTTAGGAAAAAAGATATAAATCCTTGAGAAAACAAAGTACCTATTCATGGAGTCTGTTGGCGGCGATCTGGCGACTGATCCGGCATTACGCGTTGCTCCTTTTTTCTGCTTTTTGTTAATTCCGTGGTGGGGGGCAGTTGGCTGTGCTTAATTTAATTTTAATTTTTTGCTTTGGCTGGCCAGGCTGTCCAAGGAAGATTCTCATGCTTCAGACTGCCTGCCTGCCTGCCGCGTGATTAATTAGCTTAACCAACAGCCGATCAACCCATCTCATCACGCGTTAATTAGCTGCTAAATAACAGGTCCTGCTAATAAACAGCTAGAGGTTGGATGAGAGCCGACTGCAACGACTTGCGATCAGCAGCCTGACCGGGGCTGGTCAAAGAAAAATAAGAAGAGAAAAATAAATCAAGAGGGGCCCATCTGCAGACGTCATGGGTAGATCAGCCACGAATGATTTCACGTGCCGTGGAACGCGCGAGGAATGTCAAAGCTTCCCTGGGACATCAGTAACAGGGAGGAAGAAATGTAGGGCGGCCCGAACTCTATATGGGCTGGGCCTCAGTTCTGGTATTCATGTGGATCCGCACTGTATTTCGGCCCACTTGAGCCGGTCTCACGTTTTCTTTTCTTGCTTTTATTGATGGGCCGGTGTCTTGTTTCTTATATTGCTTATTAAGGACACATTAGTGCAACTTTTCAGTACTAGATATTACTGCTAGCTGGAAACACTAGACACCCATGTTAACTTTTGATTTCTCTCTGCATTTGTCCCTATGCTGGGCTAAAACATGCGCTGTATGTGTTGAGGCTTCAAAGTTGGGCATGCATGAAGCAAGCATCCGTCTATGCATATGGACCACGCACGAACCCTGCTTGGCTTAACAACTAAGCAATGATCGATCGATCTTTTCGTTGCTTTGCGAGCAGTAACATGTATTGGGAGGTCATGCTGCGTGGATGTGCATCAACAACTCTCCAATAAAATCAAAAGGGGCTTTGCTTTCATCACGTACTGCCGCCTGCCATTAGGTGTACCCGTATTTGCTGTATCCTACACCAGTGGTAGCCTGCACTGCCACAAAGTGGAGACATGTTTTGAACTGATTTTGGCACTAGTAATCTTTATGCACACTTTCCTAAGTCCTAACAATCACCCTTTTGATAGAATCCAAAGCCTTTGGCTATTGTAACGCTCCCAAAAATCAGCTTTAGAATTATATAATTTTGTGTTAAAAATATATCTAATTTGAAAAGGGATAGAGATATATAGCATCATCCACACGAAAGGGGTATAGTCCCAAACGAGGAACTGAAATAGCTGTATGGCCGTGTCTTATGTGCCTGTGGCCAACTCATTTTGCCACACCAACAACTTTCTTTGTTTGATGAGATGCTGAATCATATTCATAAGATAAGAACAACAAAACGAACCGCTTGGAAGATTATGTCATCATTATATTCTTAGTACGAAACTATGAATCATTTGCCTCAAGTAAGCCACAGTCCATGACACAAGAGAACTTTACCACTGACATATATAAGATAGAGAACTTTACCACTGACATATATAAGATCTACTTGAGAATTTTTTTGATGGATCCTATATTTGATATGCAAGACTCAAAATGTTAGCGATATATACATATGAAGTTATCAAGTATCACTTGCCTGTACGTATAAAATAATGGAATTTAAGTTATCTATATATGTTGGCACAATTATATTATTATTTAAATAAAATATCTCTACTAGTTGTCATCATCCAATTCTTTATTATTAGCCATTGCTCTTGGATGGAACATGTGAGCAATCTTGTGGCAGTATGCGTGCTTGAAGTTAC
>CM014278.1:67070511-67131111 GCA_004135705.1 Alloteropsis semialata | reverse complement strand
CAATATCAAGGAGATTGTTTGATTTCTAGAAGTATCCCTAGTTCTATCAATTGCCTTGAAGATATGGTAAAAACAAGGGATGGATTTCAATCAGTGAATTCCTTTTTACCAGATCTAGGTAAAACGATTCCTCAGCAGCAAAATAACACTGGACTAAGTATATCTTCAAGATATGCTATTCAAAGCCATCAAGATATGGTAAAATTGAGATGTGGAGCCCAATCAATGAATGCCTTATCAACAGATCTAGATATTATTAGTCCTCACCAACGAAAAACCATTGGAGTGAACATATCTTCCAGATTTGATATTCATGACTTGGAATCATTGTTCAGAAATTGTATGATTTCTCCCCAATTTCCATCAGAGTGGAGTAATACATCTTCCCAAAGTTGTGCATTGAACATGGACCCTTATGTTCATTCACATATCCAACATCATTCTTTTGTTCCACAAGAAGAAAGAACATTATTTGTCACTTTCTCTAATGGACATCCATTAACTAAAATGGAAGTATATAACTTCTTTATGAGGTAGGATTCCCTCTCTATGTTTACCTATTTACATGCAAGTACCATGGCACCTTAAATTGCTTTCTACTAAATATTTCATAAAACTAGACGTTAACATAAACTCTTTAATAGTGAAACCAGGAAGCATTTTCCCTATTTCATTCCTTGGTGTTCCATCTACCTTTGATTTTATTTAATTAGATGGCACTAGGTGGCGCTAGATTAAGGAAAATGCAATTAAAAAGTATTCACTTATTTGTAGTAAAAAAAGAAGAGACATTTTCTTTAGAATAGTGTTCTCACACCTAACATAGAGACACATGATGTAGGCGGTGGTGCAGGGTGCCTCATCACATCTAGGTTTGGTGGTTGATGAGATATAATTAATAAGGAAAACATAAATATGATGCAAACTAATATAACAAATCAATATATTATACATGACCCATATACATGAATAGCAGTAAAAAAAAGAGTTTGCTTGATGTATTTGAATTATGAGAGTGGATATCTATATATAGTCCGATCCATAACTCACATATAGGGAAAAATAACAGAGTTTTTGTGTCAAGAAGAGTGGAGATTTATACCTTATCCGAAATTCAAAAGCTCTAGGGACTAGACGGATAGGCTACTTGGCGTATAAGGTGGGGAAGGAGAAGGAGGGGATCGGAGGAATAATAAGGAGATTGGAGGAAGGATGAGGTTGAGGAGAGGGAAGAACCTGGAGGAGAAGAAAGGACGAAGCCAAGGCCATCCATGTAGCCGCGCCGCCCGTGCTGACTGAAATTCCATGTGGGAGAAGATGTGGAGGAAGAAGATAGCACTCCTTCCCTTCCATCCCCACCTACCACCAATGATTAAAAGGCGAGAAGTTTCTGAATGCCAAAGGATGCAAAAGTAGTGTGACGTTTGTATAAAGTGATCGAGCAAACCGACAAAATGACATGAGGGTGAACAGTTGATGGAACCACAAGTTTCATGAATCGTCCAATTATTGGCTTAGCCCAATGTATTTTTATAAGAAGGAATCAAATTAAATTCTAATTACAATTGTTAGTAATTAAGTGTAAAAATAAAGTTCAGACATTGTGCACATGAAAAGTGCATGTGTGATGGATAATCCAACTCAACACAAATGGTAAGTCTATGTTGACAACTGTGAGATAAAAGAAGGGCAGGGAGAAGAGGGTGAATCACTGTTCAACCCTCCACATATTTCCTCGTGCATCTTCCCATATTTATCTCATCGTTTTTTAGTCAAACTACTAATAAGCCCCCAAATGGGAGTGGAGATGTTCTAATAGACATGCTTATGTGCAACTCACAATTTGCAAGGTATACCATAGGGATCTAAAATTAGGATAAACCTTCTCCAACTCTTTCGAAAGCTACTTGGTCCTTAAGGAACTTTCCTATTACTTGTCATGTAACTTAATTTCTCGTATAATTAACTTATAGACTGCATGCTGTACATTTATTTTGACTCCCTTAGCGCTAGTTTGTCCTTGTTCTTATCATCCATTCCTTGTATAATATTGCAGCTATTTTGGTGACGTTGAAAGCCTAAGCATAGAGGATCCAGTTGAACTCAGGCCACCACATTATGCACTGGTCACATTTGGCTCTCTGGAGACTGTGCTAGTCATTCTTGATGGGAAAGAGAAGGTCAAGTTTTTGGTAGAGGGGAAGCACTTATGGGCTCGAAAGTATGTGCCAAAGAAGGGCAAAAACAAGCTAAGGCTTGAACGATATGACTGAATAGTTTGCAACTCATCAACTGGTTTGCAGAAATAGGGCTAGCTGAGCTTATTACTAGCCCATTGGACTAGCAACTGAATAATTTGCAAATCCAGTATGTTCCTTTGTGTGTTATAGTAAGAGTCGTGTTGTAATAATGTGGCCGTCAACTCTAAGGCTCGAACTACCTACATCTTTTAATTTCCATGTATCCCATGGCCCATGCTTGGACGATATGACTGAATTGTCCATGTTGTGCTTGGTTACGGGATCAGGCTTGCTTTGCAATGAATCAAAGATCGATGAACTTTTGTGACTTACTAAACTTGTTGTGTTTTGAAGATGCAACAAAGATGTGTACAGAGTCACGCTTGGTAACGCCAAATTAAGTCCTGAGACCACGCACCCTACTATGTACAGTACGTATATAGGGTTATTACGGCCGGTAGAGCAGTTCGATCATCTCTTCCAAATTAAGTTGTACTTTCCGAACGACGAAATTGTTGCGTCTTCGTCCAGGCGTCGATTGCATTATTGGGCTCTCTGTTTGAAGTCGCTAGCTGTGCTGCGTCTGATCCAGGCGGCTGCTTCCACCGCGGCAATGGAGGAAGAGCGCGGCCTCATTAGCGTTGCCCGCGGTCTCTCCTCCTTCCACATGGAGGACCTCCCCGAGGTACAAATTATATTCCTTCCTTCTCCCATGCATCCACTCGATCTCTTGCCCTCCCTATCATCTCCTCTCCACAACCTAGCCTTAGGGTTTGATAAAGGATGCCCTATTGCCGTGGCAATGGCAAGTCAAGATCGACAATTATTTGATAATTTCTGTCTCTAGTGTGGAGTACTTCATTAATTAGCATCAATCTTCCCGCTTCTGGATTTTTTTTTCTCACCAACATATTTGGTCAGATCCCCTTTTTTCTCTCTTTCAAAAACCGTCTCGAGTCACAATGAACAAAACTCAACCCTTCCTATCATCTGTCACAGGAGATTAAACACCGTGTAATGTCCCTGCTATCACTGAAAGAGGCTGCAAGGACAGGCATTGTGGCCACAAACTGGAGGCAGCTCTGGACGTGCTACCCTAATCTATGCTTTGATGGCAGCAACGACGGCTCCACTACTACTGACGAGGACGACGACGATAGTACTGTAAAAATAGCTAGAGCAGATTTCGTCGCGACAGTAAATTCTATTGTTAAACAGCACAGTGGAACATGGCTCAATAAGTTCAGCATCACGTACAGCCTTAAGAGCAAGTCCTCAGATCATCTTCACAGGTGGATTTCCTTTGCCACTGTGTCAAAGGCCAAGGCTATTCATATTAACATGCTGTGGGCAAAAAGGGGAGCACAACTTCATCACTTCCCTCTTGAGGCTTTGGGTGCTCAAGATGGCCCTTTTATCCAGTCCTTGTTTCTCAAGTATGTTTCTGTAAAGCCACACTCGGATATGTGTGGCTTCACAAAACTAAGAAGGCTTCGTTTACACCATGTTCGCATAATTGGAGATCTTCCGGGACTGCTAAATGACTGTTGCGCTCTCGAGGACTTGGAGATCATCGCGTGCTATGGTGTGGCTCCTAATCTGAATGTATCACGCCGACTCGATAAGCTCAGACGTCTGGTGATTTCCCAAACGCGAGTCCATTTGGTTGATTTCCATGTTGCCGGCCTTACTCGTTTTGAGTTCAATGGGGATGCGATTCCTATAGAGCTTCATGGTTGCCCAAAACTAGAGAAAGCAAACCATAAACCTTCTTGAAGACACTTCCATGAAACAACAAAACAACAGAGCACTATGCCATGCACTCACTGCAATTCCCGGTATTTCGGCAGTCAAAGTGCTAAACGTGCATGCTTATATGGATCATCAGTGGCTCTTGGCCTCACAGGTAGAACCCGGCTGGGGTCTTTTATATATGATGTTCTTTGCTTGATCACATGTATTCTTCAAATGTGTGTTAATAACGTCTTCAACATGTTTCAGGTGCATACACCGATGACAAAACCAACACATATGTTTACTAATTTAAGGCATCTTACTTGTGAAATAAGGATCACGGTCAGTGGTAATCCAAATAGCCAAAATGGAGTTCTTCAATTGGCTCACTATTTGGATTTTGCACCCCACCTGGAGACGCTGCAATTGCACGTGAGTACTCTACTCTTTTTGTTGATTTTAGCTATATATTATATTTTTTTCAAAAGACATTTTAGCATAATATTGACCTGCAGTATATATATGTTTCTGACTGATTCTTCTCAATTGGTGACTTCCAAATCAGATGAGGCATTATGCGTGGGATCGCTCCTTCTGGCATGGTGAGGTTACAGGGGATGAAGTGCCCTGCTGTACGCGTCATCTTGATCACCTCAAGACATTCTACATGAGCGGGTTCCGGTGTTACCGGGCTCAAGTTGAGCTCTTGTGCAATATTCTGAAAAGGGGTGCCGCACTTGAACATGTCACCATAGAACCAAAAGTGGTGATGGCAGAGGACGATTCCCTGTCCGGGTATTTCAGGATACCTCGAGGCGAGATTCGTGAATGGGCTCATCGCACCTCAGAAAGCTTTGGTAAAACCATCACTGTTGTAGAAGAAGAGCCTCCAGTGAATCATTTGTGTAATTGAATCGTTTTTCAATCAGGTGGTGCCCTGATACATGAAACACAATAGTGGCTCGATCATGAGCATGTAGCCTTCCTTTTATTTACGGTGTTTATTGCATAGTTACCTGACTTGCAAAAGCATATCAATTTTGGCAGCCTGTCGCCGTTCGAGTACGTACGGCTATGGCACAGACTGGTCCGGGTAGCGCTGAATACAGAGCCTGACACTTTCCTGGACAGCTGATGGCAAATACTCGGCTTCCTCGGCCTACAAGCAACTACACGTCGGCGGCATGCTCCAGCGTGGGTACCGCTGCATCTGGAAGTCTTGGGCATCCCCTAGAGGGACACGGATTTGGTGCGCACACCGGTAGTTACGCACCCTACAACTTAAAACACTAAAATCTTAAACCCTAAAACCTCCAACACTAAAACCTCAAACCCTAAACCCTAAAACACTAAACTCTAAACACTAATACCTAAAATCTAAATCCTAAACTCTAAATCTTAAACCCTAAAAACCCTAAACACTAACTCCTAATGTTAATGACAGACGCTAATCAAACACCGTTGGATTCGATCGGCACGAATCTTAAAGCTTATCCAGCGGCTTCGGATAGGGTGCGCACGCACCCGCGTGCGCACCAGAATATTAGCGTCCCCTAGAGTCAAGTTCTTTGCTTGGCTAGCGACGAAACAACGCCTCTGGACGGCCGACAGAAGGAGACGCCATGGCCTCGATGCGCATGACCCCTGCTGGTTGTGCGACCAAGAGCACGAGACTATTGATCACCTCCTGGTGAATTGTAGTTTTGCTAAAAGTGTCTGGTCTGGTAGGAGGTCATTTCGTCGGCGCACTGCATCTGCACCTTCCTCGGCACAGAAGCTGACCTGCAGGATTGGAGGGCCCATGCCAGGTCTACTCAACCGCGACACCGACGACAGGGGTTCGACACTCTCTTCTTACTAATCATCTGGGCAATCTGGAAAGAGCACAATGACAGGCTGTTCAATGGAGAGCCGTCCACCATTGCCGACATCCTTGATCCTTCAGAAGATCCTACAGGAAGTGCAACTATGGACCTTGGCAGGCGCGAGTAGACTTAGTTGTTTATTCTCTGAGTAGTCCTTATTTGATACTTTAGCCGTTGTTTCACCTTGCGTGGCCTGCGTTCCATTGGAAGGATGTCTCTGCCATATTTGGCGTTTTGGGGCTTGTATTTGTATTTGGTCCAAACCCTTCTTAATACAATGATACACCCCTTGCGTATTTGAGAAAAAAAAAAATTGGCAGCCTGTTAGCCTGGTCGACTCAGATTTTTGCGTTATTTTTCTGGCGGCTAGCTGGATGATTGCTTCTATACACCTACTGGCCTTTTTCCGTATGATTGGATTGCAAGGCGATCGTTTTCCTGGAATCTGTAAATTCTACGTATTATCTAGCTGAAGGCTCGGTCAAATCGCAGGCTAATACGCAGTCCAAAATACATTGACAAATGTGTATATATATATATTGTGTGATCAAATAGTTAATCTGGAATTCAAAAGAGGAAAAAAAACGCTTTGTGTCGAAGGAGAGTTTGGTGAGTTTTACAGTATTTGGTGACTGCAAGTAAAAGCTGGGTTTTGTAGCCACACAATTCATAGTTAAATGAATTTCCAGACAGCTCAAATATGAAACTAAACCTGACGATGCATTTCAGGAATGTTGCTGATCTCATCACTCGCCCTCCTTAAACAAAGAAGCGCTAGCTAGCATAACAGATTAACAGTGAGAGACATAGTATAAACAAATCACCATATACCTCTTGTAGTGCTAGAGAAAAAAGGAAAATGACGCGCAGATTCCATATGCTTGCTTCCAGTTAGCATCCTATTTGCTCCTTGGTCGTTTCGGGTTTCTCTTCATTCAAATATGTATCTATTTTCTTCGCCAAAAAAATGTATCTATTTTAGTGAAAGGAACCAAGTATTCTGCCGATAACTCAGTCAACATCCCTCAGCTTCCATACTTGATCCAGAATCCTATTTGCTCTTCATCACCACTCCCAGGAGGCCAGGACTGAACGAAGTGGAATATTATTGAATCATGGGGATTTGGCCTGTTTGGTTGCAACACCATCCCACCTCAAGGGCTCAAAATCCAACGCCGGGGTTGCTGGCAGGCAGCTCGCCGGCCAGTAAGCACCATCCAGCCCTGGACGCTCAAAATCCAACGCCTGGGGTTGCTGCCTGTGTCAGGCAGGTTTCCCAGGGTTGGAAGCAATCAGGTCAGGCCTGCTGCCTGCAAGGGGATCCTTGCCAGGCTGCTTCTTACCCCTGCGCTTCCCTTTACCCCTACACTCCAAAAAAAAAAACATACATTAGTTTTGTACAAAATAGTACAAGGAATAAAACTAAATGGCAGAGCCCTATAGAAATCACAAGCTTGTATACTCCTTCAGAACTCACTGCTAATGTTATAAACCATACTTTGGTCAAACAAGTTCCTATTTCCAACCAACAAGAGATTAACATACATAAGATCTCTTCTTCACATGATGTGTTTATCAGCTTTACTAAAGTTCTCCCTAGTAAGAAAAAAATTCACCTAAAATGTGTGGCATGCTAAATGCTAGTCACTGAAACTAAGATTTTGAGTCCTCTCCAAGCACTATAGCAAGCAACACCACTAAAGCAAAAGATATTTCAGCGGTTATCTCGAGCACGAGGCCCTTGCTTGCCTATCAACTTAGTCAAGTAGTACTGCACACAAATTAAAATAGCTGATAAGCTTTCCCCCAGCAAGGAAATTTTGACAATCACCCCTATGCATCAATGTACCACATAAAAAAGGGCGTACCCAGTGCTGAGAGCTCCCACACTGTGCGGGGTCTGGGGAAGGGTTATTAGCGACAAGCCTTACCCCCGCAATGTGCAATACGGGGAGGCCGTGGCTCGAACCCGGGACCACATGATCTCACCAATTACATGATTCTGAAAGTAGGCAAAGCAAAGCATGTGTGCTGGTGAAGTACAAACCTGGAGCCAGGATCCATGTCAAGATACTTGGAGATCTGGCTTTGCATGATGGGTAATATAGTGCCGAGACATCGATCTGCACGAGCCTGTTCCACTTTCTCTAGCGTCCCTTTGGTAATGTCAAAGGCAA
The DNA here is from genome assembly GCA_004135705.1 of Alloteropsis semialata. Lineage (NCBI taxonomy): Eukaryota > Viridiplantae > Streptophyta > Magnoliopsida > Poales > Poaceae > Alloteropsis > Alloteropsis semialata. Next base: position 67,123,095 of record CM014278.1, on the reverse strand, counting down.
ACACCAAGGCATTGGTGTCCCAACTACCAACCCTGGCCATGATGTACACAAGATCTCGGTGCAGGCTGAGCACACAGGACAACGTAAGGAGAGCTTCTCCAAGCTTGGCTTTGGCGTGCCACTGATGTCAGGCCACTCAGACAGAATTTCAAGAAGCATTGGTTTAACAGACACATGTCGAGCATCAAGCCTGACGCAATTGCCACCCAGCCAGTCTAACTGAAAAGGATTATCAGCTGCCCTGCTATATGTGACAGCAGTGCAGCCTTCCATGGGGCAGACCTCGTCCTCCAGCTGCAGGTCAACGAACTTGATCTGGCCTTGGATCAAGGCAATGTCACGTTCAATCCAAGTGTCATGATGGGGTTGATGTGCAGGGTTAAGCTTTGGCGGCAACTGGACATAGTGAAGCTCAGGAACGCTGGCACCGTTGAGCACATCACACTGCAGAAAACCACGCTGGAGGTCGACCCAAGCCACAGTACCGCCTTCTCATCCAATGGTAAGCACCTTGTCGCTGTAGAAACCACGCAGATCGTCATGCTGCTGGACCACAACCCAGCCTGCGGTATTGGAGTTGTAGACATGGATGTTGAAGCTTGGACAGGCGGTCTGCAGCGACTCCCTCTGCTGCAGCTCCATCTCACTGTAAGAGGAGAAACCCAACTTCCAAGGTCCCGGCAGCCTCTTACGGAGAATGACAATGTGGTACAGGTCAGGGTCCTGCTCATAGCGGGGCAGGAGGGCGGCATCAAAATTTTGAGGGAAGAAGAAAGGTTTTGGGGGCAGGATCCGAGTGAGCGACGGCGTCCTCCCAGCGCCTGCAGCCCGGTAGACGAAGAAATCGTACTTCCTGGCGTTTGTAATGTTGCTGCAAGGACCGAACACCATGCGGATGAGGACGAGGTCGGCCTCCATGGCCACCACATCGGGCTCGCTTGCGAACTCCTCGTAGGGCGACTTCCCTGGGCAGCAGACGCAGAGATGGGAGACGCGAGGCGGGTGGGAGATGAAGAAGGTGACCTGGACAAGCCTGCCGCCCCTGGCCAGGCAAGATGCTGTGCTCGAGTTCTTGCGGTTGCCGAAGTAGGCTTGCGGGTCCAGGAGGCAGCTGCTTGGGCGAACAAGGTGGCGAGGCGGATGCACGGAGCCAGCGGTGAACTTGTCCTTTTCGGACCACTCATCCATGAATCCAGACATCGATTCAGATCCGAAGAGCACTCTAATCCAACTATCGCCGGATGGATCTGACTATCTCCAGATCGAATAGTTTGGGGGGCGCTCTAGTCTAGATCCAACTATCTCTGGTGATGAAGTGAGGAGAGGAGTTGTAGACGGAGGACCGGATCGGGTCGGACCTGTACACAAGATCATCTTGGTGAGAACGAGGACGAGGTTTTGTTCAACTTGTGCTTCTCGCACCACCTGTCCGTGAATTCCATGGAGCGATCGAGGCTGGACTGCTGGAGACGGAGCAAGATTGCAAGAACAACAGATTGATGATGCGCCGCATGCATTTATATTTATATTCAGAACCAGGTGATCGGGTTTTGGGCTCGGTCAACTTGACTTGACTCGGGTTGCGGCCCAAGGCCCAAACAAGTACCTAGATTTTAGAGCTGAGGTGGGAACAAAGAAAAGGGTATGAATTTTTTTTTTTTTTTCTACGTAACGTGGTTGTATCCTCTGCAGTCATATTCAAACGGCCACTCAAGTTGCCTTCTTAAAAAGATGCACGGTCAATCCATTTTTCTTCAGCTACGATAACCTTGCCTCTGTGCCATTTGTTGATGGTGCTTCACTCTTCTTGACGCCGAAAGCAATATAGTTCACACTGACATCATCTGACAGGGACCACTCTCCACTCAGCGGATTATAAACGAACCCTGCCATCTCTTTAACCTGATGATACAAGTCAAGTTATTACTTAATAGAAACGCAACTTACAATCAAATTCAACACGATACAATGATTGGAAACTTACGGAGACAGAAGCCTTTCGCAGCATTAGGGAAAGCTCCTCAGGGGTAACCAGTTTCGACCACTCATGGGTGCCTCTAGGAAGCTGCATATAAGAACAATAACTTAGAATGCAGCACAAAACGATGCTAGTAAAATTGTAGAAACATCATAGTGCTCTGAAGATTTCAACCGCTAGGCCCATTATAGGGTTCTGACATGGCCTTGATTTCAGAATGGTGACCGATTTAATTCACAGGTTCTCTTCATCATTATAAGATTTTCAAATTTGAACTTAAGTCCTCAAACCGGACCAACTTTGAGAGCCGCAAACCACTGACCCTGGTTCTGACAACCCTACAAAGAAACAGCTAGCTACGCAAAGCAAGCGCACTCTGTCATCATAAGCTAGGAAGGACCGAACTACCATGTTTCGTTTACAACTTATCTGAGTATTTCATGATTCCAAAACTGATATGTTATAACTGTCAGAGAGGTATGATCTGTATGTTGCAATCTATAGAGTTAAGCTTCACTAAGCTAGCATATTTCTCCAACACAACGGGTTGCCCAACTAAATTTACTAATCTAGAAAAGTGAAGCTAAAACAAGAAAGAGGGCCAGATGCTAACCCATCTGAGGATGTACTCAGCAGCAACAATTGCAGCGGTATATGCTCTCATTGAACGGTTGATTGTGGAAACTACAGTGGCACCATTAGGAACTGTCAAAGCCGAGAGAGATTCGCAAAAGTCCAAAGGATTAGCAACATGCTCAATCACCTGTAAGATATATGAAGTTCAATTCCACATTCTAGATCCAAAGTACATCGGTTAACAGAGAGCTGTAAATGAAATGAACCAAAAGAAGCAAAAGGCAGTGGTCACATGATTTAAAGATTCTATTGTTCGGAATGAGCCTGTATGCCGATGTTCTGTTTCAGACTTCACAAGTTTCTCATGGATGAGTTATGTTGATGTACACATGGCACTGATATCCAGGTATGTGGAACAACTTAGTCTTACGTAACCTTATGACTGGGCCAACACAAGCATAAATATATTTTCTCTCAATGATTAATGCACACAAAAGTATTGCCACAGTATGATCAATATTGCTAATAGGTAGATGATCAATATTGCTAATAGGTAGTTACTGTCAGTAATAGAAAAGATAGCACAAATGGAAAGATTTATGCCATAAAGTACAGTACCACCATGGTATCTTTTCAGTATCATTAAAAACAAAAGGCTCCTCCATACTTGTTTGAAGGAAAGGAACGGAACCAGAAATAAGCGTACCTCAAGAGAAATTACAGCATCAAACAGCCTTTTCTCTTTTACCAATGCCTCTGCATACAAACACTTTCCATATAATATAAGTTTCCTCCAGTCATAGTCATAAGAAGTATCACGATTCAATCACTTAGATATCCAAATTCATTCTCTTGTCAAAATTGGAAAGGTAACATTCTTCCTTTGTAGCACGATTAATTCTTACATATTATTATCAATGTCTTATAACCACATTATGTACTAGCAAAGTTTACAGCGAACAATCCACACTGTAACCCACATATGTGAACTAAGGAAATTACCCCCACCCTACCCACCCACACTCCAAAAAAAATTACATCATACTATGGTATCAATGGAAAAGAACTGGCAGGGTCAACAGAAATGCAATAGGTAAATGCTGTTAGAACCATATACCGGAGAGAGTCATAAAAAAAGAATGCCATTCAGTCAACATGTAAGTTAATTTACAGAGGGAGTGAGGGAGATACAGACCAGCTGTTGTGCAGCAATACTCAATGGAAGCAGTTGCTGGATCAGATGCCTGAGAACTAAGAACCAAGAATCATTGACTGAAGGAATACTGAAGTTATGGACTATTGCGTTTAAGATCCCAAAATAATTCCCAAGACAAGCAAACATAGATACATTCACCTAATAATTTACATGATCAAGAGTTTGCGCATACCGCATGAATACTTGCGAGCTTTATATTCTTGTCGACAGCATCGATTGCAGTAACTGCAGCTCCCATCCGAGCAAGAGGCTGCCATCCAGCACCAAGATGGAATTATTTTATTATTCTTTTCCAGATAAATCACAAACATACTTATCGCAGAACCAAGAAACGTCTGTTACAGTCACCAATTGCACTCATACGCCCAAAAGGGGTTACACCAACATTAGGATACAATGACAACACTTTGAAACAGACGACTTACCTTAAATTGTGCCAGGTTTACAAATTTACTAAATTAATTAGTAAGTAGCATGTGAAATGTTCTGAGCTGAACAAACACAAGTGCTGAGGTTTGCATCTGAATTCACAAAGCCATTTAAAAATGGTAACAAATAACCATTTTCAGCATTATCTACATACCGAAATTTTCTCCAAAGAGTAGGTACAAAAATAAGACGGTAAATGATTTAAATCCACATCAGTAAGCTTGACTCCGACCTTTTAGGAATTAGGATAGGTAAAGTGGATGCAGCTATGAGTTTCATCAGATTAAAAATTTAGTAAGTCACTGCTTAAATTATTATATCTGAAAATAACATCACCCTAAGATTCTAATCAGCCTGTCTCAAGAATTAAGAGATTTCAATAAGCAATGTTAAAGTTAAATTCTCCTCGCCGATTTAAATCTGGAAATTACATATGAAATTCACACCAATCAGCCAGCTACAAATAATTATATCATAAGCCATATAAATACAAGTGTCCACTGATAATCCCATTCTCCAAAGACATCCTCCAAGGAACAAAGTTCTTGCATGCACAAGTGGCGGGAGTACCTATTATTACCACCACGGCACCACCAACTCAACCCTTTAAGTAGTATAAAGATATAGGTGCACTACACAAATACCACCTCTAAAAATCTGATAACCAAAAGGCCAACTACTACATGTCAGTATCTTTTTCTATCTACTGTAGTTGTTGCCAAATGATTTATAAAAAAAAAATTACTGTACTATGAAAAGTGTCAGAAGGTAGGAATTCACAGAAATGATCGATAGAGAGCAGCAGTCTACCTCTGACAGAATGCCACCTCCACATCCAACATCAATAACTTTGAGGCCTTCAAGAGGCTTAGATGAATATGGATCCCTCCTGAACGAAGGAATATGCACACTTATGCAGTTAGTAAACAAATAGTATGCTTTGTTTCTGAAGAAATGTCAGTTTATAGTCGAAACAAGGAAGTTTCAGCCCAGACATACATGCAAAATTCACAAACACCATTACTGATTTGGATAGTCTACTATAGCACAGTAATTCACTAGCTCAACCAAGAAATCAATCCTATAGAAAGGCACTGCCCATGTAAACCAGGAACCCCTTAACAGATGTTATTCACAAATAGCATGATTTATCATTTTTAGCCTTAAAATGGTAAGATAAGCCACCAAGGAAACATTGCAGCTCATTGTTCATAACTGGCAAAATGAATGTGTTAAATAGCTGCAGAAATGAAATAACTTCAACATTCAACCTTAACTTATTCCTGTACTATTAGAAATAGAGTTTTGCAGTAGATTCCGTGTATATTTTCAGGCAGTTAATTATGGTATCAGGAAAAATCACTAAGTTCAAGAGGTGCAGGAATGTACCTGAAATGTCTACAAAGAGTAGAGCGGATAAAAGACAGTCGGGTAGGATTCATCAAATGCAAAGGTATGAATGGACCGTTTGCATCCCACCTGTTCATTCCAGAAATAGCAGAGTCATCAATAAGCAATAACATATAAGGAGATACCTGTAGTTCCCTACCAATTTTAGCATTTCATTTGTGATTCATGATTCATCCCCAACCAGTGTCAGCTGAACAGTCCCATCTTACTTAGGTCTAATTTGTCAGCTTCATTGAAAAATAGCTTGCAACATGCTGATATTGAAAAACGTGTGCAACATCACTACCTATGACAACCAAGGGAAGCAAATGAATGATAGCTAGTGTTGTACTATACATTAGATATTGAAAAAATGTGTGTGCCGATCCAACCCCCAGCCATGGGAAGAAAATGAATGAAGTACAAATACTGGTATTCCTGGCTCTCTTCGTTTCGAAGATTGGTTTAACCATTTCATGGCTGCAAATATGACAGCCAATATCCAGATACAGTTATCATGCATGCCAGTAGTAATCCTCTACAGCCTACAGTGCCTGCGGGAGACCTTTTCCTGATGAGAACGATTCCATTCTTATTTGGAAAATGTAGGCCACTCTGTTAAACTCTAGTGCCTGTGACGCTGTTCAATACCATCGCTCGACTACACCCGCGTTCGCTCAAACAAGCCGTCGTTGAAGCCCACCCACCCGCTCAAAATTCATACCAGGTCACGGCGTCGCAGGCAAAGGAAGGATGGATCTCACTCTTACCAGGTCTCGGCGATGGCAGCGAACTTGGTGACCTCCGCGGGGTTCAGCGACGAGACGGTGGGACCGCCTTCGCCCGACCGCGACGGGCCCCGAGGCGGAAATGGAGGAGGCGGCGGCGGAGGGGCCGAGGAGTAGGCGTGACGGCTCCATTGGGGGAGGAGAGTCCGAAATTGTGCCCCGCCGTAGTGTGTGGAGGCGGAGGAGTGGAGGGCGCATCGGAGGGAGGGAGGCACGCGTCGGAGCATCGTGGGCGGCTACCGGAGCATCGTGCGCGGCTACCGGAGCATCGGCGAGGCCATGTGGCGTTTTGATAGTGGGAAAAGCAGGGCGGGAACTAACGCGGATTTTATACTGAGGGGGTATGTACCCACCCTATACCTTAAAACCCTAAAATCCTAAATCCTAAAACCCAAAATCCTAAACCCTAACCCCTAAATTCTAAAATCCTAATCCCTAAACACTAATACCTAAAATCTAAACCTTAATCTCTTATTTTTAACCCCTAAAAACCCTAAACACTAACTAATAATGTTAACAGCAGTCATTAATCAAACACCGTTGGATTCAGCAGGCACGAATCTTGAAGCAGATCCAACAGCTCTGGACAGGGGGGTACGTACCGCCCTGCTCAAAAGGACATTTCTAGGGCGGGAACGGGACGGGCGGAGGGAGCAGCGGAACGGCGGCGCGGGCGGCGCACGGCCCGTGTTTTTTATTTTTTAGCCCTTCTCGTGAAAGAATTTCACAAATAGACCCCTGACAGAAAGAATTACAAAAATGGACCCTGAGCTCGGCGCCACAAGTCACGGCGCCGAGCTTACACGTCTCGGCGCCGTAAATCATGGCGCCGAGGTCCATTACTATAACAGCAGACGTGGCATACGTAGAGCTGAGGTGGCAACACGGTTCAGCGCCAAAACTGATAGCGACGAGCTCGGCGCCGTGATCTGTGGCGCCGAGCTACCGCTGCTGCCATCCCTTTCACTGAATAGTGTGAATAGTGATAGTGAATATTGTGAATAGTGATAGTGATAGCCATCCCTTTCACTATAGCAGCAGAGTATGCATGCATGGCGAGCAGGCACCCTCACACAAGCGCATGCATGCATGGAGTGGCTGCTCCACTTCAAAAAAACCAATATTTGACAAGCTTTTAATCTCTAATATCTTCTAAACGGTGGATCCAATTCAAAATCCATTAACATATTAATCCTTTTGACAATTAAATCTATAGAATAAGATCTCATTTGACTATATTCTGAAGTAAAAAAAATTAATGACATGGATCGACCGTTTAGAAGATATTAGAGATTAAAAACCTATGAAATATTGTTTTTTTGAAGTCAAAGCAGCCATGCATGTATGCGCATGTGTAAGAGGACCCGCTGTCATCTTTTCCCCTCTCCACTAGCTTCTCAGCTCCGTCCGTGCAGCATGACAGCATGGGGAGGCCTTTTGCTGCATGCATGTCCCAGCCGGCCCCTGCGGCCTGCACTGCACACTGCACACTGTGCATCTGACACCGTGCAGCAGCAAGCCGTGGGCGCGAGGTCGGTGCCAAGATCTACGGCGCCGACCTCGGGGCCACGTCACCGCCGCGTCAACAATTACGAAGACATGTGGTATGGACCTCAGCGTCGTAGATGACGGCGCCGAGATGTTATACCTCAGCGCCGTGATTCATGGCGCCGACCTCAGGGTCTATTTTTGAAAATCTTTCCTCCGAGAGTCTATTTGTGAAATTCTTTTCCGAAAAGAGTCAAAAAGCAAAAAAAAGTCGGCGCACGGCGGCGTACGGCGGGACGAGGGTTCTGGGCTTTGGTCAGCAATGTGGTGGACTCGACTCGAACTCGAGTGACGGCCCAAAGCCCAAACAAACCGCCCGGGCTCGCGCGGTCCAACCCACACCAAGCCGAGTCAGAACCCCTCGCTCCGCCGGCCGCCGCCATGGAGCCGTCGGTTTCGGGCTTGGCGGCGCGCGGCGACCTGCGCTCCGCGCTGCCCTTCCTCCCCGTCGTCCTCCGCGGCGACGCGCTCTTCTGGCCGCCCGCTGCGCAGGAGTCGCTCAGGGCGCTCGCGCTCGGCCCCGACGTCAGCCGCGTCGCCTCGGGGGACGTCCTCGCCGACGCGCTCACCGACCTCCGCCTCGCGCTCGCTCTGCCTGCGCTGTCCCCGCGCGCCGCGGACGGCCTCGCGCTCTTCTTCGACGACCTCCTCTCGCGGGCCCAAGCGCGGGGCTGGTTTGCCGAGGTGGTCCCTAACCTCGCCCGCCTCCTCCTCCGCCTCCCAGCTCTCCTCGAGGACCACTACACCAAGGCCGACGACGGCGCCTCCGGCCTCCGAATCCTGGCGTCGCAGGACGCGGGCATTGTGCTCCTCAGCCAGGAGCTCGTCGCCGCGCTGCTCACCTGCGCGCTCTTCTGCCTCTTCCCCACGGACGGTAGGGCCGAGGCGAGCCTTCCTACCATCAATTTCGACGGCCTATTCGCGTATGTCCTCTCACATTTTTGTGTTGTTTTGCTAATGGGTGGAAGACGGATTGAACTATACCTGTGCGTTTTGTTCACCTATCGACTGGCAGGGCGCTAATTCACAATTCAAGGCAAAGCCAGGAGCAGAAAGTGAGATGCCTTGTTCACTATTTCGAGAGGGTGACTGATTCTACACCTACTGGTTTCGTTTCATTTGAGCGCAAGGTTCTTCCTGGACGTGCTGTCTCGGATGGTGTAACCTATCCTGACGTAGATGCATGGATGAAATCCAGTGCACCTCTCTGCCAATTCCGGGTAAGAGGATTACATACTGATACTGGATGCTCATTACAAGTATCTAGATTTTGGAGCTTAAGGTGCAACTTGACAAATAATCTATTTCCTGGTATTGGCATAAAGCTGGAGATAAGGCTAGTACACAGAAAAATGCTCCAGTACACTCAATGAACTATGATGATGTATAGGGATTGTTGTGTTGCAGTGCTTATCAAGTCACCAAAGTTTGTTTGCTGTTGAGATAAAATCTTCTGATTGTTTGCTTTCTTTTCATTAGTAGGTATTTTCCTCAGGTTTTATTGAAGATGAGGAACAAGAAGCCCTTGAAGTTGACTTTGCAAATAGGTATTTGGGAGGAGGTGCACTTTCCAGGGGCTGTGTGCAGGTCTCTTTCTTTCGATTAACAGATTATTGGTTTACTCAAACTGTAGATTTATATCAAATGTTTCCATTTGGGCTATCATAATCATTTGATATTGTTAATCTGTTACCATTTTTAAGAAAAAACCTGCATCTGTACAGTATGAATTTGTAACTTATCCACCATTTCCTATTGTATTTTAAAAATAAAACTTTTTTTGCTTTCTTCTGTGAATTGAAATGTCTTCAATTTGTGTCAAAGAGATTATATTCATATTACAATGCTTTTGTTATTTTTTGTAAACAATCTCTATTTTTCTCTAATGTGCAGGAAGAGATCCGCTTCATGATAAACCCAGAACTGATTGTGGGTATGCTCTTCATGGCCTCCATGGAAGATAATGAGGCTATAGAAATTGTTGGTGCAGAAAGGTTCTCACAGTATATGGGGTCAGTTTAAATCTATCAATGCTTTAGTTACTATGTTTAGTTTCTTTTGAGTAAGAGTTGTTTTTGTTATGTTATGTAATCAAACCTTGTAAGAACTCGCTTGCTACATAGCAGTGCTCCTGCTAATCTTTTTCAAAAGATCAATAAGAAGGAACTCATATGATCGATTGACTAATTTTCATTACAACACGCTATGAACCCAGTACTTCTTTCTCCTTACAGGTATGGCTCCTCATTTCGTTTTGTCGGTGACTATTTAGATAGCAAGCCCATTGATTCAATGGGAAGACGGAGAACTACGATAGTGGCAATTGATGCTTTGGACTGTCCAAGTAGGTTACATTATGAGTCTAGTGGTCTCCTAAGGTAAGTCAAGTTACTATTTTGGAGTTTCATAGTTGTCACTATTCACATTCTTTGTCAGCAAATATTTTTATGGTTTTTGCATTTATAATACACCTTTGTTCAGGGAAGTGAACAAGGCTTTTTGTGGATTTCTTTATCAATCAAAACTTCAGCTCTACGCAAAGCTTTTCCAGGTTGTTTATCAATCACTCCATTGAGTTTCTTTTACCAGCACTCCTTTTTTTTTTAACATCCTTTTTGCAGCTAATATGGCTGTAGTCAACACTACAATCTGTAGTCAGGTCCATTTCTGAAGTCCTCATAATTACCAATGATATAGCTGAAAGCAGATCAAACAAGACAGCACTCTGCTGCATGGGTACATAATGTAAAAGCAGGCTTGACATGATAAGCTGGAATCAACACATAGCATCAGAAATATGATAGATATATCTGCTGATTATGTTTCACCTTCAAAACACTGTTCAGGATTCTAATAACAAGGATATCAGTCCAAGTATCAGTTCCAATGAATATGTAGGGGTTTCCACTGGAAACTGGGGTTGTGGTGCCTTTGGTGGAAACCCTGAAATCAAGAGCATGATCCAATGGATTGCTGCATCTCAGGTACAGGGCAAATGAAATAGAATGTGGGGCTTAGTAGTCTGGATGTCAACTCCGTTCCTTTCCATTTGAATGCCATTATATATAGTCATGATTGGAGCAGTAAAAATTAATTTCTATGCCTTTTGTTTACTGTAATCTGTATGTCCTTAATTTGCAGGCTCTCCGGCCTTTTGTGAATTACTACACTTTTGAGGACGCATCTCTGGAAAGACTAGGGGAGGTAATACACATCACTTCCTCACAGCTTTTGCTTACCCTACGTGTTTAGAAAGTTGGACTTTAGCTGTACCATTTCTAAAGTTGGTAGAGGTTTGCATATTTATAATGCTGATGGTTATGTATTGTTCAGATTTAGCTATTTATTTCCTACTTGTTATATCCCTAAGATTGTGTGGTGCCTCCTCATTTGGTGCAATCCAATGGAGCCTCTCCTTGGACTGACTCCTGATGGGGTCTGGTTCATTTTTTAGAAGCTGAACATTGCACAGTGCACAGCAGAAGTTGATGTGCTAGTCAAATGTTGATAGAGTTAACCATGATTCTGGTTGTTAGGCTTGTCTTTCATGTTTCTGTAACCTTTTCCCCACTGTATCATCATGTGCGCCACAGGTGATCCAGTGGATATTATGTCATGGATGGACGGTGGGTGAATTGTGGCACATGCTCATTGAGTACTCGTACCAGAGGTCCAGAGGAGAAACATTCAAGGGCTTTTTTGCCTGGCTACTTCCTAACGGCGGCTCCAAAAATGAAGTGGATTACATGTCTGAATAAGCCCAGTTTTGAGGTCAGAATCTGTCAGCTCCCTGGGAGTGTTGTGTTACTTGTGTAGATTCGTGTGTGCGTGCAAACAGAGGAAAAGAACTGGTTGATTGCATCCTTGCCCAGTTGCCCATTAGCACTCTTAGCTCTTGCTTAAAACTGTTTGAATGTAACAAGCAACGACTAACTGGCAACTGCAGAGAACGCTATTACATTCCGAGGCACATGATTGAGTATACAGAAAATGGTTTCTTTATTTATTGAAGAGGAGCAACAACTCACTGTTTTGCACAATAGATATATGGCATGCCAACAATCATTATCACCAACAATATCACCAATTGTCACACACAAGACCGAGCTGGAGTCTTCCATATAATGAGCACACGTGTTTATTTGACTAGTGCAGAATTGATTGCATATTATGGGCTGGAGTCTCTTGGATAGTTTTACTCTGCAGAATTCAGATTGGTTGGGTTTGCCATCCTCTTCCACCTTGCGATTTTCTCCATTCCCTGAAAAAGTAAGGAACAGGTTCGGTATGTTTCTGCACCGTAATTGCGCATCTAGTAACCCACAAGGTTATCACTGTAAGTACTCGTGCGTCATAAGTGCAAATTAAAGTACCTGTCGTGTTTTAACGGCCACATCGTTGTCTTGGATGCAAGTGAGCACGAAACCCAGGGGCTTCAGCACCTCCTCGTAACTGCATGACGTCATATACAGGAGAAAATATATATTTGTGAGATCGAGAGCATCCTGTGTTAGCATCTACTCCGTAGATACTTAGATAGTGGCATAGTGCTAATGTAGAGTACTAATAATAGTATAAATAAATAGCGCCATCGTTCATGCATAGGACGATCGTGTCTTACTCGAGCACTGTTGTGTTGAATGGCGGCCCAGCCTCCTGACCTTCAGCCTAGCATGCATCAACAAATCATTGATCACTTTGTTGAAGAACAGGTACTGGAATGAACAGTCTGTAGCTCAATGGTGTGCTGTACTGGTGCTATCACACAGTTACCAGGTACATGAGGGTAATGAGATCGCCATTGGGCTTGAGCAGGTCGGCCATTCGCTTCGCCCATGCTGGCCTCATGGACGGGTGAATAGCACAGAAGAATCTGGGGCGCGTGCATGATCATCCATAAGGACAAGAGATCATTTTTTTTTCCTCTTTTGCATCGGTCAGAAAGCCATTAACAATGATGGATGCTAGGATATGAGCACGCACGTGTAGTCGAAGATGAGGTCGAACAGCTCCGGCGGCTCCCAGGTGAAGAAGTCCGCCGCCACGAAGGCGAACAAGCTCCCGTCGGCCGCCGCAGACCATTGTTTGGCCTTTTGGATGGCGCTCTCGCAGATGTCGAGGCCGACGACGAAGCGGCCGGGGCCGGAGAGCGCGACCACGTCGTACCCCTGCACGAGTTAATCACATCATCGAATCAAGGCAAGATGCATGGCGGAGCGCGCGCGACCAACGCATGTACTGACGGACTGACCGCGCCGCATCCCGGGACGAGCACGGTGGCGGCGTCGCCGGGCAGTGTCCCGGACTTGGCGAGCTCGACGACGGCCGGCGTGGGCTGGCCCAGGTCCCACGGCGTCACGCCTTCCTCCCAGCACCGGCTCCACCCATCTGCGCCGTGACACGAGCTAGCGCGCCGCGGGTCAGAAAATGGTCTGCAACTTTGCATCGATCGATGCCCAGCGCACAGATGGCAAGCGAGCGAAAACCGAACGCACCTTGAGAATATTCCTGGCCGCCGATGAGCTGCCGCACGCGGGCCACCGCCGGGTTCGAGCCGTCCAGGACCTGGCCAACGACCGCCGTGGATGTCATGCCCTTCCTTTTAATCTTAATCTAGCTAACAATGGCGTGCATGTAGTTGCGAGCCTAGTGCTGAATATATACTGCAGGTCCGATAGCGCATGATGAGCTCGCTCAAACTTGTGTACTCGCTTCAGATCAAATGCAAACCACATCAATAGGAAGGAGATGCGGAGGCTCGTGTGTTTGCCAACCACGCAGATATCCCGATCGATCAATTCCTCGTCTCGCAGGCCACCACACATCGCCTGTGTGGTTTGGCCAGTGGCAACGGGCCGGCGCCTCAGTACCAGGCTCTACTCTGCTTTCCTCTCCTCCTCACAAAATAAATTGATGATCTCGATGGCAAATAACCCCAGTAATCGCGAGGCAAAAACACCACCCTCCCCAGAATCAAACTTCACCAGAACAGCCCTTTCAATTCTCACCACATGATGTTTTGTGCAAGAAAAAAAGATAAAATTATGAGAAATTCAGATCATGACAGGATGAGCCTATCTCTTGATTAGCATTGCAAAGGCAATTCAAGCTAAGGAGTGGAAGTGATGGCCCGTTCTCCAGACACTAATAGTATATACATTTTCTACATAAGTTACAAGACCTTCCTCCACAAAGACTATAAAACATCTTCAATAAGGAGGCAAAGGCTAACAATAACATGTTGGCTGGCAAAACAATCTTGATTGCTATCTGTAATATGGCATGCTCCTATGTGTTAGTGTACACAGAAATTGTTCAAGTGATTTGTTTGTCTTTGACATCTACGTCTGCATATGGAGATCTAAGTCTGTATCTCGCATCACATCCTCGAGCTCCGCAAGCATCTGATAGATGGACGCCGAGTCTGGATGAGACTTGTCCCTTGCAACAAAGGCATGAACCTCATTCTTTACCTCAATCCAGCTCTCCCCGGCTTCCTTCTTCACCCCCACTTCGTCCATCCTCTGCCGCACCCTCCCTGCATCCTGCCATTCTCCGTGCATCGCATAGATGTTCGACATCAGCACGTAGCTAGCAGAGTCCTTTTCTGAAAGCTCCATGAGCTTGTCTGCTGCGAGTTTCCCAATGTCAAGATTTCTGTGCAGCTTGCACGATGCTAATAGTGTCTTCCAAATCAACACATCAGGCTCGAATGGCATTTTCTCGATCATGCCTAGTGCCTCATTGAATCTGCCATTTCGACCCAAAATGTCGACCATGCATGCATAATGGGCAGGGGTTGGTATGATACCAAATCGATCGGTCATTATTCTGAAGAACATCTCGCCTTCGTTTACCAGACCTGCATGATTGCACCCTACCAAGACTGCAAGAAATGTTGAATCATCTGGCTTGCAACCACTGGAACACATCTCACTGAACGCCTCCAGTGCCAAGTTTGCATCTCCATGCTGGGCAAAACCATGAATCAGGGAGTTCCAAGACGTGGCATCATGAATATTCATGATATCAAATGCAAGCCTTGCGGATCCAATTTGACCGCACTTGGAGTACATGTTGATCAGTGCATTCCCAGTACAAATTTTGGAGTCACACCCTACTTTCAGTGCCAGGCAATGAAACTGCCTTCCTTGATCCAGCAACGCCAGGTCTGCACAAGAACTTAGACCGCTAGAGAAGGCATAGTCATTCGGTGTGAAACCTTGTGAATGCATCTTAGAAAGCAATGCTACAGCCTTGTCAGCAAAACCATTCTGGAAGTTTGCAGAAATAGCAGCTGTCCAGCTAACATGGTCAGGATTTTCAAGTTTGTCAAGCGCATCCTCGAGTTCTTCTGCAGCACCACTTCTGCCATACATGGAGAGCAAAGCATTTGATACTCGAATATCTGTCACTAAGTTGCGCTTGATGGCTGAGCAGTGAATTTGACGCCCCAGACCAACGGAGCCACGAGCGCCAAGAGCAATCGAGAATGCAAACTCATTCGGCTCGACACCCTCTGAAATCATCTCGCTGAACACTCGCAGCGCATCTTCCAACCTTCCATCCCTAACGCACAGCAGCATCATGGAACACCATGACACCACGTTCTTGGAGTTGAGTTTTTGAAACACCAACTTGGCCATGTCAGAGTCACCATTCCTTGAATAGAGATCGATGAGTGCAGTTGACGCATAGACGCTCTGCAAACCAATTGCCTTGACCATGTACCCATGTATCTGCCGACCAAGAACTTGAGGGCACGCTGCCTGCAGAACGCTTGTGATCGTGTGCTCGTTCGGCTGCAACCCCTGCCTCATCATCTGGCAGAGCACCTCCACAGCCCGTGCGAACTCACCGCTCCTGCACAGCGCCGAGACGAGCGAAGTGTACCCCACGACGTCCGGCGACTCCATCCGGCGAAACACATCCTCGGCCGCGCGAAGAGAGCCGCACCTCGAGTAGAGCTCGATGAGGCAGCTCCCGATCCAGGCGTCGGCCGCGAACCCCGCCCGCACGGCGAGCGAGTGCACCTGCTCGCCGAGGCCGAGCGCGCCCGCGGCCGCGCACGCCACGAGCGCCGCGTTGCACGCGAAGTCGTTGGGCGCGACGCCCGACTCCAGCATGGCCGCGAACATCGCCGCGGCCGCCTCGGGGCGCCCGTTCCGCGTGCACCCGGAGATGGCCGAGGTCCAGGCCACGACGTTCTTGCGAGGCATCTGGTCGAACAGGTCGAGCGCGTCCGCCAGCCTCCCGGACTTCATCAGCTCGTCCAGGCGTTTGCAGTCCAGAACGACGTCTGGCGGCTCGGCACCGCGTCCGTTGGCCGCCGCCACCGTGGTCGGAGGGGCACGGCTCGGTGGCGCGGGTGGCAACCTGGGGTGGAGCGCGACCATTTCCCGCGGCGCGGCATTGCGGCCGAGCGGGACGGAGGGAGAGGATAAGGCTGGCGGCCATGTTCCAAGCATAAGCTGGGTTGGGCGAGCGCTGTCAAAGCAATCCGAGGCGGGGGTGGATGCGGCTTGCCGGTCACTGGCCGGCAACCCGCTCGGAAAGGGGAGGGCGCGGCGCGCGATGCCCGTGGGCGCTGGTGAGAGCCGGCGATCTATCCACTGAACCACTGTTGGGATTTGGGAAGTGGAGGAGCGCGGCGGCTACCTGCACGCGGGGCCCACCTGTCGGCGCTTATGGAGCAGCAGAGAGAAGATGAGAGTAGAGAAGCACAAGCAGGGAACAGAAATAGCAAGGAAATCAAGCAGAAATAACAGAGCATGAACTTGAATCGAATCAAAATTTCATGCAACGAAGGAATAATCTACATCATCTACTAGTACATTATTTGGGCCATCAAAACTGATGAGTTTGAGATTACACGAGGCTAATCTAATCTTTAATTGTATGAGGAGGCCGCGGTGGAGTTGTTGAGTGCTGCAGGCGGCGGGCAATGAGGGTTGCAGACGGGGCAATGGGCCCTGCACTGGGCAGTAGCACAGTGCACAGTGTGGGCCGCACGTGTTCCATTCGCAGAATACCAGCACAGCCTTGCTCTCCTCGTCCCAAGGCAAACCTGCAGCCTCCAGCGTTCTCGGGGGACGACCTGCGCCTGCAATAGTCAACCATTTTCTCTCTGTTGGTCAGATGATCAGCATGGAGTGGACTAATTAAATAATGCATGCATGGTTGATGCATGGCGATCGACATGCGGTGCAAGCAACACAAGGAGCAAGAACAACACGGCTAGTAGCCCGTTGCAGCATCTACCATCACCCATCCTCATATTTGATTTCTACTCTAATAATCCTAAGAAATGCAGAAGCCTACGGCCTAAACCTAAAACCCTAGTCTAGGACCTGGCCTTGTGGGTATATATAGGTCTAGAGATATATAGGTATCCATATATATCTAGATACGCATGCATAGGCAGTACTAGCTAGGATATCTGCTCGATAACTCCCCCAATGGCATTGACATACATGATTACCGATCGATCTTAAGAAATGGAAATTAATAATGTGTAATCGATCTGTACAGCAATGATTACTGGTTACCAAACATGTCTCGGCCCAGCGAGACGGACGAATATGTTGCTTGGGCCTGACCCGGCTGGTGCACGGCAGCACATCCGTCGCTCAACTCCAGAAATCGATCTGCCCAAGTTGGAGCCCACGTATGGTCCGGGCCGTAGTCCTTGTCACTTTGTCAGAGTGCTTTCTTGTCAGTACTCAGAAAGTATAGCAAAGTTCGTTGACTGACGAAATTACCGGGAAGTGTTATGCATCACTGTTCTGCCATGCTGCAGCCCCCTGAAGCTGAAGGGCCTGCCTCGCGTGCATCTCTGGGAAATGCTGTGGAACATCGCCAAATCACCATCTAGAAAGCCATTGACAATTGTTTCCACCAAATCTTTATTGGACAAGCTTCCGACTCGATTGCGATTTAGCACAATAATGATGCGGATTAAGCATCAGTCGTTCGATCCAGAGATGAAGGGAGGTTGTAAATGGAATAGTTCAGTCTCGTTGCCTGAAGATTAATTGAGAAAATGACTGTAAGAAGAAAATCAAGTTCGACGGGCAATGCTAGACCTGGACATCATCCAAAATTTGTTCTGCTAGCTAGTTGGCCTTGTGACTACAAAAAAAAAAATGGAAATAGGAGGACACGTTATACTCTCTTTTTATCTGACAGGACAGGGGATGGTAAACTTTCAGTTGTAGCATAATTTGCCATGACCAGAACGAGTTGCCTTTTTAGAAAATATTATTGGAATAGGCTTTGGAATAGGTTTGAAATAGGTTCTGAATATCTTGATCTCTATGGTAGCCCTGGGTTTTATTATATGGTCCAGGCCCATAGAGTCCTAATTACATAATACTAAAAAGTCCTACTCAGACTATAGTGTACTAGTCTTAGTCCTATTACAACTCATACTCTAACATCCCCCCTCAGTCGTAGCGGGAGCGAAGCGTACGATTACGACTGAAATCTGAAGTCTTGTGCTTCCGCCGTCTTCTCCGCTTCTCTCATCTATTCCCTCCCGCAGTCATAACGGGAGTGTCGTGGATGACACGAACGCTTTGACTGGAGTTGTTGCCGGTGAGTTGATGTAGCCGATGCAGTAGTCGTGGTCAATGTAGTGGTGGTCGTCGATGTAGCCGCACATAGCCGAAGGTGCAAAATTCTTGCGATTGTTGTAAAGACGGAGCTACAATCATAGAAGAAGGCACATTGCACCTGTCAGAGGTTGCCATTGGGGCATCTTGCATATGTCAGAGGACGACTTAGTCTTGCATATGTCAGAGGATGCTGTTTGGAGTGTCTTGCATATGTCAGAGGGCGATGATGCCTTGCATATGTCAGAGAACGATCTTGTCTTGCATATGTCAGAGGATGTTGTCTCTTGCATATGTCAGAGGACGATTTGTTGATGCAGTCTTGCCGTCATAGATGACGAGATCTTTGTCGTCATCGTAGAAGCGTCTTGCAGAATTACTATCAAAAGACGCGAGGTGTAAGTTCTTTGTGGATAGAGTGGCGCGGCGGCTTGACGAAGACTGTATTTGATGAAGACCATCGGTGATGTAGATCGGCGATGACGAACAAATTGCTGATGCAGTTGTACATGATGACGAAGAGAATGACCGTTCGGTGAAGTCGTAGATGCCGAAAGTGTTGCGCTATGCACGCATACACGAGGTGGTGCAGCAGTAGCAAAATTAGCTTGCTTGCTTCTTTTCTTGTACATGATTTTCCAGACGGACCTGCTTGTACTCCGATTCTCCGTGCGCACGTGGACACGTTGCGGCCCGCATCCAGCACCACACGGGCACACGGACCTGAGGGCACACAGCTTGGATGTTTCGATATGCCTTGCTCTTGCTTCTTCGGCGACTCGACGTTGTGGCCGATCTTCATGGAGGTGTCGACGAATCACATCAAGCCCCTGTTTAGATTCACCGAATTCGACTAATTTGATCAAAAGTAAAACATTGAAAAACGTGCCCCACTCTCTACTTTTACGCTTCTCAATGCACTTTTGCTACAGTCAATTCGATCGAATTCGCGAATCTAAACAAGGCCCAAACTCCACCTCGACCGCGTGGTGCTTGCTGTGGATGCCCGCCGTCCCTTGCGGTGTCGATTATTGTAGATCCCTCTTGTGGCGAAAAAAAACTAATACTAATCTAATCTAATGATGGTTATTAAAATAGGCTAATTGATGCGGCGCCCCAGAGAGATTATGGAGACTAATCTCTCCAGGGCGACGCAAGCGGAAGATATAGTTTGCCCTAGGATCAATCGATGCTAGTCTTATAGCTGTGATACCATGTAAAAAATATTATTGGAATAGGCTTTGAAATAAGTTTGAAATAGGTTCTGAATATCTTGATCTCTATGGTAGCCCTGGGTTTTATTATATAGTCCAGGCCCATAGAGTCCTAATTATATAATACTAAAAAGTCCTACTCAGACTATATTGTCCTAGTCCTAGTTCTATTACAACTCATGCTCTAACATCCCCCCTCAGTCGTAGCGGGACGACTGCAATCTGAAGTCTTGTGTTTCCGCCGTCTTCTCCGCTTCTCCCCTCTATTGCCTTGACAAAGACACAAAGCTGTATGTATACAATCAGTCTGAATAGGCATCTTCAGATTAATGCTACTATAAAAGCACCCATTGTTCAACAACAAAAGACAATTGGTAGAATGCCAGCAATAAATACATGAACCTCGCTCAGGAATCTATGTCAGAATAACTACCAATGATACAGGCCATGTTTAATTCCATAAGTTTTTCCTGTTTATTCCGTCACATCAAATATTAGGACACTAATTAAGGGTATTAAACATGGATTAATGATGAATGATTTTCCGTCTATCCGTGTAATTAGTTTTATAATTAGATCATGTTTAGCCCTTCTAATATTTGATTTAAGTTTGCTACAGTAAATTTCCTAAACTTATCTTGCTGAATTAAAAAGGGCCTTACTCATTGGTAGCCTTAGATCAATGAACGCGAAAGTAACCATGAACGAGGTCGGCGGGGGCGGCAGAGCAAAACGTCAACGCGGTGCGCCCGCAGCAGCCATGTCGATGGAAGTGGAACTGCTTCTCGCGATCTCGAGCTCTCAAATTGGCGGCTACTGCTTCTCGAGCTCTCGAGTTGGTTACTGGCGGGAGAGAGAGGAGGGGAAGAGAGATGGAAATCTTTTTTTTTTTGAATTAATTGAGAGATGGAAATCTCAGCTGAAGCGTGGCAATGCACTTGCGGCGTTCGCTTTATATTTCGATGGCGGCGTGGCGTGGTGGCCATAACCGGACAGTGTACGGAATGAATAATACTAGCGTCGATCTCAATCTACTGGCTGGCTTCGCTGGTGTTCCGACAGGTGGTCAGCTGATTGTGGATGAGCTTTCCTCCACAAAACACGCGAGGAGATGCACAGGGGACAGAGCGTGATTGTAAATTGTACAGAGCCTGAAATTGCACGTGATTGTAAATTGTAAGACCACGTGATTGTAACTGTGATTGTAAATTGTACAGATCTCCAAGTGCAGCAAATTTAGCAGATTGTAAATTGTTCCAAGTGCAGCAAATTTAGGGGCAGGGACCTCAAAGAGACCCAAATTGAATCATCAGACAAAGTTATTCATAATTGATCTTTTAAAGAACATGATGTGCCAGATTTTCGAACACAGAATGCTTGGAGTCAAGAAATAGGTAATGGTTCTTATTATTTAGTTGCACATGTACATTGTATCAAAGTTTTGCTTAGAAACTTAAATTATAAATTGTTCCAACTGCAGCAAATTTAGGGGCAGAGACCTCAAAGAGAGCCAAATGGAATCATCAGATGAAGTTATTCTTAATTAATCTTTTAAAAGAACATGATGTGCCAGGTTTTCGAACACACAATGCTTGGAGTAAGGAGGCATGGACAAACATTGTTTGTCGACTGAATACAAAGTTTGGTACATCCTTTTCGCTAAACCAAGTCAAACAGAAGGAGCAAGATTTGAATAAAGATTATCGTAGTGTTAAAGAGTTGTTGGCTGAAAAGTGGGTTTGGATGGGACAAAGAGAGAATGTTGGTGGATGCACCAGCAAGTGTTTGGGCCTCTTTTGCTGCTAGGAAGAACAGTAAGGAGGCCCTCCATTGGCAAGACAGATCATTCCCATATTTTGATGCTTTAGTTCCACTCTATGATAGTAAACTTTACACACTTTCTTTATCATTGCTTTGTCTTTTTTAATAGCGTCAATCACAATCATATTTCCTGAACATTATTGTGCAGGCCGTCATGCTAAAGGGAGAACTCACCATGGCATGGACCATTATGCAAACAAAGCAAAGGATGCATCAGTTCCTCTCATACAAGCAGCCCATGTGGCAGAGACATACCAATCGCCATCTCCTATTCTAAATGCTCCATGTGAATCAGGTTTGCACTTTCCTTTTGATGAAGAGGTCGAGGAGGTCAATGTCGATTTTTCACAACATTCAACTACTCCTATCAATCGCACACAAGTCCCACCGAGCTCCACACAGATGCCTACAGAGGTTCCTGAATATCGACGTGGAAAGAAACAAAAGACCAAATTTGCTAGTCCTGATGATGGATTTCATGAGATGCCTAAAACTGAGGAAGGAAGAAATAGATCGATTAGCTGCTATTGAGAAGAAGAAATTGAAAAATCCATACAGCATCAACAAGTGCATCGCAGTCCTTGAAGGTCTACATGGTCTACAAATGGGAGACATATTGTTGGCTGCAGATATCTTCAAGAGTAAGGAGAACAGGGAGGTTTTCTTGTCATTTTCTAGTGATGCATTACGGTTGGGTTGGATTATAAGATAGATTGAGCCTCAACAAAACAACCTTCAAACTGCTGGTGGAGTAGCAGGGTGGACCGAGCCGCAGCAAAAAAAACCTTCAAACTACTGGTGGAGTAGCAGGGTGGACCGAGCCTCAGCAAAACAACCTTCAAACTACTGGTGGAGTAGCAGGGTGGACCGCCGAGGCTGACATTGGCGATGATGGCCAGAGCTCACAGTTCCTAAATGCCAATGGGTTTCATAGACATCAAACTTTTCAATATTGCCTTGCTGGGCAAACAGGGATGGAGACTGATGGCTAGCCCTGAGTCTTTGTGTGCGAGGGTGCTGAAAGGAAAATATTTTCCTCATGGGAACTTTATGGAAGCAAGGAACAAACGGCAATCCTCGCACACTTGGCGTGCTATCCTGGCAGGAAGAAGGGTTCTAGAGATGGGGTTGATCAAGCGCATCGGGGATGGTCGTTCCACTAATATTTGTACAGATCGCTGGTTACCGGGGGCTATTGGTTGCAAGCCAATTTGCCCGAAGGAAGGAGCAACAGTTATACAGGTTAGTAACCTGTTAGAAACAAGGGGCTTTGGTGTTTATGCCCCTGCTTTGAAGCTCAATGGTGCTTTTGCCCTTATTTTTTTAACTTTGTGATTTTACCCCTGTTATTTGGAGCTGAACAATGACTTTGCCCCTGTTCCGTCAAAAGTCTCTAACGGTGTTAATTCAGACATAAAAGGACAAGTTTGCCCATGCTCTCTTAAGTAATGATTTTATCACGTTTTTTTTGTGCAAATGATTTTATCACGCTTATGTCATAACGAGTTGCACTTATGTGTCATGACACATCGAAGTATTCCTGTGGTTGTAAGCACATCAGAAATCCATGTTAGAATACCACCAATAATCCAAACACATTGGCAGCCTCAGATCAATGAAAGCGACAGTAAACATGACCATAAAAGCAATGCTCAAAGAAAAAAAAAAGCAAACGGCACAAGACACGACGTTTGTTTACGAGGTTCGGCCAATTTGGCCTACGTCCCTGGGGCAATGATTATGGGCGCTCCTCTCCAAACAATAGCAACATTGAGTTGTCTTACATCGCAGGCTCGCAGCGATGCTGCTCATATTTTCTGAGCTACACTTGTGCACTAAAACTTGCGTGAAGCTAAGCACAAAAAAAGCTAGTTCTAGCCTGTGCTACACACCAGAAGGCGATCGAGGCCCTCAAAAAAGCTAGCATCCGGTGGTCCCATTGCTGTCGGCATGGCGCAGCACTCGCCGGACATGGGGCCGAGCAGCTCGTGGACGCCGACTTCGAACTGCAGCGACGGTACCTGGCCATACAGTGTGTTGATGAACTGGTTGCCTTGCTCCAGCTCGGCGCGTTGCTGCGGCATCTCCGAATGTCTGTCCCACTTGGTGCTCTTGGTCGGGCTCAAGCATCCAGTCGTTGACGACGAACAAAGAATCATGAGCATCAGCCACAGCCAGTCCAGTCCATTCTCCGGTCGTCTCTGAAACCGAACAAAGATTCAGAGACAAGGTCTGAATGCTGAACAGCAGCAGAGCTAATTCTCCTCTCACATGAGCACCGCGTCGATGAACCCCCCCCGTACTCCTCGCTGTTCCAGGGCTCCCGGCGCTTGGTGATGGGATGGTGTAGAGATTCCTTCCTGTCCTCTCTGCTTCTCGTTGCCCCTCTGCTCCAACCATGTCGGATCGCCCCATTTGAAGACTGGCCGGCCTGCGTCCTAACACGGATTAGCGGCCGGCAGTTGAGCCACGATCAGAAACAGTGACAGCGACGGTGAGGCACTTTGCATAAGGAAGTGGCTAGGCCGGCATACGGAAATCAGATCCGAAAATACACCAAAATTGGCAAAAATGAAGGGTTCTTTCCAGAAGATGACGATGATGTGTATACACATGTTAGTTGGGGGTAAGATGATGCTATTCCTATGTTCTGAAAGAAACCACACGAGCAGCATGCCAGCTTTGTATTTCCTTTGCAAGGCGCTCTGTTGGATACTTGGATCAAGTTGCAACATCCATCCCAAGTGCAGCTAGGTCCATTTGGCCCAGCTTCAACGCGTACGTACGGCCCAAGTCCTCGGCGGCAGCGGAGCTCCAAAGTCCAAATAAAGGATTCCTCACCCGCTTGGCTGGTTTCCTGAACATCTCGAGCAGCATTAAACAGTAGTCAGAAATGGAAATGGAAATGGAACTTGGAAATATAGCTCAAATTGAATGTCACTTAGATTTACTGATATAAATACTTCCTAGCTATACACACAAAGCCTCCCTTGTACCAAATACTATATGCCTCTCTCGCCCAATGGTCATCCCAAAATAATAATACAGACTAATCAAGGTTGTTCTACATGGTACACATGTAAAATGCTAAGATTTTGACCCAGTTTCAGACTCTTATCCACGTGAGATCTTCTCAGGGCAGGCAAATGCTAACACATTAAATTGGAAGACAAAAATGATCTATCATCTTAATAACATGGCATATCCTCTGTGCTAATATACAGAAGAAATTCTCAAGAGAAAGAAACCTGAATGGAAAACCCCAGACCCTAAGTCCAGTTGCTAAGATGTCCGTCTGCCATAAGGCACTTGGTCATCCTACATTTATGACAATGCGTCAGTATATATGCCATTCACTAAAGTTTAGTGACTCGCCTCAGAGTCACTCTAGAAAACACTAAAGGAAGTAAAGTACATTCACCTGATACATGTTATTAGGAAACACCCATTGGACCCTTGAGTGCTCTGCTGATGATGTAGGTTGGCCAAACTGCAGAGTTTGCAGAAACTCTTTTAACTTTTCCCTTTTTTGCACATATTATATTTAATAAAAAAATGCAAGGGCAGCATAGCAAAGAATAAACCTGCAAAGTGTTTCCTGCATGCAGCTCGTTACCAAAGTGGTGCGGGTGGCCAGATTGCACCCCATAACGGCTATCAAATGATAGTTCACTTGGATTGACTTCTTCCTGGAAGTGGAAGATACAAAAATTAAAAGTAAATATACTGTCAAGAATCTCATTTCTGACAATGTACTAGCAGCCAATTATTGAGAAAAGCGACTACCATGAGATCAACAACTCCATGTGCCCTGACATGAGTACCAAGGTTTGAGGCAGTCGAAGAAGAATGAAAAGGACCCTTCTGAGTTACATCTGTAGATACTAATAAGGAGTCCTATCATACCAAAAACAAAGAAGGGTTAGCACCAACAATGAAATGACATGAGGAGCGCACATAATAGAAGAAACACCTCTTTCCCAAATTGATTTACCATAGAATCCACGCTTATATCTTTACTCTTTTTAGGAGGACGGCCTCGGCGCTTTTTCGCTGGACCCCCCTCAGATGAACCAGGTTGTGTATGGCTGTCACCATTCACAATCGCACGTTCAGCTGGTGTAAGTTTCTCCTCCAAATCACGGCACAGATTATCATCAAGAAGGGTCTCTTTTATGTCTTTTATGAGCCTTACAGCATGCCTATACTTATCAACTGATGACATTCCAATCTCAACAAGTCGAAGGAACTGCAAAGAAATATAATCATAACGTTCAACATGATTACTTGTTGCCAAATCCTTTGATGGATTATCCAGATAGTGCAATAGCTTGAAGTTATGCCGCCATCTGCTAAGTACATAACAAGGGAGGATGTCGTATACTTGCTGCCATTTAAGAACAGATAATGCATGCCGACAAATGATGCCGCAAAACTGAAATAGACCACAGTTACACTCCATCCTGTTTGCTGTCATACAGTGAACAACCTCGTACTTTTTATTCAACATTTCATGTGCTGGTTCAGTCAAATCAATAACTATAAAAGAAGATGTCGATCCATCCAGCTGAACTTGACAATGCATCGTTGCCTTTAGCTCATCCTGGAACTTGATAAACATATTCAAGGTGTACAATCTGGATAGCTGCTCTTCCATTGGGTACTTTGATATCACAACCCTGCTGCTATTTAATGAGTCAAAATCATCTTGTTGTTCCATTTTGTATTTGTTCTCCAAAAGTACCATGTAGCTGCCAAGGAACGACACCAATGTGGTCTCTGAACTAATTGAATTCTCAAAAAATGCACTTGCTGTTTCACGCTCGCTAAAAGTACAAAGCCCAGCCCAGAAGGCGTCCTTAAGGAAGGCAGGGACCCACAGGTGTCGATTCTCATGCAGAAAGGTGATCCATTCATTGCCCTGTAGGCCAAACCTATCAATCCAGTTCTTCCACCTTGCCTCAAACTCATCATCGTTCAAAGAATCATATATTACAGTCTCTAATTCGGTTCTCATTGCTTCATATTCTGGCAACTCTGCGAATTTTTCTGAAAAACTTCTCACTACATGCCAATCACTTATTCTATGGCGTGTCTTCGGAAACACTTCTCTAACTGCAGCCTTTGTCGCCACGCATTCATCAGTAACTATGGCATTTGGAGGTCGTCCTTTCATACAAGTTAACCATGACTTGAACAGCCACAAGAAGCTCTCTGTACTCTCATCTGACAGCAAGCCACAGCCTAACAATACAAGCTGACCATGATGATTCACACCCAGAAACAAAACAAGGGGGACACGATACTTGTTCCTTAAGAATGTTGTATCAATTAAAATAGCATCGCTAAAATATTGATATGCCGCCCTGGATCTCGAATCAGCCCAGAGAACACTCCTGAGATGGCCTTCCACATAAAAATCCATGACATAAAAGGAGTTTGGTAGCTTTGCCTGCATGTCTGCGAAGAAACTGTTGATGGCCAGGACATCAGCTTCCCCAATCTTAAGCCTCCCCCAGTCATCAAATATTGGGACATCAATCTCACCGGCAGCCGAGCATTCTCCTCTGGCAGCCCTCACCACGAGATCTTTGCTCATCCCACTAGGCAGCGTCTTGTAGCACCTGAGAAAGCGCGCCGCGGATGGATTCAGCGCGTGATTGTGCTCAAGGTTCACATCTGTCAGGTGCAGCAAGCCGTCCCCCCACAGCCTGGCGACCACGGTGGCCTGGCAGTTGGTTTTGGCCGTCGGCCGGGCCTGGTAGCAGGCGTCGTCCTTGCCGTTCCCCCACTTGTTGCAGACGAGCACGAGGCGGCGGCAGAGGCCGGCCTTGGTGAAGGAGGACTTCTTGACGCACACCCCGAAACCGGTGCGCAGGGCGTAGCGCTTGTAGAAGTTGAGCACCTCCTCGTAGGACTTGAACACCATCCCGTCCCTGGGCGTGCGGTCGTCCCCGTACTGCGCCACCGAGGCGGCGGCGCCGTCATCCAGCTCGACGCTCTCCGCTGCGGCCGCCGCCTCGACCATGGCGGCGAGCTCCTTGCTGCCGGGCGAGATGTCCCCGGCGTCGTCGTCGTCTTCCTGGTTGCCCCCGAAATCCAATTCCTCCCCCGGATTCAATCCCACCTCCATCGTGATCCCCTCCTGCTAATCCACAACCCAATCAGAAGCAGAATCAAGCGAACAAACTCTCAGCAACAGTAGAATCCAGCCAGTGATTGAACAAGCTAGGGTTGCTTACCGAAAAAAGAAGAAATCAATCTGAGTCCGGCAAGAGGGAAGAATGTCGTTGGGACGAATGGGCCAGGCAGACAGCCAGACGGGAGGGAGGGAGGGGAGCTAGCGCCGCCGCACCGCAGGCCAAGGCAGAGCAGGGGAAAAGAGAGGCTTCGCTTCGAAGTGGGGCTAGGGCCAAAGGGGTTCCGTGACATTTGCATTTGCTGAGGTTGTTAGTGCAAAAACGGTTCTAGACGCATCATCGGTAGAAACTTGATGAGCCTTCACATTTTTTGGCCTTTTGATTACAAACCATATCAATGTCTAATCTTAACCTTGGAGGTGACTTGACAAAATGTGGGCTATAAGTCAAACAGGCCCAACTCTAATGCATGAAACATGATGTTGTGCAACTCATCTCATGAACACAAATAACAATCCAACTCCGAACAGAAATGCCGATGCCGTGCAACTTCACTCCACAAATCCACTATAGAAAATGGGAATACAAATGGTAATCCGCCCCCACTTTATCACAGTATTAACATTTAGCAAGCACACCTTTGGCGATGAAATATAAACTGACATGAGGTATATAAATATCTAAACACCCAAAACTGGGGGGCACATGGTCTTCCAGTTATACATATTTACATGAACTGAGCATCTCATGCTATTGACAAATACGAAGAAATACGACAAAATTGTTTGTGACTAAGTTAAATGGTTTCCCCAATTTGTGTACAAGATGCTGAACAGCCTAAGCAATGCGATTACCATGCTGAACTAGCATTGCAATCCATAGCCATGGTATAACAGCCTCACTGGAAAAATGGATTCCCGCTCAGTTTTAACACTCATGAGCTTTAAGCCCTTAGCAAAGGTGATTCTTTGCTTCTCGTGTGTATGGAAGTCACACAAACAAGAATATACAGATGAACTTGATCCATCCAAACTTCCAAAGGTTGTGTCGTGTATTCTATTCACATCCCTCTAAGCCACAATGCAGCATTCTTTCTGTATTTGTACATGGCAAGTCAAGGTATCCAAAATCTGGTCCATGATTTTGCTTCGCTCCTTCGTGCTCAACAATTGCCTTCTACCAAATGGGCATCAGAATGAAACAGCTGTCTGCTCTTGTTGACGTGTCTAATGACAATGCTGCCTGTTTTTCCTTAGGTGTGGTCAGGAGCTTATTTTCATGTCAACTATAATTTCATGTTGCTCATTCTTTCTCGGATATGACAACAAAAACATCCTTGGGCGACCACCTTCGCCTTGAAACTTTGTCGGTTGGATTGATTATGGCACGCTCAGCTCCTTCAAGACGGTACCCAATGACAATCTCTTTCCTCTGTCTAGCACGTAAAATGACCTCAAAGAAATTTAACTCTTCTTCGTCTCTAAGGTACAGATCGGATGCTCGTATTTGCAATTCATTTCCCTGCAAAGGAGTCCAGATGCAAACTGATATTAGTCCGACAGAAAACAGATAAGACACATGATCCAAAAGAAGACAAGCTGCTGACTTTAGAAATTCTCTGACAAACAGAAACAGCAGATGGGTCATACTTCTAAGAACAGAACAAATAACTGACAAAACATCTGACTACAAGACAGGCAGTCGAACTTGAAAAAAAAAATTGTCTAAATGTTACCCAAAGGTAGACAGATAAACCTTTCCTTTCTGGAGATGGATTATATAGGTACAGTTAGAGTACAAAACATTTGATCCATCTATTGTGCAACTTATAAGTTCAATATTATTTGCATATATGTTAGGACACTGAATGTAATATGGATATCTGATTGAATGTAGAATCATATTTTTCAGAGGTAAATTTCTAGGTCAGTGAAAAGTAATTGACCATGCAACCATCAAGTTTGGGAATTATACCTGTTCAGCAAAGAGCTCCTCCAAGACATCATTTATCTGCCGATCTTCAGCAACCATTGCCAATGCCATGCTCACAAGTTCGTTTGAAAGAACATAGTCGCTGATTTTTGACATTGACAACAAATTTTTGGTCCTAGGATCCAAAATCTCGCTGATTATAACAGATTTGTCGGATGCTTGTTGCATCTCCCCTATCCAAGAGCCTTCAGAAAAAGTCCCTCGGGGAACATGTGCAACCATCGCTTCCCTGTACGGAAGCCGTTTTGCCTGCAATGGTTAAGAATGTGAGAACAATCTTCAGTTCTTGTGAAGAGTTTAGCATAACATTAGGAAAGACAGCATGAAGATGTTTTAAAAAATTGCAAATGATTGAAGATGATGGCATGTGATCTGAAGATGATATAAATAACAAGTAAATTTCATACACAATTGAGAAGTCAAGCCATTCTCTGTTCTAGAAAGAAACCTGAATATCTCTGATCAGCAGTAATGTTGCAAGTGACCTCGAGTCAGCTTGGATTGCTGAATCTTCTACAGATTCATCTGCTAAAATCAGGATCTGCATGTTGCTTTCAAGCATTAGTCAGAGGAAATGCAAGCAACTATACTAATCAGAAATACCGTAGCACTAGTCATGTCAGAATAACAGATCCAGGAACAATTTAATTTCTCAGAACTTACAGAATCAAATGATTCTAAAGGGAGGCTCTCCAGGTGTCGGCGAATGACAGCATTTCCTTCACGATGCACTAAAGTAATATTATCTAGACGACTGAAGTCCAGACCTCCATCGATCAGCTTTCTTTCCCTGTCAACCTCAGGGACATCATTAAACATCCACAGCTCTGATCCCGGCGCAAGGAAAGCATCAAGTACCTGGATATCAACAGCCAGGTTACAAATTGTTGCTCTCAAGTCTCAACCAAAACAAATTAAGGCATTAATAGCTTCTTCCATCAACTTTGCTGCTATGATACAAATACAAAATCAAATTCAAAAACAGGAAGAAATATAATAGATTCCAAAGTATTGGCTCAGGTAAACTCCGCCTCCAAATCCTTTCACTACAAGTGTCTCCATTACATGCAAATGAACACTTATGTATTTCAATTTGGATCCGTCAACAAGTTACCATTATCATATCTTCTATATCACGGCGCCAACCACAAAACAATATTCTTTCTGGAGACTTTGGAACAGCAAAATCTTTAGGCAGATACCCTCTCCTAACCTGCACGGTTTAACAGAGAGAAAAGGAATTAGGAGCTTCAAAGAAAGAACTTACCGCAATCATATCATCTATATCCCGTCGCCATCCACAAAGAAGAATCTTCTGAGGCTTTTTTTCAGGGTGAACAATGTCTATGTAAACAGCCTCTTTAACCTGAATAATAAGATTGACTTTGTTTATGGGATGTTACACATGTCTATGTTTAACTTTCTTAAGATGACTAGTTCTTATGGTTTCAACAAGTGAGAACAAGGGTAGCATTGGCATCCACAAAGCATAAACAGCATAATGTGGTTGCACTACCGGTACTCGATAACAAAATGGGAAGGGAATTAATAAATTGCAAACCACAAAACCGAGGGACTAAAGCTTCATTTGAGCAGAAGCTACAATTCAATTTGCTGCTATGTGTTGATTGTTATTGAGAATACAATCCTACTGATGTAACTTTTATAGGGATGGAAGCAATTCCAGAAGGTTCTCAGAAAAAAGGTTATGTTAATGTTACAGGGATTTCTGTAACACCAGTTTATAGCCACATGTAAAAAATATATATATATTCTTAAATACAGTCTATGGGCAATGACTTTGATGCCAATTGTCGAAAAAAACACATTAAAAAACATTATGAATAGTAAAAAACTGAGCTACCTCTCTGGAATCAGTTTATGAGGTAAGATCTAAAGATAAAAATATATAAATGAAAGAGTTAATTGATACAATAGATAGAACCTGGAGACTAAGTATTATGGCAAATTGGCAATGCAGTATAGTTTGTGGAATGCAATGTGCAGATTAACAATGTACCAATAATGCCGAGGAAATTTCGTCAAATTCTAAAGATCACAGGATTTAATATCAATCATGCTTGCCGATTATACAGCAGAAGAAAACATTACATCTCACGGAAGAGTTACCTTGGGCAACGATGCTGGGGCATATGTATCGTCATCTTCTGCAATTACTATAACCTCATCACCCTCTTGCAAAACATAACAATCATCAGGGTTTAAAATAATCTTGCCCCCATAAGATGCCACTTTTATACCACAAGGAACAGCATCAGGAAAGCTAATCAGCACATCTTCAAATCGCATTCCATCCAACTTAGGCCATCTCTTAATGTAGAATTCACAGTTCTCAAAGCCAAGAATATCTTCCCATATCTGTATATTAAAGTCAAATGATCTTTACAACAGCATTAAGAAATTCTTAAATACAGAGACTATGTAAATGTACCTAACATTCAATCAGCGAGATAATCATATTGAGCATTCTGCATATGTGGGTACAGTTAAACTTAAAGTATGCACATATTGCAAATGTTGGACAAAGCCACTAGTTTAGTTTCATAAAATCTGTAGTCTCAAGCTATAGAAAATAAGTATACAGCAAGCAGCAAATGGGGAAAAACAATATGTGTAAAGGATATCATGACTTTAAATGGCATTAGACAGTCTATGGTCGTGTACTCATGTATGTCTGGAATCAAATGAAGACTAAGTTAAGATACAAAATGTTTCTATGGTAGGTGTACCTTTTGAACTTAGTAAATAGACTTCACTAAATGGTTTTCTAGATGCATGTGCTAAAAGAAAGTATGCACTTCCCTTTAGCAAGCAGGATGCGGAGATCCAGTAAAGATTCCTATCTAAACAAAGTAACAGGATTTCGAATTCATTGCTGGTTAGAAGGAAACCTGAGCAAGGCCTGGCTGACGAGCACACTGTATCATCAATCGACCGATCACATCATGTGCAACAACAGTTTCCACGAGATCTCCACCAACAAGTTTGACTAGAACTTCATTGTCAAGATCGCTAAGCTCAACTACTATGTGACCTCTTAGTCCCTCTTTAACTCCAGTTAAACTCAATACTGTCCGCAGTGCCCGTGCATCGCTCTGCAAAAAAGGGTGCAACAATGTAAGTGAAGAGCTTCCACATAACAGTATAACTTTATCAGCGAAGCTTACCTGGTCAGCATTTCCTTCTTCGGCTAGAACCACAATTGCTCGCGCCTTTGAAACTGAGACCTTGTGCGTGAAGGCACATTAGTTGAAACAAAGGCACATATAGTAGACAGAAGGCAAGTGCTATCCAGGAATTAAGTAACATCAATAAATCACAATCATCCTATTATCACCAGACCATGATGGCATATTAAACTGCAAAAAAATGTATGTCTCAAAGTAAGTCTGTAGATCACATTGTTTACCTTTTTTAAGTCAGCAAGAATCAGAGGGCTTCCACTTCTACATATTACAGCTGTTCCTTTCAAATCAAACTCCATTTTAGCAATGTCTGCTTCCATTTCCTCTTTGTCTCTCTCTGCCATCACTACAATGGTCCCACCTCCCAGGCTTTCATTAGCAATGGCGATTTGGTTCAGCAAAGATCCCTAATGCCATTAATTAAAACATATTAGACTATAATGTGGAGAAATGAAACTCTTGTTCTTACAACAAGATGACATGTAACTAAGCAGTTATATAAGTCAAATTAACTGAACCAAAGTCGCCACAAATATGCATCACATTATCTCAGAATATGCATGATACTATGACTAATACTATCTGGTTTTAGGAATAACCATGAAGCGACCTGATAGAGTGAAGAAGAGACAGTAAACAAACTAGTGGTTCATAATACTACAACATTCATACCCAAACAAGGAAAATAGCAATACATCTAACATAGATATTTAATTCACGACAAAGTATTAGCAAAGGTTCATTCCAAGATTACCAACTTGTCGCTCCATCCAAGAATCAGAGTGTGGCTCCGTTCTATGACTTCACTTCTTCCTTTCCTCAAAGAATCAAACTTCTCAGAGATTGAATCGGTGACAAGACCAAGCATCATGGCAAAAACTAACATTCCACCAATACTAATTGAAACTGAAACCAGCTTGGGTCCAAAACCCACAGCATTGGCATGGTTCCCTGAGTCAGCGACGAAGGTCCAGGATAGCCAAAGACAATCAGATAAGCTATCATCAGTCACACCATACAGAGCCAGCCCGCCAAGAGCAATTAGTAACAATGTAGCGACAAGTAGAACCAATGGTTTAGCGTATGGGTGGAGTGACAAAAATATATCAACTCTGTATGCAAACCGCTTGTTTATGGGAACTTCTTCAGAGTCACGAGACCTCCTTATCTTTGACACAAGGTCTATGTACTTGAGAATGACCAGGGGCGCATATAGTACAGATAGTGAGATAAGCAGGGAAAAATTCTTAAGACTTCTGTTTGGCATTGTAATGTTGTCGTTCTGATACACAAAGTCAATGTCACTCATATCTGATGAGGAGCCTATAATACAAGATTGAAGTCTTGCAGTAGCAACCGCAAGCTGTTCCTGAAACAATCAGAATGAAACAGGGCATGATTGACGCTTGACGGTAGGTATAATGCTTTGCAAACTCAGGCACTGCAAGGAAAGTAAGTGCAGACTTGTACCTGCAAATGGTAAACCTGATCGTGTAACGAGAAGTTCCTACGGAGAAGGGAGGCTAAGCACAGTAAAATAACCTGAAGCAACAGATTCCGCCAATAAACAACGCGAGTCAACAAAAAGTCAAACACAAAACCCAGCGAGTTCGCCCATTTCTCACCGCCGCGGAGAGCATCCCCGACCATCGCGCGGTGATCGCCGACGCTGCCGGTTTCCTCCCGTGCACCGGCGCGGCCGTGGGGGGCGCCGCTTTCTCGGAGGCAGCCGTACGGGCATCATCGCGGCGGACGCCGGCGTACCGGGGGTCGCGCCGGCGGGGAGCGGACGGAGGCGGCGGCGTCTGCTGCTCCGACGGCGGGTGCGGGGAGCGCGAGCGGGAGCGTGGGGTAGGAGGCGGTCGGCGGTCGGACAGGGAATAGACGGAGTAGGGCTTTGAGGAGCGGTAGGTGGAGGGGAAGGGGGTCCTGGGAGTTCGAGCTCTGGAAGAGGGGAGGAACGGCGGCGCCGACGGGAAGAACCAGTCGCGGTGTTGCGCCGGCGGCGGCGGCGACGAGGGGTCGGGGTCCAGGGGCATTTCGGGAATTTCGGTGTAGCGAGGCGGCGGATGCTGCTGACGAGGGGCGAGTGGGAGAGGGGATGTCTGCGTTTGTGCGGGCGTGGCCGGTTGTTGGTTTTCGCGAAATGATGATCCGGCCCTCTCATTGACTTGCTTAGCTTTTCTTAATCCATATCACATTTAGACGGAGTACTAATTAATTAGATGGTTTTTCTATTATTTTCATCATTTGATGCGCCATGATTGTGGACTTTTTCCTCTCGAGGCTGCGTAGACGCTGCTATTTGTCGTGACTGAAGCAACTCCTAATTTTCTTTTCTTATATTCTTTTCCAAAAAAAAGTGGTTCAAATGTTCAACAATACATAGTTTCACGCATATATACAGAGTTTCTTTGCTGAGGGAGTTAAAGTATATGCTAATATTCAACCAAGAATGTCGCATAGCAAATTTGATTCCGCATACATAGCTTAGGAAGATTGGAAACCAAATGTGATCCACACCACCTAGTTTCAAATATATATTATTTTTACAACGCTCTCCACAAATAATGGGCAATCATCATTTTACAATTGTTTAGATAGGAGATATTGCCACATGTTCGTTTCATTTATTTTTTTAATAAGGGTGGTGGGCCTACATACAATTTACACGTTTCGGGCCCTTTTTTACAGGGCAAATCATTTGCCGGTAAAGCCAACTGAGATTAGAATATGTTGGTAAACCAACTGAGATTAACTTAGATCCACTCGACACAAACCCAAATTTTAAGCATATAGATACCTTGCAAATGGATATGCCTAGGACTCATTTATCACTATCTTTTTGTCGAACTTTTTTTAACATTACCCTTTCACCCGTTTGCACAGAATATTCTTTTAAATTTTTGCTTCTATCTGGTCTGTCCAGACCCTGACCTCCTGACCCCACAAACCAGAACATTTCCCGCGCGAAACTAACCCACCAAAACCAAAAGCGCGCCAAACGAAACAAAAGCACAGCCAACACAAGGAAAAGAGAAGGGAAGAAATCCTCAAACCCCAACCCTCAGCCTGATCCATGGATGCGGAGATGGAGGACGCAGGGACCCATGCCGAGATCGAGTGGGACGGCGGCGACGGCGGGGCCGACGCGGTGCTGGGCCTTGCCGCCGCTGGCGCATCGGTGTCGCTGTGCTACCACCAGGCGTTCGGACCCCACGACGACCTCATCCTCCTCGAGGCCGCCGACGACCTCCTCCCTGACCTTCTACAAGGCCGGTACGAACTCCACCCAACTAAGCTCCATACTCCATACNACCACCACCATAGTCAATAGATCAAGAATCAGCAGCGTCATTCTTTATACTCAGAGGCCATTCTTGATTTACGTTTTATTAGGAGGATGCCATTTTTACTTATGAGATCTACAATCGATCTCCAGCATAAGCGTTTTTTTTATGCTTGGGTTTGTAGCCCAGAATTTGCCCAGTTTGCACCTTTCACCATTCACCTTGTGAGCAAATTAGTTTGCACGAAGTATTTTAACATTATTCTTACCTAGTGCAAAGTCAACCAATGTTAAGTTTGCGCACCATGACTCCATATTTCCATGCCATAGTGATTGAAAAACATAGGCTGTTAATCCCTAGATAAGGGCATTCCGTTGTTTACTTGTCAATGAGTTTATGTTTCAGTGTACTTAACCGTGAGTTTTTCCTCGTGTAATGTTCAGTTCAGTCTGCTGTTATCCATTCTTATTCCATTTTGAGATGGATAACGCAGCTTAGCTTTGCTGATTTTTCCTAAGCCAAAGCTGAACCCAAGTAAACTGCTAACATCTCTGCCACTGATATCAAGTGAATATAGTGAGGTTGATCGTTGCATTTGCAGCATTAGTTCACATGGCATTGGAGAATCATAAACCCTTGTGTTGTGACGCTATAGTGCATCATTTCAATGTTTTCATCTCAGAAATTTTGGCATTTCTCTTGATATAGGGTGACTGTGCGGGGGCGTCCTGATGAAGAAGCTGTCCTCTGCACACCTTCTGCAACATATTCCATGAAGTTTGTTGGCACATCAAATTCTGTGTTTCTGATACCACCTGGGGAACCATCTGCTCCATGCTTAAGGCCTGATAATACCAATGGTGATGCTAATGCAGCTGATGCGGTGGCCGCTGCCATCAAATTAGCACCAGGGAACATTGAATTGGTTCGAACTGCTCCACGACTTGACAAGATGAGGAGCCTTCTCCGCGAGAGGCCCTACATACTTGATGAGGATCTTGGAGATGGCTTCCAGCATAAGAAGGGGTTATACACGTGGCAAGACCTCTGTAAACTTATCCAGGCCAGTGATGGCGAGCTGTTAGACGGGCTGAATACCCTTGCAGCTGTTGAGATTGATGGATTCTGGAGGACAGTTGATGCCAGTTCTGTGAACACTATTCTTGACATGATCCTGCACAACTCTGTGTTGCACGACTGGTCATTAAATGCAATACCGGAAAATGATGTGCTATCCGTCATGGAATCTGATGGTTTTGCGCATAAGATTGTAACCCATTGCCTCAACAGATTTGGCACAAAGGGTGAGCAGGAAACCAGAAGTTTTTGGAGCCTCGATGAGAAGCGTGTATGCTTACAATTTGCTCAGAGAGTGCTTGGTGCCGGAAAGATGAAGCTTGCTAACTTTATGAACAAATGGGAGAGAAGTGTTCCTTCAGGAATGCATGTAGATCTTCACATGCTCGAAGGGGAAGTGTTGTATGAAAAACT
Source organism: Alloteropsis semialata (assembly GCA_004135705.1). Taxonomy (NCBI): domain Eukaryota; kingdom Viridiplantae; phylum Streptophyta; class Magnoliopsida; order Poales; family Poaceae; genus Alloteropsis; species Alloteropsis semialata. The sequence continues at coordinate 67,085,404 of CM014278.1, read as the reverse complement.
TGGGGCTGAGACCTGGGTGCATGCTTTTAGCGTTGCCAATCTGCCACTGACGCCTGCTGATAGGTTTGCTGCACTTTTTCGCGAGCGGCTAAAGTGGGAATGGAAAGACCTGCAACCTTACATCAGGTATGCTTTGCACCAACCTTTTTTTTCCTAGAGATTCTGCAGTGGAAATGACATGTAACTGTGTGTTTCTCATGTCCAGGGACTTGCGCGTACCTGGTGTCTCTTCAGAAGGATTGCTCATCAAGTATACCAGAAGAACCCAACCAAGCTCTGAGGCTGAACCAATTTTTACTACAAGATAATCAATTAGCCTTCTACAGCCATGCTTTGATTCAGACACATTCTTGGTAGTGGTGTTACTGAATTTGAAGCATGTTAGATATTGTCACTTGTCAGTGACACCCAATCTCTTGTTACATACAGATATGATGATCCTGAGTACGGGCAATTGCCTCACTATTAGCATCTATCGGTGATGGAATGTCTGGAGAACCTATCATCTGAAAAACTTTGCACCTTTTACTGTAACCTTTCACCTTTGGTAAACATAGCTATCCAAAGCTGAAATGCATTCAGCTTTTTTCTTAGAAAAAAATAAACATTGCCTCCGATCTCTTGGACCTCACACAGCCATGAAATGCGTAAGGTTAGTCGGTTGTTTTCTTTTGGATTTTTCCCTTTTTTGATGAACATATAAAGCTTTTGCACGTCTTGTTGATCTTTGAAGGTCTTAACTGCATCAAGAAATCCTTTATTTGTTCTAGATAAAAGGAAATTGTTCTATGGCCAATAAACAACCAAGTCTTTTCAATGTTTTAAACTCAAGGATTGCCTCGAAAAAATGGGAAAATAACACAAATGAAAAAGAAATCACAAACAAAATCCCATTTTGGGCGAATATCTCCAACGCAACGACCTGCCAGGCCTCTTGTGCTGTAGTATACATAAAAACACGACCAATGCCATCCCTTTGAAAAGGTTGCATTGTATCACCGTAGCAACTACACCCCCCCCCCTCCTACAAATATCATTTTGCCACATATTCGTGTTCCTAAGCATATGAGAGGTGGACATACACTAACTATAGGGACAATTCATCAAATGGTCTTAGAATGCTGGCATAAAAAAAAAGAGAACTTTGTGAACCACACATCACTGACCCTCCTCTATTCGGTCGCTTTCCATCGCGCCTGATGGTACCACCCTGTCTTGCCCTGCTTTCACCACAAGGCTAGTTCCTTTACCACTAGGCTAGCTACCTCACTGCCTTCCCTCTAACTTCTAGCAGATGTAAATCTTCCTTTCCATACCCCAAAAAATCCCCAGCTCTTAACCCAAATCCTGAACCCTAACCACGACTAAAAATCACCGGTGGCTTCACCGAGGGCCTTGTTGTTATCGTCTCGCTCCCGCCTAGTTTTAGATGTACCATCGCGACTTGTGGTATCACCCCTTCCCGCCCCCTTTCACCACCTTTCACCATCAACCTAGAGACCTCCTCGCCTTCCCTCTAAACCTAGCAGCCACAAATTCCCCTTTCCCTACCACCGGAAAATCCTCTCATCTTTTATCCCAATCCCTGAATCCTAACCATTACCCAAAACCATCGAGGGCCCTGATCAAGGGCTTCGTCGCCACCGGACCCGTCCTGCCTAACTTAAGTATTGGTACCACCCCCACCACATCATGCTGCTTCCATCATGACTAGTGGGTTCTTCCACCAGGTTGGCAACCTTTGAGGTTTCCCTCTAACCCTAGCATACATAAATCCACCTTCCCCCACCACCCAAAAAAATCCGAAGTCCATAGCCTATGTCCGCACCGTCGTCAGAATTCAAGGTTAGTCCTATTCTTCACTCTTACTTATTACTTCTTTATTCTTTCACTCCCTTTCTTTATTTCATTCTTGCAAGCCTTACTTACAATCGGGCAATGATTTCCAAATATAGAGGCTCCTCAACTGAGATTTTTTATTATCCGGGGGTGTTTGTGTTCCCACCTTTGTTATATAATCTAGCTTATGCAACAAGGACATCATGGACCACCAAAATAATCTTAAATAAGTTACACATGGATAGCTATTTCAGCTTATTTTGTGACACATGGTGACTTTTATCTAATATTTTTAATTCATAAGCTATATTATATAATGTAGATAGAAACAAACAAGGCATTCATCTAGCACTGTGCAACTCACTCTAAGGTAGACAATAGAGTTTTTTAGTTAACACAAGAACAACAATGGGGAATTACAATAAGATGCGGCCCAGTTATAACAAATTTGGGGCCCAACCCAAAGAACGAGCCCGTGGGCTATACGCGTAGCTCCGTTCTCCAAACAAAGAGAAGAGCCGGCGAGCCCCGACCGCATCTCTTGTTCCTCCTCTCCCTCTCCCCCTCCTCTCCTCCCCCGGACCCGGAGAGCAGCAGCCTCTCGCCCGCGGGTTGAGTAGAAACCCTAAAAAACCTCGCCTCCTCTCCTCGCCCGCGGAGCCCTCCCCTCGCCGGGGTAGGGCTAAAGGGTTCGCCGCCCACCATGGATGCCATGCGGAAGCAGCTGGATGTGCTCATGGGCGCCAACCGCAACGGCGACGTTGAGGAGGTCAACCGGAACTACTATGACCGCGACGTCTGCCGCCTCTTCCTCGCGGGCCTATGCCCCCACGACCTCTTCCAGCTCACGGTATGCTCCTCTACTCCTCTTCGGCGCTGTTCCTATTTTGCGTGGTAGTTTTTTGGTTAGGTCTGGCCGTTTGGGCTAGGAAATTGTCTCCATATTCCCTCTGAATACGTATGGATTAGGCTGGAAAATGAGCTAATTCCCTGCCAATTCCTTCTAATACATATATCGGAGGGGATTATGAAATAGGCAAACAAAGCCTTAGGGTTTCGTTTTTCCGGAAGTCATGGATGGAAAGTTGTTTTTCCGGCTTAATTCTGCTGTTATCTAACCTACTTATTTGGTGATTGCAGAAAATGGATCTCGGACCCTGTTCAAAGATTCACTCGCTTCAGCTGCGGAAAGAGTATCCTTCATTTTATCTTGTTATGTGTGAATTTTCTTCACATCATTTTTATTCACACAAATCTAGTGTGCAAAGTACCGTGTATGTTGCTTTCCTGAGCCATTGCCAGCTATGAAGAAGCGAAATCAAAAGGATCAGAGAATTTTGATAGAGAACTTGAGGATATGATAGAAAGGCTCATTGTGGAGTGTGATAGGAAAATTCAAAGGGCCCTGAAACGGCTTGCCGATGAGGATGCCAAGGCTGCTATTGCAATATCCGTATCTGAGGTTACTCTGGTATTTTCCATTACTCATATATAAAGCTTCTTTCTGATGATGACTTGCTTTAACCTGTAAATTGATTATATTGTTAATGTTTACAGACAGACGAGATACATGAGCTGTCAAAACAGATCAAGGAGAAAATGAAAGAAGTCGATACTTTTGGTAATCCCTCTACATTTATATATTGCCTACTTTGTTGCTTGAACTTAAATATGTGAATGCGTGCATTTTTATACGAGTAAGGCCAACACTAGTATATATGTTTATGATTAAAGAAAAGTTACCAGGCTGGTCACATCAACCGTGTGATACTAGTCAGTGACTTTCAACATAATCTTGCAATACAAGATCTCTGCTAGCAGGATCTAGAAATCATAGGCATCTCTGTTTGGCCCTATTTTTGGAATCATTTGATGTGACAAACCCCAATTATGTTCAATTAGTGGGATCTAGACATCATACTTTGGCCTCAAGTTTAAGCCGTAAATTGCTAAATTTTACTACCAGTATTCAAACTTCTCTTTGAAATGCACTAACAGATTTTGAGGGGAGAACTGATGATAAAATAAAAGCCCAGGAAGTGGTGGAAGAACTGAGAGCTAAAAGGGCTGATATGCAGGTATTACTTTGGAAGTTCAAATATCCAAATTCTTAATTCATGTGAATCCTAGATTATATCATTCCAGCACAAATTAGTAAAATATCAGTACCTTTGTTTGATGCGACTTTTTCCCCTATTTTGTTGCAGGCTACCCTCTTACTTGATGCTTTTAACAAGGACAGAGCTTCATTACCTACTCCCGCTCCGCCTCCTCAAGTAGCAGCAGTGCCACCACCTCCTCCTCCTGATGCTCGTACTGAAGAAATGATTAATGAAAAGCTTAAGAAAGCTGAAGAGCTTGGTACAGAGTGCAATTTGCCAAATCACTTTACTTTGCAAAGTTCCTTGTATAGTGGTTTTGTTTTTTTATAGGTGCATATGTATCTAGCAACCTGGGCTAAGTTTGGGCAAGTTTTCTCCTAGTATATATCTGTCGTGAAGTCAACTACTTAATAGTTAATATAAAACCAAATAGACTAACCATGTGCACTACTATTACTTTTTTTTTCTGTTTTTGGCAAAAAATGAGAAGCTGCGAGCTTTCATGAAAATTCTTAACTGACGTAAGTCAAGTTGGTATACGTGGCATATTTTGATCTCTCGACATTTTCAGGATCATAGACAAGTTTTGTGCACTGTATTGGTCCGTTGTTTTGAAAATGAGTCGCCTAGCCAGTCTAGTCTAATGTTAGGTGTTAGGCTCCCTACAGCTTAGTAGAAGACTATTATGATATCCGCTTTCTTCAGTAGCCTTCTTTTATTAATGCTATTCACTAACTTTCTGTTCTTTGCGTTTCAAGTATCTATATTGGCTATGAGCTATGTTGCAGCAGAAATGAGTATATGATGATATTGATGCTTTAATGGTGTCCTTTTTTATAGGTGAACAAGGCATGGTAGACGAAGCACAGAAAACTTTGGAAGAGGCAGAAGCTCTGAGAAAGGTAGAGGCGCAACTTAGTTTACTATGTTATTGTACCAGCCAATTGTACTGCTGTCACAGACATAGGATAGAGATGATTTTTTATGACACTGATACTATTCCTTTTCTTTTGTTTTCTAATTTGGTTTTGACTCCTATCATTAGCAGCCAACACGGCCGGAGCCACCTTCAGATCCTTCTAAATATACAGCTGCTGATGTTAGAATTGTGAGTCTCTACACAACCAATGACTATTTTGAATGAAGTTGTGATTTTGTTTGATTGTATAGTTGTCTGTATTTTCTGTTAGTGTCGTTTGGTGATTACTTATTGTGGCTTATGAAGTCCTGGTGCAAGGTTTGTTCTAGATCTGTGGATTGTGTGATCCCTGATTCTTGGATCCACTATTTGAAATTATGAATTGGATATGTATTTTTCCTTCAACTCTGTATTTCTGTAGTCTAATGGAGAAACTGATTAAACAGAAGCCTTCGCAGTTGAGTATTGAAAGTTAACTTGCACAGTTCACATTTACTGACACTGTTCTAGAATCGTTTCTCGTTCAGTTTAAGCTCTTTTAGTTGACAGTTGCGTTCAGTTTAAGCCCTCTAGTTGACAGTTGAACCTTTTGCACACTGTTTGCGTACCTATGTACCAGCAAATTTCCCCACAGAATGATTCTTTCTACAAATTACATGCACGCTAGCTATCTAGAGTTCCAATGTGTGCAATGAACTTATTCAGCATCGATGGGTATACATCTGTGCAATGTGCACAATGTTTTGAAATGACTTTGTTGTTATGTGACACCATATATTATTGAAAGTTATATCATATGTTGGTATGGATTTCGTAATAGGAATTGCAGGCATATGTAATGAGTTTATTCTTAGAGGTGCTATGGCCTACACTGTTTTTTAGAGCTTAAGGGTTGACATTATTTTGTTACATAAATTTTTGTTGGCGCTATACTAGTTACATAATTGCTAATGGTATTCTCACTGTCCACTTTACAGACAGATCAGAAGTTACGCCTCTGTGACATATGTGGAGCATTTCTGAGTGTATATGACAAGTAATGCTTATAACTCCTTCCACTCCCAACATTACCTGACACTGTCAAATTGCATCTTTAGCATGAACTGAATATGTCTCAACACAGTGATCGACGTCTTGCTGATCATTTTGGAGGGAAGCTACATTTGGGCTACATGCTGATTCGTGAGAAACTGAAAGAACTTCAGGTAAATTCCTGCATGCCATGCCCAAAATACATGTAGGATGCTAGAGATCGATGAAATGAATTAATAATTTTAAGCTTTGTAAGCGATAAATAAAGATATAATTACAATCAAATTAAGAAATCTGCACATCTTACTAGGCCCCGCATTCTGTTTGTCCAATAGAATATGAGCTTGATTTATACCTTTGTCCTCTCTAAGTCTGCTAAGGTGCAATTTATCAGGTGCTGAGTGTAATGTACCATTTTCTGCTTTAAAGAGTTACTCTGTTTTGGGCCTTTTGGCATCTGTGAGTTTTCTTATCTCAAGAGCCTCAAGGTTCTCACCTTCCCTATATATTATTTCATTTCTCACATTGGAGGGCACTTTGGTTATTACGATAGTTATTACAGGAATTAGTCCATGTTGCGTGATTGGAATCTCATGTGACAATCATCTTCACACCCATGGCAACAACAAACACTGTCTGTTGAGAAATGTAAGCATAGGAGCGTGCAGAACATGGTATGATGAATCATGCTTACTTAATTGTGACAAACTGCTCATGTGCTCTGCTTAGTATTATGTTGAGCAGAAGGCTGGAGGTTGCTTTTCTACTGGTGAGCTATATTATGTAGATCTGGTGATAAATATTTCTGGTTAAGTTATCCTGAAAGCACACCCTTTTGCCAACCTTTGCTGTAAGTGATAACTTGTTCTGCTGTTTTTCTGGTACCTGCTCCATAAATTTGTAAGATGTTATTTGCTGAAGCAGTCTTTGCCTGTAATGTATCACTTGCCTTTTGTTTTGGAACATTTGTTTTTTGTTTACAAGCATACCAGAGTATCATCATTTTTACTGTCATAAAATACACTGCCGTCTTCCAGGAGCAGAGAAATAAAAGAAGGAAGGACAGACCTGAAGACGATAGACGGTATGTATTCCTCATCCTTGTTATTTTCGTCAGCATCGACATTATCTGAAGTATTTGGCTTTTTAGCTCGAGAGAGCACAGCAAGGACCGCAATGGTCGGGCATCCAGGGATAGAGATACAGAAAGGAAAGACAGGGTTGACTCTCGAGATGGTAGAAGAGAATCAAGAGATTATGATAGGGATCGTGATAGACGTCATGATAGGGACCGTCGCCATGACCGTGACCGGGATAGAGATTATGACCGCTCTCGCGGCCATGATTCAAGGAGAAGAGAACGTTCACGGTCCAGGGAACGCAGGTATTACTGAATAATTGGGTACTTGCATAATAGAGCTAGTTTATAAAGTTCTCTGTCATTTTTATTTTGGAACTTTTTGCCTCACCATAGACTAACCCAGATATTCGTTGCTAATTTCAGACGCCATGAGAGATACTAAAAGCTGTTCCATTGCTGATAGATTTTCAAGTGCTCTCGTCTGTTGAAGATATTGAGCTGTGCTTTGTATCTTCTGGAAGTACACCCGTTCAAGAAATCTGAGTATTGTTGCCTTAGTTACTGAGTTGATGCTGGTAATCTGGTGCATTTGCATCATTTAGTACTGTTTTACATACCAATGTTGTGCCAAGAGAACATTAGCCAGGTCAAGCTTTGGGAAGTCGACTTGACAGCTACATGAGCCGAGAACGTTTGGTATTTAAACTCATTTGAAGTTGAATGCACTTGGTTCTTGTGGATGAAATGGCGTTGATCTGGTTCGTGCTATCTCTTATCTTGTACAATGCTTTGTTGTTGTTTTTGGAAAATGTAATGATTTGTTGGCTTTGGCTATCCATTTATATTCAAACATCTACTCGCAACCTTATTTTGATTTTTCGAACGTCTGTTCGCAATCAGATTTTTCGAAAGGGTTTTGAGGCCATTTCTCCACGAGTTAACTCGCAAAAAAGGACATCCATTTCTAAACATGGGCTAAGTAGAGGATAGCCATTTCTCTCAACCATAGCGAAGGAGGCATATCTATACTCGCGATACTGCAGAATTCTTGTATGATATAATCAAAACATTCAAGACCTGAAGCTTTTCATTTCAGAAGAAACCACGAAATCTTGAGCCCCATGATGCCAGGTCGGCCGGGCCAGTCATCTAGAAAGCCTTCCGCGGGCGGACCTTGAAGCTGGTCGACCGGATGACGTCATCGTCGGCGTTGAGCCTCTGCTGCAGGGTGGACAGGGACTCGGGCTTGGTGAAGTAGGTGACGAGGAGGTATATGCCGTCGTAGTAGGTTGACGGCAGCCCCGTCCGGCTGTTCCTCTTCCTGATGCTGTACGCCAGTGGGATGACCCCCCGGTTGAAGACCTCCACGTACATGGCGCCGCCGGCGACAAGCAGCTGCAGAAACACAGGGAAGCAGCGAGCAAGGTAAGGGCCTGTTTGGAACGCAGGAATTTCGTTGGAACCGTGCAGGAATTTCACAGGAAACAGTTTAATTTCACAGGAAAAACGCAGGAATAAGGAAAAAATCCCGCATTCCAAACAGGGCCAAGCAGGATTGCAGACCAAAGTGACCGATGCAATTGGTACACAAAAGGTGTGATCAAGTGTGAACATCTTAAGACCTTTGGACTAACTTATGGCCTTATTATTAGACCCATAATTCAGGATAGCCCAGGGATTAACTTACACTGGGGCCATTGCTACCCTGAAGTTAATTTGGACACGATTCACTCTCAATGGGTGACAACCGAAGATCATTTCAGTGCTAACTTACTAATGTCATAGTCTGGTACTGCAAGTTATTGTCAATGCTCCTGCATTTTCTCTACCAAGTTTCTATACCATTTAACCAACACATTGGAGCAGCAGTGCAGCTCCGATGGCAGAACGAGCAACCACAAACATTTTTCGACGAACTGATATCACACACTCTGACAATCGTAATGGCAAATCAGGAGTGTGGAACGCGACGGAGCGGCGATCAATAGTGTTCTAGACTATTGATGATCAATAGAGTAGTTAGCTAGAGCAGGAGCAAACGAATCACCTCCTCATAGCGCTGGATGAGTGCGAGGCGCTCCTCCTCGGACATGTCGGGCCGCAGCACCACCATGGTCTCGTACTGGCGCAGGCCCGGCGGGCAGGGCGGCATTTCCCGCTCCTCCAGCGCCAGCGCCGCCTCCGCGGCCGACATCCCGAGGCCTCCGCCGCCGAGCCCCAGCCCGGCACCGAACCCCGAGGCGGAGCCCTCCTCATCGCCGACCTCCTCGTCCTCGGCGCCGCCGGTCGCGGACGCCGAGCCGCCGTAGAAGGACGCCGCGTAGCCGGCGGAGACCGCGCGGGGGCGGGCGCGGACTGAGGGGAGGCGCAGCGACGCGGGAGGGCAGGGGCGGAAGGGCGGGAGCGTGGGGAGCGTGGTGGAGGCGGAGGCGGAGGCGGAGGCGGAGGAGAGGGGCAGCGCCATGGGTGGCGGCATTGGAGGGAGCCGAGACCGAGAGGGGAGGGGGAGAGCGCAGCAGAGAGAGCGGGAGGGCGCTGTTCGTGTCGTGTCCACTGGATAGATAAGGATAGGACGCCACCCCTTAACAACTCCGCTCGGCCCGTTTAACCCGTGTTTGGACGAACTTTAGCGAAATTTTCAGATGAATTAACATTTCAGCTTTTAACTCTGTGTAGTCTCTCACTTCTAAGCTATATTGGTCTAAGTCAAACCTCTTTTATCTTGTATACTAGATTTATATAAAAAATATGATAATTTCTACAATTTCATCGAAACATATTTCAATGAAACTAATCTGATGTTGTAGATGTTAACATTTTTTTAGTTCAATGCACCAGCAGTTTTTGAACTTGTCACAGGGTGTCACTTAGTCCACCGTCTGTAATTTGTTAAGCTATGCCAATTAGGTCCATAACCCCGTGCGGCAGACAAAAAGTCTCCCGTGGGGGTTATGGACCTAACCGGCACGTCTTATATTATTGGTTTGCCTCAACGATTTTGGGGAAAAGGAAAAGATAAAGGAAATTTGTTGAAGCATTATTTTTTCAATAACTCTCCCAATATAGTAGTTGGATTGAGGAATGAAAGACAGCTGGAGATGCTTTTATCACACGTACAAATTATAGCATGCTAGTTGGGTTTGACACGAAGCATATGGGTGTTGATGGGGAGGGGGCATTGGCCCCTGCCAGCCCCCTTGGCTCTGTCCCTGTCGGCGACGGCAATCATGCGGTGGCCATCCAGCTGTGGCGAGACGTGAAGAAACCTTCATCGGCAGCGACAGTGCATTCGTTGGCAATCCAATTCGCCCCGTTGACCTGATGGAGTACACTCGCATGGTGGCGTGACGCGAAGAGACGAGAAGGGGAGAGCGCAGAGAGAGAGCGGGAGGAGGCACTGTTTGTTTCGTGTCCACTAGATAGATAAAGGGTACGACGCCACGCCTTAACAACTCCGCTCGGCCCGTTTAACCCGTGTTTGGACGAACTTTAGCGAAATTTTCAGATGAATTAACATTTCAGCTTTTAACTCTGTGTAGTCTCTCACTTCTAAGCTATATTGGTATAAGTCAAACCTCTTTTATCTTGTATACTAGATTTATATAAAAAATATGATAATTTCTACAATTTCATCGAAACATATTTCAATGAAACTAATTTGATGTTGTAGATGTTAATATTTTTTTAGTTAAATGCACCAGCAGCCCTCGAACTTTTAGCGACGTGCCACTTAGGTCCACGATCTCGAAAAAAAATATCAAAATCTACCTCCTGTAATTTGTTAAGCTATGCCAATTAGGTTCATGACCCCAGCGGAAGACTTGCAGCTGCCTTCGTCATACCCCAGCTTAGCCAGCGAAGAACTCGAAGAGGAGAGGAGGCGAGAAGAAGTGAATATGGGGGAGAAGAGGGCCCTCCATGCTTATTTCCAATGGCCTGACCGTTCTCACCCACTTCATAAGTGACACCGTGTCCACGGTATCACTGTCACATTCGATAAGAGTCTCCCACAGGGTTATAGACCTAATTGGCATGTCTTAATAAGTTATGGGTGTTAGATTTTGATTTTGTGACATCACGAATCTTTGTGGCATCTCGCTGCAAGTTCAAGGTTGGTGGTGTATTTAATTCTATTATATAAATTTGATTAAAGTTAGATTATTTGAACTAAAAAAACTAAAGTGCTGAGTAATTTGATCTAGCACCGAACTATCCACATAAATCTAAAAAGAAATATATGTGATTCCAACACCAGCCTCCCTCGTGCATGCTCGATGGTACCATTCTAACTATAGGTTTCAGGTTCAAGCCTCATGTACTTTGATTGGAAAATGTTTCGACATTGAAGTGTTACACTGTATTTTTAAAATATCAGTTGCATTCCAAATTCAAAGTTGTGGTGTTCGAGTTTAAAATCCTGATTCGTTTTAGTCATAAAAGTATCTCGTTTGGCTTCAGATGGTATTTAGCGCAACAAATAACGGGGAACCTTTGAGTTTTGAGCTGGACCCTTTCATTTTTGTGTCAAAAGGAAGTGGACCAGTAGACCGAAGGAGAGATCGTGAGTCTATTTTCTTAACTCACTTGACACGCCGTATTTCTGTTAACACTGACGATGCGGAAGCGTGAGTTTAAATCCTACCAACATGTTTGGAGTAATTTTGTCCACTAATTCTGCCCCCTTCAAAACAACAAATCTCCACCTGGCCGTGTTAAGCTCTACATGTTTCGTGCTGTGATTGGGGCAATTCTGATATCTGATGTGGCCTGCTGGATCATCCATCCACCTGAGCCCAAATTCCAGCCGCTTCTTGTTGGTCTTTCCGAGTTCTTCCTCCTCTTTTGGGGTGTTTAATTCCCAAAAAAAATTTTCATCAAAATTTTTCCCAAAGGAATCTTACATGCATGGAGTAGTAAACGTGTGTTAATGACAAAACCCATTCCATAACCCCAGGTAACTTTGCGAGACGAATCTAATGAGCCTAATTAGGCCGTGATTTGCAACAGTGATGCTACAGTAACCATCCGCTAAATATTCACTAATCATGGATTAATTACCATCATTAGATTCGTCTCGCGATTTTCATGCGAGATCTATAATTAGTTTTATTATTAGTCTACATTTAGTACTCTTAAATAATAAGATTCTCTTGCCAAATTTTTCACCAAATTTTTTTCACGAAACTGAATTGCTGATTGTTTTTATTTCCGGACTTGATTGCTGAAGCTGAGCTGGACTGACAGAGGGGTCGGTCCAGCCACACTCAGACACGTGCGTGCTGCCTCTCTTGCTCTCGCAACCATCAGTCTTCCTCGAGCTCCTCCGCCGACCACCAACCTCCTCCTCCCCCTCCCCCGCAGGCAGGCCCGCACGCGGTTTCCACTCGCTTCGTCCCCTGCAGGCAGATCGCCTCGACGCGCTCACCCTCAGGTCAACCACTCCTCCGCTCCCCTCTGCTCCTCCTTCCGTAGTACTTCACACTCGCCTGCCTCGCGCTTCAGATCTCCCCCTTCCAATCTCCGATCTCACTCTCGCCTTCTTGGCTTGTTTCCTGCCCCCCCAAAACAAACAGCGACCATGTCTTCGTCGGAGAACCCCACGGTGACCGACCGCGGCAGCAAGGACCGCCGCGACGACAAGCACGAGGACGGCGACAAGAAGGAGGGCGGCGGCGGCTTCATCGAGAAAGTGAAGGACTTCATCCACGACATCGGCGAGAAGATCGAGGAGGCCGTCGGCTTCGGCAAGCCCAGCGCCGACGTCTCCGGCATCCACATCCCGCACATCAGCCTCCACCGCGCGGACCTCGTCGTCGACGTGCTCATCAAGAACCCCAACCCCGTCCCCATCCCGCTCGTCGACATCGACTACCTCATCGACAGCGACGGCCGCAAGCTCGTCTCCGGCCTCATCCCCGACGCCGGCACCATCCACGCGCACGGCGAGGAGACCGTCAAGATCCCCGTCTCGCTCGTCTTCGACGACATCAAGAGCACCTACAAGGACATCCAGCCCGGCAGCATCATCCCCTACCTCGTCCGCGTCGTCCTCCTCGTCGACGTCCCCATCATCGGCCGGATCAAGATCCCGCTCGAGAAGTCCGGCGAGATCCCCGTCCCCTACAAGCCCGACGTCGACGTCGAGAAGATCAAGTTCCACCACTTCTCCTTCGAGGAGACCACCGCCACGCTGCACCTCAAGCTCGAGAACAAGAACGACTTCGACCTCGGCCTCAACATGCTCGACTACGAGATGTGGCTCGGCGACGACAGCATCGCCTCCGCCGAGCTCACGCAGAGCGCCAAGATCGAGAAGCAGGGGATCACCAGGATGCAGATCCCATTCAGCTTCAGGCCCAAGGACTTCGGATCCGCGGTCTGGGACATGATCAGGGGCAGGGGGACAGGCTACACCATCAAGGGCAAGATTGATGTCGATACTCCCTTTGGGAACATGAAGCTGCCAATAAGCAAAGAGGGCGGAACCACTCGCATCAAGAAGGACGATGACAACGACGACGACGATGACAACTGAAGTAGGCTCTGCTTGCTTCTGGTACTGCTGCTGATTGATTCCTCATCTTTGGTTCACCAGTTTAGTACTACTAGTCAGTATGCTTTGACTAACTAGAATGCCCATGGAAAAGAAATAGCTTTACCATAAGCATGAATCTTTTTAGTTCAATTTGAGGTGACTGCTGCTGATTGATTCATCATCTTTGTTTCACCAGTTTAGTACTACTAGTCATTACGCGTTGACGAACTATAGAATGCCCATGGAAAAGAATTAACTTTAGCATAAGCATGAATCTTTTTTAGGTGACCTGGTTTGGCAAGCTAAGTTTTCCAGTACATAATGCAATATCCGAACTTGCTAGGCCTTCAATTTCTGTCAACCCTGAATTCTGGTCGAAGATGGACTCCAGAAATAATCAGAACAATTGATTCCATTTAAGTCATGTAGCCTCTCCAAGTTTTTCCTTCATTAGTCAGAGATTTTGCAAGTACCTGTCTGAAATTTTGCGCGAGAAATTAGCCTAGAACGTAGTATACTAGTGCCTATGGCAGATATTCAGTACATGGTCACACACCAGTTTTTATGCTCTGATAAAAACGTTCAGACTATGCAGTTTGATTCAAGTAACTGCCTGCTTTTGATGAACTGAGAACTCTGTTCTATTCTAGAGACCAAACCATAACACAATCCATTTTAAATAAAAATGGAAGATGTAGCGCAGGCAGTTGCTGTCTACCGCACATGGGCCAAGTCATCCCGAATTTTAGGCGGTGGATGATGCAACTTTGGGTTTGCAATCCTGAAAGAAGTAGATTGGGTTGCCTAGGGTAGCTTTGCACACATCATCACTGCTGTTTCATGTGCAGAGATGCACACATCGTTCATCCTTGTGCCCTGGCACCTTGCTTAACCTCTTGCTTCTGAACCACCCTTGTTGCAGGCCTGAAGTGCAGCTGCTACCAAACACAGATGACAGTGAAGCGGAGAGGATGCTGTAACGGAGGTCGTCGTACACCTGATAAGTGATAACCTTAACGCTACTTGAGCTCTGCATTGAATTAGTTGTTTGTGGTGTCCTGTCGATCTGCATTGTCCGAACAACCTCGTCGTTGTGTTGTATGCTTCGCTCAGTGTGGACTCGTCTGTGCTGTGAATTCCTTCTCCAAACTTTATGGTTGGAACATGAATAATAAGATCCCATCACCCCTGGTTCTTTGTGGGGGCTGGTTGGGGAGTGTTCTTCGGATCCTGAAATGCTGTGCTGCTGTGATTGTCTAGAACAGAGTTGCCCTAATATTCCAAAATACGTAGTGTCCGTATTATTTGACTGTTCGTTCAGACCTACATGCCATGTCGCCTTGTTGGCGCCGCTATCCTTCCTCGAGGCCTACATGCCATGTACC
>CM014278.1:67043011-67070241 GCA_004135705.1 Alloteropsis semialata | reverse complement strand
TGACTGCAGCCCCAAAAGAAAACCAGGTTCCTTTAACTTTTACATGATGTTAGCATAATCGTGATGCTCTTCCCGTAACAGCCTTTGTGCTCGCATCGAGCTTGCTCCATCAGCTGTCAATGGATCCAATGTTAGTGGATGTTCACAAACAAATGCACTTATGTACACATGTTCTGTTCCTCCTCTCTTGTCAACCATCACTGTCCAACAGTTAGTGATCACTTCTTTCTCCGCTCTTTTTCTTCAAGCTTATTCCTGAGACCTTTTAATGCATGTACTACTTTTGGGTTCAGCTTGTGCTGCAAAAGTTTTCCTTGCAACGACGTTGATCTGTCAATTTTAAAATCAAGTAGCTTGGATCAGGACCTTCAGAATTCACAAACCAAATTTGGTGCTGTTGTTTCTGCAGCTCAACAATTAGGTACATCAAGTTGTCTCTTTGACGTCCAAAGCAAATTTTCTGGAAGAAAAGATGTACGCCACCACTAGTAAAGATGTAACTTAGACCTGGTTTCCTTCAGCTCTAGATCAAGTTCCTTCTCCGATTCTTTTATCTGCGGAGCCACAGGGGGAAAAAGATTTGCTGTTATTCAATGATTGTTGGAGAAATTTATATCCATGAAATGCAAAATATTCAGAACTAACCTCTTTGACCAATCTTTTAGAGGTCCAAATAAGAGCACCCTACATATTATACAATAAGCACTGCATTTTAATCTTCAGAATAAAACATGTGAATACAGGGTGAAAAATAGAGTAGCAAAAAGTCGTCTTATATGCTGTAAGCATAAACTTTCAACTGCCCTCCATGATTCATGTTGTTCTGATTGATAATTTCCTCACAAACGTAAACACACTTACCTTATCTACCATATTCAAATTAGCTTGCCTTAATCCCTTCCATTTCCTATTCCTTTCCAAGGCTATCATTAGTTTTGAAATAAGACAATCAGGCCTAATGTTTTCCAGGAAAAGAAGTAACGAAAACTTTTTGATGGTTAAATACTGAAATGTGCAATATGCATTCCGATGACACTTCCGTAACAACTGTGGCAGAACTTAATAACAAAAGTACACGAGTAGGCACATAAACAAGTGCATAAAAGGTCTAGTGGTTGGTAGAGATGAATAAAACAGTGCTTATCCTGTGAAGGGAGAGAACATACTTCTCCATGTGCTAACTGTTGCTCCAATGCATCGGATGTTACTACCCATACTTTCGGGCAACCATCTGCCACCAAAGCTTCAACCTACATAGGTGGAAGAACCAACAAGTAGCCAAGTGCTCAGTAACGTTAAGTTATTGTGTGTTTTATTTGTGTTATCTGATATGAATTCATTTCAAGTCCATTTGCTTCAAAAAACACTTGCCCACGTCCCACGTGAAATTCTAGTGCCAACACTAATATAGTCACAAAAAATACACCTCTCTATGATATGGCAACAACATACATTACTTTAGGCCAGCAAAATCTATTAACTGTACTTCTTTCCTGACCCCCTTTTGAAGAATGCCAGACAGTTGGGCATGACATAGACAGGATGAAGATGTACCACCATGAACTCCCTGCAAGCTGGAACTGACTCGTATACTTTCCAATATTTTTACTTCATGCATGCCTCATACTGTCATACATTAGGGCAGTTTTTCCTTAATTATGAACAGGTGAGTGGCGTTATAATTCTATACAAGGAACTCTAGGCAATGCTTTGGATATGCAATTCCAAAATGTACCTCCTTCTCAATCCAAGAATCAGCAGATAAGTCGCCAGAATATACAACATCAACCCTGTTCGATGAGAAAAAGTTTCCTTGTTAGGCTTTCCCTAACAGCCGCCTATGTAAACCTTATGGAAATATTGAACCTCCATTTGTTTTATCAGTCAGGTCTGCTTGAAAGGTATCAATATCTAGTGAAAAGAAAAAAAAATAGCACCAAAAGTCAGTTTACACTTTACAATAGTATCTTACCCTTTATATGTTTCCTTGTGTGTAGAAAGCCCTGAATTAGCGGCATCAAATACCACTACAACTTTTACCTCTGCAAGTATCATTGTGACAAATGATATGAATACCTGTAAAAGTTTGCATTGCTATCGAGGAAACTAAATTGCTGAGTTAATCAAGGGGAAATGGTATCACAATTGATAGGTAAAACATAACCTGATAGCATTATACTCCGAATTTGGCTAGCTATATTCATCCTGAGTTGTAACTAAATTCCCTATAAATAATAGCATACTAAGTAGTAAAATTGCGTATCAGCTTTGATTTATTGCTTCAGTAGGCAGCATAAAAGGGACCTTTTTTTCTATTGAGAAATCATAACTGGGACATTTTGAATTGTTTTAACGGATCTAATCTGCTGGCTCAGACCTCTTACTGCACTGAAAGATACCAGCTCATCGATGAGCATTTGTCTAGCAATTTCTTGTCTCCCATTCATGAAATCCTTCTTAAGCTTTCCCCAGTAGCCACATACATTGTAGCCGTCCACAAGAATAACCGGTGAAGCAATTTCCAAACCCTCATTTGTCCTAGATTAAATGAAAACGCAAATTCAGCAACTAATAATGCTCAATTTGAATCACCACTAAAAAGAAGAAGTGATGTCTTGGATATGAAAGGAAGGACAAGCCTGACAATTGAAGGGTGGAAGAAGGGTCCTCGTATATGTCTGTGTCATCAGGAAGCACTTCTTTCAGTACTTTCTTTTTCCGGTACCTTGTAGCAGGCTGAGGTCCACTAGTTTGCCTCCTTTCATACTCCTGACAACAAAGGTTTAACTAGTTGTAACAACTAACACTTGTTGTGCTTTAATCTGAAAATGATGCACTGCACTATAGAGTAGGACTGGTGTGAGTCTGAAACATATCTGACTACAAAAGCACTATATGCATATGCATCCAATAATCAGATCCCATGTCGATCTGTAAATGTAAAAGTAAATCTTCCATGCTTTGGGTGCAGCATTATGTTGATGTTGGTCAATGCATTTTTCCTCTGATGAATTTATACAGTGGTCAATACATTTAAGTGTTTAGTTGCACATATTTTGCATAAAGTTTATGCATTGGGAACCGTGTCAGTTCATTTCTTCTCTCTGTGCACGTGGCCCAATGCATAAACTTTTCACCCTTTTCACCCATCTAAACACCCCCTAATTTAACCCCCGGAGATACATAGGACAATGCTGGAAGCTGGTTCTAACTGAATGCAGGAAACGATTACCTTCCAAAATTTCAGAATCCTCAAGCTCTGCTTAACATTAGATGTAATCCTAGGAGGGCGTGTCACCTACAAATAAGAGACAGCATGTAAGGATGCTCCAACCGTACTCCGGAACTGTTACAGATTGCAGAAATGCCGCCTCAAAGATAAAAAAAACTCTCAATGTGTTCATAATCCTAAAATGCAATGACTTAAGAACTGTTACAAGATCACCACATCAACATTTTTCCGGAAGACTTATCCCATTAATGCATGAGGCCCTCAAAAACAACAGAACATGAGCAAATACAAGTGGCCCTCCTTATTTCCTGATGATTGATAGACAAACAAGTTCTCCCGAACTCTCATCGTATTACCAGCACGAATTTCCTTCCCTTTTTATCTCACTTCCCATGTTCGCAGCAACTAGCAAAATAAAATCAATCAGCAAGGAGCCCCTGAGTCTATGCAGCAACGAACGATTCGATTCTACATACCGCTCCGCTGCATCGCTCCATGCCAAGATATTGCCCCAAATTCGATGCTACATAATTCAAATTAGCTGGAAGGGGATCGAGCTGACCTTGTTGCTGCCCGCGGAGGCGCCGCCCCGGATGCCCTTACTGTTGCCGTTGCCCTTGGCCATCGCCACCACGGTGGCGGACGCGGAGTAGGCGGCCGAGCCCACCATCCCGCTCGCCGCGCACGCTGGTCCCTGCCCGCCACCTCCTTCCCTCTGTTAG
Source organism: Alloteropsis semialata (assembly GCA_004135705.1). Classification (NCBI taxonomy): domain Eukaryota; kingdom Viridiplantae; phylum Streptophyta; class Magnoliopsida; order Poales; family Poaceae; genus Alloteropsis; species Alloteropsis semialata. The sequence goes on along the minus strand of CM014278.1, from coordinate 67,066,287 downwards.
CCTGACGCCCGCGGCGCGACTGCGCGAGCGTGACGAGTGGTGGAGAGTGAACTGCAGTTGCCCGCGCAGGAGAGCGAGAGGGGCGGGCGGGTCCGCCGCCGCCACGAGAACGGGTGGCCCGGCTGGCGCGGCGCGTGCTTCCGTCGCCCGTATGACGAAGGCGAATTCTGACAAACCCGCCTTCCCCGTGGCATGATCGAATTGCTCTGGTCTGGCTGACGAGGCGTTGTCTTTTTCCTGTTCATGCATGATGTAGCTCCTGCCCGTTTTTTGTGTGTGTATTTTGGTTGACTCTCTCTCTCTCTCTCTCTCTCTATCTCTCTCTCTCTCTGAGGGGACGTGTAGGCCAGTATTTTACATGGGAGGTGCAGTTTGCGAGAAGCCGGCCAATGCAACTTGGGTGGCTGTCGTTGAAAGCGTGTCAGTTGAATTCTTCTCCGCTCAACTTCCACTGACTGGTATGCGCTTAACAACCTTTGATCCAACCATACAACGGCGCAAGAGGTTTTGTTTGTGGTCAATCAGACTATAATTGAAGGGATTAAGTTAATGATGATAATGCGTTCGTGATTGGAACGGTTCCAAAATCATCTTCCCCAGCTCAGCATCCAGCGCTGGTGCATCAGTGTATCCTTTGATAGGAATGTCGCCAAATTGTGCCTTTGTTATGGAATCTTTATCCTTTTGCTACTGGGCTATGGCTAGATGCACACCCAAATCTCCCCACACCTCCCTGCCTTCCTATCTATACCTGTGGATCGGATCAGTGGATGGACCATGGACGCCAAAGCAAGAGAAAATCATGTGAATTTGAGTATTCATTTCATCTTACCTTGATTGTCTATCTTGTTTATCGACTAACCTACCCACAAAGGGCTATTAAGCACTACTAGAATAAAAGGTGTTTGATAGTTACTTGTCTCTTTTTTTTCTAGTAATAATTCCCAGTACGGTAACAAATGCTATATACCCATTTTTTCGCAACACATCCGGCATTTTCTTTTTCATCTCATCATGGTTGATTTGTATATTTTTCATGTTGTTCTAGTTAATAATCTTAAAATTTACCCATTTGCCCCAGGTTTGAACAAGATGCACAGACACAATCAGCGGTAGAAATGAGCCAAAAGATGTGGCCCAAGGTGCAGGCGTGGTGTAACCGTACCATTTTTTTCTCCTACGCACTTCTTCCATTCGAGAGCTAAAACTAAAACCAGAGCTAGCTGCTAGCATAGCAAGCAAGCCGCCAAAGAAAGAAGAAGACGCAGCCTGAGCCCAGGCGAGAGGAGCCAGAGGAGAAAACAAACAGCGAGGCAGGCGAAGCTTGCGAGGGAGCTGTAGGCAGGCAGGCAGCCAGTTGGGCGCGCGCAACCAAGTCGAGGAGGAGCAGAGAACAAGGGGAGGTTGCGATCGATCGATCGATCGATCGGCGATGTCGGGGCGGCGGCCGGCGGCGTGGGAGCAGGCCGGGGACGAGTACGACTACCTGTTCAAGGTGGTGCTGATCGGGGACTCGGGCGTGGGCAAGTCCAACCTCCTCTCCCGCTTCACCCGCAACACCTTCTCCCTCGACTCCAAGTCCACCATCGGCGTCGAGTTCGCCACTCGCACCATCCAGGTATGTGCCCGCCCCGCTAGCCCTTGCAGCCATGCCCGCCGCCGCTTCCCGCTCCGCGATCGAACGCGCATATCAGGGCATTGACCTTCGCCTCCACTTCTCTGCTTGTTTGACCTTGACAGAGCTGGAGGCTGGAGCCGCTGCTTTGCCGTACTGTTCACCCAAATTTCGTTTGATCCAAACAGAGCCCAGGCCTGTTTGCAGATCACAGTGATTTCCTCACTGCAGTCTTCGTTCTTGTTCGGGTGCAACTGCTTGTCCATATAGAAAGAAAAAACCAGTTGGATTGGTACTATTACCCAAAGCAGAATCCATTAGGCCAGCTGTGTGTCTTTCAGGCTGGGTAGGGGCGTCAGTTCTTGTCATGGTACCGTTTGGTCGATGTGTGCAAAAATTCGTTTGCAGGAGACCTGACCAAGCTTGGATTGGAGCTGAGATGGATCAATTTCAGTGCCATGGCATACAACCTGGCCAGGCTTTGGCTATACCTTGCTATATGCAATGCAGTTTGAGGGATGGTCTCTGTGTAACACAATCGCCAAATGTCACTGATCTATGGATACTCCGATGTTAGATAATGCAACCTGTTTGGACTGGCCATGTCAACTGAATCCTTCAAACAGGTTGCTAACTAGTAACTAGTGTTACTTCTAATCCGGGAGGTAGGTATAAGTATGGCGACTAACTAAAACTTCAGTAACAGCCAAAATTCGATCCATTAGCTAGACAGTTTTCAGCACGAGATCGATTTGATTTCAGAGGTCAGCAAATTAAGCACGCTGTGCACCTAACCTGCGTCTGCACTTTCCTGAAGACGAATTAATACAGGGTCACTGTTACCATAGCACACATCTCGTGTTTCTATTTTTCTCATCAGAGTTTCATAGCCATGTTTAATTGCTTCCTTGGTGCATGCAATCCATGGATCAGGTGGAAGGGAAGACGATCAAGGCGCAGATCTGGGACACGGCCGGGCAGGAGCGGTACCGGGCGATCACGAGCGCCTACTACCGCGGCGCCGTGGGCGCGCTCCTGGTCTACGACGTCACCAAGGCCGCCACGTTCGAGAACGTGAGGCGGTGGCTCAAGGAGCTCCGCGACCACGCCGACGCCAACACCGTGGTGATGCTCATCGGCAACAAGACCGACCTCGCCCACCTCCGCGCCGTCGCGCAGGGGGACGCCGCCGCGTTCGCGGAGCGGGAAGGCCTGTCGTTCGTCGAGACCTCGGCGCTGGACGCCACCAACGTCGACAGGGCGTTCGAGACCGCGCTCGCGGAGATCTACCGGATCGTCAGCAAGAAGGCGCTGGCGTCCGACGAGACCGCGTCGGGTGCCGGCGCTGTCGGGGAGGGGCAGTCGATTCAGGTGTCGGCCGGCGACTCCGGCGGGCTCACGACGAGATGCTGCGCTTTCTAGCCACCATGCTCAGCTGGCATGCTAGGGATCACCAAGAACGTCGTCTAAATATGTGTAGCTGCCAAAAATTGATGTTGCACAACAAAATTAAAATATATTTTTCCAGAAGGGTTATACGGCTTATATCTGAATTTCATTACAAAGATCGACAATGAAATTACAGCAGTTCAACCAGATTCGAGACAAAATTAAAATATATAACAGATGACTTGCATTGCATAATCGAATTGCTATGGCCGACGAGGCATTGACTTTTCCTGTGCATGCTTTCTGGCTTGGTAGTGATCAACTGATCATCATTCATCACATCGTTTTGGCAGTCTGTTTTGTTCCTAGAGCTTGATAGGGATGTCATGAGGTAGCATGATTACTTATTAGATCAACATGCAATCTAGGCATCGTTCTATCGGTCCTAGCTACAAGCCTACAATGGTATCGATCAGCAGGACTGCAGGAGTATTGATGCTAGCATCTCTTTCTAAGTCGCGGGTCAATTCAAAGAGTCTCAAGGGGTGAATTCAAAAAGAAAGCACATCTTTCTAAGTCAGATTTGCTATGTACGCGAAATGGTAAAAAAGCTACATGTGAAAACATAGGTCGTGGTTCAAATCCTACACACTGCATGTGCTCACTGTGTCGGTTGTTTAGCATATTGGGCCTAGGATTGGATTGCGAGTAGTGGCACAGGTCTGCCTCTAGTTGAGTTTGGGCCTAGGATTGGATTGTGGGTGGTGGCCGAGATCTGCCCCTGGTTGCAACGCACGCCACAGGGCGTACATGTGGCACAAGTTGATCGACTAGCGGGCGGGGCGTGCCAGCTGCCGCTTGCCAGGGCCTAGAGAGAGAGTTGAAGAGGCGTGCTGTTATGTGTGGGTGACGCCGCGCCGCTCTCTATATAAAGACGCCGCTCGTGGCCCTATTCCTCTTCCTCTCTAGCCTCTGCTATCCCCACAACCAACTCCTTCTCTCTCGTTCTTATGGAAAAGGTGAGATCACCTCGCCAAAACCTCTCAACCCTCTCTCCCCCTCTATGCCAAAGAGATCTAGATTTTTTTTCTGCTTTGATGCTTGCACTTATTTTGAGTCTGTCCTCGGCCTCTCCTTCCACTCTCTCTGCCGATGAGATGTGGGTTTTTTTTCTCTGCTTCGATGCTGGCTACTACTGATTTTGAGTTCGTCGATCCATGTTTGCTGGGGTTTTTTTTCCCCTCTAGCCGCTGCTGTCAGTTTTTTGGCGACTAGTCTGCTCTCTAATTGTTGCATTCGCTTGTGTTCCAGACAGTCTCTGCGACGATGCCACGTGGGAGGAGCGTGTCGGCTCCAAGCGGCAGACGCATCAGGCGCATCAAGAGTGCAGCGTACGAGACAAGTTTGATGACGTGTTGGGATCAAAGCAAGTAGAGAGGTGTGCTGCGTGTGGGTGGATCCCATTGCTTTTATATAAGCTACTGCCTCATCGCCTTTTTGCCCAATTAATCATAAATAAGCACTGACTAAGTCAAATAATCATAATTCTAACTAATTCTTTATAGACAATAACAAACTTTATGTTACCAATTGCCCAATTAAATTTATCTTGGAAATTATTTTTTAGCATATTACTTATTTGGTGTAATTTCCTTGATATTATGGTGTATAAATTAGGTAAATCCAATATAGTTTGACTTATGATAAAACTAGAATAATTATCTTATTATTTGAAAGAAGAGAGTCTGATTTTATTTTTATTTTTCACTAAGACGTGAATACAAGAAAAACACTAAAGTTGGGGGAACCTTCGTCTATGCACCTAATGTTACTTAGTCCATTCTTAATTTGCTAATTGTTATGATTTTATATTTATTTTATTCACAAATAGTGCATACATGAAAACACATAAGTTAGGCAAATATAATTTATTGATGGACCAAAAGGATTTACACTATGCCGCCATGAGGGATATGGTGTTACAAATTTAGAGGGCATTACATCAGGTTGTGAATTGACACAAGAACACTAACAAAGTAAGCAAAGACTTTTTTTTAGCGTAAGCAAAGGCTTGAGAAGATGAGGCATCCTATAAAGAACACTAAGAAAGCAAGCAGGACATTGCTATGGTACTTTGAAACGATTGTGTACCATCCATTTAGTTAGATCTGGATGGCTATAAAATATGGTGAGTAGAGAAAATATCTTTCTATTAGATCTAACTTGCATGTATATGTGATCTGATTTAGGTGCCTGATCTAAAATGACACGTGTATGGGATGTAATATTCTTTCTCCGTAATACTTTTCTTGTAATGTAAAAAAAAAGTGTCCCCGACCTGATTTCTTGTGATATAAAGGAACGCGAAACGGAAACTCATTCTTTTTGCAACATGAACAAATAGTGATCCAATCCCTAGCGTTAATTTGTTATGTACATGACAAAAACAAACATGTCCTAACGTGTTTTTTTGCGTAATGTTTTTAACGTGAACAAAGGCAAACAATCGATCTAGTCTCTCGGAGATGCTCCTAGGGGTAGAATTTGAGTGCATGTATTCATAAGGATGAGTGTGCGTGTGTGTGAGCGTCTATGTTTATACTGGTGTTTCAAAAAAAAAAGACAAACATGCGAGGTATGTGACAACTTTAAAAAAACTGCGTGACCATAACGGATGTTTAATTAAAAGTTTCGTTTGTATCATTGGCAGATTATGTCTAATGTGACATGTGGGCGACAAATGGAAAGAAAGAAAGATGTACATAACCCTAATAATTTTATAATATATAGTACTCCCTCCGTTCCAAATTTGAATTCGTTTAATTTCTTTATCCCAAATTTGATCGCTCGTCTTATTCAAAAATTTGTACAAACATTCCCTCAAATGCTCAGGTTCCCTCACAATTCAAGTGAAAACAAGGAGGGAAGCAAAAGACAAAGGGCAAAAAAGACTTTTTATAGTAGTATCGTACCATCATGGATCCACACGTCATCAAAGGACAAGTTTTGACCCAAAAATAGAACTTTAGAGACTATAATGGTCAATTTGAAAGTTGAGAAATGAACTTGACCATCAGAACAGAGTCGAGGGACCACAGTACCTATTTATCTTTAAAAATCTATGTTGAAAACACGATTAATTTGCTCCCCGCTAGTGCATGCATCTATGTTTTCTTTCCTTTTCAAGAATTTTGGAGACTTACAGATGTTGATATTTATACCGGATTATAGTATCAGTATGCCAGCTTTTGCGAGCTTGTGGCGTAATACATGACTGATCGTGTGGCTATGCATCTTCCCATGGGCAAAACACGATTTCAACTGGGAGGAGCCAGCCCCAGGAAAACTTTGCTGCTTGATAATCAGAACAGCAACTATGGGGCACGTCACGTATGCACAAGAGCTAGTAGAAGAGTGACACAAGTACCAAGGCAAGGAGGGCGCCACGGCTAGCCGGTCTGCAGGCCTGCAGGAAGCGGCCAAGGCGTGCCTCCTGGCCGACGTGCGCATGGCGGCACGCCCTCGCAGCTGCCCTCCATGCACGCCAGCACCCGTCTCTCTCCTCCTCCATCCTCTGTTGTCCTTATCACCAGGACAGGAGATCCACAAACACAAGTCGTCCTCGTCCTCGGTTCGTCTTGTCTGAACTGGGCAGAAGACAGTAAATTCAGTTTCAGACAGAAACACACAACAGATTGCGGTGTGCCGTGCAGTGTGTGTATAAACAGTAAACAGATTGAGGGAGGGAGGGAGGAGAGATCGAGGAATAAGGTAGCAGATGGAACAGGTGGTGAACGCGGTGATGGACCTGGTGGTGCCACCGGCGAGCATGGTGATGCTGGCGTTCGCGTGGCCGACGCTGTCCTTCCTGCGCGGCGTCGAGTGGGTGCTCAAGACCCTCACCAAGGAGGACATGCTCGGCAAGGTCGTCGTCATCACCGGCGCCTCCTCCGCCATCGGCGAGGTACGATACGACGGCATTTCGTTTAGTTTTCGTCCCAACAACAACAACAACTACTACTGATATAATTAAGCATGCATGCAGCAAATCGCGTACGAGTACGCGAGGCGGAACGCGAACCTGGTGCTGGTGGCGCGGCGGGAGCACCGGCTGTTCGGGATACGCGACAACGCGCGACTGCTGGGCGCCGGGCAGGTCCTCGTCATCGCCGCCGACGTCGTCAAGGAGGACGACTGCCGGAGGCTCGTCAGCGACACCGTCACCTACTTCGGGCAGCGTGAGTCCCGGCCCCCATTTCCGATCCGCTGCAAAACCGAAATCCCATTTCTTCTTCTGACAAATCAAAAAGACACTGAATTGGCAGTGAACCACCTGGTGAACACCGTGAGCTTGGGCCACGATTTCAACTTCGAGGAGGCCGGGGACACCACTGCTTTCCCCCACCTCATGGTACGCATGCCCCTATATATGAATCAAATGTTGTCCAAGCATTCAAGCATGTCAGAACTCGGAACTGATGGTGATCAGAGAAAGAACAGAAGATGCGTGTTTTTTGTGATCTTGATCGACTCTGAAAATAATTTCTGCGCACCCACTGAATTTCATCTCCTGAACCGAACAGGACATCAACTTCTGGGGAAACGTTTATCCGACCTACGCCGCGCTTCCTTACCTGCGGCGGAGCCACGGCCGCGTCGTCGTCAACGCGTCCGTCGAGAGCTGGCTGCCCATGCCCAGGATGAGCCTCTACTCTGTAAGAACATCTGCAGCTCTGAAGTCTGAACTCGTCTTGCTCGTTGCCATTAATTTGCCGCACCGAAGCGAACTGAACAATCGATTTGTGACGTGGCAGGCGGCGAAAGCCGCGGTGGTGGACTTCTACGAGACGCTCCGGTACGAGGTGAAGGACGAGGTGGGCGTGACGGTGGCGACGCACGGCTGGGTCGGCGGCGACGCCGGCGGCGGCAAGTTCACGCTGGAGGAAGGCGCGGCGGAGATGCAGTGGAAGGAGGAGCGGGGGGCGACGCTGTCGGGAGGGCACGTGGAGGCGTACGCGCGGGCGCTGGTGGCCGGCGCCTGCCGCGGCGACGCCTACGTCAAGCGCCCCAGCTGGTACGACGTCTTCCTCGTTTTCCGCGTCTTCGCGCCCGACGTCCTCGCCTGGACCTTCCGCCTCCTGCTGTCCACGCCCGGCGCCGCCCAGACCACCACTGCCGCCGCCCGTCGCCCGCCTCCCGCCGCGCTGCCGGCCCCGCCGGTCCGGCCGTTGCTCGAGTACCCGGCGCCTCGAAGGCCGGCCGCCCAGCTGCAGAAGCTGGAATGAGACAAAGCTAGGCTTGGTATGGTCCAGAGGCCAGAGTGTGAACGATGGCGTCCATATTTTGCTGCGCTCTCTGGCAATGCCATTGCATTTGCATCATTGCATGTCTATGTACCAGCTATGAACTGATTTTCGGTGCATCTCGAATAAATTGCTGGACGTGTATGGAACTATGGATGTAACGCTGGTAAATTGTAGAGTTGTAGATTCTCCGACAAACAGTGGTCGTGCCGGAGTGGTTATCGGGCATGACTAGAAATCATGTGGGCTTTGCCCGCGCAGGTTCGAATCCTGCCGACCACGTTTTTGAACAGTTTCGCAACTTTTTGTTTTACATCTTTTTGGAATTTCTTCTTCGTTTTTGAACAGTTATACAACTTTTTATTTACAGTTTTTGGAATTTCTTCTTCTTTTTGCCTGCTATCACCATTTGAAACTTTTTTTTTACAGTTTTTGGATTTGTTGTTTTTTTTTGGGGCCTGCTATCCCCATTCGCAATTTTTTTTGTTCTTTTCTTTGGGCCCCTGCTAACTATCGTTCCTTCATATATCATCTGTATACACAAGCTGCTCGGATTACTAGCTCAACCTGAAGCACATACAAAACAAGAGAGAGAGAGAGAGAGATCCCTCATGCCTACCGGCTACCACTCATACTAGAGCTGGAAGACCCATGATATAAGCTTTGTTCAAATACTGAAATACATCAGCTCTCAAACCAAACGGGAACTACATGAAACTTCCCACATCCTACTGTATCCTTCGATTTTCTACAGAGTCTTCATACAAACTCTTCATCTTCATCAGCATAATGTCTGAGTGAGTTTGATCAAGCGTTCTGAGCACAACACGGCATAACCACACATTTCCAGGCGAGCTCCCCCAGTATGCATCTACAACATGCAAAATATGTGTGTTACATGCTTGCACCCTTCTCAACAGAAACAATTCCCAAACCTCAAGGCTCAATACTAACTACAGAACTTTGGGAATCAACAAGCATAGTTGCACAGCATGATGACCTTCAGAATTTTCCCAGCCAATGTTACTCATCAGCATCGCCACCTTCCCCAGCAGTGACTTTCTAGACTTCATTTTAGGTTAGAATTCACATTCTTCACTGCAGGGGGCCCACAGAGCCAAAACTGTAAGACACCCGGTGGCAGTTTGTACACCGTTTATAAGTTGATGACTCAGGCAATATGTTGTGTAATGGTCAATTTTCAGTTTAGCAGAACTGATGTCGGAAGACCCATCCAGGAGATAACAAGAATCGCCAACCGAAATGTTAAGTCATGAACTAACCATGCCCAAGTACAGTACAGGTCATGTTACAGACAGTAGCGGCAGGCTGAGGAACAAGACAGCAAAAGCAGCACTTGTGACCTGCGCTGACAAAGGAACATACCAGAAAACATCAGAACTGCACAGGGATTGCAGAAAAGACTGCTCTCAGGTGTCTGAAAAGACAGACAGACATGCCAAAGATGATCATACCTGTATTGCATTGGACTTGCTCGAGCCTTCCTTAAATCCATCGACTGTAAGACCTTGCTCTTTGTCTTACAAGACTGTAACCAACGAAACACGGTTGCAGTTGCACATATGTTTCCTCCACTGTACAAGTGCAAGAGTAATGGGGACCTGGAGTTTATGATTGATACCATCATCTTTACTTCTCTAGTCAGCATCTTCACATCACTTCATGAATCATCTACTGAACTAAGGAGCTGTTCCTCATCTATGGATAACTTTTTTAAAGCTTTAGACAGCAATGTATATCTGGTGACAACTTGCCTATACAGGTCATGCAAATGCTTGACTTCCCCTGGACTCAAACTTTCGGTTTCTGAGTCCATGAAAGGGAATCTGGAGCCTGTCAAGAATCAATTTGAACATTATGATTATGGAATGGAACAATATCAAACAGAACTGAACTGAAACCCCCAAAATTGATTGGGGTGCACAATAACCATTTAAAGGGAAATCTGAACGCTGTGCAGTGTATTGTAGTTTAAAGAATGAGCTAAAACCATTTTGTGCTAGTTGTTAGGTAAAATGATTCTTGGACAAGACCACAAGAAAAACACATTATATGTGATGGCAAAAATAGACTGGTTTGTGAATTGAAAACTGAAACGCAAATCCATGCTCAAACAAACTCCTTAAAATAAACAAATTGTATTAGTGAGCAAACCTGCTAGATCAGTTTCTTCATGTGCCCTTGCAGATGTGGGAAGCCCCTGTGAGCTACTAGGGCTAGCAACAGATGTTTGAGTTGCCTGTCTTGCCGATTCCATATGCTTCTGAAACTCACTTTCCTCCATTGATAGAGAGCGAGCATTAACGTCTATTATAAACATCTTTGCTGAAATGAGGTTTGTCAGATAATATTCGACTTCTGAAATTAGCTTCGTTTCCCTTCTAAAGAGCTGAACAAACTTTAGATTTGAGTGCAGCTGAGGAGGATTGGCCTACATCAATTTTTCAGAAAGATTCTCAGTTGGAATCAACTAGTGAGAAGAAATAGCAAGAATAAACAGTTGCCAAGAGGAGCTTGCCTTGATAGTAATATAGATAAGAATAGGAAGGAACTCATCAGCCCCAGATAGTGTACGGTCATTTGACATTGATATGTTCAGAAGCAAGTTATTGATGACTTGACAACAGCTCATGATGCATAGAAGCTTCTCACGTGGCGCTTTGAAGGAATTTATCTTTTGCAACTCTTTCACTGCAAGCTAGAGTGGATGTGCAGCCAAAGAATGGTCATAATTAGCATGGCCTTTGGTTGTACCATTGGAATGATTTCTTTCATGTGAATTTTGGATAGTTAAAACTTTTGATGGCCAGTTGAATATTACATAATTACACCAAGCTACCTTTACAATGAGAACACTATTGACAACAGAAAAAGATAGAGCCAGAGATTTTACAGTTGACACCCTTTTCAATATTGGAGCTAGTATATATCCAAGTAAATACTATTTTGAGGCTTCATTTCGATCAACATATAAAGCTATCCAAATACATAGTGGCATACATTGATTATCCCCATCGTTACAATGAGATTGCATTGTGAAAGTTTAAAGCAGAATGGATTACCAGCCAGGATGCCTCATTATGCAGAACCTTAGGTATATCCAAGTGATGAGGCTTAACAAACTGCTGCAGTAGACCAATCTTCTCTGAGATCTCCACGTCGGTAATGGCATCCTCTGCGGAGGTCCCAAACGTGCGGTCGAACAATTTCGTCATGATGTACTTCTCAAGGCCCTAATGCACAAGATCTCATCAGGGCGTCTCAATGCCAAATGAGTCAATACAGATAGCATCGGCGAAAGCAGGGCAAGAACAAAAAATACAATAAGGCTTCACCTCGAGCGCGTGGTCGATTTCCTGGCTGGTGGCGTTGGCCCAGAGCGGGTGGTCCCTGATGGCGCTCTCCATCTCAGTGAGGAAGGCCTGGACCTTGCTTCCATCCTCCTCGGCGTTCGGCTCGTGGAAGGAGAAGGACACGAGGAAGCTAAGGGCGCGAAGTTAACCGCAGGTAGGTTAGATCCATGGGAAGCAAGCGTGTTCTAGTATCTATTCATCTAGATTGATTGATTCAAGCTACGATTTTTCGTCGGAGTGGCCCCTGGTCGGAGTACGGGCGGGGAAGGGGTGACTGACCTCTTGATCGAACGAAAGAGATCGGCGGCGGCGGGGCGGCGCATGCGGTCGAGGAAGTCGTAGAAGTCCGGACGCGACGCCGCCGACGTGGGGCTCTCCATCTCAACTTCGCACGCCGCCGCCTGCGCTTGCCTCGTGGTGTCCGCGTGCGCGTCGGCCGATTCGTCTGACCAGTCGGTTGTTCACAACTACAATGAGGTGCAGCCGTGTGCGCGGCCGGGCTCCGGGTTGGATTCCACTTCCAGCTTCCTCTGCTAGCACAGTGCTGTCCCCAACAGGACGGGAGGATCCGCACGGCGATTTCGTCGCCTCGATCTCGCGATTGCTAGCAGAATTGGATCAGGTTGCAGAAGAAGCGAGTAGTACATATGCTCTACTCTATTCCGAAAAGGAAAGGGCAGGGAAGAAGAGAGAGCAGCACTTGTCAGACAGAAACAGTTTTTGCATCCTTTTTTTTCTTTCAGAAATCAGAACACTCCAATGATAAGACCAGAAACTCAGTTTCACAAATTATGGGTTGATTCTCCACACAACAGTCAAGAACACAGACGTTGCTATCCATCTACAATCCTACATACATCCTATAGAAAAACAATCTTCTGGCAACACCTGAACTGATGCCCCTATGGGGGAAAATGATATGGAAGCATCCATCTCAGCAGTTGGGGAACTCCTCCAAGCCCTCGGATGCTCAAACGATTGAGTCAGTCTTAGCAAATATAACTTGCTTGTTACATGTGCTTGCCCTCATTAAAACTGTGAATGCCCAAGTTCATGGGCATGGGCACATTTTCCATGCAAGCTGCATCACATTGTCGTCGATGTATGGGCGCAAATCCCACATCAGGCAATATCCCTCAAGCTCTGATGACGATGTTTTAAGGGATAATGCACTGACAATCTTTTCCTGAAGGGTAAGGCAAATCTTTGTTAATCAAAAGGGTGCAAGAAACTGATGGTGAACACTGCAAGCATAAAAGCAAAATGAACACTCTGACACATGGACACAAACTACCTGCATCGTATAGTCAAGCTTCAACATGTTATGAACAATGACCATCACTGTAACGAATGATACATCGTTGTCCAATTGATCTCCACTTTTATCCTCCTGTAGTGTAGAAACATCCTGCTACACAGTTTCTATTTCACTTCATCATTGCAAACAGCAAGCTTTTCTATGATGAACAGAACACTGAAAGTAAGGGAATAGAGAAAAGAATGTTGGGACATAAACTTCCTACCTCCATGATGCAAGATTCAGTAGTCAGCTTGTTGTCGATGCTATGACTGTCTGAAACATTCAGAGCTCTTAAACTGGCCGTTAATGTGATGCCATAGACATTCTCGACCAGACATTCAAGCTCTTCAAGCAAAGCCTTAACTAGCAGAAAATAAAAGAATAGCAGGTCAATTAGAATCGAGAGTTTCATAAACATGTTAAGGCGATATTATAAACCCACAGCTCCAGCTTTAAAATATTGATTCGAAGCCGACAATAGAAGACATTGATGGATATTAGCCAAATGTTTGCATCTGTCTATATTGGAAAGATAGGCTGCACTTCTTCCTATTTTCAAGGCAGGAAAATTGTAGCCAAATGTCGAGCCAAACAGCCATGTAAACCAGCACATGACAAACATAAAACATCGAACTCCACAAGGACTATCCAAAGTATCTTGGCCAAAATGATATGATCACTCTATCTATGCTACAATTATTGCATCTGTTTAGCATTAAAATGCAGAATTAAGGTTGTAGCATTATACATCAATTTGCACTTCCCTGTCCATTATGAGAATAAGTTCCTTTATGTGTGCTGCGCTAATCAGAGTGCATCTGGCCACTTAGGCAGTTTGTAAATTGCAAGGAATTGCAGCAAGGTCTTTACCATTAAAAAAGCCTTGAGATAATTGAATAGGATAAAGATAAACAAATTCATATAAGATACAGAATGATCAAGTACCTTTGTTTATATGATCTTTAAGTCCCTCTTCGCATGAATGTACTGGTACAAGGAAAAGAAAATTTCAACATCAAATTAATTAAAGGGTATGGTGTTATCATTTGAAATCGACCATTATGTTGTACTTCAAGAACTAAACCAAGAACCACAGAAGAATACATATAATTTGCTCAAAATCAGAATATGAGATAAAACTCTACAGTGTGTACTACTTAGTTGAAAGAGAAAATTATGTACGGCCCGAATTTAGAAAAGTAAGCCCTATCAGCCATTATCATGAAAGAATAAGAACAGATTTTCACTAATTAAGCTATTAACTCACATTGATTTATGTTTGAGATATTTTGGCAGTGAAGCCTGCAACCAGCTTCAAGATAGGACCTCATTCTGTCAGTGAAGTTAGATTTGAGTATCTGTTTCATGACATCTGATTCAATGGGAATCTGCGGCCTCCGAAAATACTCTGAAATAAGATAATTCACTGCCTCAATCAATCATAATTATTGTGAAAATACCAGTAAACTCTACACAATAGCATCATGATGTTACAGAGTAAAGGGCACAACAGTGGATCATATAAACTGAACCTTCAAGGGTTATCAGGATTTTTTTTAGAACGACCTTCAAGGGTTATCAGTTGTGCTCACAAAAGGAGAGGAAGAGCATATCATAGCTACTAACCAAGTTCCTGACGAAATCTCACAAGAAATCGATTCCCAGATTCAACTAGCTCCTCGAACCGAGCCACCCTGTGTCACAGATGGAAGAAACAGCGCAGAACATGTTAATGGAAATTTCAGTCGTAAAAATAAAGAAAATTCATATAGCGAAGGAGGAAGAAATACTTGGTCATGAACTCAACGAAAACACTGCGGCAAGTTCTCTCATCCTCACCCGTCTCGTCGGGCGGCGGCGGCGGCGGCGACGGCGGCGGCGCTGAAGCCTCTTCCTCCATTGTCTGCAAACTTCCACGGAGCTGTCGGCCACGGCAGCGACGGCGAGACGAGCCCAGTTTATCTATTTCTTGGGCCGGATCGACACTTCGGGCCCATGTTCCGGTTCACTGGGCTGATACAAACCTAGTAGGCTTTTTAATCCACGCTGGGCTCGGCCCCGTCTGTCCGGCGTCGTCGAGGACGAGGCAACGGCGGCCGCAAATCGAGAACGGCCGGCAAGGCGCCACGTGTCTCCAACCGCGGCCTCACTCGCTCTACTGCCTCGCCGGCTCGCCGTCCTCCCCCTGCTCGTCGTCTTCGTCTCCCAACAGTCTCGACGGGCGCCGTCTCCACTTCTCCGACTCCGAGATGGCGGCCTCGGCATTAGCCTCCCGCGCGCTGCAGCCTCCGCACGGCCCCCATCCTGCTGCCCCTCCGCCGCGGCGCCCGACAATCGCCGCCGCTCCAAGGGATCGCGGGCGCGTGGCTCCCGCGTCCGCGCGCTGCCGGGTAGTGGCTGCCGACCAGCGCCCGGCAGACCCCGCGTTCCCCGAGGGCCAGAACCGCGGGCTTTCCGGGTACAAGTCGCACCCATTCCACACCGCACCAAACTGACCGTTCAATTTTCAGACCTCATCATCGCCTCGCCTTGTGTTGGTTTGCGGTTGATCAGGGCGGTGGAGAGGCCAGAGGCGGACGTCGTCGTGATTGGCAGCGGGCTCGGTGGGCTGTGCTGCGCGGGGCTCCTGGCGAGGTACGGCCAGGACGTGCTGGTGCTCGAGAGCCATGACCGCCCGGGAGGCGCCGCGCACTCGTTCGATATCAAGGGGTTCAACTTCGATTCGGGGCCGTCCTTGTTCTCTGGATTCCAGTCTAGAGGCACCCAGGCAAATCCACTCGCTCAGGTGAGCTCACTTGATTGTGCATAGCTTTGTTGGCATTTTGGTAGTTCGTTGGACTGGCATTGTTGATTATGTCAAGAGCTTGAAGTTGTTCCGATCGTTCGACTGGCTCAGGTCCTTGATGCCTTAGGTGAATCGGTACCTTGTGCGTCATATGACTCTTGGATGGTTTATGTTCCTGAAGGACAATTCCTCTCGCGGATTGGTCCAACTGAATTCCTCAAGGTAAGCTATCTTGATTAGGCCAAGTAATTTCAGTAGCCATTGGTATGTTTATTATTTAGTAATTATCAGATGTTGATTACAGATAATCCTCAGTGCTAGCATATTATCAGAGATGGTTCTTAATACAAAGATCTCTCTTTGTGTATTCAAGAGAGAGAAAAAAGTTACATACAATGTTGTATCCTCTACGAGAGAGCAAATAATGATACTTGGGGACTGAAAACCTGAAACTGGGGGATGCCGCTATGATAGTTGGCTAAGATTTTCCTGGGTAACCAGCAGAATACATGTATCCATGTAGCAATGCTCTGTCACATTTATCGATATCTTTTTGTCAAAATTTGTTTATGTTTTTTTTTTCTCGAATACGCAGGAGAGCTGCGCATCTTTGTATTAATAGAAGAAAAGGAGCCAAATACAGAAAAGCTCCCAGAGCCAACCCCAACACACCCACACACACACCCCTCCAGATTCCTTACAGAAGCAAGGAACCCAGATTAACTACGCATAGATCTTATATACCCGAAAGATCTGGAGAGACCTGACCCACAGCCCCCAAACCTTGAACTCATAACTCCTCCCAGGCCGTGAACCGGGAAAGGTCCCTAGCCCCAGCCACTTTCCAGAGCTGAGCCTCATCTAATGCCATTCTGAGGGCAGACTCCACACCCAGAGCAGCACTGTTGAAGATGATATCATTTCGGTGTTTCCAGATCGACCAGGCCCCAAGAATTATGCATGAATTGAGCCCTTTTCTGGTATCCCGGTCCACCATATTTTGAGAATTCTCCCACCAAGCATCCCAAGATGAATCAGAAGGACTCGGTGTCAGCTGTTCCAGTCTTACTGAGCTCAGCAGTCTAAACCAGAACTGTCTACTGAACACACATTGAACCAATAAATGGTTGATGTCCTCCTCTTCCTGATCGCATAACACACACTGTGGTGGGTGAGGTAGGCCGCGCCGGGCCAACCTATCAGCAGTCCAACATCGATTGTGTGCCACCAGCCACATGAAAAACTTGCACTTGGGAGGGGCCCAAGATTTCCATATTCTTTCATACGCTGCAAAGCCAGAGGCGCCCTGAAATAAAGTGTCATAGGCGGATTTGGCACTGTACTCTCCAGAAGTAGAGAACCGCCATATATGTCTGTCACTTATTTCTGCCTGTAGGTGGACCCTGTCCAGCAAATCCCCCAATTCGAAGAACTCCCAGAGGGCCTCGACTCTTGATTGGTTCCTGACTTGTAATTCTTGCAGGACCTTGAGACATTTGTTGGTGTTGACGCTGTCCAGGAGTGGAAAAAACTTCTTGTGAGTTTCCTTATCCAGTATTCAGATTCTTATGTAAAGTATTTTCTAGTTGTAGATATAAACTATTTGAATTACTGAACAGCACATGGGTAAATGCACTAGGCATTATCTTTCCTGTGCATCAGTACTCATTACTTTTATCATGCAAAGTTTGTAACTTAGGATGCTCTTATACTCCATTGAAATATGTGCTAATACCACACTGAAAACAATCTCAGGATGCAGTTATGCCTATGTCTGCAGCTGCAATGGCTTTGCCTCCACTTTCAATTCGAGGTGATTTGGGTATTCTGTCTACAGCTGCCGGTAGATATGCTCCTTCTCTATTGAAATCATTCATACAAATGGGACCCCAAGGTGCTCTGGGTGCTACTAAACTTCTACGGCCATTCCAAGAGATTGTTGATTCACTAGGTCTGAAAAATCCCTTTGTTCGTAACTGGATCGATCTCCTGTGCTTTCTACTTGCTGGAGTCAAATCTGATGGTGCTCTGTCCGCAGAAATGGTAATCTAAGTTCCAACAGGTTAAATTTCCTCTTCAATGCTTTCCCAAAAACTGTCGTGTGCAAACTATGATATGTGAGCAGATTCAGTATTTATTGCCTGTGTCCTAACATCTAGGTTGAGGTTGAGGCATCCTATTTACTACACAAAATCCATATCTGATAGACCATATGCATGATCATATAAGAAAAAATGCCTTTTGTATTTCTTTAAATGTTGTGTTATGTCAATTGGATTGTTGTACGATGTAGTAATTCTACTAATCTGTTCTAATACTTCTGTTGGTGCATAGACCAATGGAGGTAGGGTTACTCATGAAAATGGATGGGTGTACTGTTTCAATATTACACCTTAATTTCATTTGAACAGATACGCTGATGCTGGCAAGGATATACTCTTGCTTGCTTTTCATATCACCTGATGCGTCTAAACTTGTGGCAATCTTATTGTAACATGACCCAACCTAGGATTTACGTACCAGGTCCAGTATTTCAGAACGTATAACAAATCACTGCCATCTGCCCTAAACCAAGCAATGCAATGGCCACAGTAGTGATTGTATTTGTACTGTGACTGAACTATATAGGGTAGCAGCATACTTTTCCAGTGATCAATAGAAATTACTGTTACAAGAATAATCAGATGGGTATTGTTGTGTGTTTGTTCCTCTTGAATATGTTCTTGGTGATCCTCCTGTTGTGACCGTTTGAAATTGTTTGGACAATTTGAATGTACACATTTTTAAGTGTTCATCCATCATTTGATCTAACTACATTCTCAGGTTTATATGTTTGCAGAATGGTATAAACCAGGGTGCTTGCTTGAGTACCCGTTGGGTGGAACTGGAGCAATAATAGATGCCCTTGTGAGTGGAATTGAAAAATTTGGTGGCAGAATCGCTCTTCGTTCTCATGTTGAGAAGATCTTAATTGAAAATGGTCGAGCGGTTGGTGTCAAGCTACAAAGTGGACAAGTAAGCTCCAAAGGATATTTATTGGCAAATAAAATAGAATATTGCTCCTCCAGAACGAAATGGTAAAAAAAGGAAGAAACTGTGGGGAGAAGAGTAGTATGTCACGACCACAAAGCCAATAGCAGCAACAACTAGCAAGGCTCTGATTTAGATGTCATGTTCCTTTCAAAGACAATGATTTTGTTCAGTGTGACATTTTGCAATATTTTTTCCTTTATAGATGCTCAAAGGCCTTCAATCAGAATATATAATGCACAATATCAATAGATAGTGTCTATGTGAAAAGCAAATTAAGTGTTATCCTCAGTACTGCATATCATATATTTTGTATTTAGTTTAAGCCTTTCTCCATGCTTTTGCAATTAGTGGCAGACCATAGAAATGGTGTAGGCCAAGATGGCAAAAATTACCACCATGTTGTCTTATGCAAATCTATTTTTGAGTGGCATGATTGTGCCACATGTCAGTCTAGGCCACTTGATAAACTTTTTCATTGCAATGACTGCCATCATCCAACCTATGGTTTGGACAAAGATGCGGCTGTTGAAATCTTGTTGGATATTATGTCCTATTGCAGGTTGTACGTGCAAAGAAAGCGGTTGTTAGCAATGCATCTATGTGGGATACTTTAAATCTGCTACCACCAGACGTTGTCCCAAAATCATATGAAGATAAAGTGAAAGCAACTCCACAATGCGAGTCGTTTATGCATCTTCACTTAGGTTTTGATGTAGAGGTATGCTTCGCCTGAAGTGAAATCCAGTAAAATATTTTCACTAAGATGTGTTTCTCTGCCTAGGTGATATGTCTCTTACCACAACCCTTCGACATTTACTGAAACAGAATGCTAGAGAGGACCTTGGGATCCATCACATTGTGGTTGATGATTGGAACAAAGGAGTAGATGGTGAACAAAATGTTGTGTTGATATCTGTTCCTAGTGTTCTTAGTAAGGACCTGGCACCGCCAGGAAAGCATATTCTTCATGCATATACACCAGGGACAGAACCTTTCAGTTTGTGGGAGGGAATGGACCGGAAAAGTGCAGATTATCGAAGACTGAAGGAAGAACGTTCTGAGGTATATGATTTCCAACTTTGATTTCTTGCTGCTATGATGCAATGCTGCTATAGTTCCAATTTTGTTTCCTTGCTGCCATCGATGCCTAGCAGTATTGCATAATTTAGATATTCCTTGGAAGTCTCATCTGTCCACTCTCGTTGGTCCAATTCTTTAGTGCACGTGCTCATTTACGTTGTCTAAGCAAGATCTGATAATGATAGTGAAACAGTCAAAAGAAAGAAATGCCGGAAAAGCTGGCACAGAAGTCATCAAAATGAGACTAGGTTTTCAAAAGAAGACCACCATCAACTGTCTGTGAGAAGTAATAACTCCGTTGCCTTGACTGTGACTGACATTCTAATGCAAACTTTTCAGGTGATGTGGAAAGCAGTGGAGCTTGCTCTTGGCCCAAAATTTAGCCGAGAAAAATGCGACGTCAAGTTGGTCGGGACACCATTAACGCATAAGAGATTTCTGAGAAGGAATAGGGGAACCTATGGTCCAGCCATAAAAGCTGGAGAAGCCACTTTCCCTGGGCAAGCAACACCAATCCCCCAGCTCTTCTGTTGTGGTGACTCGACTTTTCCAGGAATCGGAGTGCCGGCAGTCGCGGCCAGCGGCGCAATCGTCGCCAACACTCTGGTCTCTGTGTCGCAACATTCAGAGCTTCTTGATGCTGTTGGAATTTGAGTGTCAGATATGCCCTGGTAAGTAAAATCGAATCTCAGATCATTTTGCCATTTCATCTAGAGATGTCATACTAAACTTGGTTAATGGCCACTGGGACTGCATCAAATACTTTATGATGGAGCTTTTCACCGACAACATTGCATGAAGGTTAAATTTATCGTCCTCACATGCTGAGTCCAGCTGCCAGCCCCTTAGAATAATGATGTTTCTACTTCTCACGGCACAGCTCACATGAGCACTTTACAGTAGCATATGCGAACTGAAATGTTGATGTGAGGCCCGTTTGACCCAGTCAACGAATGACAGTAGCATGATGAGGATGAACAGAACAGCTATCCCGGTGGGCCTTTTGAGTGCCCCCTTTTTGTTACCACCACTTGTTTCCTGTTGCTGTTCGTTTGGGCAAGAGCATGTGACTGCCTCTCTTGCTTCTCGTATTACCACATCAAACTTTCTCTTGCTGCAGGCGGGCAGGCAGAGCAGTAGATATGCGTACATACACAGAAAGGTAACCAAGATTTTCCTCTGGCTGTTGAAAAGAGCATCTGGATGATGAACAGGAATGCTACAACATGCACCCAGTTAATTTGTAACTTAACTCTCATTTACAAAAGACTACGGTTTATTATGTGCAGAAAATCGTTTACTAGTCAGAACTGAGTCTGAAAAAAACACGGCATGATATAATATTGTACAGTGCTGATTCAGATATACATGAAGCTTGTATTGCCCCCACATCGTTAAGAGGGGTGCTGCTTCTGACAAAGTGGTCGCGTCAAGGGAACCATGCTCGTTGTATTGTTCTACCGAAAGCTCTGTGGCACATGCAGGCTTTTTGTCCAGATTTTTCCGGTACGGAGAACCATGTGCTCATTTGTGTTAGACCTTTGTATGACTGGAGTCGCAGTTGGCTGAAAGTCATTCAGCAACAAAATGCCAGCTACGCAATCTTTCGATTTGGGCAGCACCTGAATAATCTATTCTCCTTATTTTGTGGAAAGAACAACCAAATTATCATCATTGTATATCCATAAAAAAGTCCCTTTTTTTCGCTTTATGTGCTTTTTTTTTCGTGAAACATGGTTAAAGTTCTGCCTGAAAGTCCATTTATATATACTAACTGCAAATTTGACGTGAATTTCCAGCACAGGATAAACGCCACTTGCAACTAGAAACAAATGACTGCCCGTCACAAGTCAGTTCCCAGTCAAACTCACGTCCATCAGTCTCAGTATTTTCACTGCTGAACTGACTGCAGCCTCAACCAGAGGCGCCACCTCACTTCACCTTCACAGCTCACCTCGCCAGTAATTTGTTGGCATCTGCATCTCCCCCCGAACCCCCAGCCTCAACCAGAGGCGCCACCTCACTTCACCTTCACAGCTCACCTCGCCAGTAATTTGTTGGCATCTGCATCTCCCCCCGAACCCCCACCCGGCCTTCTCGCTCCCCTGCAACTTCCATGATCTCCCCAATAAATTTCTCTGTTCCTTCCATGCCATGCCAATTCTTTTTACCGGAAATGGAAAAGTTTGGAAGGACCAAGAGCTAGCAGCTGCCCTCCACTACCTCACTTCCCTGGCACCTCACACTCACTCACTCCCACCACCAACTTGCTTCAGAGTCCTAACCATCTTCCTCCCCCACTACCCAACAAGAACCCCAAGGCGAGGCCGCAAGAACCGCGAGGCTGTGAAGGGCCTGTGGTTTGTTCTGCTCCAAGGACCTGTCGCTGATCTTGGCGTGGTTTCAGTTTGAGGTACTGGCTCTTGATTCTTTGATCCCCCACCGACCCACTCCCACCCGGGGATTAAAATGGTTCTTCCGATGTCTTCTTGGCTTTGGTGCGCAATTATCGGGGTATTGGATTTGGGGTGGATCGACCGGTTTATCTTGGAGGGTCTTCAGTTCAATTTTAGGTCTGATCCGTCACGGTTTGGAGAAAGTTGCGGCTGCTTTTTTTTTGTTACTCCAGGGTTTTGCCTGATCTCTATGTGGCTGCAAAGTCGGATGCTCTGTACTATCTGAATTGCTTGAATCGCCAGCAGAATGTTTTCTGGCGTTTCCTCCCTATATTTGTGCGATTTTGCATTAAAATGATCCTGTCATGAACAATTTTATTCAGGCAGTTGTCGTTTAATTTACCGTGCATTAGCAATGGCACTATGGCAGGCTGATGTTCCACAAGCGATGAAACTGCACAGCACAGTGTTTGATCATCTTGGTTGAGCATTACCAGTTACCATTCAGCTGAGTCATGGCGTATTCTGGACAAAGGCACGGTGGTGTTGGGAGCTCCTCAAGGCCAGGGAATGGCTTCAAGGGGCCGGCCAGCTCTGTCGAGTTTCTTGGAAGGGAGATGCTGGAAATGCAATTGAGGGATGCCAAACTAGATGCTGATGATGAAAGGGTAGGTTTATACTACTGTTTGATTGCTTTTCACATGAACTTAAAAGTTGATGTATTTGTCATTAATCACCACATTCAATCAAAATATATGCACGAATCCAGCCTCTTCCCTCATATGTGGTTCTTTAATGTAGCATTGCATACTGGAATGTACAAAAGGATGTGATCTCCTGTACTGCATATTGGCAATGTGATCTCCATGCTGGAAATGCATGTTATGTGCTACTGCTTCACGATCTTATCACTTATTCTGTCACGCCTACTCAAGAGAATCTGAAGAAACTCGTGAATCAATTCTGCACTTTGTTTTGTTATATGAAAAGACTTGGTTTTT
>CM014278.1:67026030-67042011 GCA_004135705.1 Alloteropsis semialata | reverse complement strand
ACTCCACCAAGATGGACTAATCCGACAGGCAGCGATTACTTGTCCTCCCCCTGATCAAAGTACGTAAAACGATTAGAGTCTAAAACCAACAGTTGCTTCACAGAAAACAAGTGCTCACTGCACTGCATTCTACTAGCAGTAACAAGTTCATAATATAATCATCAGGACTCCCGGCTGGGGTTTTAATAGGTGGAGGTTCACCCAAGGACAGCAACACAACGTTATCCAAAACACCATCTGAGCTAATTTCAAGAACTTTGGGAAGTAGTGGTTTCACCTAAGGTTATATCAACATGTATACCCAATTCTTTCTTCTGCAATCACCATAAGTGGGGGCACTTACAAGAAAGCATGGATGATCATCAGAGTTATCTTTGGGGCAAAAAACAATACTACCTAGATAAAGTCCATAAATTGGAAGATGAGTGCACCAAGCACTAGGCAAGGCAGACTCAGATCATGTACAAAATGATATTATCTGTAGAATAATACTCCCTCTGTCACAAATTAGAGGACATTTTAGCTTTTATAGATACATAGTTTTTACTATGAATCTAGACATAGTGTATATCTAGGTGCTTAGTAAAACCTATGTATCTAGGAAAGCTAAAACGTGATCTAATTTGGGACGGAGGGAGTATACCAAAGAATTATCAAAATCCGTACACAACGATGTTCATATCCATAGAGCTAGTAACTTTAGTACACCAGATAAATACACATTGTGGTCAGGCAAAAAGTGAGAGAATCATCTCTGGAAATTTTGTGAAAGGCTACAACTATATATTATATAATCATGTTTAACCAGTCAGCAGATAGATCAACCAGGACTTAGCGAAAAGGATAGAGCAGTTACTTCTACGTTGGCAGAAGGAACAGTTGAGACCTTGGGTGACCACTTTGGAGGAGCACCATTGAATAAGTAAGAGCATTCAGTGTATGCAGCTCCTATTCCCACACCAGCTCCGAGGGCAACCGACGCCCAGCGAGTAGTAGGGCTACCTGTACAAAACAGCACAGTTCAACATGTAAACATATGTAATTCGATAGTTAATATTTCAAGCACGTAGACTTTCTTTTCCTGCAATTAGTGTTATCTGCATATCACTAAGGATGGTTCAGAAGTTAATAAGATTGCAAGTCTAACTAATTTGGAAAGTGTAGTGGACCTCTAATGATTTAATATTGCTTGCTAAACATACTCACAAACTATGAGGTATAAAGTATTGTATCCAAAATAGACAGCTAAATTATTCCAGAAACGAAAAGAAAGGTGGTTTAGAGGAAACAAGCTCACTTCAGGTAAAAAGAGTGTTTGAAGCAGTACAATATACAAGAAACAAGCTGCACTTCAGAAGCAAAAGGCAGTAAACAGGGAGAAAATACACTTTTAAGAAGAGGACATCTGGAAATAAAAGGAAGTCCAAATTTAAGTAAAAGAGTTGCAGATTTTAGCATAAAAATACAGAACTAGTTGATAATCAGATAACTATTTTCAGATAGCCTCACATCCATGATCACCCAGAATAATACATGTTGCACGCTATAATCAATCGGTGGCGCAATTATAAAACAAAGGTGAAAGTATGGAAACTTAGGGGCAAACAGTCTGCGCAAACAAAATTACATAATTCATTGTAGGAATAAGCACAAAACTAGCATACCATTGCTTGGGCCTTTTAAGACTTTCTTTTGCTATATATATTGCGTAACAAACTATAAAGCTAGTTACCAATAAAAGTAGCAAACACGTTAGGAATAGAAGTCACAACAGAGCTCTTCCTGGCACTGCTTGCCACTAGGAGTGAGCAACATAATTATCAAGTATCAACACAAGGCCAATCAGCTCGGCAGTCATCTCAGTTCCATTTATTTCTATTTCAAAGAAAGCCCACAAACCTCACAAACACTAACAGTCCCAGTTATGCATATCCACATCCTGAGTGCTTTGCAGTAAGCAGTATAATTCTTGATGATCTAGAATTCCAAAACATAACATGCGACTGAACAATTAAAAATGAAACCGGCACAAAGATTCCTAATACAAAGTCATTAGAACAATTAGCAGACGATCAGGAGATATTAACCACACGAGTTTTGCTATAGCAACCATACACAATACCAACCTAACAAGTAACATCCACAGGTAGCATGCTCCCTAAATCCAACGACAGGGATATCATATAACATTTCAACATCCACACTTGCACATGTTGAGTTTAATTTTCCCAATGGGCATCCATTGATTCAATGCTCCCTGAATGTCAAAATAAATCAACCTAAGAAAATTTAACTTACCCACAGACACCATCGATGCAAATGAATATACAGGTCAATTCAGTAAAATGTGACCTGTATTAATCATAGGGGATAGCACGAAATAATAGCTCATTAGCTCCATAGTACCCTAAAGCAATCAGATCATACATAAAGTGCAAAGCGATGGTATCAATTGGAGACGCACGCGTAACCACCTTAGCTTGTCCCGTAACGGGGCAGGCTGGTTAAAATGGAGAACAAGCATCCCGCATCCGCACTAACCCTAAATCAACAGACGACCCTAGCAATCCATCCACAGACACCAGGCAGGCCGCAACCAGATCTCAGGAAACAAAGCGGCAATGGGAAGGCATGGGTTTCCTTACGGAAGAGGAGGAGGCCCGCGAAGGCGCCGGCGAGGGAGGAGTAGGCGACGCGGCGGATGGAGAGGTCGAGGCACGCGTCCCACTTGGCGTCCAGGTCGTACCGCGGCGGGATCCCCGACTTCGGAGGCGGGGAGGACGTCGCCGGCGCAGGTGCAGGCGCTGGAGGCGCCGGGGCGGGGGTGGGGGCGGCGTTCTCGGGCGCCTCCGCCATGGCCGAGGGTTTCGCGACACGAGGAGAGGGGCCGACGCGAATCGGGGGAGGCAGAGAGAGAGAGAGAGAGGCGGAGAGCCGGAGACAGCGGGGGCGGCGTTGGTTCTTGGTTGCTTGCGCTCTGGGTTGATGCCTTGATGCGAATGAATGCCGGGCCTTGGAGCCTTTTGGGCCGGGTGCGAAAACTATCTAAGACTTTCTCCAACAATCATACCTAAAAGCAAGACCTATTTACACCAAAAGAGTCACGCACAGTACAAACACCGAGCACTCAAAATTTACCCTCTCCAACAGCCGACGCAAAACCAGAGTCATCCTCTCCCTCTCTGCGCGCCGGCCGTCTCCTCCCCCGAGTTCCTCCTCGCGCGGAGGCGAGCTCCCCGCGCGCCGACCTGCTCCTCCCCCGGGCCTCTCCGCCGTCACCTCGGGCCGCGTTGAGGCCGCCGCTGCCGTGCTCCTCCGCTCCCGCGCCAGGCCGCAGGGAGCGGTGGTGCGCGAGCAGGCGAGCTCCCCCGCGAGCGGCGGCGCCACAGGGTGAGCTCGCTCACCGGGGACGGCGGCGCAAAGGCCTCCGCGGGAGCTCCCTCGCCGGCGAGGGGCGGTGCTGGGCTGAGGTGAGCTCGCCCGTCGGGGAGCGCCGGCGCAGGGCGAGGCGAGCTCGCCCGTCGGGGGAGCGCCCTTGGACCCGTCCTCGACCTCAAGCGCTGACATGGCCAGAGGAAGAAGAAAGGAAGGCCCCTCCTCCGCCGACGCCTCGCCGCAGGCCACTTCCTCCGCCGACGCGCGCGACGAGGCGGGGGGCGGAGGCCCCACGCACGGAGAAGTGCGTCGCCTGGCGAAGACAACGCTTTTTTGCGTTGCCGTCCGATGGGAAGGCAAAATGGATCGCTCCTTTGCGTCTTCTGTTGGAGGCCAGTTTTGTTACCCAAAACACTGTTCGCGACCAAGTTTGCGTTTGGGGTGTATTGTTGGAGACAGTCTAACAGACGTATAAAAAGGAGTGGACTTCTTTGTGGAATGTTAAGGTACCGTCCAAGATTAGAGTCTTTCTTTGGCGGTAGTTAAGCATTCACTCTCAACCGGAGATGCGTTGCACCGTCGTAACATGAAGACCCAGAATACTTGTACTCTATGTGGTGCCCAGGATTCGTGGAAGCACTCGTTGATCGAGTGTAACATGGCCCGTTGTGTATGGGCGCTTGAACGGGAGGAACTACTAGAGCATTTATGTGAGATTGACCATGGCGATGCTAGAGGATGGCTAGC
The DNA here is from genome assembly GCA_004135705.1 of Alloteropsis semialata. Lineage (NCBI taxonomy): Eukaryota > Viridiplantae > Streptophyta > Magnoliopsida > Poales > Poaceae > Alloteropsis > Alloteropsis semialata. The sequence goes on along the minus strand of CM014278.1, from coordinate 67,037,889 downwards.
AGTTGTGATGACCACGTTAAACCATGAAGATCTTACCCGAGTATTAGTGACTCTTTGGGCCATATGGTATGCCAGGAGGAAGGCGATACACGAAGACAGCTTCCAAAGCCCTTTGTCGACTTACTGTTTTGTGAATAGGTTCGTCCAGGACCTAAATGTGACGCAGCAGAGGAGGCCAACGCCAAAGGAAGATACAACGCGTGAGATATTGCCACGCTGGATTCCTCCGCCAGAGGGACTTATGAAGGTTAATGTCGATGCTGCAATTGCCAAGAACTCCCCGAGGGCGGCTTTTGCTGCGGTGGCAAGAGATGGGGCAGGCCAGTTTATGGGAGCCTCAGCTGTAGTGGTGGATGGAATGAGTGAACCGGAGATTGTGGAAGCGCTAGCAGTTCGGGAAGGACTGTCACTGGCGAATGACCTAATGTTACAGAAGTTCAGGTTAGCTTCTGATAACAGCAATGTAATTCGAAGTATTAAAGGCCCAGGATTTGGTCAATATGGACACGTTGTTCAGGAGATCAAGGCGCGAGCAGATGATTTTGTTCATGTGGACTTTGTACATGAAGGTAGAGGTTCCAACGGTGATGCACACCGTTTGGCTAGAAGTTCTATATATGATATAACAGGCAGACATGTTTGGCTGCTGAATCCGCCTCAGGGCATTTGTAACTCATATGTTTTTGATTAATAAAGCTTAAGTTTCCTCAAAAAAAATGCAAAAGAAATAAAATTGTTCGACGCCCTGTTTTTTTGTTTTTTATTCAATTGTGATCATACTCAAAATTCACCCGTGAAAGCATTTCCCATGGATGTAAATGTTAGGCACTAAAATTTAGTAGACACTTACCGTTGAGAAAATAATTAACTGGAAATACGAACATACCTCAACTTGACTTCCGGTTCTACCACTAGAAACCTAACTTTACACCAAAACTTTAGAAGCAGGTTTAGCTTAGTACGGGTGCTGAAACATGTGTACTTTGTCGCACACTAAAACATGAACTAAAAAACACACACGGGAGTGAGGGATAATTAGAAACGTAACATATTTATTTGATAAATTACTATTTGCGGTGTTGTTCCTCACTAAATAATGCCGGTTACCAAAATTATAAACTCCGCAAAATAGTGATTCCTCCACACCTCATCTCAGCAGCAGCTTCTCTGAAAAATTGGAGCTATATACAGAGCATGGCCCATGCATAGCATAGGGATGTATGTTTGTTGTGATTTGTAAAGCCATCTTGAAAGAAAAAGTACTTTGATCTAGTGACAACCCGGCAAGCGTGGTTAGCAGTCTATCCAAGTTTGACCCCCAAAAAAAAAACGGCAGATGGAGAGAAAAAAAATCGTCGACAGCAGGATTCGAACCTGCGCAGGCAAAGCCCAACAGATTTCGAGTCTGTCTCCTTAACCACTCGGACATATCGACCAGTTTGCGAGAAGGAAATCTGATTTGCTTCTTGTAAGAAACACCTCACCATTTCCCAGTAGCCAACTTATCGCATGATTTGTACGGTGTAGCTAGTGGACGTGGATTCCAAAAGGGTCCGTACGTGCAGAGCCGAACTGTGTGTATAGAGGAGAATCTTCACGGCACTGGTACTGGTTGATACTTGAACGCACGACGGGGAAGAAAAGGAAACCAACATTCCTTCAGTCAGGGTACTTTGAAAGTCGCTACTTGAGAGATGGCAAGGCACTAAGGCCCTGTTTAGTTTGGTGGAATTGCCACCAATTCAATCAAAAGCAATGCATTGAACTACGTGTCCCCTCTCTACTTTTTCAATTCCCAATGCGCTTCCAATCATTGAATTAAATCGAATTCAACCAAACTAAACACGGCCTAAGGCCCTGTTTAGTTCGCTCCATTCGATCGAATTCGCGCTCTGTTTTACGCATTGAACAACGTGTCCTCTCTCTGCTTTTTTGATTTCCAATGTATTTTTCTACAATGCATTCGATCGAATTCGCGCGAACTAAACAAGGCCTAAATACAGTTAAACCAATGGCGAGCTGCACACAGTTGATCCGACGACCAAAATGCCTTGTCTTCAGTGTGTCGACCGTTTCCTGCAAAAACCAGGTACTGGGGAATCGTCCAGAATGACTAGCAGGCATGCTCCACGGCATCAGTGGCAGAAGGTGTTCTGCCAATCGAGCAAGCACAGACAATGCGGCATCTTGTCTGTCTTCAGATTGTCCACGCTGCATAATCTTCAGAAGGTGTCACGATGTGTTCAGTTTGCTTGGCATTCACCTTTGTTTAGACTTAGACAAAGCTTGTGACCCCAATGTATTAGGACAATAGGGTTCTGATTAAGCATTGTACAAGCGCAGTTCAGCCTGTCTAAATGTAAGAGCTCAATCTCCCAGTCTGAAGATTAATCTAGAAAATGACTTCACACCAGTCTGGCTCTGAAGAACAACTAGCAGTAACAGACTGGCAAGGCAGATCCCCAGGACACCAACATGAATAATATGAAAAAAAAAAGATCTGAATTAATCGTCAAAGCATGGATGGATTCTCCGACGTCAAAGGCCGTAAAAATGCGACAGACAAAACCAATGTTCATCACATCTTATTGATCTCATGATGAATTACTAAGAAAAGAATATGAACAGATAGATAGCCAACTTAAAATTAAAGCACAACACATCTTTGATTGATACAACACCATCATTTTCTGTTAGCTTAAACCCTTCCATGGCGCGTTCCCTGGTGTATGTGTGTGTCCAGTGTGTGTGTTCGTGTCGTAGGCTAGTTGGTTCGTGAGCATGAGCTCGTGAACGTGTGTCTGTGTCGCCGTGACCGTGTGCAGTGGCGTTCGTGTGCGCCTGCAGGTCGGCAACGGCGAGGTCGGGTCCAGGACCGGCGCGCGCGAGGATGTGTCTCCGCCGCTGGTGCTTCGTGTGACCGAGTCGTAGGGAGTCTGAGTGAGTGGTGTGCGTGCGAGGATCCCGCTGGAAGAAGCCGCCATGATCGGATCGAGCGTTGTGGACTCGACGTCGTGGGCGCGCGCGTTCCGAGCGGATCGGGCGCAAGGGCCATGGTGGAGGAACGCTCCACGGCCTACAAATGCCCCTGTGCTCCTCAGTGTAGCTCGCCGGTTCCATTTCCTTTGTGAACAAAGCCAAGATACAGGAGCATCGGCTCCGCGGCGTTCGTCGCCGGCAAACCACTGTTCGTCTTCAACCTCCGGTCGACTAGCGAGAGAGAGAGCTTGAGCGCGTGAGGGCGAGGGCGGGCAGCCGGAACACGTGTTCCTGGTCCGGTTCTGACAAGTGGCATCAGAGCGAGGTTATGGTGAAGGTCGGAGAGGGTCCCCCATCCAAGATCGGAGAAGGCTCGAGCTCGGAGCGCGTCATGGCCAATCCCGGCGCCGTGGAGCTCCCGCTGTTGACAAGGACCAACTACCACGAGTGGGCCTTGGTCATGCGGGTAAGCTTGGAGGCGCTGGAGCAGTGGGACGCGGTGGAGTCGACGAGCAAGGATCGGGCCAGGGACCGGCGCGCGCTCGCCACGATCATCCGCGCCGTGCCAACGGAGTTGAAAGCCGGGCTCGCCGTGAAGGGGTCGGCGAAGGAGGCCTGGGATGCAGTGAAGAAGATGCACGCCGGCGACGACCGCATGAAGGCCGCGAGCGTGCAGCGTCTCATGAAGCAGTTTGAGACGCTGGCGTTCCGCGACGGGGAGAGCGTCGGCGACGTCGCCATGCGGGTCAATGGTCTAGTCGCCAGCCTGCGTGAGCTCGGGGAGGAGCTCGCGGACAGTCGCGTGGTGAAGAAGCTCCTACGCGTGGTCCCGAGGCGATTGAAGCAGGTGGCGGTTGCAATTGAGATGCTGGGCGATCTCGACGCCATGTCTGTTGAAGAGCTCGTCGGGCGGTTGCAGGTGGCGGAGGACGCCGATGCCGAGGATCGGGTGCCGGCCAACGCGGGCAACGAGCAGCAGCTGCTTCTCACTGAGGCGCAGTGGGAAGCAAAGAGGCGCCAGCGTGGCAAGGAGCAGGCGCTCGGCGGCGGTGGTGCGAGGCGCGGCGAACGCAGTGGCGGGCATGGTGACGATCGTGAGGACGACGACGACGGGAGGACCAGCACCAGCTCGGAGCGTAGGAGTCGCTACCGAGGACGGTGCTTCGAGTGCGGACGCCGCGGACACATGGCGAGGGACTGCACCAAAAGGAAGAACGACAGGGCGCTGCTCGCCGGCGTCGAGGAGGAGGCGACGCTCCTGTGAAGGTCGAGGTCGCCATGGCAGGGTTTAGGGGGAGATTGTTAGCTTAAACCCTTCCATGGCGCGTTCCCTGGTGCGTGTGTGTGTCCAGTGTGTGTGTTCGTGTCGTAGGCTAGTTGGTTCGTGAGCATGAGCTCGTGAACGTGTGTCTGTGTCGCCGTGACCGTGTGCAGTGGCGTTCGTGTGCGCCTGCAGGTCGGCAACGGCGAGGTCGGGTCCAGGACCGACGCGCGCGAGGATGTGTCTCCGCCGCTGGTGCTTCGTGTGACCGAGTCGTAGGGAGTCTGAGTGAGTGGTGTGCGTGCGAGGATCCCGCTGGAAGAAGCCGCCATGATCGGATCGAGCGTTGTGGACTCGACGTCGTGGGCGCGCGCGTTCCGAGCGGATCGGGCGCAAGGGCCATGGTGGAGGAACGCTCCACGGCCTACAAATGCCCCTGTGCTCCTCAGTGTAGCTCGCCGGTTCCATTTCCTTTGTGAACAAAGCCAAGATACAGGAGCATCGGCTCCGCGGCGTTCGTCGCCGGCAAACCACTGTTCGTCTTCAACCTCCGGTCGACTAGCGAGAGAGAGAGCTTGAGCGCGTGAGGGCGAGGGCGGGCAGCCGGAACACGCGTTCCTGGTCCGGTTCTGACATTTTCAAGTCTACATGATTGCACCAAAACATGATTGCGGCTAAAGATGAATAAACTTTGTTCAAGCCCTGACAAGCAAGGAAATGATTACAACTGCATAACGAGAACACTGGTTACATACATTACATCCTGATTTATGTCAACTTGAGTCATCATTCAGCAGAAAGCAACTAGTTCTAGCGTTGTCAACACATCAGAAACACGGGAGCTGGTGGGGTTGCATCCAGTGGCTCCCTTGCTGTTGGCATGGCATTGCCGCCGCACAACTCGTTGACGGTGAGGTCGGCCACGTTGAACGCCCCGGACCACCATGCTGTTTGAGAAACTTATTGATTACCGCATCGATGCGATCCGGCTCGGCGCGTGGCTGCTGCATCTGCTCCAGTGGCTGCTGCATCTGCATGTGCTCCACTTGATCCTCTTGCTCTCCGAACAACCAGTTGGGATCCAGGCCAACGAAGAAGTCGACATCCGGTGGTGCGACTGCTGCAGGCACGCAGCCGATGCCCTCGCCGGACCTCGTCTCTGGACCGAGCAAGTCTTCGACTGTGGTTTCGGTCACCATCTCCATGAACTCGCCGCCTTGCTGCTCGTCTTCGCCTTCGAACGTCTCCGGGCAGCTGATCCAGTCCTCAACGTTGATTTGGGCCACCGCGGACGGCAGCAGACCATATTCTGTCTGAAAGAACTCGCCGCCGTCTTGCGTTGGTTCCACGCTTGGTTGCTGCACGTGCTGCTCCTCTTCGCCGCCGAAGATCTCCGTGCAGCCGGTCAGGTCCTCGATGTTGGCCGGCATGAGACCGAAGAACTCACCGCTTTGCTCCAACTCGATGTGCTGCTGCTGCCGCTGCACACGGCACTCCACATCTTGTTCGAGCACCGGGTTCATGCCTTGGTAGCACGCCATCGGATCAGAGTCTTGACTGAAGATGATGGTGTTCTGCTGCGTCTGCTCGTAGATCAGCTTGGTTGGCCTCGCCTCGGCGTGATCGCCGGCCGCTTTCCTCTTGGACGAGGTTGTCTTCTGGCTTGAGGACGACGATGATTTGGACTTCCCTTTCGCCAGGGACGAAGATGACCGATGGACCTTGCAGAGCACGTAGTCGCCGCCGCCGTGCTGCGTGTCGTCGTACTCGGTCATGCACCATCCCAGCCTGTCGAAGGATCTACCCGATCCTTGCTTCTTGCGCCCGTAGGACAGTGTTGACAACCAAAATTGGCACGAAGACCAGGAGGATTGCAAAGAAGAAGATGGCGCAAGAACGAGACAAAAGACGACGCAAGAGGTAGACAGAAGACGGCGCGAGGTGCTGGACACGCCCGGACCGGTCTGACCGGTGCGGGGGACCGGTCAGACCGGTCACCTGAGATGTAATCCGACTAGGACTCTAAAAATTGGATTCCGAGATTGTAACGAGTTGTAACTTGGTTTCCTTGCGGGACAAGACCTACCCTCCCTATAAATATAAGGGGATTCGGCCGATTGAAGACACAACAATCGAATCTATCCAATTTACTACTTTTACCTTTACTTTTTTGCATCTCCAAACCCTAGCTTTTCCAACCCTACCTGTTGTTCTTCCTTCGTCTCCGCGACGTCTGAAGGCGTTCTAGGTGGCCTGCCGACCCTAGAACACCCCTGGCGGCGTTCTCCCTGACGGATCCTTCCGGAAAGCGCTTTTAGGGTTTACCCCGTAGCTCGCCGGCGGTCACCGGTCCGACCGGTGCCGTTGACCGGTCTGATCGGTCAGCCCGGAGGCAGCTGCGATCTGGTCCTTTGCGACCCGCGCGAACTAGCGCATTTGTGCGTTGACCAATTTCTGCGTCAACATACTTTTGGCGACTCCGCTGGGGAATTGGAGATCTGGTTTTTGCAACCGTTCTATCTAATTCAATCTAGATGGGTGCCAACACTGAGTTAGATCTCGAGAAAATCGTCACCGTAAAGAACGATGAGCTTTCTGCCGAAGATCGTCAAGGACTTGAAGAGTACATGAAGAAGAAGGCAGAAGAAGATCGGCTCTACTACCTCTCGCACTTCAAGAAGGACCGCAAGGGCGTGGTCTCCAAGTTCAAGGAGGTAGACGCAACTGCTACATCTTCATCACCAATCCCTCAGGTACAAGACGATGAAAACTCTCACGAAGCTTTTCTTAAGTACATGGAGGATATGATGGTTGCAAATAATGTCAAATTAGTTAACTGGATGATGAACAAAAAATTAGAATCGGAAGGCAAACAACCCATGGTTGAACAACCTGCCGCCGATCCCAATCTTTTGATTCCTAAAGTTCCAATTGCGCCTGATTTTAAAGCACCGGCAACAAAACCTGTTGAACAACCTACGTTTGGTATGCCGTTGAATTATTTTGAAGGCCAATCTGTTACTCCATCCAATCCAATGGTTTCTAGGTCTACTGCACCTCAACCGTTTGTGACTTTTCCTAATTCGGTTAATCAAGGCCGAATTAGTAATAAAGTTGCAAATTTCACCCCACAAAATCCAAACTATGGATATTCTGTACCCCCAGCAGTACAACAGTTATTTGCACAAGGCCCTGTACCTTACGAGCTCTTTGGGAGGTACGGCCAACAAATGCAAGGGATGATGTCGGCCAACCAGCCTGGCCAGCATCAACCGGTCAGACCGGTCGCCGTGACCGGTCAGACCGGCCCTGGAGGGTCGGGTGCAGCCAGCCAGCTGGCGCTGCCCCAACCGGTCAGACCGATCACTGGAACCGGTCAGACCGGTCCTGGTGGTTCAGAAACGGGGAATTTACCTTCTACTCCTGTACAAAACACCCAACAGCCAAATTTTCAGGATAATTCACTAGAATATTTAGATAAAATATTTTCTAAATACAAACTTGATTTGGCTACTACTCTTATGGAGAATTTGGGAGTAGATGTAAGGGATAAGGCTAGGTTGTATCAAAAGCCTTATGTTCCTCGCTTTGATTTAGTTCCTTTCCCTGCTGGATTTAGACTTCCTGATTTTGTTAAGTTTAATGGGGAGGATACTAAAAGCACTTTTGAGCATATTAGTCAATACATGGCACAACTAGGCGATTCTGGCTCTAGTGAGGCTTTAAAAGTGCGCTTATTTTCTTTGTCTCTAACTGGTACAGCTTTCTCATGGTTTGCATCATTAGCTCCTCATTCTATTACTTCATGGGAACAGTTAGAGCAGAAATTTCATGATCATTTCTTTTCTGGCAGTAATGAGCTTAAATTGTCACATCTCACATCGGTTAGGCAATCGCGGGATGAAACTGTTAATGATTATATTAAACGTTTTCGTGATACTAAAAACCGTTGCTTCGGTGTTACTATTGCCGAAAAGGATCTTGCTGATTTGGCTTTCAATGGTTTGCGCTCTCACATTAAAGATAAACTAGAAAATTCTGAATTTTATAGCGTAAATCAATTGCATCAAAGAGCTTTGGCTGATGGAAGCCGAAGCAAAGATCTAAAGGAAAGTCATAGGACTCATCGGGCTAGTGTGCATAATGTAGAATGTGAATCTTGTAGCTCCGATGATGAATCTCATGAGGTGTTGGCTGCTGAATTTGTATGGCCAGCATCTAATAAAGCCTTTACTTGCACATCTCTAAAGCCGACTCATAGGAATCGGCAGGAGGAGATGAAATTTACTTTTGATGTATCCAAGTGTGATAAGATTTTTGATGAATTACATAAGAATGGATATATCAAATGTTCTTTTAATATTCCATCACTTGAGGAGTTAAAACGGCGTGCTTATTGTAAATTTCATAACTCATTTTCTCATGCGACTAATGATTGTAATTTCTTTCGTCGACAGATTCAATCGGCTTTAAATGATGGACGATTGAGTTTGAGTGAGATGCAAGTGGACAAGCGCCCGTTTCCAGTCAACAACATGATGGTCAATACCATGGATCTTCAGGATGCCAAGATGTTGGTTCGGCCCGACAATGTCGATACGACAGGAGGCAAGAATGTTGTGATTGGTAAACCTAGGAAGGTGATGGAAACTGACAAAGTGTTTGGGAGAGAGGTTGTGCTTAAGCAAGCTCCTGATGGAAAGAAGATCTTGACTATTACAGTGAAGAATTCTTAAATCAGGGGAGAATCAAGCTATCAAGCGCGGGATCAAAGGCCGGTTGCTCCTGCTGCCCAGGGGGCACCGGTCAGACCTGTTGGTGTGACCGGTCAGACCGGTCCGGCCCAGAGGCCGGTCCGAACTTTCGTGCCTAAGCGTCCTGAAGTGGGAACTTGGAAGACGAACCAGGACAAATATCAGGGAAAAACTTTTAAGCCGAAGCACATGCACAATGCGGCCGTTCAACAAGATCGGCCACCAAAAAAGAGACCAAGCTCACCACCAAGGAATTCTGGTATGATGAAGGCACCAAGAGGACAGTGGAATCAGGGTCCAAGCTCATCTAATGGTGCTGGTCCTTCCAGGCCATGGAGGCCGTTTCCACCCCCCTCCTCAATCTATTTGGAGGGATGGTATTATGTACGTGCCTTATTGTCCTGCACCAAATCAACCACGGCCTGGGGTTCCTGTTCATGCAAGGATGAATCCACCACAACCTAGGCCTGCAGGATTTCAACCAAGACCGGCGTTTGTGCCCCAGCAGCACGGACCGGTCAGACCGGTTCCGCCGACCGGTCAGACCGGTGCCCAATGGAGGCCGGCAGCTGTGCCACAGCAGCAGCCACCGGTCAGACCGGTGCCGCCAACCGGTCAGACCGGTCACCAGAGGAGGCCGGGCAGAGAGCCGGCCAAGCAAGAGTATCGCCCTGTGCAAAAGAAAGAAGAGCCTGCACCTGCTGTCCCAAAGTCAATTGTGAAGAGTGTGATTCAAATTGGCTCTATGGCAGTTGATTCATCAATGGCAGATGCACCCAATGTTATTGGCTCATCGGCCGTAAAAAAGGTGAAGAAGGTGCCATTGCCACAGTACACGCAGCCAAAGTGGTGTCCTCCTGGTTTAACTCATTCTCAAAAGAGGAGGTTGCAGCGGTTGCGTACACAAAAGCAAAGAGAGGAAGAATCGGCTAAGAAGAGGGAGGAGTGGTTCAATGAGGCCAAGCCGATGATTCCGCCATCTGATCAAGGTTCCAAGGATGGTTCTGGTGCTCAAGATGATCAGGCTAAAGAACCAGAAAAGGTCGAGCCATCTGCAGCCAACTCGGCTAACATGGCCGATACCGGTCAGACCGGTGTCCCAGACCGGTCAGACCGGTCACCACCTGTTCCAGTTCCGGCAACTGGGACCGGTCAGACCGGTCAGGTGTCACCGGTCAGACCGGTTGCGCCTGAGGAATCAGTGGCCGATGCGTTTTCGTCTTCGGCTAAGGTTTCAATTCCACCCACTGCAATTACAGATGTTCAGATGGGTGATGATGATGATGATGCTGTTGACTATGAGCCTTCACTCAGCAGGACGGACATGGATGTCAATGTTATCTACTTGAACGCCGATTATTGCTTTATCGGAGATGATGAGAGGGTGGCTCAAATTGATTTTGCTCCCAAGAATGCTGTATTTCAGAGGCCTTCGGAATCGGACAACCATCTTAAAGCTCTTTATGTGAAGGGTCACATTAAAGGGAGGCCGATTTCCAGGATGCTTGTTGATGGTGGTGCTATTGTGAACCTCATGCCATACACTTTGTACAAGAAGCTGGGAGGTTTGGATGGCGAGCTAATCAAGACGAGCATGACGATCAGCGGCATTGGAGGAGGAGAGCCGATGAGCGCTAAGGGAGTTGCATCCTTGGAGCTTACCGTTGGGAGCAAGACGCTGGCAACTGCTTTCTTCGTCACGGAGGTGCAAGGTAACTTTAGTGTTATCTTGGGGCGCGATTGGATTCATGCAAATCAATGTGTGCCTTCTACCTTGCATCAATGCTTGATTCAATGGGTTGATGACGAAGTTGAGGTTGTTCATGCGGATACTTCGGCATGTGTTGCTATGGCCGATGCATCTATCTTGGGAACTCATGATAATGTCAAGTGCTTGACCGGAATTGATATTTCGGACTTTGAGTTCCTTGCTTGTACCAAAGATGGTTTCGTGTCTGCTGCTCTAAGGCCGGTGTCAAAATCGGTTGATTCAGATGATGAAGAGTAGATGGATGCAAGCGAGAAGTGGTTGAAGGAAAGGGTGGAGCATTATCGGTCCAATATGAACGATGCATGTGAAGCCATTAATGATTTTGAAGAAGTAGAGAAGTTAGGACAATGATTTACGTCGGCTGATCCTTTAGAAAAGATAGATATAGGTGATGGCTCTATTCCAAGGCCGACTTTTGTAAATCAAAATTTGAAAGCCGATTATAAGTTTGAATTAATCGAGTTATTGAAAGAATATTCTGATTGCTTTGCTTGGGAGTATCATGAGATGCCTGGTTTAAGTCGTGATTTAGTTGAACATCGTTTACCGATTAAACCTGGTTTTAGGCCATATAAACAAGGCAATAGACGATTCAATCCTTTGTTTTATGATCGCATAAAAGAAGAGGTTAATCGTTTGCTTGAAGCTAAGTTTATTCGGCCATGTCGCTATGCTGAATGGATCTCTAATATTGTGCCTGTTGAGAAGAAAGGTTCTAATAAAATTAGAGTGTGCATTGATTTTAGAGATCTTAATACAGCGACTCCCAAAGATGAATATCCTATGCCTATAGCCGATATGCTTATTAATGATGCTTCTGGACATAAGGTTATTAGCTTTCTTGACGGCAATGCGGGATATAATCAAATCTTTATGGCCGAGGAAGACGTATACAAAACGGCCTTTAAATGTCCTGACTTTGTTGGTCTGTTTGAATGGGTTGTGATGACTTTTGGTTTAAAGAATGCCGGCGCTACTTATCAAAGAGCAATGAATTTGATTTTTCATGACTTACTTGGTGTTATCCTGGAAGTCTATATTGATGATATTGTTGTCAAATCGGCTGGATTAAACTCTCACTTGGCTGATTTGGT
>CM014278.1:66968019-67022430 GCA_004135705.1 Alloteropsis semialata | reverse complement strand
CAAAGCAAGCGGTCAAACTGTTGCAAACGATGGATTATAGTGGGAAAGTCAATGGTGGTGATTTGTTTGAATCACATATCTAATTCATTCATATTTTTTGTATTCATTTGAATTATACAATATATGTGTCTACGAGCGTCCTTTCACTTATATTTGGTAATCTACATAAGCATGGTTTTTTTCTCACACCAATTTTATCATTTCTATAATTTTGTTTCCTTTCCGTAGCAACGCATGGGCACGAACCTATTAGACAAAAAGACTGATAAGGTGGCAAACTAGAGTCTACTGTCATTGTAGCAGTATAAGTATATATATGGAATTTTTGGGTCCGTTTGGGCTGCACCGCACACGAAGGAAGAAGAGATCAGCGCGGGAGCGAAGCGTCAAACCCATCTCCGCCGCCAGCGCGGGCACTACTGGTAACCCATCCGTTGTTGTCTTTTGCCTTTTTTTTTTTGCCCAGCGGCTCGTTGATCGCAGGAGGCTGCGGCTAGCTTTGATTTCTGCTTTGAACATAATGCTAGCAGCAAGTTCTCTTATTTCCTGCTTTATCTGTGCACAGATTTTACCTTTGGCGGAGGCTTTTGAGTCTATCAAATTTGATCTGGTGAGGAAATTGTCTGAACTCATAGCTTATCTTCTATATTGTACATATGTCCTGGCTTTTCAAAACTCAAGTTTCTGCCAGTGTTTACACTGTATTTCAACCATTCCTGTCTTCAATTGATAGTCTGAAAAGTGGTGGTGTTTGTTGATTAACTAGGAAAGTGAGGTCTTCTGATAAATGAGAAATTAACACAGCTCCTATGCCTCTTGTGTTATGTAATTTAATACTAATTTTGCATAGAAGCATGCTTACAGTGAAAGCACGCTGGCAGACAACAAAGAGTAGCTTGTTACCTCTCCTTTTATAGAAGCATGCTTACAGGGAAAGCACGCTGGCAGACAACAAAGAGTGGCTTGTTGTTACCTCTCCTTTTATTTTTGCAAGTCCTTGTGAGAGGTCGTGTTTATCTTTTTCTCTGGCCAATAAAATAAAAAAGTATTCAAATGGTGATAAAGGCGAAGTGATTGTCTTTTGAACAACTTCATGCAGAGCATGGTAGCCAGCCAGCTAGGAGTGCAAGAAAAGAAGTACCATGAACCTTTGGCTGGCATAGAGGTAAATGTCAGCATTTCATGAAAATCATGTTTATTATGTGAACAGTAGCACAATAGCACTTCGTGGTGTTAAGCATCAAACAATAAATCATGTGAAGTCATCCTCCTGTAGTTTTTCTTTTTTTTATGAAGCTGCTGAAACCCTGCCAACACTTTTTTTTTGTGGAGAAACTTCGATGTATACGCTAATGGGGCTGTCATTATGTTGAGATTTATTATTTTTTAGTGAACTCCATGTTGTTTGAGACCCCTGTTTGATAAGAGGATGATGGCATTGAGGTTTAGTGGGTGTTTTGGTAGTGTAAAAGAAGGTTCAGAGTAGTATATTTTAGCTTTGTAATATGGAGTCCGAACAGAGTATCATAGTTAATATATGTATATGTATGCATAGGCCTATATTAGCAATACATGTGATTTAATAAAATTAATTCAAACATTAAACAAATATCATAGCTCAATCACAGGCTATGATATAAAATAGAGCTGCTTGAAATTTTCATCTTATTTCATCATTTGTTGGACACTCGCTGACTCTCGCCTCACCATATTATCAAGTTTTCTTTTTGACAGTGACATGTTATCTTGTTTCATCTTACCAGGAAAACATGCTAAAATTCACTATGGAACTGGTGCGTAAACTGGTTTTCAGTGAGTGTAGTGTTAAATTAGGGCATGAGAAAACTCAGGTTGCCTCTGGTGACATATTCTAATTTGAAAATTTTGATATTATTGGGTTATTGTTTTAGGTAATCAAAGGAGCCGTTCCTTACTTTCATGGTTGCAAAATTTCATGGTATCATTGTCCTAGCTTTCAACAAATACAGTTACGAATGCAGTACCTGTGTGGTAAGCTTTTGTTGTCCAGGTTTTCATTCCTATTGTATTCTGGTACACAAAGCTCTTGACTGTTGGTTCTGTGGTTTATGATTCATGCCTATCTGTGCCCTTTGAATATGGTACTGTCCCTTTTATTGTTAATTTGGAATGAGTACTGATAGTTGTGCATTGCGCTTGTATGCAGTTCTCAAGGTGAGATCTACTGGGATTTCTGGTAATGCTTTTCCTACATGGCAACACAAGTTTGCTGTTTAACTCATACAATTTGTTTTTGCTCCCGTAGCAATGCACGGGAATAGGCAACACAAGTTTGCTCATGTAAGTCCCTTCAAGAATTTATTTTTATTTGTCTGTGCACCAATTTCATAAAATAGTAGGTGTTAATAGTCTGCTCACATACTATTGTTGGAATAGTATGAAATTCTGAATCTCAAGTATGTTACTCTGTATTGCAACAGCCGCCAGACAAAGATTTGTAATTGAATGAAAGTAGTGAACTAATTGAGAATTCTACTTTTGCTATTGGTCTCAGGTATTGAAAGCAGTGCTAGGAAATAGATGGATTCTAGGAATTTTATCTGCCTCTCTGCCTTGCTGGTTTTTGCTGCTCACTCTATATTGCAAGCACACGCATTGAGCTATGCAACTTGTCCAGGTCATGTCAAATGCCTGACAAAATCTTATTGGTATATTTTCTAAGACCAGTTGCAAAGTGGTAGCTGTTTTTTTAATCACCTTTTGTAAAGCCAGTACAGCAAGCGCCACATTAGTATCATTACTAAACATTTACCTTTTAAAGTGTGTAAAAATGCAGTCTTAGTTAGCTATCTCAACTTTTGGTATTGAGAGAATGTCTTGTTTACTCAAAATTTATTTGACATTGGGCTACCTTATCTAATTCAGATGGCATAATCATCTTAACCCAGTAAACAAGGAAGCATGGATGTAATAAGAGGATATTACTTTAATTCATGCTTGTTGGATGTATGGAAATAAATGGTCTGAACTAACAAAATTTCACCTGGAAGGTAACCATATGTTTCACTAAGATCAGCCAAGGAGCTATTTTATTCTGACAAAATTTCATACTCGTAGTTAAGATTTGAAATTGAACATATGCTACAATGTTACTATTGCATAAATATCTTCTATTTTTAGGCAATGAACTATTTTAGACTACCAAAATCAGTGAATCAGTAATTTGTATTTCCCCTACAGGATGGTGAATTGGTGATGCAGTTAAAAATCATTGGAACAGTTCGGTAAAGAAACAGACTGACTCATACATATCTTCTGGCTTATTGTCAGAAGTTCCTTGACCTCATTGCCACTAATCATGGTGCAAAGGTTGAATCGCAGGTGCGGGCTGAGCTGGAGAAGCAGGCAACGGAGATAGCAATGGCCGAATTGGATGAGGTGCACTCTTCTCTCTGCTACAACCATGACTCTAGGATCTAGAGGTGTTATTCGTAGTGCTGGTTGTTCTAATGATCTGTGGTGCTGATTGTTCTAATGAGCAAGATAGAAACAGTTGTTGCAGTGAGCCATAGAAAGTTACCTTATGTACTTACTCTCTGTGTAGCACAGAGTATATTGGTTGAATCACATCTCTAAACAATTCTCTTCAGTTATTTGTTTGAATTATACTTTCAAACTATTAATCAATAGTTTTTTTCTTGCTCATTTTATTGTGTTTAATTTTCATTTTGCTTCCGTAGCAACACATGGGTATGAACCTATACTTTCACACTAATAATCATGTTGATACAATTTCGTTTTGGAGAAAACTAGAGTTTTGATTGAATTATTTGAATTATTGATGATTCGTTTGAATCACATATCTAATTCATTCATATTTTTTGTATTCGTTTGAATTATACAATATGTGTCTACGAGCGCCCTTTCACTCATATTTGGTAATCTACATAAGCATGGTTTTTTTCTCATACCAATTTTATCGTTTCTATAATTTTGTTTCCTTTCCGTAGCAACGCATGGGCACGAACCTATTAGACAAAAAGACTGATAAGGTGGCAAACTAGAGTCTACTGTCATTGTAGCGGTATAAGTATATATATGGAATTTTTTTGAAGAAAAAATAAAACACGACCATAGTATCTGTTTATCTTCTGTTTGTTTGAGCTTGAGATTTGACGGGTTCTACCGGACTGTAACAATTTTTTTTCTCGAAAAACCGGATTGTAACAATATACTTCCTCTTGCAAGCCGAAACAAACAGGATCAATGGATAGTTGGAAGTGGGCTTTGTGAATATCAAATACTTGTTTACTAGATAATTTTTTCAAATGCGTGCGCTTTGTAAAATGTTTTCTAGATTTTGGCACCACATTTTTCACCGTGAAATTTTTCTACCTTGGTACCTCCACCCCCACCCCTGATCCACCTCCATCAAATTCTTAGCCTTTCTCAGTAACACACGCTAATCGCGCAATAATCCTGAACATTTCCTGTATTGAAATTTTTTGATTGCATCATCAATTGAAAAGTTCGTGGATTTATCCAAGTTTGTCTTTTTCAAACCTACACAGATCATAGCTTATTTATGTTTGCCATTTTACAAACTAAGGTAGCTTGTTTAGTGAGGCAAATTTAGATAACATCTTCAAAATATTAAAGAATATTCTTAGTGTGTGTTTGTATATATCTTTTTAGAGTATATAAAAATCATTATGTCATAATTTTAATTACTACAATATCAATATATAGCACGCGCGTGCCGCGCGGGCATTGCTGCTAGTATAGTAAAAATGGTCATAACCAGTAAGCTTCATCATGACTTCATGAGTGCAAATTAGGCTATTCTTTCCTTCAAACTGGCATCACTATACACGACCTTATTCATATACAAATATCCAAGCAAACATACAGCCTATTCGCTTGGCTTATCAGCCACCAGCCAGCAGTACTTTTCTCTCACAGCAAATCACCACCAGCCACCAGCCAGCCAGCAGTACTTTTCTCTCACAACAAATCAGGACCAGCCGCCAGCCGGCTCATAGATAGGAGTGCATCACTGCACTTGATAGTCGCTAACTCGCTATATACATAGTACATACATACGTGAGCTCCTTAATTTCTCCATCACAGAACACAGATACAGATTAGCCGTGCCTGCCACACATGAGTCCATCTGGCTTGGCATCAATGTTGAGCCAGTGGCAATCCTCGAATGCGCACGTGCCGGAGGCCTGCAGCGTCTCGCCGACGTCCTCCGGCTCCAGGTAGTACGGCGTCCACGACGGCGTCCCGTCCTCGAACGAGTTGTGCGTGAGCCGGCGGATGCCCGACCCGTCGATGTTCACGGTGAAGATCTCGCCGTAGGGCTGGTAGTGATGCGGGTTCGAGATGGGCTCCGCGGACACGGCGGCGTAGTCCGACGTGAACACCAGGGTCTTGGAGTCCGGGCTGAACCATGGGTGGTTGGTGCGGCCGCCGTCGGCGCTGTGCACGACCCTGCGCAGCCCGGTGCCGTTCGGGTGGACCATGTAGATGGCGAAGCTGCCGCCGCCCGGGTTGTGCCGGTCGGAGGCGAACGCGATCCACTCGCCGTCGGGGGACCAGTTGCACATGGTGTCGGACCAGGGACCCTCGGTCAGGCGGCGGATGCCACCGGCCTCGCCGTCCTCGGCGTCCATGATGTACAGGTTCTTGTGCCCGGACCTCCCGGACCGGAACACCACCCACTTGCCATCCGGTGACGGGGACGGGAACGCGTTGTTCTCTCCTCCTACGGTGAGCTTCTTGATCGAGATGTTTGAATCCTCGTCGTCGCCAAGTGTGACGGCCACGACGTCCACCTTCGTGCTCTCGCTCGCGAACTCTGGCCCGACGCTGGTGTAGATGACCCCTTTCCTCTTCCAGTCCCACGACGTGGGGAAGGCGTTGCCCGAGAAGACTTGCCGGCGGCCACCGGAGCCATCGGAGTTGACCACGAACAGCCCCGGCAGTCCAACAAATGCGATTCTCTTGCCGTCGTGCGAGAACGAGGGGAACGACCCGTCGATCCTGAACAGCGAGAACGTGTCCGGCGCGGGGCTCTTGATGTTCTCCAGCAGCAGCGGCGAGTCCCCGTTCCCGCTCCCCCGGCACCGGTGGTACCCGACGCGCGCGCCGTCCGGCGAGATGAACGGGTTGAAGTGGTGCACGCGCGGCGCCACGGGCCTGGTCACCTCGAAGTAGGTGTTCGCGCCACCGCCGCTCACGTCGATGACCTCGATGTGGCGGTAGTCCGAGCCCGGGCGCCTGGTGGCCACCGCCACTCGCCCCGGCGCGCCGGGCGACGCGGCCGGGGTGAAGGCGTGGAACCCTGGCGGGGTGATGCGCTCGACGGACGCCGCGGACACGCCGGCGTCGCCCGCGAACGAGACCTTGGCGCGGTACACGCCGTACCAGCCGTCGCTGTCACGGCGGTGGAAGAAGAGGGTGGTCTCGTCCGCCCAGCTCGGCCAGCCGCCGTCCCGGATGGCCAGCGTCCTCCGCGACCCGTCGGACGTCCGGAAGACGTAGATGTCGGTGTTGAGGTCCTCCACCTCGCCGCCCCACCCGTCCGGGCCCGGCGACGCGGCGGCCGTCCACTCCCCGGACGGCGACACGGCGGGGCTGAAGTCGGCGACGCCGCGCGGAGTGAGACGGCGCGTGGATCCGGAGGGCAGGTGCGTGTTGTACACGGCCACCCAGCTCCGGCGCGGGGACCCGGCGGGCTCGGCGGTGGAGACGTACACGAGGTGGGCGGCATCGGGGGTGAGCGACGGGCGGTCCTTGAGCGCGATGGGGTTCCACGGGAGCAGCGGCGAGGGCGCCGCCGCCTTGGGCACCTCGAGCGCCTCGCGGCGGGCGCTGGAATCAGAGGCAGCGGAGGGGACCGGGGAGATGTAGAGGTTGAGGCTGCCGTTGCGCTCGGAGACGAAGAGGAGGGAGTCCGAGGACGGCGCGAAGTTGCCGTTGTAGTTGACGGAGGCGCCGTCGGTGACGCGGACCTCGGCGGCGGCGGGGGAAGAGGACGAGGACGAGGAGAGCGGGGCGAGCGGGAGCGCGAAGATGTCGAAGGCGTAGCGGCTGCGGCCCAGCGTGGTGAAGACGATGGTGCCCGATGCGGCGAGCGCGGGCACGGGCGCGGCGAGGACGAGTGACCCCACGAGGAGAAAGAGGAGCAACAGAGCGGCGCGGCGTGCCATGGGGGGCTCGAGAAGGGGAGCGGACCACTGGAGTGGGAGGTGCACGGCTGCAGCGGAAGCGGATAAGACCTGCTTCCCTGCCGGGGAAGAAGCAGCTCGAATTTGGGGAGTTTTCACGGCTGTTTTTGGGGCGATCGCGAGGGTCAGCTAGGAACTCAATTATTGCGAGATATGCAAAGAGAAGATTAGATTCGGCCTGGATACTTCACGTGGACGCCGTTAATCGAGCGAGTGCACACGCACGCTCTTCCCCTCTTTCCCTCGCAGTTCTCGTCTTGTTCTGTGACGGGGGCCAGTATTATCGCTGCAGCGGTTGTCCCTGTTGCGATGAAGACGTGTTTGTCATTGCTACCTTGTGGCGGAACCTAACCTAAAATGTTGAATCTGAGGCCAAAGCAGGATCAACTAAACACCTGCTTCTCCAGATCTTTTCTAAAGATGGGTGAGGCTAGAGAGCAACTCCTAGACATTATCCTCTCTTTTTTTTGCCTGGCACCGGAGGGAGTGGCACACAGAATCCTCCTCCGATCTCAAGGCGCGTACCAGGCAAGGGTACTGTAGAGGATCTTGGATCAATCATCGTCTCAACGTCTTCGGCTTGCAGCATGGCACAATTTTTTGCCTCATAAAAACAATGATACGAAAAGATAATGTTACGACCATCGTCGCAGAGCTAACAATCCCTGCTGTAAAGAAACAAAACAAGCCCCGGCCCGCTCTGCCACCATTCCAAATGGATTTATTTGGAGAAAATTTTTTATTTGGCCCTGTCTAAGTTGCTTATTCCTTATTTGGCCTTCAAAATTTCGGTCTTCTCTATTTGGTCCTCTATCTCAAATTAGTTCCCTATTTGACTCTTCTGTCTATTTTACTGTGACAAAGCGTTACGTGGAGAACAAAAAGACAAGTTTACCCTCCCATCCCGGGACTACCCCCTCCCCTCGCGCGTGGGAAAATAATTCCCGTGACCCTCCCTTCCCGTCCCCGTGGCGCTTGCTCTCTCTTCTCCTCTCTCGAGTTCTTCCTCCCAAACCCTAGATCGAGTCTGGTGGCGGCGCTGCCTGCTGGTAAGGGGACGGGCATCCATGCGCGGCGGGGCGAGCGCGAGCCGCAAACGGCGCGGCGAGGGGCGGCTTGGGTTGCCCGGGAGGCCAATTGATACGGCGCGGCCTGGTGGACTGATGTCCTGGCTGTGGAAGATTAGGATTCTGCCCAAAGGATAAATTTGAAACGGCAGATTGATTTTCAGGATTCCATATTTTAGAAAGCATAGACAGATCGTGCATCTGAGATGGTCTGTCTGTGGCGTTAATAGGTATCTGACATTCTGACCACTTACCAGAGATGATGATTGCACACTTGGCATAAGCTTTGCTAAAGTTGCCATAATATCAGGCTTAACTGAAGATTGAATTTGCGTTGCAGCTGTTTGATTTGTAGCAAAACCTGCAAGAGCTGGCTGAACTGCTTGTCCTTCATCCACCCGAGGTCTTCCAGATATTTGCCCCAAATGATGCATTGACCCCAACATGAAACATTGACATTATTAGACATTAAATTGTATTGGATATGTCAGGGGCAAATTGGTCTTTTTGCTATCGGTTTAACACCGTTAGTGCTGTTATTTGACGGAAGGGTCAAATTGGGAATCAAATTGAGAGACAAGGCCAAATAGGGAAGAACAAAGTTTCGAGGGCCAAATAAGGAAGGAGCAACTTACACAGGGCCAAATAAAGAATTTTCTCATTTATTTGGACCCATGCATGTGTTGTAAAGGAACAAGCCCCCACCCCGCCCAACAGGCCATTGCTAAATAGGCCTCCACAAAAGAGAAATAGCAGGCCGCGCCTCAGGGACGGAAGCACAAGGCCCAAAGAAAAATAAGACTACGACGACCTAGAGTATTATCTCAATAGTACTCAGCAAGGCCATAATAGCCCGTGACTGCGCAAACGCCGTGAGAAATTTGCAACATGTTAGATGGGGATTTATGGTCAGATCATCACAGAAATCAAAGACGAGCGGCGGATTTCCAGAAGATCGAGTTCATCCATGAACGTAGGGAATCAGATTCGTTCGACGCATATATATACTGTAGGCTGGCAATGAGTGCTTTTTATTTTATTCTCTAGGTTGACATATATGTGTCGCCAGATGGTGTTTGTAGCCTTCATTTCATGACTATCTAGTTTTGATGGTTTCCCTAAAGAAAAATACGTACAAGAATAGATGCCCATCGACCATCAGAAAACAATCTGGTGGTTGACCACCAAATAGCAGAACCAGAGAGATTTGCCTGACGGCTGAGGACCCCCTTCCCGTGAACAACGTGACCACTACCATCCCAAATTCCCCAAGGCATAGCTGCACTGCTCCCATGGCTGGCGCGCATGCAGATCATCATCAGTTGGGTGACCCGGACAGACTCGCTCCATCGGCACGGCAGGGCCAGAGAGTGAGAGAGCGAGATGCTGAGGTTGGTTGGATAGGTGCTGCTGGCCTCCAGTCAAAGCGGCATGATTTGGGATCTCGATATACTTTAAAATTACGTCATTTCCTTCGATGAAACAAATCTCACTTTGTTACATTGGCTCGCAGTACAACATGTCATTACTCAACATTTCGAAGCTAGGGGTACCATCCCCAAAAGTAACGAGAGGAAAAGATACCGAACATTAACACTCTGAATTGCTTTGCTTGCGCATTCTACTTGGCACAGCTCCAACACATACAATCTGTGCACATGTAAGATACTCGATCGAACAGAAGCAAAACCTCCTGAATAGCAGCACTGTTACTACCCCGATCGTGCAGAAGCAAAACCTCAACAGCAGCATGCATTGTTAACAGAGCAAAATTCAGGCATGTATGGTACTCGGATCGTACGGAAGCAAAACCTTTTTTCAAGATAATGGAAATTTTCCGGCTTTTACATTGTAGCGTACACAATCTCCAATTATTACATCACCCCAGCTTCATTGCTAGATTTAAAGGAGAACAAAAAAAGCAAAATTAAGTATGACAAAGTCTATTATTATGCTTTCATCTATGATTCGCAAATAAAGGCTACCATACGGAAGCAAAACCTGAACAGCAACATGCATGGTTAACAGAACACAAATTAACGGAACACAGTCAAGCTCAGAGCAGATTAAACGAGCAAAATCTTGTGCCACAGAAGCGAGGCCAGATGCATGGCCGACTCGCTCAATCAGCGTGTGTTCCTTGTGATGCACTGATGGTCGATCTCTGGCTAGTCACACCGCCCTTATACACCTCCCAGCCTGCGTGTGCTCCAGTCCAATGTCACCTTAGCTAGTCACCGCCCTTAGACGCCTCCTAGCTTGCGTGTGCTTCGTTCCGGTGGCACCCTAGCTAGTCGCCGCCCTTAGACCCACCATGGCTCGACGTAAGTGGTGCTATCCGAGATGCGCCCTTATCCTGATCTTAAAGAGGCTGCAAAAAAATGTTGAGTGTTTAGCTAGGAGTTTTGTTCTCACGTTGTTAATAAAGAACCAATTGCCCATGTTATTAAACGTGACAAGGAAAAAGCAAAAGAAGTTGTCAGAATAAAACAGGATGAAGTTTCGTAATCAAGATACCAGCATGGCAGTAGATTTTCGTCAATTAACCAACATAGTAGAACTACATCGGTAAGGCAAAATGTTGTGTAGCTTTATAAAGTGCATGGAGCATATGAGAACTTTGCCTATCTCAGACGCGGAAACTATCGCTAGCAAATCAAGCACAGCGCGTGGCGACAAATTCTCTGGGACTGCTCTGCGGAATACAACCATTGGAAGCACCATATCAACCGAATTGAGGACCGAGACCCTCGCCATGCCTTCTTGACATCTGTCCCGGTTGAAGCATAGTTCATGTTGGACGTTGCTCCACATGTAGCACGGGCGCAAACAGGAAAGCTGAGGGGTACACAAATTTCAACATATGTATGAAAGATCTTAAATTTGACCCTCCAAGTAAACAATTTGGTATACTTGGTCTACTTGTAGCAGTTTTTTTTTATCACTAGGACATCCAGTACGTCTCATCGATGAATGCAAACCCACGTTACGACGGTGGTTGGTAGCATCCTGACTACAGTTAGGGGTGGGCGTTCCGAACCGAACCGATCGGTTCCTCGGTTTTTCGCAAAGTTCGGTTCCCAGAAAATCAAAACCGATCGGTTCCTAACAAAATATGAACCGAGCAACTTCGGTTTCGGTCACTTCGGTTCGGTTCGGTTATTAACCGAACTAACCGACCAATCTACTTTTGGCCATCAAACTATAGCCTCAGGGCATTTTCACTGGCGATCCGATGCATCGAGAAAAAAACAAGACACGCAGACGAGCGCCTAAGAAGAGTCACTAAACTCCAGTGGCACCGACTCGTCGTGTGGGCTCATGAGGAATAAAAATCCCATTGGCTCTCTCCTGCTGAACCACCACTCGCGCGACCTGGAATTTCTGTTGAAAGCACTGTACAAATTATATTTTACTTTGATGCACCGATTTTTCTATGGACATCGGTTCATTGCACCGCGCAAAGATTCTCTATCCTGCAGCAAAAATGAATCGATGCATGAGATGCCATCTTTTTCATGGTCACTGGAGAAGCCCTCGGTTTGGTTTGGACTATCCAGAGCTAAAAACCAGAAATTTTTTAGCAATGAACTACGCAACCCCTTGGACCCTGTTTAACTAGTTTTGAGTGGTTTTGACTGCCACGCTGCATCCACCTGCCATGTCACCATGCTACTTCAGGTCACGAGGCCCGCAGGTGAAGGCGTCAAGCCAGGTGCCTTAGAAAGGCTTCGAGGTGAGATTCTTTTCCTCAAATCGAATCAGCCGGAACCCAGAATAGAAGCGGAGGACGGCGAGGCGGCGCAAGTAGAAACCGTTGGCGACGAGCGTCTTCGACCACACCTGGCGCAAGTGGAGGACCTCACTTGGTTGGATCTAGCACGGGTTAGTTCGGATCATACCCGATCGTGCAGAAGAAAATCCTCAACAACAGCATTGTTAACAGAGCACAATTCAGGTGTGTATGGTACTCAGATTGTACGGAAGCAAAACCTGAACAGAAACATGGTTAACAGAACAAACTTAACGGACACACCATCAAGCTCATAGCATGCAGATTAAACGAGCAAAATCATTTGCCAAAAAACCTGGCGATGATGGCCGACTCGCTCAATCAGACTCTGTTCGTTGCGATGCTAGCTATCTAGTCACCGCCCTTAGCTTGAGACTTCAGGCTTCAGTCGACAAAACGAAGCAGATATGATACTCGTGCACGAGCAAACGATGGCAGATTTCCATGGAATAGGTCAATCGAGAACTGAAATTCTGTTCTTCACAGCAACGGTTTTAGCTAGTTGAACACACGCATACATGCAGAATCAGTCAAATTTGGTACCGCTAGTGCACGCAAATCACATTAGCTCGCTCAGTTCGTCAGCACAAAAAACAACAAACCGAGACGCACCACTCTTACCCGAGACTAGCAGATCTCTCCCCCAACCGGCGATCGAATTACTACGATCCAACTAAAACCTATTAGAAAAAATCGGATCGAGACAGGCAAAACAAAAAAAAAACATGGGATGATACCCGCATCGTGCGTGTCCTTGTTCCTTTGCCGCTGCCGCGTTCTTCAGACTCCAGTCGCGGCCGACAATCGCCACCCCGAATGAATGTGCCATCGGGAACGGATCAGAGGTCGCCCACGAGTCCTTGACGGTGGCCCCCCGCCGCTGGTGGTGGATCCGCGGCGATCACCTCAGCTGCTGACGAGCCCGACACGCCGTCCACCTCCTCCACCACGTGGTCGCCGTCGACCTTCTTCTTCCCGGCCACGCGACTGGCGTCCGCCGTCTCCTCCTGCTCCGCGACCTGGCCGACGTCATTCTCCGTGGGGACGAAGTCATCGGCCTCCTCCTCATCCTCCGCCACCGAGGTCGCCGTCGCCGCCCCGTGAATGGTCACCGCCCTCTCCTGTGACGAGGCTTTGACAGCGGAAGGGGGGGCATGCCCCTCCCATAATACCCCTCAAACCATATGAATAAAAAAACTGCTTTACCCTGCTGCCGCTTCTGCGCGTGATGGTGTCCATGTCCGCGCTCGCGGCAACCGCCAAGCACGGTGGCGGCCAGCTGTGGGACTACCATGGTTTACTTCAGAGCCAATGCGACGATGTGGGATATTGGAACGATGTAGCTGTGTGTCTCAGTAAGGCACCGGTGTGCGCCGGTATGTCGCATGACTTCAACTCTGGCGACCACTCTCTCATTCAGTGGCGGAACTGAGGGGGGCGGCAGGGACCATGCCCCCCCCACCACACACACAACATTTGGAAAAAAAAATAGATACATTTTAATGTTAATATACATTAGAGTATTTTTGTTTAATATAAAATTCAGCTGTTAGTTAGTGCTAGCCCAAAGTTTTCATGTCTAGTGTATAAATTTTGACACATCTCAAACGTAAGTCCACAAATCAATGCGACATGCCAATCTGAGATGTACCTACCCTCTATAAGTCCAACGTCTTACTTGCAGCCCACCACACCGCAACTCACGAACATTGAGTTGCGATTAAGTGTATCCGTGGAGCTGTGAGGGGTGACGGCAAGCTATCGGACTACCACGGATTGCTTCGCAACCGTGTCGCCGATGCGATGTGGGATATTCTGACGATTTAGCTGCGTGCCTGGCATGTCGCATGACTCCAACTTCGGCGACCACTCCCTCATTCAGTGGCGGAACTGAGGGGGGGCGGCAGGGACCATGCCCCCCCCCCAAAAAACATCTGGAAAAAAATTAGATACATTTTAATGTTAATATACATTAGAATATTTTTATTTAATATAAAATTCAGGTGTTAGTTAGTGCTAGCCCAAAGTTTTCATGCCTAGTGTATAAATTTTGACACATCTCAAACACAAATCCACAAATCAATGCGACATGCCAATCTGAGATGTACCTAAGTCCAACGTCTTACTTGCAGCCCACCACACCACAACTCACGAACATTGAGTTGCGATTAAGTGTTTCCGTGGAGCTGCGAGGGGTGACGGCCTCATACTCGTGTGCGAATAGCCGACAACGAAGGGCATGCAGGCGGCCGCAGCTGAGATGAAATGCAACACCAATTTCACCAGTTTCACTTCGTCGATTGCGGCAGCTACATGACGACAGTTGTGGTTCTTCTCCTCCAACTCAATCCAATGTAAACATACCCTAATCTTTTTCCCATAAATTATTCCTGATTTCTTCTCTCATAATATATAACTTTGCTGAATTAGATCAAATCCTTATAAGAAACCAACGCAAAATATCAAAATACTATAATGGAAGATTCTTAAGTTATTGCTCGGTACTTTATTGAGAAAGAAATTGTAATGAAGCCATGACATACTCGGATATTGATGATTTCGATACGTAAAGCATCGCGCAAGCAAGATAAATTGAACAAGCAAGAAATATGAATCCCATATACGTACTATTTGCTTTTGTGCATTGTCATTGCTCAATATTATATATCATGGTTATCTAGTGTATGTGGATGTGAGCAATAAAAAATTAGTGCAAATTTTTAAATGATTGAACCAACAATTGTTGTATGTGTTTGTTTGGCGCCCCTTTAAATTTGTCTCCAGCTTCGCCACTGATCCATCCCCGCCACTTCAATGTCGTCGCCAGCATCCTCATCCTTGTCCTCCGTGTCACCGTCGCCGGACTCCTCCTGGTTCTCCACCACCAACCTCATCCGGCGCCACGGCACTGTCGCCGAAATCGTCATCCTCCAACACGCTGTGGCCACGCGGCCATGCACCAGCTCCACGGGCGCGACATGGGTGCTGCGCAGAGGCGCGGCTGGCCGAGGCGACCCCTCGATAGCGAGCGAGTTCTGCGGCGCCTGGGCACGGTGGCGCTCGGAGGAGTTGCCCATTCCCGGGGGCGAAGAAAGTGCCTCCGGGCGCGGCCATGGCGCTCGTAGCGTTTTGAACCAACCAACCCCTACGAACTTTGTTCCGTGGCGCCGGGCCGGAGCAGCAGCAGGCTGCGGTCAGGCCACGACGAGATTAATGAGACGCGTGGGATTGTCGCTAGCCCAATAGGCCCAAAGCCTTTAGCGCGCCTGGGCCGTGGAGCCGCACAGCCATTATTGGGCCAGTAAAAAGCCGTGGCAGGGTTTGGAGAGGATCGGGGGTGTGGTTGTTGGGTGAACGTGCTTGTGCGCGGTGTGCGCGACTCTCTCAAAAAAAAAAAAGTCGCGACTCTCGTGAGCTGCTGTGTGCCTGCCTGGCCTGCGTTCTCGGATCCGGAAGGGGTGTATGTGCCCACGTGCGCCTACCTGCTTACGTACTAGTTTAGTGTCACGTGCCATACCCCACCAACTACAAGGAGTAGCCTGTGTGCACGCGATGGTGTCTTTGGCGTTTTCCTCCTTCCTTTCCTTTTTACCGTAAGTGACGAGTGTGATCGCGAAGCCTGGGCTGCAGATTCACTCCATCTTCTAGCTTTAAACCACAAGCAGCAAGGAAAAAGAAAATGTTAGGGTTGTTTCCCTTGTTTACAAAAAAAAAAAACCCGATCACGTAGGTTCGAGGAGCTATCGCTTTCTTTGTTGGTTCACATGTTATTGCGTGCTACACTTCTTATACGTAATCTTGCACGTATACATCGTTGTTGGCGCGCAAAGTATACATCGTTGTTGGCACGTATAAATTTGAAGAGCTAGCTTTTCTGTAGGCTGTATATATATTGTGTACGTCATGTCAGCGGAGAACGAACGAAGGAAATAACAATAAATTTAAAGATGCATATGGTTAGTGTAGTGGGGCGTGTCATGTGCTTAATTCGGTGTCTACGTAAGAAAGGTAGCTATATAGAGCCTCGGCTGGCAAGTTTCGGCTTATTTCCTCTCACACAATACTATTCATTCTACCAGCCGAGCACTGTTCATTCTACCAGCCGAACAGGCTCATATTGTTATGGTGCGTCAAGATGGATGATTAATTATTATATGACCACAACACGAAGACTGTCACGATTAGCAGCTATAGGTGCAAGACCGGGTTGGTTACCCGTAGGCCTGCGGCCTGCCACCAGGGAGGGTATGAGCAACTCTTGTTTATACCCAAATCCAAATATATATTAACCAATTCTTACCTTTTTCATTCTTACGTCTTACCCATATCCAATGGATAATTAACTTTGTACTAAATACTATACATCTCTAATGGATAAATAGTTTTCTCCCCATACCCTACCCTTCTCATTGCTAATGAATAATTAATTTTCTACTTATATCCCCCATTTGAGATGGATATGGATTTGATATCAGTTTTGAATATTGACCTACAGACCAAGTTTCCTGTATGTTTGGCGGGCGGGGCCTGCCTGCTAGCATCCATAGAGATATGGATGCGCGCCGTACCTAACCAATAATACGAGCTAGTAGCGCTTGATGATGCAGAGGAGGCGTCACGTATACTATACATGCGTACTATATGTACAGACCAGTGATGCAAAGGACGACGGCCGGGGCAGTTCTCGCGCTGACGGGCATGTACGTACGAACTAACCTATCTCGCAGATCGATCGATGTGCTCCAGTTAAACGCATGTATACAGTGGACACTACTAGTGGTGCTACTAGCAGCTACAGTAGCTGGCTCTTTATCAGATAAAAAATAAAATGACACGTCACCCGCGCCATGCAGGAGCAGGACGACTGCACGAGGCCGCTCAGCTGATGCAGAGAATGACGAGGTGCTAGCTGCACCATCTCTGATTATTTTTTTTTACTGCATACATCTTTGAATAGTCTTTGTGCTCACCGACGAATTGAACGCTAGCTGCCGATCGTCATATCTTACTACCTCGATCGGTTGTTGGTAAGTAACTGGTGATGGTAGATATTGTATATTGTTACAAATTACAATGTTACATGTCGTCGTCGCCGTCGTAACCTAAAGAAGTTTTCCACTTGTTCATCCGACCATCAATCGCGGTCAATCTGACGCTGCTAACTTGTTGCAACTAACTGCAGATCGATATATGCATGCATATATGTTCTTGGAGGAGTAGTCGGTATAGATCGACTATGGGGTTGTTTGGAGGCCGCTGCTAATGCTAGTGCTAGTTCATAACTTTGACTACTAATTAGAGGTATTAAATAAAGACAGTTTACAAAACCAGCTCCACACCCCCTGTGCTAATTCGCGAGACGAATCTAATGAGGCCTTTGACCGTATGAACAGAGGATAGTTACTGTAGCGTCACTGTAGTTAATTATGGATTAATTAGGGCCATTAGATTCGTCTCGAAAAGTTACACCCATCTGTGAAAAAGGTATTGCAAATAGACTTTATTTAGTACTCCATGCATGTAAGATTTCCTTTAGCGCTAGTGCTAGTGCCAGAGATCCAAACAGCCCCTGTATATGATCGACCAATCTCGCTCGTCATCATATCTTGTTTATTTTGTTTTCTGCTGCTCGGACGTTACATCCTATATATGCACGGCCGATTCTTAATCTTCCAGGAGTGACGACTGCACGCAATGCAGGATCTTTATATATTCTTCATTATCGGTCTGGTCCCTCAGCTGATCGATACGAAAACGACTCGCCGTTGTTCGATCCATTTGCATTGCAGGGCAGCAGCCCCTGTTCGTTAGTTGCAACAAGGCTCCTCCCTTTCAGAACATAACAGATCTGCTGAAAATTCAGACCTAGCTACGACCTACGAGCAGAGACTTTTCGTTCCCTGTTTCCCAGCCACTCTGATCGTATGGGGGCTGTTTAGTTCACCCTTTTTGCATCTATTTTACAAAATGCACGTTTTCTAATGCATTTTTTCTTTCTGTACACACAACCCAATACATAAACACTATGCATAACAACTGCATCTAAACACCCTCTGTATACTGGATGTAGGAGGAGGTGGGGAAGGGGATCTTGGCTACGAATTGTCAACTGCGATTGTGGGAGCATTGTAGATGCATGAATCTTTATCCATTCGCAACTACTTGTATATATGTAGTGTGTATAAAATCGTGTATTTTCTCTGACTCTGATACTATGGCTGTTTAGTTTGCAAACTTGTCACGTCGAATGTTAGGACATTAATTAAGGGTATTAAATGTGGATTAATGATAAAACCCACTCCATAGCCCCGTGTAACTTTGCGAGACGAATCTAATGAGCCTAATTTGGCCATGATTAGACAATGTTGTGCTACAGTAAACAATCTCTAATGATGGATTAATTAGGCTTAATAGACTCGTCTCGCGATTTCCCGTCCATCCGTGTATTTAGTTTTATAATTAGATCATATTTAGTCCTCCTAATCTTCGATTTATAATCGATACAGTAAATTTCGCAAACTTTCTCACCGAACTAAACAGCCTCTATGTATGCGTGCAGGGTTAAATGGTAACGCATGCATGTATGCCTGCAACATCGATCCATCGCCATCGATCAACGAGGGCGGTGAAACGAGTGGTTGGATACGCGAATATGGCCTTGTTTAGTTCCCTCCAATTCAACCAATTCAATCAAAAGACATCAATGTGCCTCCTCTCTGCTTTTTCAATTCCCAATGCATTTTTCTACAGTGCATTCAATCGAATCCAACCGAACTAAACAAGGCCTATATATATCTCGCGCGCAACATATCCGTCGTTGCACGACATGGACGGCTTTAATTAATTTACTTCCATGGCTGCTTGCTACTCTGTCTGAGTGTCTGTGTGCGCGTGTGCCTTTGTAGAAGAAGCTTCACAAAAAGAGCGAGAAAGTTCTAAGGCATCCTACTTACGCAGCTAGTGCACACACAAGAGAGAAATGACGCAAAAAGAAGCATGGGATCTACGTTTACGTCGCCCATATCTTTCATTTCCAAGGACAGAAAGAAAAGGAAGAGAGGAGGGGGACACCCAAAAAAAAAATGGCAATTTGGTTGTATCTTTCTGAAGGTTGGCATATGCAGTGTGGTCGATGACGAAAGATATGATGGAGATAGACAGATAGATAGATGCCCATCACGCCCGTTTAGTGGAGAGAGCATATATATATAAGCTGTGCTGGCCGAAGAAATTACGGGTCCCTTTTGGATCACGGAATGTTGATGCGCAATCACTGAATGGCCTAGTAGAGTGCTAGGACTTGTATCTGAAGAAAAGAAGAACTGAATAATAATGGCCTCTGCATCATATATACCTGCACGATATCCTGCTCCACTATTTTCCGGAAAGGGAATGCGAGCGAATTGAAGATGCTGGATCGGTAGAAGGTGTGTGTACAATCATGTAGGCGATTAGGAGCGCCGGTTTGCAGTTCTGGTTGCATGATACTTCATGCAGTAATTGAGCGCGTGCTGATCGAGCTGGCCATGTTGCTTGTGTCTGCACATGCGTGCATGCTCGCGTGCCCTGCTGCGTTTCGTTTCTCGTTCAGATTACAAGCTAATCCATCTCTGCCTCAACTAATCGCTACTATACAATACTTGTACTAGTTAACACCACCAATTAGCACGCGTACGGAGCACCGGCAGCAACTACTATAATGTTCCTTCTCTTCCTGACAGGGAAATAAACGAAATAGGAAACCACTGGAAAGGAGAAGAATAAGAATCTGTCAGGCAAGTTGAATCCTGCCTGTGGCTGCGCCTGCTATTCAGTTCAGTTCAATCACACTGCGCCTGTTTGATGCATGTCATGCCGGGTCTACTCATCAGTTGGGTCCAATTCTAGCGGATCAGTTACTCAGCCCGAGGCAACTAGTAGTTTGAGTGTTTGACAATGGATTGGAGCCAGTCAAGGAGCAACAGTCGCCGTGAGCATGCCATGGCATGCGTTTGCTCTTGCTAGGCCTTGACTGCGTCCCTCCTATCGTCTTTGATTACTCTTTCTTATTAATCCACTTTTGTTGACCAGACGAAGAAGAACAGCTCCGGTAATAAAACTGCTTGCTGACAAAATTAGCTGCAGAATTACCCCTGTTTGGTTTGGTTGCGTG
Organism: Alloteropsis semialata; assembly: GCA_004135705.1. Classification (NCBI taxonomy): domain Eukaryota; kingdom Viridiplantae; phylum Streptophyta; class Magnoliopsida; order Poales; family Poaceae; genus Alloteropsis; species Alloteropsis semialata. The sequence continues at coordinate 67,002,204 of CM014278.1, read as the reverse complement.
TATCAGCTGGAGAGCAGGTCGTTGTAGCCGACAATCAATCCCAAAGAAGGTGGTTGATCTTTCGATTGAAATTCCATCCAAGGTGGTTACAGACTCGATCAGCTCCCTTTGCGCATGAGAAAGTTACTGTCACTGTCCACCTTATTACTACCTTTTGATCTGCTGTACTGTAGTCCATCGAGAGAGAAGAGAAGAGACGAGAGGAGCTTGGGCCATCAGACGGAGGATCTGCATCCAGGGGACGAAGGAATGGGTGCCTGCAAACTGTAAAGGGGCCAAGGATAGAAAGCGCTCGATCAGCTTTCGCTTTGGACCTTTGTGGCATGCCTCCGCATCCATCTACCACTAACCCTCTCTAAATTATTACTCCTAATCTACTCCTAGTCGTAGCTGACAGCATCGCGCCAACGGTTAATCTCTTAATCTGCATCGAGACCGAGAGGTTAGCTTAGCTCAGAGACGAGCATGTTCGGTTGGCTGGTGGCTGGTGGCTGGTGCTGATTTGTTGTGAGAAAAAGTACTGCTGGCTGGCTGGTGGCTGATGGCTGGTGCTGATTTATTGTGAGACTGAAGTACTGCTGGCTGGTGGCTGATAAGCCAAGAGAACAGGCTAGCTCGCAAAAATCCAAACGAATAGAGAAAAAAAAAAGGGGTTCCAGCCATGGAAAGACACACTTGGATTGGAGTTGGAGTTGGACCTCACCTCAGTAAAAAGAAAAATGTATGGAATCTGTCGGATCCGAGTGGAGTGATAGGCTGATAGCAGCCGGCACCGGCAGCACCACGGTGTGAAACGCGGAAGAGAGCCGGCAAGTCACTGGGCAGGGTGTGAACGCGAGCAGGCGGATATGATCTGCTGCGCTGTAAAAGAAACCGCCGAGGTGGCTCGTGCTCACGTGCGCTCGCCACCAAAAGCAAAGAGGCCGAGCAAGAGGCCCGCGAGGTGGACGGCCCCATTGTCCAGTCGCCATCTCGGGCGGGGGGTTTGCTTGGCTAGCCGCCGGCCTCCCAAATCACAATGGAGAGAGTCCGGGTTAGGTTAAAAGGAAAGGCCACCGTCACTAATTTACGGTTGATGACGTGGACGGGTGTGTGTGCATCGGCGGAGGAGTTTGCTTGGACACGTTGCTGATTTTTGCTTTCGTCTTTTCTTTCACGGCACCGTTAACAGTGGCAAACGCCCATGCCATGCCATGATTTTTTCTGACCTGGCAAAGGTTGACCAGGCGACCAGTCTTGCAGATACCACACGTGTTCAGACCTGGGAAAGCATGAACACAATATATCGCTACTGGATCTCTCGGTATTTCGCTTCATGAATTATTGTGATGAAATTATCGAAAAAAAATTTTTTGCGGTGAAAGTTTAAAGTGTAAATTCCTTGGATTGTGCAGATACTAGTAGATCAGGAGCACGGCCTGCCTGCCCTCTGTAGCTGGGTGCCACAAACGGGTGCAAATATGCAGTACACTTTCTGAAAACGCTAGTGCTCCTATGCTATGGGCGCACATCATCTTAATTGTACCTTGCAATTTGCTGAGCAAGCAAACGTTCGCTGTATGAGTGGTGCCGGCAGCAGCTACAGGGACTTGTTAGAATCGCCAACTAGTGCCACTAGTACAGTAGGATTACCACCACTACTGCAACCTCAACTTGGCCTTGAACAACAACCGGCCGGCGACCGGTAGAGACGCTCGTGGCATCATGTACTGCATCTATGTCCTCTACTCCCCAAGTGGTGATGGATCAAACCAGCAAGTTTACCCATGCTTGCTGCACGAGCAGGTTGAGTTTCTCTTTTAGCCGAACGATGCCGTGCCACGTCCGTCTTTAACAGCCTGTTCGGTTGGCTTATCAGCCACCAGCCAGCAGTATTTTTCTCTCACAACAAATCAGCACCAGCCACCAGCCACCAGCCAGCAGTACTTTTCTCTCACAACAAATCAGCACCAGCCACCAGCCAGTCAGCAGTACTTTTCTCTCACAACAAATCAGCACCAGCCACCAGCCAACCGAACAGACTGTAGTAAAAAAGTTGCAGTTCGTTTCTAGTTCTCCTGTAGTAAAAAAAAATCAAACTTGGGTTCAATTTATATAGAAAAAACACCGACTACATCCGAATAATTTCTATCAAATTCGTCATGAAATATGTTTTGTTGGTGCATTTATTTGTAGTATTGTTGATGTCAACATAAATTCATATATACTCTGTTAAAATTAGAGAAGACTTACTTTGGCGATAATACTATGCATTTTTAGACGGAACCGATGACATACGGTATTAATGGTCGTGGGCCACGATATACGCGTGTGGGCGAAGTAATTAGGGCTAAGCTTGTACGCCACATTTGAGCAACATACCTCTTCCAAAATCCCCACAAACACGAAACGCTTTGTGTCTGCTGCACCAAGGGGACGTGTGTCATGAGGATTAAATTCAGTTCGCTCATGACGCACTGTGCGCGTGCATCGACGTACACCAAATCCGTTCGTTCGTTGGGACCCACGCACGCAGGCTAGCCTATCATGTGCCGCTACACTACACACATGTCCTGCTGGCCTGGCCCGTGGCCCGGCCGGACTCAGTTCAACAGGAGTAGAATCATTCATGACGGCTGACGAGGAGACACGCTTGGCTTATCAGCCACCAGCCAGCAGTACTTCAGTCTCACAACAAATCAGCATCAGCCACCAGCCACCAGCCAGCCAGCAGTACTTTTCTCTCACAACAAATCAGCATCAGCCACCATCCACCAGCCAACGGAATGCTTGCCCGCTTGCTCTGCGTTTTGGCCCGGACAACGTGCACGGACCATGATGTTACGCTTGTTTCTGAACAGGAAAATACCATCCCATTCGACAGTGGTACTGTAATTTGTGGTCGTAAAAAACTAATAACATGTACGGGGGTGTTCAATTTCCCAAAACTTTTTCACCAAAGAGAATCTTACATGCATGGAGTAGTAAACGTGTGTTAATGACAAAACCCATTTCATAACCCCAGGTAAATTTGCGAGATGAATCTAATGAGCCTAATTAGGTCATGATTTGCAACAGTGATGCTACAGTAACCATCCGCTAATCATAGATTAATTACCGTCATTAGATTCGTCTCGCGATTTTCAGGCGAGATCTGTAATTAGTTTTATTATTAGTCTACATTTAGTACTCCTAAATGGTAAGATTCTCTTACAAAATTTTTCACCAAAATTTTTCATCGAAATTAAACATTCCGTAGTATTCCGCACCGACAAATGGTTTACTGACAGGTACAGGGCCGCCGCCGTTGCAATACAAGCAGTTCTTTCGTCCTCGCAGTCAGGCCCTGTTTAGTTCACGTATTATGCATAACGTTTTGCAAAATGCACGCTTTCTAATGCACTTTTTTTCTCTGTAAACACTATGCATAACGCAAAAATACTATGCATAACGCTGCATCTAAACATCCCCTCAGTACCATGCATCTGCTTTCCCGTTTGTCTGATCAGATTTGTGCGGCCATGTTTAATTCCATAAGTTTTTCCTATTCATCCCGTCACATCAAATATTAGGACACTAATTAAGGGTATTAAACGTGAATTAATGATGGATTAATTAGACTTAATAGATTCGTCTCGCGATTTCTCGTCCATCCGTGTAATTAGTTTTATAATTAGATCATATTTAGTCCTCATAATCTTCGATTTAGTTTTGCTACAGTAAATTTTCTAAACTTATCTTGCAGATTTAAACAGGGCGTTCGTTGGTACCTTTGCCTGCCTCTCTGCTTGCCTCGCCTGTGTACATTAATTTTCTTGATTCCAACGTTTAAGGTCACCATCTCTCTCCTTCTCTCTCTAGAAGCTATTAGCTAGGGGGGTGTTCAATTGGGTGAAAAAATTTTGGTGAAAAATTTTGCAAAAGAATCTTACCATTTAGGAATACTAAATGTAGACTAATAATAAAACTAATTATAGATCTCGTGGAAATCGCGAGACGAATCTAATGANAAAGAAAAATGTATGGAATCTGTCGGATCCGAGTGGAGTGATAGGCTGATAGCAGCCGGCACCGGCAGCACCACGGTGTGAAACGCGGAAGAGAGCCGGCAAGTCACTGGGCAGGGTGTGAACGCGAGCAGGCGGATATGATCTGCTGCGCTGTAAAAGAAACCGCCGAGGTGGCTCGTGCTCACGTGCGCTCGCCACCAAAAGCAAAGAGGCCGAGCAAGAGTGGACGGCCCCACTGTCCAGTCGCCATCTCGGGCGGGGGGTTTGCTTGGCTAGCCGCCGGCCTCCCAAATCACAATGGAGAGAGTCCGGGTTAGGTTAAAAGGAAAGGCCACCGTCACTAATTTACGGTTGATGACGTGGACGGGTGTGTGTGCATCGGCGGAGGAGTTTGCTTGGACACGTTGCTGATTTTTGCTTTCGTCTTTTCTTTCACGGCACCGTTAACAGTGGCAAACGCCCATGCCATGCCATGATTTTTTCTGACCTGGCAAGGAACAAAAGGTTGACCAGGCGACCAGTCTTGCAGATACCACACGTGTTCAGACCTGGGAAAGCATGAACACAATATATCGCTACTGGATCTCTCGGTATTTCGCTTCATGAATTATTGTGATGAAATTATCGAAAAAAAATTTTTTGCGGTGAAAGTTTAAAGTGTAAATTCCTTGGATTGTGCAGATACTAGTAGATCAGGAGCACGGCCTGCCTGCCCTCTGTAGCTGGGTGCCACAAACGGGTGCAAATATGCAGTACACTTTCTGAAAACGCTAGTGCTCCTATGCTATTGGCGCACAGCATCTTAATTGTACCTTGCAATTTGCTGAGCAAGCAAACGTTCGCTGTATGAGTGGTGCCGGCAGCAGCTACAGGGACTTGTTAGAATCGCCAACTAGTGCCACTAGTACAGTAGGATTACCACCACTACTGCAACCTCAACTTGGCCTTGAACAACAACCGGCCGGCGACCGGTAGAGACGCTCGTGGCATCATGTACTGCATCTATGTCCTCTACTCCCCAAGTGGTGATGGATCAAACCAGCAAGTTTACCCATGCTTGCTGCACGAGCAGGTTGAGTTTCTCTTTTAGCCGAACGATGCCGTGCCACGTCCGTCTTTAACAGCCTGTTCGGTTGGCTTATCAGCCACCAGCCAGCAGTATTTTTCTCTCACAACAAATTAGCACCAGCCACCAGCCAGTCAGCAGTACTTTTCTCTCACAACAAATCAGCACCAGCCACCAGCCAACCGAACAGGCTGCAGTAAAAAAGTTGCAGTTCGTTTCTAGTTCTCCTGTAGTAAAAAAAATCAAACTTGGGTTCAATTTATATAAAAAAACACCGACTACATCCGAATAATTTCTATCAAATTCGTCATGAATTATGTTTTGTTGGTGCATTTATTTGTAGTATTGTTGATGTCAACATAAATTCATATATACTCTGTTAAAATTAGAGAAGACTTACTTTGGCGATAATACTATGCATTTTTAGACGGAACCGATGACATACGGTATTAATGGTCGTGGGCCACGATATACGCGTGTGGGCGAAGTAATTAGGGCTAAGCTTGTACGCCACATTTGAGCAACATACCTCTTCCAAAATCCCCACAGATTGGCTAACACGAAACGCTTTGTGTCTGCTGCACCAAGGGGACGTGTGTCATGAGGATTAAATTCAGTTCGCTCATGACGCACTGTGCGCGTGCATCGACGTACACCAAATCCGTTCGTTCGTTGGGACCCACGCACGCAGGCTAGCCTATCATGTGCCGCTACACTACACACATGTCCTGCTGGCCTGGCCCCGTGGCCCGGCCGGACTCAGTTCAACAGGAGTAGAATCATTCATGACGGCTGACGGAGTCTGTTGGCTTGGCTTATCAGCCAGCAGTACTTCAGTCTCACAACAAATTAGCACCAGTCACCAGCCACCAGCCAGTCAGCAGTACTTTTCTCTTATAACAAATCAGCACCAGCCACCGTCCACCAGCCAACCGAACGCTTGCCCGCTTGCTCTGCGTTTTGGCCAGGACAACGTGCACGTACCATCCCATCCGACAGTGGTACTGTAATTTGTGGTCGTAAAAAACTAATAACACGGGGGTGTTCAATTCTCCAAAACTTTTTCACCAATATTTTTCACCAAAGAGAATCTTACATGCATGGAGTAGTAAACATGTGTTAATGACAAAACCCATTTCATAACCCCGGGTAAATTTGCGAGATGAATCTAATGAGCCTAATTAGGTCATGATTTGCAACAGTGATGCTACAGTAACCATCCGCTAACCATGGATTAATTATCGTCATTAGATTCGTCTCGCGATTTTCAGGCGAGATCTGTAATTAGTTTTATTATTAGTCTATATTTAGTACTCCTAAATGGTAAGATTCTCTTACAAAATTTTTCACCAAAATTTTTCACCGAAATTAAACATCCCCGTAGTATTCCGCACCGACAAATGTTTACTGACAGGTACAGGGCCGCCGCCGTTGCAATACAAGCAGTTCTTTCGTCCTCGCAGTCAGGCCCTGTTTAGTTCACATACTATGCATAACGTTTTGCAAAATGCACGCTTCCTAATGCACTTTTTCTCTCTGTAAACACTATGCATAACGCAAAAATACTATGCATAACGCTGCATCTAAACATCCCCTCAGTACCATGCATCTGCTTTCCCGTTTGTCTGATCAGATTTGTGCGGCCATGTTTAATTCCATAAGTTTTTCCTATTCATCCCGTCACATCAAATATTAGGACACTAATTAAGGGTATTAAACGTGAATTAATGATGGATTAATTAGGCTTAATAGATTCGTCTCGCGATTTCTCGTCCATCCGTGTAATTAGTTTTATAATTAGATCATATTTAGTCCTCATAATCTTTGATTTAGTTTTGCTACAATAAATTTTCTAAACTTATCTTGCAGATTTAAACAGGGCGTTCGTTGGTACCTTTGCCTGCCTCTCTGCTTGCCTCGCCTGTGTACATTAATTTTCTTGATTCCAACGTTTAAGGTCACCATCTCTCTCCTTTCTCTCTAGAAGCTATTAGCTAGGGGGGTGTTCAATTGGGTGAAAAAATTTTGGTGAAAAATTTTGCAAGAGAATCTTACCATTTAGGAGTACTAAATGTAGACTAATAATAAAACTAATTATAGATCTCGCCTGGAAATCGCGAGACGAATCTAATGATGGTAATTAATCCATGATTAGTGGATGTTTAGCGGATGGTTACTGTAGCATCACTGTTGCAAATCATGGCCTAATTAGGCTCATTAAATTCGTCTCGAAAAGTTATCTGGGGGTTATGGAATGGGTTTTGTCATTAACACACGTTTACTACTCCATACATATAAGATTCCCTTGGGAAAATTTTTGGTGAAATTTTTTTGGGGGAATTGAACACCCCCTAGGTCTTACTATTTTGTTTTCCTTTTGTTGTTTCTTGGCAGGGGAATTTTTGCCCTTTGCTGTCAAGGCACGGCACGGCTGGAGCTTTGCAAAAACCAATCGAGTCTATTACAGATAATCCACGGATGCCCATGTGTAGAAAATTTGCCTTGACCATTTCTGTTTTTTTTTTGCTGGTTTTAAATTGGGCACCAACCAACCATTATGGCTTCTTAGCAGACAAGGCTTCCAATATTCGTTCGTTGTCTATGGTTTTTCTTCCACGGGCTTGTAGCCAAAGACTTGAATACTTTTTCTGTGGGAACAAAGCTTCGAGCTGCAAGTTCAGTCTTGCGTTGAAAGTTGCCTTGCCAAAGGATTCGAACCTTTTTAAAATGAAAATTGAAGAGTTGCAGACGAAGATGCAACAAATCTGGTCGCGCAAAAATTCGGATTAATCTGTCTCTACTTTATAGAAAACTTGCAGCCGAGATAAGCTGACCAGCGAGCGTGACGTTCCTGCTCGGACGGACGCTTATCCAGTACAGTAGAGACCAGCGTAGACCTGCTACGGCCTTTTCGGCGCCTTTAGCTTCGGGTTCAAGTCGCCACCGCCCATCAGATTTGACCAAAATAATGGCCACGACTCGTGAGAGCAAAGCACCGAGCAGGCAAGCAAAGCAGCAGGGCATTTCCTGTCAGAGCTGCAGAGGATTACCAATGGTTAACTGATGGATTAGCAGCATCGTGAGAGGGGATTAACGCTATAATAATTGTCCCTATGATACTGATCATCAGGGTAAAAAGCGAGGGGCTCGTGTGGCGGGCCGTAATAATTGCTCGGCACAGTCACAGATTGCCGCCATCCAAGATTAATGGCAAAGCGACGGCTTTACTGCTGTCGGAATCTTCCCCTTGTGCCACCCGCTAATCCCACACGCCTTTTCACCACGTGCATCCGTCAACTGCCTCACCTCACCCAAAAAAAAAACAGAGAAAGAAATTCCTATTACGACCTGTAAAAAAATTGAGGAGGGGAAAGAAAAAGGCGGCAGGCGAAATGCGCAACGGAACGGTGTAAACGGCGGTTAAGAAAAAGGCCGCAGACGAAATGCGCAACGGAACGGTGTAAACGGCGCTCGCTGGCAACCTCCTAGAATGGTGGGAGAGAGAATACACGGACGGGGCAAGCAAAGCGAGAGGGGGAGGGGGGAGAGAAACCAACCGCACAGGCCAGCGCCAGCAACGGGCACGAACCAGCGCGACCTCCCAGGCGGCGGCGGAGAGAGAGAGAGGGAGGGGCAGGCAGTGGGGCACAGAGAGAGGCCGGAGCGCAACGACGAGCAACGGAACAAGAGGGCGCGCGCGGCGAGGAGGAGGCCGCGGCAGGACGCGACGGTTGCCAAGGAGGGACCGGTCCATCCAACGGAGCAGCCGCGGCGCCCGAGGCACAAGGGCACGCCGCCCGTCAGCCAGCCCTGTGTCCATGGTCGCGCACGCCGCAGCAGCCGCCCCGCCCCCGTGAGTCGCGAGGCACGACGCGGCGGCGCGGCTCGCAGATGAAGGTGTCCAGGAAGCAGCCGCCGCAGCAGCAGCGGCGGGCGGAGGAGGAGGAGGAAGGGTCGCCCGTGGCGGAGGCCATGGACGCGGGGGCGGTCCAGGGGGAGGAGGAGATGGGGTGCTCGGGGAAGGCGCCGGAGAGGGAGAGGGAGGCGGAGGCGGAGGGGAGGACGGTGGTGGTCGGCGTGCGCGCGGAGGTCGAGAGCCGGGCGCTGCTGACGTGGGTGCTCGTCAATGCGGTGGCGCCCGGGGACCGGGTCGTCGCCGTCCACGTCGTCGTGGCGTCCGGGGCGGAGGCGGCTGCCGCGGTCGGCTTCGACGCCATGCTCGGCGTCTACGAGGGGTTCTGCAACCTCAAGCAGGTCGCTGCTCTCTGCTCGCTTCTCTGTTGCCGTGCTATCGATCCAATTGTTGCTCGCGATGCAGTGCCTTGCCAACATGACAAGTCTTCTCGCCCCCCTTTCATTTTCCTTTTTTTAGTCTTGCTTAATTTCTTATTATCCTCCCCACTTGTGCTGACTTGCAAAGATTTCGTCCCCCCGAAATCCAATTGATGCAATTCCTTCGTATTTTATTGCAAAAATGCAAAAACATGCGTGGCCATGGGACTCTACACGAATGCGTCATGACTTTTTTACGGTTATCTTGCGAATATGCAATTTTTCACTTCATTTATGGCATTCCTTTTATGACCTTTGTACGAGTCCTTTGCCCCATTCCTCCTTGGCTTTGCAGTGGTTAATTCGCCTATAATTTCTTGCGCTCTTCTGGATGCTAACTTGTAATGATGATGGTCCGGTGCGTGCGCAGATTAATCTGAAGGTCAAGATTTGCAAGGCATCGTCGGTTCGCAAGGCGCTAGTTCGTGAGGCCAGCCTGTTTGGGGCCTCCACGCTTGTCCTCGGCGTCGCTAAGAAGAGGCGTGCAATTTCGTAAGTGACATCAGCATTGGATGCTCAGTGGTTTCCACTATGGAAGCTCTAAAGCTTTTTTCACTCCATGATTACCTCCACTATAGTAACCAGTGCTCTCTATTCTTCAGGTCCTTGCATTCAGTTGCAAAGTATTGCGCAAAGAAGCTGCCCCCAAGTTGTGCGGTCTTTGCAGTGAACGATGGCAAGATCAAGTTCAGTAGAGAATCGAATGTTCACTCAGGCAAGGTCTCAGCAGAAGTTCCTCCCTGTGGTGATAATGAGATGTATTGCTTAGTGCCGTTCCAAGCCCGTCAGGCTAAAGTTGACACAGTATCTTTAGATGAACCTAAAGATGGTGGTGAGGGTGATACCACGCAAGATGTTAGCACAAAGGGCAGTAAGCTGGAGGAGACCATGACTGAAGAGAAGCCTGTCTCATGCATGGACCCTGTGGATTTGCCAATGGAGGATCAGGTTCAGATTGATACAGATCCTTCTGTCAGGGCTGAAGAGTCAACAGCTGAACAAAAAGACAGGACTGCCGAGCTTCCTGGTCAGGGTGCCAGCGTGTTGTACTGTGTGCTTCCGGCAAGGAGTTCTGATTCAGTTGCAAGCACATCAAGTAGGCAAGACCATGACTCAATTTATCTGCCAGCTGATGGGGCTGGGGAGCTATACTGCGTATTACCCCCAAGAAGTGGTCATTCAAGCAGGAGTATTGGTGATTCTAAGCGTTCAGCTGCGAGCCAGAGCGATGGTAAATTGACCAATCTGGAGCCTGAAGGAGATGGTGACCTGTACTGCCGGCTGCCAAGGAATGGACGTTCAGGTAGGAGTGCTGGGGGATCCAAACGCTCTGTTGGTACAAAAGGTGTGATTAGGCGCAGCAGTAGTTTCTCCAGTGATATTCATTTGAACTCGGAAACATCACCTAGTAAGAGGGATGGCTCGGTTAGCATGGCTGGTACTGAACGGTCTTCTTCAACTATATCCACAGAAGCTGAGGATTCACCAAATTACACTGCACGAATTGCTGAAACTCCCTCAAATTCTCCAATGTCACTGAGAAGAATGATAGAAGGAACATCTGACCGGTGCCACCTCCGTAGGAGGATCTTTAGCCATCATAGAAGTTCATCTTTTGAATGGGCAAAAATCTCAATGGTTCAATGGGCAATGAGGCTTCCGAGCCGTTACACTTCAGTCCACCCAGATAGCAAATTATTGAAATCGTATGCGAGTCCAAGGTTGAACTGTGATTCTGAAACTGAGTCTCCTTCAGCCGTTGAGTCCGAATCAATGTTTTCTTTCGCTTTCTATGATGTAGCATGGCCTCCAAGTGAATTGGAATCACTTCGAGAGAAGTATTCTTCATTTTGCAGGTTGTTTAGTTATGAAGAACTCAAACTTGCAACAGCCAACTATTCACCTGGTAATTGCCTCTGACAGCTGCATTTCTTTGGTTTGTGTTTATCTTTTGACTAAATGAAAAAAAAAATCTATGGTGATGCAGAAATGTTAATTGGGAAGGGTGGAACCAGCCAAGTTTACAAGGCACAATTATATGACGGAACATATTCGGCCATAAAGATTTTGAAACCCTCGGTAGATGCAATACATGAGTTTATTACAGAGATTGAGATTGTAACCAGCTTGCAACATGAAAATATTGTTGCACTGAGGGGATTCAGCTTTGAGAACTACAATCTTGTGTTGGTATATGATCACATGCCCCAAGGAAGCCTGGACAAAGCTCTTCATGGTAAGTACCAAGGTATAATACACAGTCTCTTCAGTCCCTAACTTTCCTGCTAGCTGGCTCTTACTGGTTGCTGCTATTGCTCTTCAGGCAATGATGGTGAAAATAATTTTCTTGTCTGGGAGAGGAGAAATAAGATAGCAATTGGCATTGCAAGAGCACTTGAATTTCTCCATCTTGGTGGCGTGACCCAATCTGTGATTCATGGAGATGTTAAGTCTTCAAATGTCCTCCTTTCAGAGGATTTTGGGGCGCGGGTAAATATTCAGATTAAGTTTGCAAATACCTAGAGCTATAACTCAGACATTATTCATGTTCCCCCCAATCTAGATCTGTATAGTGAATAATTGTTTAATTAAGGATAAAAGGTGAGACAAGCGGGTTAATGAATTAGCTCAACTCGTAAGCAGTGATGTATTGTAACAACCATTAGTAACACACTTGTCAATGTTGATTCTAGTTGTGACATCATTGCCTTTTCCGAAATTTCAGCTGTGTGATTTTGGGTTAGCAAAGCAAGTGTCAGCTTCGACTCCCCACCTAACATGTACTGACATCACTGGAACTTTTGGGTCTGTATCATCTCTGAGCTCTGGTTAGCTGTTATGTTAATTAAGCATGAGATCTGAAGTGGTTAACAAGCTACTCTTGTACAGGTACCTGGCCCCTGAATATTTTTCATACGGGAAGGTCAATGAGAAGATTGATGTCTATGCTTTTGGAGTTGTACTACTAGAGATTATTTCAGGAAGGAGACCCATTACACCAGGAAGCGCAAAGGGCCAGGAAAGCCTGGTTGGTTGGGTAAGTGCTTTACAACTTTTTTTTATGCAAGCTGACTTGATCAGTAACATGCCATGCCCTAAGGACAATACTGTAGCCACATGTTTGCTCGTTCACGGTGATGACATTGAACTAGAATTGGTACATTTGATCACTGCTGCACGTGAGATCTATGATTTCTGTTTTCTAATCGCCGCTCATGGTAACAGGCGAAGCCTTTACTATCAAGTGGAGAAATTAAACAATTGGTTGATCCATTATTGGGAAACGATTATGATTGTGACGAAATGGAGAGGTTGACGCTTGCTGCATCGCTTTGCACAAGGACGTCTTCTTATTCTCGACCAGAAATGTCACAGGTAAGAACTGGAATTCTGTGAAAAGAGAACTTGCAGTTACATCAAAACATCAGTCATCGCAGAAATTTAATGTCAACAAACTTATTATGCAACCCAGATCCTAAAATTGCTTCAAGGCGACGACGAGACAATCGGTTGGGCACGGTCGCAGGTCACCGCAAGCTTCGACGGTTCAGATGAGGAGACCACGACTCCTGACTCGAACATGCAGTCACATCTGAACCTTGCGCTGCTCGGAGTGGAGGAGGACGACATGCTCTCGCACTGCAGCAGCACGGAACGCACGGTGGACACCTCGGCGGACGGCTACTGGAGCCGGTCGTCGAGCTTTGACTAGCACTTGAATCTCCGGCGGGGATGCACGTAATCAGAGTTGTGTGTACAGATTCCATGGGTTTGGTAGATTGGTGAGATGTTGGCATTCAGGCAGCGGGAAATGGAGGCCTGCTTTTTAGTTGGCAGATGCGGTATCGTTGCTAATGTAGTTAGAAGTTGATTTTGTTGTAGATCTAATCTAACCCTGCTGGCTCTGTCCCTACAATGCAATTCATATTGTGTTATCAGTGGTTTCATGGTCCAAGTTGCGTCTGTCTTTGCCTCAGCTTCTCTGAACTCCCTTTTGCTGATCGCGAACAGATGTGAAATCTTGCCAAATGAACAGTACCCACTTACTTGTCTGATTGGAAATGTCAAATGTGAACCTCTCTCCCAAATAATGAAGGGAGATGCAGATTCGGTTGTGGCTCTCAATAATGAAGGGAGATGAAGATTCAGTACTGGCAGGTTTGGGGGCGTTAAATGGAACGGGGGTTCTTGACTGGCTGTTGCGAGCTGGGAGACGGTGATCCGACGTGAGGTGATCCATGCATCCCACGTCCCAGCAACGGAGCATGGGGCTCGGGCCCACTCTGCAATCTGGACGGCGCATAGGGCACCAGATCCACTTCCGGAGTGGGGCTCTCGACACAGCGTTAAAGGTAGAAACGACGGCCCGCGTCAGACAAAACCACACAGCCCAATGAGCGCTGACACCCATCAAGCCAGCAGCCCAGCCACCCATCAAGCCAGTAGCCCAGCCACACAAGGCTCTCCGTCAGGGGGACCTGCAGTGCAAACACATCGAGAAGTACGGTACGTGGTGGACCGGTGATCATGTGCCATATCGACCATCGGATCATGCCCAGGCTACGAATCGGTCAGCTCAGGGCGGCTGCAACACGTCGCGTTCAGGCCAAGTGATGATCATGTGTGATCGTGTCGAAGCTAGCGCTGTTCAACGTGTAGTATTAAAGCAAACACTCGCATGTGATGCTAATGATGGCAACATTACATTACAGCTGTCAGCATTTGGTGTTTTTTTCTTTGGACAATGGGTTTGCCTTATACGTTAATACGTAGTTACGTACGTGAGGATGTCAAAGATCAAGTTTTTTTGTGTCTCAGTGTAATGCCAAAGATTCAGTTCACGCGTGATTTTTTTTTTTGAGGGGCATTTGACACGTGATGACATGGATGAATAGTTTGACAGGCCTTACCCAGCGAAAAAGAAGCCCAGGCCGCCAGGCGCATCATACCGTATAAAGTCCTTCTGGGCTTCCTTGGTGGGCTGCATCAGTGTTTCCCAGTCCTGGAGCCCAGTTCGCATGCAGTTGGATCTATTCACCGGCCAGCCGCTGCTGCCTGCCAGCTTCTCTCATAGCGGAAGGTCAGAGGTGGGAAACAAGGATACAGAGGAATTCAGGGAAAAGGATTTCATTCGACCAGAAAAAGCGGAGGATTGCTTGTGTTATGAATGGGCTATGGAACTTGTTTTGACATATTATCATATAGAAAGAGGATTGAGAATTTGAGGACAGAATGAATCCACTCACTCACTTTTCCTTGAAATTCATCATCATTTTTTGATATCTATGTTCGGAAAAGGGAAGATAGCCCTGTTGAGAAATGCAAGGCTGACAGATGTCCCACTGTGCCATGACACAACGGATAGCGGACGGAAGCAAGGAAGGGGGAAGTACACCCTACCGACCACATGCCGAAAATGCATTTATCCTTTGAATTACTCATTGAATGGAATTTCGCACCGGAAACTTTTCTAGGAGAAGTTCAAATCCGTTCCGTTCGGATATTGATCGGTCTTGGTTTGACATGGTTTACGCGTTACTGGTTCCTGAAAGAGTCAATTTCTCCATTAGCTAAACCCTTTCTTACCCTACCTTTGGACTCGTATTTTGTTCGTACACAATCAACGGAGGCCCCCCCGACATATGTTGCAACGTCTTCAATAGCATGCTCTTACTTCGTCTTTCCCTTAATAAGTCATCAAATTTGGTGCTTTTCGATGCCCAGTTGCTATGGGGAACAAAGGCAGAAATACAATAGATTCCTCCATTTAAGTGGTTCTCACTTCTCCTTGTTCCTGTTCCTAACTCCTCCTCGGGTAGTTCCCAATGTTTGGCACTTTCCATACTTCGTGGGTGCACATCAACAAATTCGCTCATGATCAAGTTACAACCTAAGATCTATGACTATATTATGTTAAATGTTCGTATTTTGTTCATTCCATCGATATGCTCCCAGGTACCTGTAATTGTGATCTGTTTGCCAGAACCAAGGGGTCTTTCTGTGGAAACCTTCACGAGCAATCGTCGTTTTTTGATGGTTTTTCCGCTTATCACAGCAGCTCTTTCCACACCTCCGGATGTCTGGTGCCAAATCGTCACCCCTTTCCTTATATATTTGATAATCGAGTTTGCTATGGACGCAGCCGATTTCAACGGCCCGGGCCTCGCTCTGTCGGTGTACGCTGGGCCGGCCCTAAGCGAGGCTTAGACTGGATACCCCCATCAAGAGTTTGCGGTGGCCCGAGCGCGTTGCTGGTCTGGGCGACCAAATAACCCCGTCCGCCCGTCGGCCCATCCTTATCTTTTTCTCACCCCCGTTTCGTTCAACTCTCTGAAATTTCTGTCTCACCTTCACTTCACACGTAGGCTCCAATGTATCTAAGAAGATTTTTTACACTTCATAATACCATCTGAAATTAACTGAAAATGGTTCATTGAAAAATGAAATGAACGAAGAACAACTATAAAGAATTGTTTCCCTAAAAATTATTGTTGTAATTGGAAATTTGTGATTACTCTTTCAGTGCTTTTGAAGAATATTGAGAAATCGTGTGGTGTCTTCATTCCTAAGCAAAAAAAATCTTGACAAAAACCAATTTGGATGCCTGGTTCTATTAAAGCATGATGAGTTAGCTTAGTGATTTTTTTAAAATATTGCTACCTGAATCTTGGAGGTGGTAGCACTTTTATGATGCTGAGTTTCGGGTGTGGGATAAGAAGTTTTTGAGGTACACCTCAGTTTTGCAGTGTTTCTGTCATGTACGGGCACAAGTACACTAGGCGTCGTCGGGCGCGGGATGTGCGACGCGCAGCGGAACGCGCGGCGCGCACAGCAGGCGCGCGCGAGGAGGTGATCGCGACCAGTGGCTGAGATGGAAAGTAGAGATAGCTTTCTAGTGTTAGTTCCTTTCCATTTGTTAGTTCCTAAATTAAAGGAGCATGTTGCTCTGGTTAGTTGGGCCGGTGCCCATATATGCATGGAATTGGACGTGTGTGGATTAAGCAAGATCAATATTCCCTAATCTCTCTCTCTTCTGTTAAGCCTGCGGTAGAGGGGAATAACCTCACTGGAGAAGACGGGCGGCGGCTACGAGCTACGTAGCCGAGGTCCGGCCAGTCAGGGGTTCGACGCCCTTGACAACTTGGTATCACGAGTTCGGCGATCCTCGCCTACTCGCTCCCGCTCTACCGATCTCTCCACGGCTGCCACGACCCTCCCAGCCGCTGCGCCGCCACCTAGCCCACCACCATCACCACCATCCTCCACCGCATCCAACTCTGCTCCCTTGACCATGGGGGAGACCACCATCAACGATCTCGCCACGCTGTTGGAGAACCTCTCCGCTGACATGAAGGCCATGAAGGCCGACATGGCGGATCTGAAGAAGGAGAAGTCCGCCTCGACGTCAGAGGCCGGCGGTCACCTCGGCAGCCAGCACCTCCCCGATCGGCCACCAGGTTCCAGAAGATGGACTTTCCCCGCTACGACGGCAAGTCCGATCCCCTGATCTTCATCAACCGGTGCGAGTCCTATTTCCATCAACAGAGAACCATGGCGGAGGAGAAGGTTTGGATGGCCTCCTACAACCTCGAGGACGTTGCCCAGCTGTGGTACATACAGCTGCAGGAGGACGAGGGGACGCCGCGATGGGGCCGATTCAAAGACCTCCTCAACCTGCGGTTTGGGCCTCCCCTCCGCTCGGCGCCATTGTTTGAGCTCTCTGAATGCCGGCGCACAGGGACCGTGGAGGAGTACTCGAACCGCTTCCAGGCCCTCCTTCCCCGTGCGGGTCACCTCGATGAGATCCAGCGCGTCCAGCTCTTCACGGGCGGCCTTCTCCCGCCGCTGAGCCACGCGGTAAGCATCCACAACCCGGAAACGCTCGCGGTGGCAATGAGCCTGGCGCGCCAGGTGGAGATGATGGAGAACGACAGGCCTACGCCGGCTCCGGCACGTCCTACGCCGCGCGGCCTTCTTCCGGCCCCAGCGCCGCCCGGCGCTTCCGGCGCCTCCACAGCCGCTCGCGCTCCCTGCGCCGCTGGCGGGCGCTCCCAGGGCCGCGGAGCGGGCAACCAGAGGCGGCTGTCCCCGGACGAGCAGGCGGAACGGCGCCGCCTTGGGCTCTGTTTTAACTGTGACGAAAAATACTCTCGTGGCCATAACAGGTTTTGCCGGCGCATTTTCTTCGTTGACGGGGTGGAGATCGACGACGCCGACGACGCCGCGGCCGGGGCCGACCTCGAGGCACCTTGCTTCTCCCTGCAGGCTCTGGCCGGGGTGCCCATGGCGGGCACCATGCAGATCGCCGTGGTGCTTGGCGCCACATCCCTCGTCGTGCTCCTCGACTCCGGCAGCACGCACAACTTCATCTCGGAAGAGGCGGCGCGGCGCTCCGGCTTGCCGCTACGTCAGCGGCCCCGCCTCACGGCCATGGTCGCCAATGGTGAGCGGATCACCTGCGCGGGCGTCATCCGCGACGCGCCCCTCCTCATCGCCGGTGCCCGGTTCCCGGCGGACCTCTTCGTCATGCCGCTGGCCGGGTACGACGTCGTCCTTGGCACCAAGTGGCTCGCCGCACTGGGACCCATCGTCTGGGACCTTGCCCGACGACGCATGTCGTTCCAGCACGGGGGCCACACCGTCTGCTGGCACGGTGTGACGCCACCGACTGCGCCGCGCCTCCAGGCGACAGTGGTCGTGGCCGCGGACCCCCTCCTCGACGGGCTGTTGGGCGCCTTGAAAGGACCTTGATGTCGCCTAGAGGGGGGGGTGAATAGGCGAGACCTAAAAATATTGCCACTTAAAACAAATTTATTAGTGACAATTGGGTATTCTAAATACCACTTTTAGAAGTTCAGTAAATAAACTTCTAAAAGGATCTTTAGAATCTCCAAATAAAAGAATAGCACGCCTAACGCAGCGGATATAGAGCACTGCCACCAAAACCGGTACCACCGGTTTTGCAAAACCGGTTCCACCGGTTTTGCCCGGGCAGTGAACCCCAAATTAGATAGAATATGTTAGGAAGCTCGGAATCAAACCAAACTTGGAGATGATGATTGAAATGTCTTTCTAATGTGTATCTCCAAGTCCCTGCACTCAAAACACAAATACAACGATATCGAGCAATTTCTCCAATTTGCAATATAAACACAAAGAGGCTCAAACCAGCGGGGAGACACAAGATTTGTTTCCCGAAGTTCGGATTCACCGCTTGCACTAAGCAGCCACCACGGCACGGCGAATCCTACTCTCCGTTGAGGAAGCTTATACGACCACACTAGGTCAAGCTATTTCCTCCTTCCACTAGTTTGCTTCTTCCCTTTCGGAGGCGAAACACGACCTGCACAAACTTCCCGCAGCTCACCACACCTTGGTAGCTCACGGGCAACACCTAGCCGTCTAGGAGCGGAGCTCCAAGAGTAACAAATGAATCACACAAGCTTGATGAAGTCCAACAGTGCTCAAGGTGCTTTTGGTGCTCTCAAACTTCACACAATGGCTGCTCTCTCTACTACCCAACACAAAGGATATCACAATTGCAAGCTACCTCACAAAGAGGGGTTGGGGAGAGCAAATATGGCTTTGGCTTGGCAAGAAAGAGCAGGGAAGCACTATAGCAACCTCAGGAACAGCAGCAAAGCAATGGGGAGGTCGTGGGGTATAAATACTCCACTCCTCAAAAACTAGCCGTTACAGACCCAGTGAAAACCGGTGCCACCGGTTCCTAAAACCGGTGCCACCGGAATTCAAACCAACTAGCCGTTGGAGAATTCTGACACAAAACCGGTGCCACCGGTTTCCCAAAACCGGTGCCACCGGTTTTGCCCTGGCAAAACCTATAAGTGTGTACGTGAGGGTTTTGTGTCTCTCAACAACTCACATGGGTTTCTTGAGCACTTAGACAATTTCAAGACTACATGTGATGCATCCCTCTTGATAGTACGGCATACCTATACTCAAGATCAAATATAAATACTATTGATACACTTGAGCTTCATCACTTTGAACCATGCCATACTTCTTCAATATATCCGCTTGAGAGTTGCATCCAACTTGTCTTCTTTGAATTGAGCACTTCAACCTTGAGCTAGTGACTTGAACCATTGTCTTTGAATGAAATCCACTTCTAGTTCAATTCACCTTTTCACAACTTACTTCTAGAAAGATTTATACTTGCCAATATGAACACCACATGTGACCAAGATTCATCAAGTTGAAATCCAAAGAAAGTTTCGTCACCCTAGCAAAGATACATGAGTCAAGTCCGCAACTTGATCACACATTGCTTAGTACCTAGAAACACTATCCCGAATTCCACCTCTTCATCCTTGCATCATATATAGCTTCACACTAGTTTGTATGAACAATAAAAACCAATTCTTGATATGCAATATATTCACTTCACTTTGATCCTTCGTTTCTATCAAAGTCATCTTGTCTTGTTGGTCATTTCTTTGATATGCAATATATCCACTTCAATTTGACCTTTCATTTCTATCAAAGTCATCATGTCTTGTTTGCAAGTCATTCTTCAAATATAGACCAAGAATAAATCATATCACCATGTCTCTTGTCCATTCAACCAAACTTGCTTTATGCAATATTTTAATCTAACATGATTTAAGATATCCCATATCAATATAAACAAGCTTTCATCAATTAAGAGACCAATATATCACATATGTCATTATGTCTCTTTCTTTATTGCACCATAGCTTGCCATCTTTCATATTCATATATAATGGGAACAACCACTTAATTTATTTATGTCAACATGAGCCATTCACATTGAATTCAACCAATGACCAATAGTGAATCATCAATTATACAATTTTAATCCCTGTAAATTATCTTTGACAAACACGTTAGTTCTTTAATCGTTTTGTCATTCAATTCACCAAAACCCACAAGGGAGCCTAGATGCACTTTCACGCCTTCTCTGACATATTCGCTGAGCCGACCGGTCTGCCTCCAGCCAGGGCTCACGACCACCGCATCATCCTCAAGCCCGATGCTGCCCCGGTGGCGGTGCGGCCGTACAGGTACCCGGCTGCCCACAAGAACGAACTCGAGCGGCAGTGTGCCGCAATGATCGAGCAGGGCATCGTCCGCCGCAGCGACTCGCCGTTCTCCTCGCCGGTCCTCCTCGTCAAGAAACCGGACGGGTCATGGCGCTTCTGCGTGGATTACCGCGCACTGAACGCTTTCACCGTCAAGGACGCCTTCCCCATCCCGGTGGTCGACGAGCTTCTCGACGAGCTCCACGGCGCGCGCTTCTTCACCAAGCTCGACTTACGGTCGGGTTACCATCAAGTACGGATGCGGCCTGAGGATGTGCACAAGACAGCGTTCCGTACTCATGACGGCTTGTACGAGTTCTTGGTGATGGCGTTCGGCCTCTGCAACGCGCCGGCCACGTTTCAGGCGCTCATGAACGAAGTTCTCCGTCCGTTCCTCCGCCGGTTTGTTCTCGTCTTCTTTGATGACATTTTAATCTACAGCAAGACGTGGGCCGACCACCTGCGCCACCTCCGCGCCATCTTCTCCGAGCTTCGGCACCAGCGGCTCTTCGTCAAGCGCACCAAGTGTGCTTTCGGCGTCACCTCGGTCGTGTACCTCGGCCACGTCATCTCCGAGGCCGGCGTCGCCATGGATCCGGCCAAGGTGCAGGCCATCCATGAGTGGCCGGTCCCACGCTCGGCTCGGGCGGTCCGCGGCTTCCTCGGCTTGGCGGGGTACTATCGCAAGTTCGTCCACAGCTACGGGACCATCGCCGCGCCACTGACTGCTCTCCTTAAGAAGGAGGGGTTCGCCTGGTCCGAAGCGGCCGCAGTGGCTTTCGACGCCCTCAAGGCGGCGGTATCCTCCGCTCCGATCCTCGCCATGCCGGACTTCACCAAGCCGTTCATCGTCGAATGTGACGCCTCGTCGCACGGCTTCGGCGCAGTCCTCGTCCAGGGCGGCCACCCGGTGGCATTCTTCAGCAGGCCGGTCGCGCCACGCCACCGCGCACTCGCCGCTTATGAGCACGAGCTCATCGGTCTTGTCCAAGCCGTCCGCAATTGGCGGCCGTACCTGTGGAGGCGCCGTTTCCTCGTCAAGACCGATCATTACAGCTTGAAATACCTGCTCGATCAGCGCCTCGCGACTATCCCTCAACATCATTGGGTGGGCAAGCTTCTGGGCTTCGACTTCGCCGTCGAGTATAAGGCTGGGGCAGCAAACGTGGTGGCGGACGCGCTCTCCCGCCGCGACACGCCGGAGGAAAGGTCCGTCCTGGCCCTGTCCGCCCCACGCTTCGACTTCATCGCGCGTCTTCGACAAGCACAGCTCACCGACCCGGCCCTTGTCGCCATCTAGGACGAGGTGCGTGCGGGCTCCCGTGGGGCTCCCTGGGCGGTGGTCGACGGCATGGTGCAGCACGCCGGCCGCCTCTACATCGCGCCTTCGTCCCCCCTCCTGCAAGAGATCCTGCGGGCGGTGCATGAAGAAGGCCACGAAGGGGTGCAACGCACACTCCATCGGCTCCGGCACGATTTTCATTTTCCTAACATGAAACAGGTGGTGCAAGACTTCGTTCGCAACTGCGTCACGTGCCAGCGCTACAAGTCGGAGCACCTGCATCCTGCCGGCCTCCTCCTTCCGCTGCCAGTGCCGCAGGGTGTGTGGACGGACATCGCCATTGACTTCATCGAGGCGCTCCCTCGCGTGCGGGGCAAGTCGGTCATCCTCACCGTGGTGGACCGGTTCAGCAAATACTGCCACTTCATCCCCCTCGCCCACCCGTACTCCGCCGAGTCCGTCGCCCAAGCTTTCTTCGCTGACATCGTCCGTCTTCATGGGGTGCCGCAGTCCATTGTCTCAGACTGCGACCCGGTCTTCACATCGACGTTCTGGCGCGAGCTCATGCGATTGATGGGCACCAAGTTACACATGACGACTGCCTTCCACCCGCAGTCGGATGGGCAGTCCGAGTCGGCTAACCGAGTCATCATCATGTATCTTCATTGCCTTACAGGCGATCGGCCGCGTCATTGGCTCCCCTGGGCGGAGTTTGTCTTCAACACGGCATACCAAAGCTCGCTCCGGGAGACGCCGTTTCGGGTCATCTACGGGCGCGACCCTCCGACCATCGGTCCTATGAGCAGGGGGACACACGGGTGGCTGCCGTCGCCAAGAACATGGAGGAACGCCAGGAATTCCTCGCGGACATCCGCGCTCGCCTGGAACAAGCGCAGGCGGTTCAGAAGCGTCACTACGACAAGGCCCATCGCGAGGTGTCGTACAAGGTGGACAATTGGGTGCTGCTCCGACTCCGTCAGCGCCCGGTTGCGTCGCTGCCCCAGGCCTCCTCCGGCAAGCTCAAGCTGCGCTACTTCGGGCCCTACCGCATCACCGAGATGATCAACGAGGTCGCTGTCCGCCTCGCTCTTCCACCGCAAGCGCGCCTGCACGACGTGTTTCATGTCGGCCTCCTGAAGAAATTCCATGGCGCCCCGCCTGACGCTCCGCCGCCGCTTCCGCCGGTCCACCATGGCGCCATCGCTCCCAAGCCGGATCGTGCGGTCCGTAGGCGCGTCGATCGCGGCGTCCAGCAGGTCCTGGTCCAGTGGAAGGGTCAGTCTTCTGCGTAGGGGTGGGCATTCGGTGCCACCGACGACTTCGGTTCGGTTTCTTCGGTGGAATAGAATTTCGGTGTTGGACGTCGAGGCAACCGATCGGTGCGAGCAAAAATCAGGAACCGACGATTTCGGTGTCGGTTTCTTCGGTGCGGTGTTCGGTTTTCACCGAAGTTTCGCCCCACAGTTCTTCGTTCGTCCCCGTCGTCAATCATCTTCAACACGCACATCAAATCGGAAGGAACCATGGAAAACAATAGAGAGCGAACCAGAAGCAACCAAAATAGGCTCAGAGGCAGGAGGCACTCATGGTCTCACGCACATAACAACGGCAAGCTAGCTACTCACCCTGACTCGTTGATTTGCATGTGCAGGCTTGCCGGCAGCCGCCGTGGCCACAGCTTGCCGCTCAACGCTCACCTGTGTCGCGCGCCCGCCAGGCCAAGCCCGGCGCTTTCCTTCTCTGCATGCGGCCCCGAGCTTTGGTTCCCCTGCGGTGCACGGCCGCCATAGTCCCGCAGACGCACAAGCGCTCGCGGCTTGCTGAGCGCCGCCGCCGGCAACATGTGCCGATGGATACGGGACGGATAGGGTTGCGTGAATGCCTGGAAGGGGCGATGCTGGGCTAAGTTGCCGCGGTGGGCCGAGGTGGGCCAGGTACAGTGTGCTGTGATTCTGTGAATTGCAGCCCGCAAAGGGCAGGGCTATTGCTGATCGGTGGATCGGTTTGCTCGGTTCGGTGGTAAGCTGAAACCGATTCTCAAGCCGAACACCGAACTTTACAAAAACGCGAACCGATCCCGAACCGAACAAACCGAAACACCGATATTTCGGTTCGGGGCGGTTCGGTTTGGTGTTCGGTTTTCGGGGAAAAAGTGCCCACCCCTACTTCTGCGTCGGCCACATGGGAAGATGTCGAGTCGTTCCGCGCCAGGTATCCAGCGTTTCAGCTCGAGGACGAGCTGTCTCTCGAGGGGGGAGAGATGTCATGTACGGGCACAAGTACACTAGGCGTCGTCGGGCGCGGGATGTGCGACGCGCAGCGGAACGCGCGGCGCGCACAGCAGGCGCGCGCGAGGAGGTGATCGCGACCAGTGGCTGAGATGGAAAGTAGAGATAGCTTTCTAGTGTTAGTTCCTTTCCATTTGTTAGTTCCTAAATTAAAGGAGCATGTTGCTCTGGTTAGTTGGGCCGGTGCCCATATATGCATGGAATCAGACGTGTGTGGATTAAGCAAGATCAATATTCCCTAATCTCTCTCTCTTCTGTTAAGCCTGCGGTAGAGGGGAATAACCTCACCGGAGAAGACGGGCGGCGGCTACGAGCTACGTAGCCGAGGTCCGGCCAGTCAGGGGTTCGACGCCCTTGACAGTTTCCTCAATGGTCAGAAGGGCCAGGGGAAATAACATATTGGAATGAAAAAGTATTTGAGAGAAGATGGACAAATTGTTCTCCCTTTTATAATAGACCTTGCAGTACCCTTAAGTATTTGTAGCTTGCCGTCGAGTATGAGTACAATGCCCTATTTGTGAAGGTGGACACAGATGATGAATATGAATTTGCAAAAGACATGCAGGTACACCCATCCTGGCCCACTTTTGTATTGGCTACATTCTTCTTTATATATCTACAATTTTTATTAAGATATATTTTTTTTGTGTATGCCTAGCAGTATATTCCTAGTTACGCCTTGGTTGCGTTGTTGTTCTTTTGGTTTTGTTGTGGTAGGTACTTTGCTGTAACTGTGGTGACCACCCTGAGTTGTGGTCATGTTGGCTTCTTGTGTTATAAACGAGGACGAATAAACGATGAAGTAGTATAAATCAAACCGCAGGGGACACGAGATTTAACGTGGAAAACCCTCACAATGTGAAAGGGAAAAACCACGGGCACCAGCCAGCAACACTTCACTATCAAGAGTCGGGTTACAACGCCGTGACGGCGGCTTACAAGAAGATAATGAATTAATCAAGGAGAAACCCTAATCGGGTATATATGCTCCGCTTCGCTCCGGCCCAAGCCTCCGGCGACAGGCCTCCGCTTCGCTCCGTCAGAAGTTGGCCTTTTAATGTGCAACTGAATTTGGAACATAACTCAACATCTTGGAATTGGAAGGTAGGTGCTGCCGAACTCGAATTTGTGGAAGCTGCTGTAATTTCGTTATCTTTGATAATGAAATTCGGGCATAGCCTTTCTGGAAAAAAATATACCATTTTTCCCCTTGAATGACTAAAGAGCTATATCTATACTATAAAGAACGAAAACAATTGAAAACGTTTGTTACCCAATTTGGGTCCACCGTACCCCTCACGCCGGACCCATCCATCAGAACCGAGGAGGGTGGGAGGGGGTGAGACCCATAGAAATCGATAGTTAGGGATTGATTCTGCCTAAAACTAATTTTTTTTGTCACCCGAGACAATCCTACCCGCCCGTTTATTGTTACGGCACGACCGGACTCCTGCGCGGGTACATCAACATGATGCCCTTAAAAAAATGCTGATACAAATCTGATATGAAAAAGATATATTTTTTAGAATTCGATTGGATCACGTTTACAATCTGATTGGTATCTTATCTTCGGTAGGAACGTGTGTCTCTGATAAGTGCGCGGCCTTGCCATGCAGAGGTTGCTTGATTTGGACCTACTGGTGATCAGCAACCGGCCGGTCATGGAGGAGACGACGTATACATGGCAGAGTAGCAGGCAGCGACTGGGCCGGACTGCCTGGTGACCTTTTGACGTGCATCGGCGAGCTGCTGGACTTCTCCAGCGGCCTATGCTTCCGAGGCGTGTGCCGAGTGATGTGCTCCCGGCGGTCATGCCATTACTGTGGCTGATGATCCCCGACGCCCGAGAATCCACCACAGGGACCGGTTCACTATGCTCTCGCTCCCGACGTTCAGCCCCATGCGCCGGGGTCTCCCCGACGAGCGCTGCATCGACTCTAGCGACGACTGGCTCACCTTCGTCGAACTCCTGTCTCTCCATCACGCTGCTCAACCCCCTCACGGACGCAGAGGTGGCCAAGTCTCTTGCAGATGTGAACTAGCAGTCGGACCGTGGCCTCTGGTGCACGTCGAAGCGTTATGTCAACCTGCCACCGGTATGTCCGATCCACCAGACCACCACCGCCTCCAATCCTCGTCCTGGCACCGTGCGTACATTTTTTTCATATCAGATTTGTATCAGCATGTTGCGTACATTTTTCATATCAGATTTGACAACTCGAGATTATGGAGTTCATCAAGAACTTTGATTTTTTTTGGATCTCAAATCAATTATATGATGGTTAGCGTATGGCTAGAATTACACCTAGATAAATGATATATGTTCTGTTTTTCTTATGCTTGCACAAATACACGTGCGTGCCGCACGTGCGTCTCTGCTAGTTTGATGAAACATTCAGGTAAGAGGACTTCCAACTCTGTATTTCTTCAGTCCTAAGTCCTAACGAAAGCAAAGATGCAATTCGCACTGAGGGGCTAATTCCAATCGATATGATCAGAAACATCATTGACAACGAGCTTGATAGGCGTAGAGACACATAGGCGGTGTTTGTTTGCAGCAGATTAAGTTTTTAGGTGCTAGTTTGTTGTGTTGTATTCGGGTCTTGTATTCCTCCACTGCTGGGGTTTCCCGTGTGCAAAAATGTGCAGGTGTAGCATAGGATGGCCACTTGAGACTCGCGACTTGCTTCTCCATTGTGTTTTTTGTCCTCATCAAAATCCTTTGTGTAGACTCGTGATCATTTTGAGAAGTTGGCTTCGGCTCAGTTTGGTCCTCCAAGTTTCCAGAGAACCAATTTGGTCCTTGAACATGCATGTATTGTTTCCGGTCCACCAGATGGGTGCGTACTGGAATGATTGAACAGCCGATCGGCTGATGGTTGTTATGTCATTGCAAAGTAATTTCAAGAGAAACAAACTTCTGATAAAAATACATTTAAAAATTCAGGATTGGTTCTTCTGATAAAAATACATTTAAAAATTCAGGATTGGTTTAATTCTTTGTAAAATAGAAAAGTGAACCAACAATTTTGTTTTCCAACTAGTATAGCTTAAAATAAACATACCAGTACGCATAAGAGGATGGCTCGATAATTAACAGACTACAAAATCAGCATTAATCCGAAGACGCAGATGAGGTTATCCTGAGCTGTCGTCAAGCTCTCTCCTGTCTCCTCTCTCTCTCCAGTTTCCTTTCATGGTCCATGGCCCAGTCTGCAAGCAGTTGGATCTCTTCACTGTTGAGCCGGCACATAAATCTAGGATTGCATAATCTTGTGAAACCCCCTACCGCAAATCTTTTGGCGTGTTCTTCTCATCGGCGCAAACCAGTTTTTTTTGCCACGAAGCTTCAATCATTCAAAGAATTTTTCTTTGTTTGAAACTCATCATTCAGAGATTCGGCGGCTCAATATCTGAAAACAAAAATTATACCAACTCCAGCAAACCTGTTGAAGCTACCGACTCCTGAGCTGCGAGGGATAGATGGGCCCCGAAGCGACACTTGGAGCACAGGACAAGCACCACGGCAGCTCCACTGGACCCACACCCCAGCTCCATCCTGGCTGGCTGGTGGCTGCACAAATCTACAAACTGACAGTTTTGTATTGGCGCCGTTTGGTTTTCTAGCATTGCATTGCTAGAATCACGGAGGGAATTTTTCTTGTATGGAGTACTAAATGAAGTCTATTTGTAAAACCTCTTCACGGATGAGCGTAACTTTTCGATACGAATCTAATGAGCCTAATTAATCGATGATTGGCTACAGTGATGCTACAGTAACTATCCTCTAATCATGCGGTCAAAGGCCCCATTAGATTCTTCAGGGTTCCTAGTGCAGGGGTTCTGGAGTTAGTTTTGTAAAATACTTTTATTTAATACCTTTAATTAGTGGTCAAAGTTGTGAACAGTTTCTAGCGCTGGAAAACCAAACGGGGCCATTCATCTAGCCACACTGAAACTTTGCATTTTACTCCCTGCACCGTCAGCACCTTGTCACGAGCAGGCCCAGAAACATGGTCTCGGTGTGCCCGCAGTGACCGGCAGTAGGCGTCTGACTATGCGGCCGCCAGCCGTGTTTAGATGGCCCCTGAAAAATTTTGCAAAAAGAAATCTTTTTTGCATGGAGTACTAAATGAAGTCTATTTGCAAAACCCAGCCACGGATGAGCGTAACTTTCCGAGACGAATCTAATGAGCCTAATTAATCCATGATTTGCTACAGTGATGCTACAGTAACCATCTTCTAATCATCCTCTAATCATGCGGTCAAAGGCCTCATTAGATTCTTCTCGGAAATTTACTGGAGGTTGTGGAGGTAGTTTTGTAAACTGACATTATTTAATACCCCTAATTAGTGGTTAAAGATGCATTTAATACCCTGAAAAAATTTTCAGGGGCCATCTAAACACTGACACGTCGGCCATCCGAAACCCGAAATCAGTGCGGCACAAACATGCATGATGCACACAAGTGCTCGCCAGTAGCTTTCGTTGAAATGGTTTTCGCTTTCGGTTGGTTTGATCGAGCTGTAAACACTAGCCGTGTATTTTGAATCGGATAGTATAAGGGCATGTTTAGTTGGTGAAAGTTGTGAAACTTTAAAAACTAGTTTGCAAAGTATCAAAGTTTGCAAAATTTAAAAGTTGCAAAAGTAAGTTGAAAAAGTTACATTGGGAAGCATGTCGTAAAAGAGGGGGCATGTTTTCCAATGCATTACTGTTGCAATGCAAACTAGTTGAAAGAGGGTGTTTAGTTTCAAAGTTGCAAATTTGCAAACTAGTTTTCAAAGTCACGAGCTAAACATGGCCTAAATTTCTCGCTTGCGAAAAATATGTGAAGCGTACAGGGACCTATTTGCTAACGAGTGTAATCGCTATCGACAGCTACATATACAGACAGCTCATGCCCGTCGCCTCGCCTCACTAGTTTTAGCTTGGCTCCATTTGGGAGTTGAGAAAGAGAGCAGAGCCAGAAGAGAAGCGGGGAGAGTGAGAGAGATCGAGCTGGTGGCCTGGTGCGCAGTGGTGATGGCGGTGGACGAGTCGTTCAAGAGGCCGGGCTCCATCCCCTTCAAGTGGGAGGTGCAGCCGGGCATCCCGAAGCAGGAGCCACCAGCAGCCGGCGACAACGCGGCGGCGGCGCTTCCTCCGACGACTCCGAGGCTAGCGCTCCCTCCCGCCGCCCGCGTCGTCGCGCTGGCCTCATCCGCGTCGTCGCGGCGGAGCTCAGCCTCCTCAGTGTCCTCCGCGCCGCTGTCGCCGCCTCAGAGTCCGACGCTCCCGCCGCCGTCGAACCACTGGCGGTCCATGTCGGCGCGGTTCGCCACGTCGCTGGTGCTGCCCTTCACGCGGCGGCCGCGCCGGGGACGGGCGGCCAAGGACGACGTCGACTACTGCCTGCTGTACACCGAGAAGATCGCCTAGAGGCTGTAGCTCTGTAGATAGATGAAATCCTAGTACTGTATGCTACATGTATGTGCGTCCCGATCGAGAACCTCGAATGTTCTTCGCAAAAAAAAGAAAGCCTCGATTGTCTGCTTATATATGTACAAATTAAAGTGCAATAATCAACGAAGAACTCGGTGAATGTTGGTGATCGTTTAATTTGTTGGCCGCCGGCTGTCGATGACATGACCTGACCTCGTTGTGGATTGGATCGGATACCCTCCGTGTCCACACGCATTAACGCGTCGAGCAGCTGGGCGTCGATAGCAGGCACGCGCCGCGCTCCGTGCAGCGCCACCGCGTCAGCCACGCCCGTTGCCGTTGCTTCCTCCCGGTCCCGGTCTTTCGACAGAGTCAACTGAAGGAGTTACTCGGCATTGTCGCCTCGCCTCTGAATATTTTTCCTTTTGTCCTTTTCCCTCTGTGATTTTGATGTGCTTGTTTTTGTTTTGTAAGAACCGCGTCCGCACTGAGAAAAATAATCAATGCCTAAATGCAGAGAAATAACCGGCGCGCTGACCTGAAGTGATCTCCAAGGTCATGCGCGATGCGTCATACTGATACTGCGCTCAGGTAATTGGCCAAGGAACACGGCAGTCAGGGCAGGCGGCTTCAAAATTGAAATTCCTCTCGGCAGATGAAGATGGAGCCATCAGCCAAGGCCTGCGCCTTGAGCTATCGGTCAACCGGCTGCTGCTTCTGCTTGGGTTACGCATTCTTCGTTGACGCGGCCGGCCCTCTATGGGTGTACGATGGGCCGGTCCTAAGCGAGCCTTGTAGAGTGGGCCGCAATATAAACCAATAGCCCAAAGCTATCGAACTCGAGGCGGGACAACGGCCTGCATCCAAATTGGGCCTACACAATGGACCGAACATTAGACCGCCGTGTGGCAAAGCGACGTGGTGATTGAGCTCCAAAAAAAAAAAAAAAAAAAGAGCGATGTGGTGATCGACGACTGCAAAAGAAAGTAGTGTTGTGTACTGCACAAGAGTGATCTGATACGCGGTTGGTTAATCACATAGGTTATTGTGCGCGTAAAGCATGACTGTCATGGAGTATTCAATCTTGGATCCACGTCGGCCTGCATGCGTTTCCACGTACTAGCTAACAATTGATTCAAGCCAGCGTGATAGTATGACCTTATCATTCTGGTCGGCGGGGAGCTTAGTGCTAACGGTTAGACTGCATTTTAAATTTGCCGATCAATCCAATCCAGCAAAACAAAACTTATTGCTAGTGGAGCGAGCTAGCATGCAGCTCCTCCCAAGTTTATCATATATATCAGTAGTCCAGTCGGCATGTGCATGCGCGTGCCTGATAAGTAGAAACGATTGAGCATGCAAATTGAACCCACTTGGCGATGTGCGGAAATGTGATCACTCATTGTACGGCACCACGTGTGTACATACCTGAATTAACTAATTGAGCCGTAGTGCGGCTAGAAGAGGGTATATATAACAGATGGAGATACTAAAAATTAAACGCACGGAAAAGCTACTACTCCATCTGTTATTATATACTCCCTCCGTTCCAAATTGTAAGTCACTCCAAGATTCTTGGAAAATCAAACTATTTTACGTTTGACCAAAATTATAGAGATGACCGCAAAGATTTATTGTATCGAACAAACTTACTATGAAAATTTATGTTACCATGAATCTAATGATACTTATTTGGTATGATAAATATTTATACTTTATTATAGAAAACTTGGTCAAACTTAAAATGGTTTGACTTTCCAAGAATCTTGGAATGACTTACAATTTGAAACAGATGGAGTATGTGTACCAGCACTCAGTACTACTGCGCGTCGATCGTTGGTGACCGGCCGGCGTGCACTGTGCACCCCGCTACTTGTTCCGCCAAGCGCGCGCCCTCACCCTCATCGATGGGCTTTCTCCGGGAGGGATGCATGATTAAAAGAGGAGATCTCGCCTCGGATCGGATCGAGCTGATGATGGGATCGCGCTGCCGGCCGATCGAGACGAGTGAGCTCTCGCTCGCTGCGCGGCCGCCGGCCGCCGGTGGTGCGCTGTTGCATGCAGAGCTGCAGTGCGTGATGATATGGAGTCATCCATGGACGCATACACAGACCCCAACCACACCATGCTTGCTGCATCGATCATGCATGCATGCCCCAGCATCACCAAAGTAGCTACTCCCACTGTGCTATTCGATCGGCTAGCTGTTATTGCATGCATGCATGGACATGATATGATGGCGGCCTATATATCGCCTATCGTTTGCCACTGATTACTATATATATACTTTGCATCTGCCCGTCGAATTGCAATTCACAATCGCTACTACTAGGCACTTAGCATCGATCGGCTAGCTAAGCTGGTCCCTTTCTTCATTCCTTTCTGCGCGGGCGTGACCATATATCTTAGCTAGAGTATGTAGTGAGGGGTGCGTGCGAGGTGTCCATCCATCGTAAACTCACTAACTCAGCTTGGGCCGCCTCAGGGCATCATGCACTACAAGAAAGTCATCCCTGGCCATGCATGCATGTACATGATGATGAGGTCAAGTCATTGACAGAAATTAAGCTCGATCCATCGATCCCGTGTCCAAAGCTCACCTATCTAGCTGCAGATAGATGATATAAGTTGTTACGAGGCATCATCTTTTTTAATTTTTTGCATGTCGTGTCGTATCGTGTCGTTGATTTTCAAGTCCTGGGAAAGCTACTAGCTAGCTAGTGGACGGTTTTAATTAGTGTGGTGATTTTGTTTACATTTTTTTTTACTATATGCACCATCAACCTCACAAGTCAGAGGTAAGCAAAGTGAAAAGTTAAATAAAGCGCTTGATTTTTATGCCCTATATAGGTAGCCGGCCAAAGGTTTCCTGCGCCAATTTCAATTCACGCGAGCGACAGCAGTACAGCACACGCAGTAGTACGGTATACAAACACAGTACAGTTCACGAGTACGTACGGTAAAGAGTGCGTACGTACGTGGTCCTGCTGCTACGCCGGCGGCACATGTCAGCCTCAGTCACACGTTCATCGAATTGCCAAAAAGGCCATGGCAGGCTAGCCTCTACGTAGACCCCCTTGGCCGTGCGTTGGAGACAATTTATTATCCCAAGAAATCTTGCATGCATGGAGTACTAAATGAAGTCTATTTATAAAATTTTTTCACAGATGAGTGTAACTTTGCACGACGAATCTAACGAACCTAATTAATCCATGATTTGCTACAGCTACAGTAATCATCCTCTAATTGTGCGGTCAAAGGCCTCATTAGATTCATCTCGCGAATTTGCCAAGATGTTGTGGAGGTAGTTTTGTAAACTGACTTTATTTAATACCCCTAATTAGTGATCAAAATAAGGTGCAAAAAATTTGCCCGGCCACTTGCATCAGAGGCTGCCAGCCTGCCAAACTGCCAGTCTCAGGGTCAATCTCGCGTTGCATTGCATGGGAAGAAGGCCACGTGATGCCGGACCAGCTACTTGATTTTTTTTTTATTTTTATGTACGAGTAAGTATTAGATTTGTCTTAAATTAAATTTGACTAATTTGATCAAAATTATAGAAATAATAATAATAACATCCACGCTACCGATTTGTTTCATTCAACCTACACATGAAATATATTTCGATATACTAGTACGATACTACATATGTTGAGTAATATAGTTGTTATATTTTCTATATATTAGTCAAAATTATATAAGTCTAACTTAGAACAAACCCAATCCAAAATGTAAAAATAGAGGGAGTATTACTATAGGATACTCCTGCTAGTCTTCTACTCCCTCCGTAT
Source organism: Alloteropsis semialata (assembly GCA_004135705.1). Lineage (NCBI taxonomy): Eukaryota > Viridiplantae > Streptophyta > Magnoliopsida > Poales > Poaceae > Alloteropsis > Alloteropsis semialata. The sequence goes on along the minus strand of CM014278.1, from coordinate 66,968,968 downwards.
CAAAATATTTGTAGCCATTAATCTTTTATCACTATTTAAAATATTGTGTGTATATTATTTATTTTATTTAAGATTTTTTTATTATATATACTTTAAGTGTGATTTATTTTTTACATATTTATATAAAAATTAAATAAAATATTGAACGAGCAGCCGAGCAGCTGCCCACTGTGGCTGGCCCGGGGCGCTCACCTTGAATGCCTCACGGTCGCGGCCGGTCAGATCTCGGAGCAACTTTGGCAGTGTGCCATTTCACGGACACAGGGCACCGTGCAGCGTGGCGTCAAACTGGCAAAGCCCGGCCGGCCCTGCTCCAATGCATCAAACAGTGACTCGCACACCGTTTCGGCCGCTTCTCTTGTCCCTTGCGGCCTTGCCTGCATGCCCAGACTTTTGCTACAGCTTCGTGCACGGTGCACGGCACGGATGGGACCGAGCAATGCATCGACCGATCGACGGAGACTTGACTGCGTCGCATCGCAGGGGGCCCGGCCCGGACCTGCTGCAGCAGCTGGTCGGCGTGCACAGTGCGGCTGCGGCGGCACATGCATGCATGCGGTGCTGTGCTCCGGCCCGGCCGCCGGTGCCGGGTCACACGGCCCGGCACGCACGGCGGCTGCCCGTCTGCTGCTGGGTTGTGAGGCTGTGCGCACTGGTGGTACTCCATCTTCATACTCTAAAAGGAATATCCTGTCCTGGTCATCGAGATTCTGTACTCCAAACCAACTTCTCCCGCACCCGTCATACTCCAAATCACATACTCTATCCCAATTATACTATATTTTATTTCATCATTCCAACTACCCTATTCTCTCTCTTTCTTTTTCTTTTTCTTTTTTTTCTCACCTTATCTCTTTCCCCACCCCACCCGCCTCCCCACGCGCCCTCCCCAGCGGCGCCGCTCCTCCTCGCGGCGAAACCGCGCGCGAGCGCCCGGCGAGCGGCCGCG
>CM014278.1:66926930-66967507 GCA_004135705.1 Alloteropsis semialata | reverse complement strand
CCCCCCCTCCCTATTTCGGGGGATATGTATGTTGGCGACACAAAAGGATCTCTAGTGGCGCAGTGGTGGTGGTCCACTGGATGGTCCTGCTCGTACAAAAATCTGCAGCTACCTGCCTTTGTTCAAAGCAGGTTATACTATAGTACTAGGCCTGCTAACGAGTGGGAATGTCGTAAGCATCTCCATGGATTTGCAATAAGATGAGACTAGCATAGTAGCATCTTCATGTGAATTAGTAAGATCGACGAGCCCAGCTCGGACGGCCACTCATGGTGGTCTGGTGGGGCACCGAAACTCCGAATCTTGCCCACGATCTTCCACACTCTAATCCGCTGGCCATCACTGCATGCATCACTCGCTTTCTCCTCCCTTAACACACATTCTTCCCCATTTTCAGGGTTCGAGTATCCATCTAAATATCTTAACTGATTATAGATCAGTATCCTTCAGCAACCTAACTATCTTGCGCAATGAACACAGCACAAACAAAAACAGGTCAATCAAAAGGCACCAGAGTAGTAGAGTACTGCCGTATGCAATCTAACGTCTTTTTCGTCGGGATTAGTGGATTACGCCTTGCTAAATCAATGCAGGAGACCACGGCAGGCAGCCTGACAGAGCACCCACCAGCCCCAGAGAGACCATGCCTCGTCCTCTCCAAATCCAAATCCCCGGATTCCTTCGCCTCTGCACCGTCAGCTTGCGCGGCCGTGAATCGTGCGCGTCGAGTCGAGGGCCGGAAAAGGGCAAGACCCGGCGGATCGCGGCTCGTACCGGCTGCCGGCGACGCGGAGCTTGCTGGATTTAGAAACCAGCGTCCAGCGATTTGGAGACTGGAGAGGCACTTGCTTTGGTACCTGGAGCTGGTCTGTCTCCTAGTTCCGGCAGGGTTTCTAGGTGACCACTGCACTTGAGTGCTTGACTTTCACTCGGCAGCGTGTCCCAATCAAGGATCCGTATCGTTGCGACTCAAGGGTTTTAGGTATCAATAGCAAGCTAAACCTAGTTTTAGGTAGGGAGAGACTCAGTTCATTCCACTAGTAAACTTTGCGAGATCTGGTATAAAGCAAGGCCCCCTTTTGTGATTACAAGGAACATCCACATGTACACACACCAACACTTATACGGTACAAGATCTCTCACTACAAGACATTATTTTTTTCTTCATTTTCTCTTTATAAGTGGCCAACGACGGTGGTTTTGGTTCACTGGCAATAAAAACAATGGGCAATTAGTTCGTGGGGGGTTAGTATAATACTAGTGGAGATGCACGTGCCCAGGCACGTGTTTTAAAAAAACTTAGAAATCAAAATTTAAATTCATAAAAATAAAATAAATAATAGTACCTATGACAAGAGTGTGGTCTTGTTTAGCTTCAGTGAATTCAACCAAAAGTAACGTATTAAAAAACGTGCCTTTCTCTCACAGGACACACTTCTCATTGTACTTTTTTTACAGAAAATTCGATCGATTAGACTGAACTAAACAAGGCCTATATTTAAAAAACCAATAAAGCGAATAATTTATAATTACATGTATTAGAACTATTCAATAACATAATAGCTTACTCCATACCATAATTCCTCTCTCCCTCCCGTTCATGTCTGAGAACTGACTACACAGGTCACAGTTGATTTTTGTTTCTCGTGCTAATGATATAAACTTTCTTAAATTAATTATTCCTTGTGACAAATTTTTTTTGCAAATTATTCCTTGTGACAAGCAACACATATGACAATCCATCGTCAACATCCTCAAAACACATGGAGCTGGGCGAATCTATACCAAAGAGGTCCTCTATATCAACTACCAACTAACCAACACGTGAAATCCACATGTCAGAATTTCTTTTTCTTTTTTTCTCCTTTTTCACCCTTTATCCACTCGAACCCCACACCCCCACGCTCCCCTCCCGCTCTCCCTCTCTCCGCCGGTCCCTTTCCCTCCCTTGCTACCCCTGCCCGCGCCCCCTTCGGTCAGCTTCGCCACCACCTTCACCGATGCCCGCCACCTCGACTCGTCCGCCACCGTCTGCCTTCCATCCGTGCGCGCCCTCCTTCTCCCCTCGTGCCGGCTGCGTGCGCGCCCTGCTCTCCCGCCGGTGAGCCGCGGCCACCGCTCCCTCTCCGGTGGTTGGGCTCCCCAAGCTCTGCGCGGCGGCCATGGCGCGGCACGCCTCTGCCTCATCGCCCTCCTCCCCGCGTTCGGCGCCGGCGGAGGAGCAGGGGGCCCTCCTCTCTGGCATCCAGCGTTGCGCGTGCCATGCTGGCTTCCTCATCCACAAGAGGAGGAGAAGGTGGCGGCGAAGTAGCTCAGCTCCGGCGGAGGCGGGCCCTCGCTGGTATGGATCCACTCCTTCCTTGAGCGGATCGGGCATGCGGCCTCGGCGTGCGGCTGACTTGCAGCCCGGTGGGCGGCCACGGAGGAGCGTCGCCCCCTGTTCCCTCCCCACACCGGCCGCTCCTCGCTCTTCCCTACGCCGCCCCTCGCTCCTCTCCACCCCGCGCTGCTCCTGCTCGACGCCGGCGCCGGCGCCAGGGCGCTCCACGGGCTCGGCCACTGCTCCCTTCCTCATCTTCTCTATCCGGCGGCCAAGCAGTGGCTCCGCCTCTGCACGTGGCCCCGTGTGACAGGCAGTGCGGAGGTGGGGTCAGGGTTGCTCCGTCGCTTGGACGACAGCCTCGTCATGCGCCGGCACGCCATGGTGCAAACAGCCTTATAGCCCAGAAGATGGCGGTGCCTTCACTCGCCTTGAAAGGAAGGCGTGAATGACGGATACAGATTGCGGACGAGATGTGAGGCCTGAGGCGGTGATCTTGCCGTGGCGAGGAAGGAGAGCAGGAGGACGTGAATCAGGGACGAGATTAGAGGACGTGAATCAGGGACGTGATTAGAGGACGTGAATCAGGGACATGAATCAAGGACGAGATTAGAGGACGTGAATCAGGGACGTGATCAGAGGACGTGAATCAGGGGCGTGAATCAGAGGCGTGAATCAGGGACGTGAATCAGGGACGTGATTAGAGGACGTAAATCAGGGACGATATTGGTGGCGGGGGCGACATGCGCGGTGTGGAAGGAGGACGGTGGAAGGTGTTGTGGGCCCGGCGGGTACGAGAGAGAAGCCTGGTGAAAAAAATTTGGCTGCATCCGCTCTTTTTAACGGGGAAACCACCCCAAGATCGTTCTCCCCCCCCCCTTTCGTCTTCGTCCTACCTGACGGGTGGGCCCAAAAAGGTGTTTAGTGAGGTGAGGGTAGTGATCAAGGTTGTGTAGATTTTGACATCAAATCTCTCCCTCTTTATAGTATATATTAGTGGCAAATTACAAAATTGTAAAGAGAATGATAGAAAATCAGTATACTACAAACACGTAATGTTGGTCATTTTCGAAGGTGTTAAAGACCATAGGCCACTGGTAGCAAACTGTAGGGAACAATTGAAACTCTCGTGGTGTCGAGTGGGTCACCGTGTTATTTTGATGCCAGATGGAAAATGTTCCTCTAAAATTGCATGGAAAATTTCGGCACCGAGATATCTTATGACATCAACTCTGCAAGCTTCAAATAAAAGATTCAATAAAGTTACAAAACAAAATAGGCTTTATAAAATTCAAATTAATACATATGGACCCTATCATCACTGAAGAGAAAAGTCTTCATCTTAAAGCTATATTTATAAATTCAAGCTTCAAACAAAAAATATCCAATAAAGCTACAAAATGAAATAAAGGAAACATTAAAGCTCAAATAAATCCATAGAAACCATTGACAAGTACGTAATCACTTCATCTTCTGAAGATATCTTTATAAAAATATCTTTTTGGGATTCAACGCTCTCTGCTGCAAATCCATCACTTACTTTCTACTACCTTCTTATCAAAATATTTGTCGCTATTGACTTTTTATCACAACTTTGACCATTCATCTTGTTCATAATATTATATATATTATTTATTTGTTTGTGATTTGTTTTATCATTATATGTACCTTAATTGTGACTTACCCTTTTGCAAATTTGCATAAAAAATTTGAAAAAGATGAAAGGTCAAACGTTTTAGAAAAAAATTAACAGCAGCAATATTTCGACACTGAGGGAGTACTTTAAAAAAACAAATATTTCCTTCCCATTTTCACCAATTACTGGGGCATCCTCAACTCCAAGGTCTTCAACGGCGGAAAGAGGAGGGGGGGGGGGGGGGGGGGGCATGGCAGCCCCTAACACGTGAACGTTTTTTAAGACCCCAGCAGAATCAGGCAGGCAGCCACGCAGGTCACTGGTTCTACATAGTTTACGTAGCGATTAGCATTTCAGTTGTCTACCTTCAAAGCACATTTAAAACTTGGAAACCGAGTATTTTCTCAAATGTTCAAGCAGGAAATCAACATGAGCATGGAACAGCACATTGATCGGTGGATTGGACTGCTAATTTGAGGAATTGAGATCACTACGGGCATGCCAAGAAACATGGTGGTGGCACAGCGCCCAAGCCACAAAAGCACAATCGTGCATGTCATGAAGCGCACATGCACTTTACCTTCAAAATTTTATCGTAATGAGTATCTTAAAAAATTGATGACAATATAATGAATGTCTATATATTGTTTTGACATATATCTAGGAGCCGTTTGAAAAGGCTTCTCGCGTAATGGTTTGACCAGTGAAGCAAAAAAAAAAAAAAAATCACACGACATCTAGTTTATTTTTCTTTCGATTTGTCAAACGGACAGCCTGTTCGCTTGGCTTATCAGCCACCAGCCAGCAGTACTTCAGTCTCACAACAAATCAGCACCAGCCACCAGCCAGCCAGCAGTACTTTTCTCTCACAACAAATCAGCACCAGCCACCAGCCAACCGAACAGGCTGTTCATGTTAAAGTGCATCTTTTTATATAAAACATATAAAACCAAAGACAATATAAACTCTACCAAATGGACCTGTAGTATAACATGTTGACACTACTCATCCTGCCCCCCCTAGTAAAATTCCTGGTTCCGCCACTGAAGTTGGTGTGCATGTATTTTCATCAGGATTACACCTTGCTAAATAAATGCAAGAGGGCACGACCCAAGGAGGCCGCAGTAATCGACAGACACAGAGACATCTCCAAATCTGAATCCCCGAATTCGTTGGGCTCTCTTCTGTATCAGCAGCAACAGCACCCGTCGACTTGGGCGGCCGGCCGGTGGACCACGGACGGACGCAACGCAACCCCACCGGCCGTGAATCATGCGATTACTACAAGGGACGGGCGGAAAATCGATCAAAGCGAAACAGCGGGCGGGATTGCGGTTCCAAACCGGCAACATTGCTGGATTTAGCAACCATGCATATATCAGTCCAAAGCAGCAGATCGAGAATGATGACATATGGTGCCTGGAGCTGTATTTTTCGTTCAGTGTCTTTAATTTGTCCCCTAATCCCAGCAGATCTTTTAGGTGATGGTCACTGGAGAAGGCTTGACTTTATTTCACTCGATCGGCAGCATGCATGTCCCGGTCAAAGATCCACACCGTGTTGGTGCTGTCAACTAGCACGATCGACCCCTGACTGTTCGTTGTGTTTCCAGTTTCCTCAGCGTGTGCGTTTGTGTCTCCTTGTCCTCTGACATTTCACGGTGCTGTGTTTGGCTTTCGTCTGCAGTAAGCCCTGGTGTTAGGTAGAGACTGATCACCAGACCGTTACGCCCCCATACTCTTCCTTCCTGGTCGATTCCATTCCCAGTGCACAATATCCTCGTACAATATTCATTAAAAAATTAGTTTTTTTTTTCAGTTATAGTACCTACACGAACGATTATCCTCATATCTTCCAGCAGTACCTTTTCGCGTATGTAGCCCACCAATACTGGAAAAGTGGCTTTTATATTAAAAAATAAAAAGAAAAGGCCCTCAGTTTATTATCCTGCCGGCGGTAGCCTTTGATAGACGCGGCGCCGGCATATATGTTCGATCGAGTGTATGTATATCCAACAAATTTCAAAAATAAGTAGAGCTCGTGAAACAAGTTAACACAATGATAAGAAATCCCATCTTCTCGTCTTCTGAAGATATATTATCTTTACAAATTAACACAAGATCCAAATAAAATATCTAATAAATCTAGAAATATAATATTTTTTTACAAAATCTGAAATAGATCATTATAGACCACGAGATATCTTTCTAAACACAAATAATCGATAAATCTACAAATAAAGAGGCTACATAAAATCTGAAATAGATGCGTATAGACCATGCGTGCTAGTACTAACAACTAGAAATCTATCCATCTTCTAATTAAAGATATCTTTATAATAAATACTTTGTGCACTTTCCTGTCTCCCAAAACATCTCTAGGGTTTTTCTCCCCATTCTATCAGATATGTGAGTTTTTTTTAGTTTAAAGAAAACAAGATATATGGCACGTCAGCACTAAAACTTTCTGTAACTGGACTTTAGACCAAACGGAGTTGATAATTGCGGCACCAAATAAAAGTTTACTGGGGTTGGGCATCGAAATTAAATCACAGAGAGATGAGAGTCCGGATATGAATATGTTTTATTCCATAGTAAACACTTTAGAGCAAAGGGAACTGAATGTTGAGGTAGACAAAGTAAACATTATTGGATTTGGGAATCGAAATCAGATAAACCAGAGAGATGAGTGTCCGTATTTGAATATGTTTTATTCCATACTAATCACTTGGAAAATATTGAAAAGCGGCAGCAGTCCGGTAACGAGGACGGCGACGCATCACGCATGTGGCGGGCGATCCAAATATCTATCTATCTATCTATCTATCTAGTAGCTAGAACTGGTCGGCAGTTTGGCAACCAGTAGATGGATCCCATCCCATTCTCCGATCCATCTGACGATGGAAGATGCTGTCGAGTCGCGGAGAAAACTGCCGATGGAGTGGCGCGTGCGGCGACCTGCGAGCCCTCTCGCGATCGATCGATCGATCTTTGCGAGGGAGGGAGGGAGCGAGCGACGAACGAAACAAGCTAGGCCAACTAGTAGAAAGGCGGGAGCGACGTGCCGGATGCGGTCCTCCAAAAAGGGGAATATCAGAAAGCGGCTTTGCACAAAGCCGATCCAAAGCAAAGAGGAACTCTCGGCGATGGCATCTGGCCTCCACAACACCACCAGCCCCAGATCGGGTTGGAACTCTCCTGTCGAGCTAGCTGGTGCAGCAGCACACACTGCACGGGCTGCCAGTGGCGATGTCCATCCGGCAAAGCGCAGAGACTCCTTTCGCAAGGCATCGCCATCCCATGCGTTATCTCTCCCCCATTCTCGACTAGTGACCTTGCTTGCTGTACCATCTGAATTCTGAATCCATCCCGGAATGATCCAGCTCGCTCGCTCGGTCATTTTCCAGGCACGCACCATTACCACTACCATTTACCAACCAACCAGGCCGACGCGACATGCATGGCCACCACTTGCATCGGCGGGTCCGTCCCGTCCGTTGCTAGAAGCAACTTGGCGGCCGGCGCTAGTTGCGAGCCGCGACGCCCACCACCACCATCGCCTAGGCGTTTAGCAAATCAATACGCGCGGGCGGCTACTCCTCATCTGCACTACTGGGACTCTGCCTGCGCCAAGCTGCACACCACCACACAGCAGAAGCTACCACCACCATATATAGCAGTAAAGAAGAAAGAGCAATCATGCAAACTCGATCTTGTGCAATTGCATCCGATGCATGCGATCCGTCGCCTGCGGCCATGGACTCACTCGCGTCACCAGTTTCCATCGCGCAGGCTATATATTGCCGCGGCCTAGCTTACACTAGTCAGTCTACACGCCCTCCGCCGGCTCGCCGTTAGCGGCCACGAGGCGCTTGCTCTCCTCGCTGCTGGTGGCGGCGGTGCCGGTCGTCGGCGCCAGCTCTAGGCCCGCCAGCTTCCTGGCGCGCATGGCCTCGACCTGCCAGTCGGTGCGCCACACCACGGCGGCGAGCACCAGCGCCACGCACGTGGCCTGCGCCGAGAGCAGCCCGTACCAGAGGCCCCGGAACCCCGCCCGGGCGCCGAACGCCAGGTACACCGCCACGGGCGTGCCCACCAGGTAGAAGGACAGCAGGTTGATGCGCGCGCCCACGGCCGGCCGCGCCGTCCCGCGCAGCACGCCGCACCCCGTCGTCTGCGGGCAGTTGCCCAGCTCGCACAGCCCCACCACCGGCATCGCCGCCGCCGCCAGCCGCACCACCGACGCCTCCGTCGTGAACAGCTCCACCCACTGCCGGCTCAGCGCCGCCGTCCACGCCACGTGCACCACGCCGATCGCCAGCGCGCACGCCAGCGCCACCATCGCCGCCATCCGCGCTCGACGGGGCTTGCCGGCGCCCAGCTCGTTCCCCACCTGCACCCACAATGCCACCGTCCGTCAGTAGCCAATAGGAGTACACGTGCTCACGAGTCAGAACAGAGCAGCACAGGGGTAAACAGTAAACACTATCACGCCAGGATTTTTACTACTGTTCGCCTATGGTTGGCGTGCAAGCATTTCTTGTCTTTACACAACAGGGACAGTAAATAAATAGTTAAAAGGAAAAAAAACTGAACAGCGCGGCGCAGCGAGAAGCAGAGGAAAACGTGGCTCGTGCAGCGCACTAGATTCATTCACGGGAAGCCAAGCCACCAGTGGCTGGCCCTGTTCTATCTACCAAAGAGCAAAGACGCAGACGGTGACATGAGAAGACCAACGACCCAATAGTGGAAGAAACAAAACTTACAGCCTCTGTCGTTTCCCCATCAGTAAGAAATGCAGTAACTTTCATGGATGCGGTAAAAATAAGGAACCTGAGAATCTACCAAACAAGGGATAGCGATGATCCATGCAAACATTGGAAACACCAACATGTTTCATGTACTACTCATCTCCCTATTTTTTTAAATGAAAAAACAGTTGGGCTTGTTGCTATATCAGCCTATGCATGGATGCATGAGAGGAGTATGACGTGGTAGCGGGGCATGGCGTGGCACGCAAAATATGGACCGTGCACAACACCCGTGGAGGCCATTTTTGTGTTGCCGCTGATGTGGAGGAGTGCACACTCACCATGCACATATTGTTACTTTTCACTACTTTGATCGATGATATAGTGGCTGCATGCTATGGCATGCCTATTGCCTAATGCTACAAATATAAAAAGTCTGAAAGGGCTCTACGATCTATAGGCACGGCTAAAACCTGTTTAATTGCATTGTCCAAGAAGGGAACAAGTTAAAATGGGGCAGGAACGAATCTGAAAAGGAGGATAATGTACAAAATCCAGATGTTCTGTCAGTAGATCTTTTTTTTTTTTTGCATGCTGAAAGCAGATCGAAGTTAGCGTACTGCCTCCAAAGAATCTCGGAATTTCAGTCGACATCAGGAAAAGAAATGGATAAAAAATCGTGTGTCCTGCCCTCACTAAGCCAAATCAACAAGTCTTGTTCGAGAAAATTATCAAGTTTTGCATGCATGGTGAATGGCGATGCACAAATGCACACTCTCGCAACAAAGTAAGCGGAAATCGCAAACTAGACAACCTGGCCGCCGGACGACAAATTTAAACGCCGGCGATGCGATGTCAAATGAAAGCAATCTTAAACTTGTATCTTTACCATCCAAAACCCAAGCCAAGTGGCAAGAGGAAAAAAATCTGGCACAAATTAAGATCCTGATGAAGATGTTCTTACCCGGGTGGATACGCAGGCGGCGAGCGCCATGGGCACGGTGTACATGAGGCTGGTGGTCTGGATGAGCACCCCCGCGGCGCCGACTGCGGCGGCGGGGTTGGGCAGGTAGCCGGCGAGCACGGTGACGACCTCGTACCACCACCACTCGAGGCAGACGCCGACGCAGCTGGGCACGGCGAGGCTGGCGAGGCCGGGCAGGCCGCTGGCGACCGCGGCGGGGCGCGCCCAGCCCCTCCACGTGTCGTCGCAGGCGCGCGCCCAGCGGATGTAGGCGAGCAGGAAGAGGAGCATGTTGGTGTTGGTGAGCGCCTGCGCGGCCGCGACGCCGCGCACGCCGAATCCGAGGCCGAAGACGAGGAGCAGGTTGAGGGGGACGTGGAGCACGACGGCGATCGCGGAGCAGGCCGCCATGGGCCTGGTGATGCCCTGCGAGCGGAGGTAGACCCGCAGCGGCTGGAGCACGACGCTGGCGGCGAGGTCCGGGAGCGCGAAGCGCGCGTAGGCCGCGGCGGGGGCGGAGATGGCGGGGTCCTGCCCCAGCGCGACGAGGATGGGGCCGACGTTGAACCAGAGCAGCGCGATGGGGAGCGCGGCGAGGAAGAGCAGCAGCATGGCGCGCTGGAGCGAGAGGGTGAGGAGGTCGTGGTTGCGGGAGCCGAAGGCCTGCGCGCAGAGCGGCTCCAGCCCCGACGCGAGGCCGAAGAGCACGCTGTGGCCCGTGATGTTGGTGAGCCCGATGGCGAGCGCGCCGCCGGCCAGGTCCAGCGGGCCCAGGCGGCCGAGGCAGAGCACGGACACCATCGCCCGCAGGTACACCACGCAGTTGAGCGCCGTGATCGGCGCCGCCATGGCCCACAGCGCGCGCAGCTCGCCCGCCACCGACGGCTGGTCGTCGGTCACCTGGCCGACGCCGCCGCCGCTGCCCTTGCCGTCCTTGCCCTGGAGCGGGATGGCCATGCCAACCCAACAACGGGCGTCGTGCTAGTGCTCTGTGTGAAAGAGGCAGAGGAGGCGGTTTGTTTCGGCGCTGTGCCGTGGCTTGCCGGCTGCCTCCCTGCGGCGGGCTATATATGGTCGTCGCCCTCGCCGCCTGCGCTCTCATCTGTATCCCTCATCTCTCTCTGCTCGGCAGGCTGTTTAGCCATAGCCACCTCCTGGCTGTTTTCTAATATCTTGAATTTCCTTTCCGATTGAGATTGAGATTTGAAGCCTCCTCCTGGCTGTTGGAAAAGAATGCACGCGGCGGCGATTCAGCCGTAGTGGTGCAGGTTACCATGAAATAAAGGCCGCGCCGTTTTGAGGTGTCAATGAATTGACCGCTGCCGACGGTATTTGCCGTCTTGTAACCGGTAACTCCTCCCCCGTTCGGTTCGTGGATATAAATGACTGTCCCAAAGCAACTAAGCAAGTGTTTTCAGTCATTACTGTACTGTACTGGCACAAACACAAAACCACCGCCTTATTTTTTTTTAAAAAAAACTGTGTAGTAATTCTACTTCTACCAGTGGCTGGTGGCTGGGGCTGATTTGTTGTGAGACTGTACTGCTGGCTGGCTGGTGGCTGGTGCTGATTTGTTGTGAGACTGAAGTACTGCTGGCTGGTGGCTGATAAGCCAAGCGAACATGCTGTTTGTTTGCAATGTCAACACCACCTGTCACGCTGACACTTGACCACTGAATTTCAACCATATATGCTCGTGATTTTGACAATTATCCTGTCGCCAGCTCTCCTCGATTTCTCGCCACATTGCACTGAGCACTTTTTTTTTATCTCAATGCCCTGAGCACTTTGCCCCATGGATGGGTCAATTGTGTTGACTAGGTTCGAGAAGAAAGCTGCTGGTCAAACGACTAGGTTCGAGAAGAAAGCTGCTGGTCAAACAGAAAGGAGAAACGCCTGAGAGGTGAAAGCTGCGGCACAGGCTCAGCCCATCAAACTTCCTCCGGGCTCGGTCCATGCTAAACCAGAGTCCAGCCCAACCCAACAGGCCGAAATCCCCCACCACCCACCGGAGGAGTTCGCGGCGCAGGAGACCTCCACGGCACGGCAGGCGCGCCGCTCTTCCCCCTCCTCACTGGTCCGACGACGCCGATGCGAGCCTCCGCCGTCTCAACCATGCTCTCCAGGCGAAGGTGCGCGGGCGTGAGATCCGTCCCTCCCCCCAGACTCGCTCCCCGCACCGTGCTTTGCCATTCGGTCCCCCTTCCTCGCTTATTCGCTGACTCTCGTGTTCTTCTCTCCTCCCGGACAGATGCTTCGCGGCGGCGGCGAATCGGATCCGGCCGCTCGCCAGGGCCTTCTGCGACGCGCCGGCTTCACGCATGGATGCGGCGCCCGGCGGGGCGCCCGGGTCGCAGGTACCCCCTCAAATCCTCTCCCTCCGTTCCTTCTCTCCCTGCGTTTCGGTTGTGCTGTAGGGTTTAGGGGAATGCGTCGTGTGTGGGTGCGACGAATTGTGATTGCTCCTGGAAGTGGAATTGACAATCGAGGCTTCAAACCTCTTGCGCGGGTGCCAGCACTGATTTGTCTCGATGAACTTGTAGGATCGCACCCAGGAGGTTGGTGGCGTGAAGGCTGCACCCGAAGTGCTCGACGTTGCTATCGTTGGTGGAGGCATGGTGGGCTTGGCTGTTGCTTGTGCATTGTGTAGGTATTGCTGTTCTTGTGCTTTCTCCTGCTGTTAAGTCGTTGAAGAGTTTGGCCATTTGTGTTTAGTTTTGGCTGGCGATTGATGCTCTTGGACTGCCTTCCCTTGCTTGTTGCATTAGTATTAATCATAGATAGTATCCTCCAAAATTGGAGTGTTTGGCACTTCTCTAGGAGAGTCATTTGCCTGTTAATAGTTCAGTTGTGAACTATAAACCACTAGCAGTTATATTTTGTTCATGCAGGTCTTTATGAAAGCTTCTGTCACATTGTACCATGTCTGTGATGTACAAAAGCTGTAATTTCTCACATGCTTGTGTATCCTGTATGCAGCCAATATGCCATTAACAAAACATCTCAGAGTCGCCATTATCGATAGCAACCCTGCATTGAAGTCAAGAAATTACCTGACTAACAACAGTATACCCGATTCTAGGGTCAGTACTGTTACTCCCGCAACCATTTCCTTCTTTAAAGGTATGACAAATATGTGCATCTCACTTTCAGCCGTTTCTCATCCTGTAACGATTGTTGGGTGGCATTGCATCTAGATTGGCCTTCCATGTTGGTTACGCAGATATCTATGCAATTGTTTCACCTTTGTGTTTGGTTCATTACCACAGTTTGCGAAAACAAAGTCTGGTCAGTTCGGTCAACATATCCAGCATTCGGTTCACAGTTTCAGTTGTGGCTTGACAAAGTTTATCAGCCCTGAAGCCAGCTATCACACTCACACACCCATTTTCTATCCATAACTTGTCACAAGTTGGGCGAACAGATTTGGTTGCCACAAAATCGTTAGCCAGATGAAGTATGACAAAGTTTTTCTCTCGTATTTGCATTATGTTTCCCCATGATTTTGCAGTCATCAGCATCCAATATTTGTTTCTTTATCACTATTTTTTTTATCTCCATGCATTGTTGTGCTCAACTTCCGATCCCGTGTATATTATGGGGATGTGCTGGAACTTAACACAAAACCAAAATTATGTCTCTGGTTATCAATGTTCACTGATGCACCATTCTTCAAAGTTTCTGCCTTGTCACGACATTGACAAAGGCACCATTAATTATTGCCATCAATTTGATTGTTATGTCATTTCTTTATTTTTTCTGTTTCGTGGAGCCAGCGGCAACGCTACCAATTCTTTTTAGGTCACCCATTTAGACTTTTAGTAGTTTACAATGCTGGCTTAAAATTTGTGCTTTTTGTATGTTGGCACTGAAAATAAAATATGTCTCAATGGGCCAAAGTATAATTGAAAAATAATGTAAGTTTATACTTTTTCCTTTTTGTATGTGCATGGATCGTTTCTCTGCTGAAAACAATTGCGTATAATTGGTAATATTCCTCATGCGTGTACACATTAATGTGGCAGATATTGGTGCGTGGGAGCATGTTCAACAGCAAAGACATGCTTTCTTTGGTAAAATGCAGGTGAGGAGATAACATGCTTTTATCTATAAACAATTCACTTCATAATGTATATGCCCATTATTTTTCACCTTCCGCCTCTTTTGACCGAACACATTCTTGTTGCACTTGCACTTTGAGCTTTGCTGATTAGATGCCAAGTTAGTGGTGAACTTGTACCGAGTTAACTAAACAATTGAATTCGTCTGCCGAGTGCTTTACATTGTGCTACAGATGGGGCATGTGAACCTAAGGTATCAAAAAAGTGTCCAGCTCAGTTTCAATTCGAACATAAAGACTTTATTAAACTTTATTCATAACTCTATTGTGCTTCTGCTTACTGGCCCATCTCATTTCTCATTACAGATAAAACCAAAGCGTAGGTACTTTTGGAATATATCTGGTCTAAAATAGATGTTTTTTTTAATATTCTGTAAGCATGCCAGGCTGTTAGTGTATGGTGTATTGTGCTAAAGTACAAGTATCGCCTAACCATACATGCATGAATTAGAACTTGCCTCTTTATCTTTAGTCTTTTCCACCATTGTTTGCACACAAACCCGCAATGACGATGATACTCCATTTTAGTAATAACTTTGATACAGGATATTTTACTTACTACTGGCAGGTGTGGGACTACACTGGATTTGGATACACGAGGTATAATGCAAGAGATGTGGGCAAAGAATACCTTGGGTATGCTTTAAACAAAGCTGTTATAATTCGTTTGATCTACTTTTTTGCCAGTGCTTCATATCTTTCCATTTCTGTTTGTGTTGTTTAGATGCGTGGTGGAGAACAAGGTGCTTTGCAACTCACTACTCTTACGTTTACAGGTTTGTGTTTTCTTGAACCCTTTAACACCAACACTGATTTGTATTGCACCTTGGTGTTTGTGCGTTATAAACCTTATATGTATCAAAGTAAATTTATGGTACATTTATCATAGCAAAAGGATGAGTTTGCTTTTGTGCTGCCTAAAGCCCATTTATTTCATTTTGTTACCTGTAAACGACACCGGTAGAACATCCTTTTTTAATATGATGTACTTACAGGTTTGTAGAAAATAATATAATCTCAAATAACCAAGGACACAAGGAAGTTGTAATCTGGTGTCATGCAGTACAGATTCTTGCTCTTGTTAACATGCCTTTTTGTAAGTGAGAATAGTCAACTTAGTCTGATGCTTAGAAATGTTTCCCTGACCAGGAAGAATTGGATGACATCGAAAGTGTAATATATCCTACCAGATTGGTGTCTCTTACTTTCCCATCGAAAAGCAGACAAGCAGGAATGAAACCAACATCAAGTGAACCATTAGCAGTCGGTCATGCTACAGAAGAGTTACATCACAGTAACTTAGTTAAACTTGACCTCAGCGATGGAAGGAGTTTATATTCCAGATTGGTGGTAATTGCTTATTTATCTTCTTTTGGATTATTTTTATCTTTGTCTTGCTTCATTTCCTCAATATCCTATCGAACTTCTTTGCAGATAGGAGCTGATGGTTCCAAGTCCAATGTTAGACAGATTGCAGGCATAAAAACAACTGGGTGGAATTACCCACAAAGTGCAATTATCTGTACAGTGGAGCATGTTGTGGAAAATGATTGTGCATGGCAGAGGTTTCTCCCTTCTGGTCCAATTGCACTACTTCCAATAGGCAACAACTTCAGCAACATTGTGTGGACAATGAGCCCAGAGGAATCACTGCACCATAAGTCAATGAGCCCTGAAGAGTTTGTGAAGTCAGTGAACCATGCATTGGATTTTGGTTATGGTCCACATCCTCGCTCCAATGCTCTTGATCATTACATCGAGAAGTTCTTTTCTGGCGTTGGGAATACTGCAGCATCTACAAGAGAATGTTTTGAAGTACCACCAAAAGCAACTGGCGTAGTATCTGAGAGAATGGCATTTCCATTGTCACTGATGCATTCCCATGATTATGTTTCAAAAAGGCTGGCGTTAGTTGGAGATGCTGCTCATACAGTCCACCCCTTAGCCGGCCAAGGTGTCAACTTGGGCTTTGGTGATGCAGCTGCTTTAGCAAAAGTTATTGCTGAAGGAGTTTCTGTGGGCTCAGATGTTGGGGATGTAAGTATCTATTGCTACTTTTGTTTATCCTTTTCTATTGAAATTATACCATAGAACCAATCATGCTCCATCTGCATCATTCTTGTGTTTCATAGTTCCTTTATTGGGTATGAATTGGTGATCGTATCCTGATTCTGGTCCAGCTATAAATGATCCTATTCTTATATTTCCTTTGGCAGTTGACTTTGCTACAACGGTACGAGAAGGATCGGAAGGCCGCCAATGTGGCGATGACAGCGGTGCTTGATGGTTTCCAGAAGATGTACTCTGTTGATTTTGGACCCCTCAATGTAGTAAGAGCTGCTGCGTTCCACGGCGCCCAGTACATATCACCACTGAAGAGGAACATCATCTCTTATGCAATGGGGGACACGAAATGGCCGCTATTTTCATGAACATACCTTGAAACTAGACGTCTTAATCTGCATGATGCACCCGGTTTATAGTTTTGGCTTGTACTTGATCACCAAGAAACGCTGTAGATCGGACGCAATGCAACAGGCAGCCAATAAATTAGTTGTTTTAGAAAACCTTCATGTTGTTCCTTTTGTTCTGTGGTGAATCTTGTGTACTCCATTTGGTGTAATGGTGTTGAAATTTGACCTCCCGTCCTAGTTTCGGAGGATCCTCACGGCTCGTTTTTAGTTTATTTAATTGTATCACACTTTTCGGCCAGACCAAGAGATTCCATTGTTGGGTTCACCAAAGCCAAGTCGCCAGCTGCGCAGGGCCCGCGAATTTCTCTGATGAAAATCTGGAAAATTTGTAGAACACAGACGGGCCCAATCATACTGGGCCGGTGATGCGGGCCATAGCAGGCCCGCGGAAGATATTAGTACCACCTCAGGGGGTATACCTCAAAAAAAAAAACCTCAGGGGGTTTATTATTTTTCGAAAAAAAAACTGATTTAGTAGCTTTTTTTTTTCTAATTTATTAATCAGGATGAAAGATTGCTTAGCGTCGGCGTCTTCGTGCCTCGAATCGAACCCGAGTGGCCGGGCAAAGGCACCCAAGTCGGCCAGTCGCCGACGACTTCACGGGGAACTAACGCGGGCAGCGCAGGCGCGTTCCCGTCGGACAGAGAGGGGGAGGGGGAAGGGGAGAGATGAGCTCCTCCTCGTCGGCGTCGCCAGTGCCGCCGGAGGACGACGTCTGCTCCGTCTGCCACGACCGCTTCCGGATCCCGTGCCAGGCCAACTGCTCCCATTGGTTCTGTGGCAAGTCCCTCTTCCTCTCCCCGTCTTGCCCCCTTTCCCGTTCGGAGGATTTGATTTGTTCAGCCGATGCGGCCGGCTACGGCAGAGAACTGTTAGCTACTCGGTTAAGAATGGATTTGGGGCTGTTTGCCTTTTCTTTTTGTTTGTTTAGAACTAGAAATAAGGGATTCTATTGGTTCCAGTCGTGGAGAATTTGTAGTTGTGTTAAATTGCTGCGATCTGCGAGTAGCTTGCCGCAATTTGCCTGTGCTCTCTCTCACCCTCTCTCTCTATATATATCATAGAGTCTGCTTAGGAATTAACTGCATCAGTACATGCGAACTGAGGGTTTAGGGTACTGAAACAATTGAACCTAGGTAACGGGAGTCGACAGCACGAATTGATGCTAAAGAGAGGCCAGATCTCTTGCAACTGAAACCGATGAACACCACCTCCACATGCCCTCATCTCATAAAGCTAATGCTGAAACTCAACTTCATTTCTGAGGCAACCAAACAAAATATTGATGAGACACTGAACTCGGTACTTGTGCAAGGCGGGTTGAAAACTTGTCTGTAGTATTCGTGAATTGTGATGAATTCAGATGATGCCTGCCTGATTAAGATAAAATGTTTTTGGGGCAACAGAAGATATATATATATACTCATCTGGTCTTGTGTAGTGGAGATGGTCAGAAAATGACATTTCTTACTGCCTTTGAGTCTCCTATATTATTTAATGGTGTTATGATGATCTTATCCAGGGGAGTGCATCATCCGTGTTTGGCATCATGGACCTGCTGTACAGGCTTGCAAGTGTCCCATTTGTCGCCGCCTTATAAACCTACTGGTACCTGCTCCTTTATCAGAGCAGGAGGATGATCCACAAGTTCCCCGTATTTTAGGAGAGATTCAGCACTATAACTGTATATTTGGTGGAGCACCACGCAGCCTGACTCAGGTTTGTACACTGTCCTTAAAATCTGATTTATTCACTGTACTTTCAAGAATAAAATCTACACTGGAGATTGGTAACGATTGCTGTGATTGATATTTCCACACTGCTACTGTTGTTAGAGAGCACCCAAATGAAAAAAAAAAACAGTAGTCAAACTGCTTGATAAGCACTTAGCATTTTGCAAGGTCCGAGACGAGGTTTTTATTGTTCCGAAACATATTTCTTGGCCTAGTGTTCCTTGATTTACAAGTCTCCGCCAGTCCCAAATAGGATTTGCAATATATGATTGGGAAATCATCTATCCAACAATCCGACAATTATACATGTGTCTTAAGCATGGTGATTTTAATGGACCGTACTGTTAGCATATGATTACTTTGATCACTTGCTTTCTTCCTGATAACATCTACCTATCACCTGGTGTTATTAGGAGTATTCCCTATTTGACATGCATAATTAGAACTATTTGGTGCTTCTACATTCTTTTTTAACAAAGCTAGAAATTCCTATGCGAATTGGAGGATTCATGTTGTGACAAATGTAGATATTGGAGTTGTCATAGCTGCATAAGGAATGCAACTAAAATGCAGTTGTCAGAGTTGTATAATGAATAATGTCTCCAGCATCAAGCAATCTAATCTTGTTGGACGTTTTCATTTAGCTCCTTATTCTTGACAACCCACCGTTTTTTGTGTCTTTTCTTCAGAGGTTGCAAGACCTACCCTTCTTCATCAGAAGACTGTTCAGAGAACTAATGGATCCACAGCGGACTCTCCCACTCGTGTTCAGGGCACGGATGATGATGATGGTAAGCTTGACTGGATTTAAATATTTGTTACTCAACATTCCTATTTATCATTATGCTGGAAAGCTACTAAGACTGGGAAAGTAAACAGGTTGTGTTGTTTCTGACCTCAGTTTCATACCATCGCCCAGTGCAATGGATGTGAGACCATATATGAATCTGATATACTGACTGATTGGAACTTGTAGGTTGCATTGAGTGCAATTTATGTGCTGAGCCCTGTCGACATTCTCCCCGAAAGTGAGTTCCATCTTCCCAAGAACAATCATAAGTAATGAACCTGCCGCTAATATGTTCTGAACTGTCATATATCCATATAACATTGCGGCCTTGATTCTGCAGGTGTGCTGGGGCTCTTTGGATTCGTTGATGACCTGCTGATTCTGTTGATCGTGTTCCTGCACCTCGCCGCAGTCTACAGGTCGCTGCTCCTGTACCGCCATGGGGGGCAGTAGATGGTGCTGTGCATAGCCATTTGCTTAGCCGGGTGCCATGCGTAGTTTTCGAGGTGACGGCAGCTTTGGAAGAGTGCTGAGTAGATGACGATATGAAGGCCGGCTAGCTTGTGCCTGTTTTGTATTGTGCTACGCCTGTTTCCTTGGATAGACATAGTGAACTTGTGTTGATGGGAGTGGAACCCTGTTCCTGGAATGAGTTTTCGCTGTTCTATTCAGCTTGCCGGATCTGCTCGGTTGCTCATGGGTCACAAAATGTTTCTTGTGTAGATGCTGGATACCGTATCAGATATTTTTTAAAAAAAAATTCTGTGACAAGGACATCGGTATTTCGATTTATGTAAATACCAATGAAATGACTGCGATAGTGCATATGCACTCTGCGACGAGATCTACAACTTTCTAGTTCAAACCATTTCATTCGGAGCCATTTTGATGCTCAAATAATCGACAGAAGTTTTAGATCTAAAGTTTAATTTCAGATCTGAAGCTTGTGTCGATTATTAGATCACCTTGAGTCCTACAATTTTTATATAAAGTTTATCTCCATCCGAATTTATATAAATTAGTTATGTTTTTTTGAAAGAATAAAGTCCATTTTTGACCATTCAACTATAGCCACAGTTTGGTTTTGACCATCGAACCACAAAACCAGATATCTTTGACCATTTAACTCTCAAAACCGTTCATGTTTGGCCATTGAGCGGTTTTGATGGGTGGTTTTGTGGATGTAGATGCCACATGGCGGTGGAGCCCACTTGTCAGCCTCCTCTCTCCTCTCTGTCTTCTTTTCTCTCTCTTCTCTCCTCTCTTCTCTCATATCCACATCTACATATAGCCGCTGTCTTTCTCTTCCTCCACGCCGGCCACCATCCGCCCCTGCGCCGGCCGTGCGAGCTCCACGGCCGCATGGGCATTCCGCCGCCCGGTTGTTGGCACGGTGCAGGGCGCAAGCTCTGTCGCATTGCCGCCTTTTTCCTCTTCCCCAGCACCGGCTGTCGCCCGCCGCTACCACTTTCCATGCGCCGGTTGCACAGCTACGGGGCCGAGCTCCACCGCCAGGGCGCCGCCGCCCCTTCCCTCACGCATTGGCCGCCGTCGCCGGCGCCACTTCTCTCCTCCGAGCTGGCCGTGCCACTCCTCTCCTCCCCTCGCGATGGCCGCTCTGCTCCTCCCCTCCGCATTGGCCGGCGCAGGGGCGGGTGGTGGCCGGCGTGGAGGAAGAGAAAGGCAGCGGCTGTTTGTAGATGTGGATGAGAGAGAAGAGAAAGGAGAGAAGAAAGAGGAAAGAAGATAGAGAGGAGAGAGGAGGCCGACAAGTGGGCCCCACCATCACGTGGCATCAACATCCGCAAAACCAACCATCAAAACCGCTCAATGGCCAAACATGAACGGTTTTGAGAGTTGAGTGGTCAAAGATATCTGGTTTTGCGGTTCGATTGTCAAAACCAAACTGTGGCTATAGTTGAATGGTCAAAAATGGACTTTCCTCTTTTTGAAAATATGATGTCTAGATAAGAGAAATTTTGCCGATTTAATTGACGTTAAGGTTGCTATAGTGCAGATACCGTCGATTCATTCAGTTAGAGCATGGGTATAGATCGGATATTTATTTTTGAAAAATTGTAAAATATAAAAATAAAAAAAATTCACCAGTACGTTTTGGGACGGCCACATGGACCGTGGGCTAGTTTTGGGCCGGTCACATGGACCGTGGCCGCGAGCCCGCGACGAATCAGAGGAAGAAGCGGAGGCCTCTGCTTGGCTGGCTGGCTCTCCTCTCGCGGAAGGGATGGGCGTGCGTGTGCGGCTGGAGTCGGCTCGGAAGGGGCACGGTGGAGATCCGACCCCGCGCGGAGGAGCCCTCGCCTCTCCTACCCGCCGAGACGCTGCTGTGGCGTGGACGAGCTCAACTGAGTATACAAGCCCCCGGCGAAACAAGGAGAAGGCGGAGACAACCGGAGGCGCGCACGCGTGCAGGCGGCTGAGCTGACCCCCCTCGTACGCCCCTGCTCTTCCCAGAGCTCCCCCCTCTCCTCTCGCTCTGATTTGTTTGCTGCTCCGCTGCGTCTGCGTGCTCAGATTTGTTGCTGCTTCGCTGCGTCTGCGCGGGATCGAGTGCTTTTAGAGGCTTTTGGTCTCTGTGTCTGTTTGCTTGATTGCCTGTAATTTGGGACTTTGGAATCTCGTTGTCATGGCGTCGGTTTTTTAGGAAACATTCGACAGTAGTGATTGAAGAGCTGCTGAAATGGTTTCCTTCGAAGAAACTACCGTGCTGGTTGTACTGAGCGGGGCAAGTGGAAATCGAGCTACCGGAGTATAGTTTTTGTTACTTAAACTGAAAAGGGGGACATAATGGATATTAGCTCATGGGAGTTGATTTTTTACTAAATCGACTGCAGCTTAAGCAATTTTTTGGTTTGGTTCGCAGTGTGTCCCCCTCTCCCATTCAAGTTGCTGGAAATCGCCTCTAATTGCTCGCTCTGCTCACCACGCCTGCAACCCTGTTCATTCATGCTATTATTGTCAACTTATAATCTTCCCATTTTTTCCCCTCTTCGCCCATTGTTATGCAGGATGTTGGCAAATTTAGCAGCATCACCTTTGGTGACGGCTGATACTACTGCATTTGGCTTCTGTACTACTGTAAGATACTCCGTTTAGCTTCCTCCTTTGTAAGATGTTTGCAGATCACCAGTTTAACAGCAGTGACTCTTAAGTGCTACATGCTTCATTCCTCCAGGGTAACATCTTGACTTCACCAGTAGTCAAACTCTCTAACCACAGATGCCGAGGAAGATTGAATGTCCAGCGAAATATTAAACTTGGGAAGCCTCGAGATGCAAGTCGGAAATGGCGGACGCTATCTGCTGATCAAGCTCAAGCTTCCGTTGTAGATGTTGATGAAGAGTGCAAACAAGTGCTCACTTCACTGAATTTCTCCACGGAAGATGCTGAGAAGATGTTGAAGAAGGCATTTGGATGGATCCACTCGCCATATTGGAGCGAAGAGAGAAAGAAGGAGGTTCCAAATGCTGAGGTGGTAACTGGAGTATTGAACTACATCAGGAGTCTCGGGCTATCTGACGAAGACCTTCACAAGTTGCTGAAGAAATTTCCAGAAGTTCTTGGGTGTGATCTTGACAGCGAGGTGAAGCTGAATGTGAGCAAGCTGGACAGTGACTGGGGAATAAATGGGAAAACTCTGCGAAGTCTTCTCCTGAGAAATCCAAAAGTTTTAGGCTACAATATTGATTGCAGAGGGGATTGTATGGCCCAGTGCACCCGCTGTTGGGTTAGGTTCTAATGTTCTCTTCTACATGACCACAGAAACTTCAGAATGCATTTTGTCAGCTGTGCAAAAATTCAGACGAAATTTTACTGGGCATTTTTCTGTACACCTGACAAACACAGCAGCATATTCTTAGGTGATGTATAGATAGTTGTTAGTTCATGTATACATGTTCAAGAGCCAAACCATATTTTCTGTAAAAGAGTTGCAATAAATATGGCCAATACTTGAATGATCTGTCGTACTTCAATCGGTTGCTTTTGTTCTGTTCTCGATTGCTGTGGTTATGACTCATTGCATGTGACCTGAGGCTTCTGAGTTATGAATGATTTCTTTATAATTCCTCAAGCTTATAATCAGGTTTATGATGTTTTATGCAGATACGAATCTACTATCTATTTGCAATGACCTATCAGTTCAAGTTGTGAATTCCCTCAAAAAAGGGAATAGGTTAATTTGCATTTGCATGTGTTCCGGTGTACACTTTCGTAATTGTTCTACAGGCTAATGCCAGATGAGAGAGGATAAGTTCTGAAACTATTCATCGGTTTTCTTTCTCTCTCTGAGGATAAATCCGATCAGGTTCAGGGTTTAGAAATCAGCAATTCCTGGTGCCCCGAAGAGACCAAATCCATTGAAGTTACAGGATTCAAGGTCCTAGGTTCTATTGTTCTCTTTTAGTTCTAAATGACCACATTACCGTTCAGAAACTTCAGATGGCATTTTGTTGACTGCACAAAAATTCAGATGAAAATTTTCTCTGCATTTTTCTGTAAACTAGCACCTGGAAAATACAGCAGCACTTTTGTAGTTGATGGATAGACACTGTGTTAGTTCATGTATACTACATATTCAAGAGACAAAACAAACACTGGATGTAAAGGAGTTCCAAATGAATATGGCCAATACCTGAATCTGTGGTACTTCAATCATTTGCTCTTGTTCTGTTGTGGATTGCTGAGGTTATGATTGCTCTATTATGAAGTTATGTCATTGTCCTTTGATTCATGTGCATTATCCTAGTCCCTATCTATGATTCTGAAAATTGCTTCCTTCCGATATGTACATATGACTTCAGGCTTCTGAATTGTGAACGATTTCTTTATAATTTCTCCAACTTATAATCTGGTTTTGTGATGCTGTATGCAAAATTTCTTAGATCCTTTTTTTTAAGTAGTGTTGAAATGAACTGATCCAAATCGACTGTTCATTTGCATGCAATGACCTATGACTTCAAGTTGTGAATTCCCTCGGAAAGGGATAAAGGTTAATGTGCATTTGGAATTTTGGATATGTTTCAGTGTACACTTTCCTAATTGTTCTAGAGGCTAATGCCAGTTGAGAAGGATAAGTTCTGAAACTATTCATCGGTTCTCTCTTTCCCTGAGGATAAATTCCATTCGGTTCAGTGTTCAGAAACCTGCAATTCCTGGTGCCCCGAAGAGATCAAATCCATCGAAGTCACAGGAATCAAGGCCCATCGGTGCGAGGGACCCTGCCCCGTCGTCGTCGTCCAAACATTGTCCATCGGTGAGCGCGAAGCCTTTGATGTCAGGACAGCTGAGACCATCGAACACACTGTCTGAGAAGCACTCCATGTTCGCCATTCTGCTTACTGCCTCAGTGTCCATCACCAGCTGATCAGAGGCAGTGCCGAGGCCATTGGCAGCAGAGTGATCCGCCGCGTCCTCCTCCGCGGGCGGCAGCGCCGGCGCGTGGCCGTCGAAGGCAGCGACGTGGCCGAAGAGCTTGTCCTTCCTGGAGAAGGACGTGCCGCAGGAGCAGACCCAGCGGTCGCGGCCGCAGTGCTTCTCGTGCGTGCGCAGGTCGGCGAGCACCGAGAAGCGCTTGACGTTGCAGCGGCGGCAGGTGTAGCTCTTGTCGCAGTGGCTCCGGCGGTAGTGGTTCTTGACGCAGACGGCCGTCTTGAGCGGCTGGAAGCTCTTGTGCTCCCTGTTCCGCTTGCAGCCGACGTAGGGGCAGGAGTAGAAGCACCGAGTCGTGGTCCTCGCGTCCGGTGCCGGCGACGACGACGGCGCGTCCCGGCCGGGCTTGGCGAGCGCTGCCGCCGTCTTGTACTCCTCGCCGTGGCCGCGCATGTGCATACGCAGGTTGGCGTCGCGCTTGAAGCCCTTGCCGCAGACCTTGCACGAGTGCACGTGCGGCGCGAGGATCTCCTCCCTGTCGAGCTCGATCACCTCGTAGGAGCCGGCCGGCGGCGGGCGCTCGTCGTCGTCCTCGGCGTGGAGGTCGTGATCGGACGAGTCGCTGCTGTCCCCTTCGCTCGGGGTCGCCGCTCTCGGCGGCGACCTGGCGTCCTCCTCTGCCGTGGCGCCGCTGGCTGCGGCGAGGGTCTTGGAGATGGAGAGGAGCTGCACGGCGATGCAGCTGAGCTCGGCCGACACGATCTGCCGCGGTGGCTGCGGCGCCGAGCAGATGATGCCGCGGAGGTGCCCGATCTTCTGCTCCAGGAAAGTCAGGTACGTGAGCACCGTCCTTGGGTCGTCGGAGCCCGAACCCCCAACTTGGCTCTGCTCGTGCTGCTGATGAGCTTCCATGGCGCTTTCGAGATTATTGCTAACCTCCATGATCGGTCCCCAATCAACCCCTGCAACAACAACAAGAATCAGGCAATGCAAGAAGGTGACGAAACAGTAGCAATCCAGACGACGGAGTGATGATACTGAAGATTGAAGAATGCATGTAGCCATCTACTTACAGAGATGATCTTGAACAATCGTGCGGGGGTTGGTTGATCAAGTCCTGTCAGATCTCCCTTCTTCCTCTCTGTTGCTCGTGCGTGTCGGTGCTGGCTGGTGAAGTGCGTGTCCAGCTGAGCTAATCGAGCTGGTTATATATAGGGGGCCACAAAAAAGGAAGCGGCACAAACAAGGGTGCCATTGCTGCTGCTGCTGCTACCGGCGCCGCGTGTGCGTGGGCTCCATGGCGGCGGCGCGCTGCTCTTGGACGGACTTGGTCAGCTCGTGCGTCAGCGTCCACGTCACGGCCCCGGCAGGCAGCTGAACGGAAGACGGGAGGCGACAGCGACGGATGGCAGCGCACGGGCTGGTTGACCGCCGTCGTGTGCCGGTCTGGGTGCTCGGGTGTTGGTGGCTGGCCTGGCCCAGTGGCCCTTGCCCCTTGGGGCTCTGCCTCGGGCCACGAAAGCAGTCTCGGTCCCTGCCCTTTTGAACAGCCCAGATGTAATTCGCACGCGTTGAAAGTGGCCACGGGCCGGTTGACCTCTCGCTGGTCGCTCGGTTGCGCGGGAGCTCGGGCTAGTGCTGGATCGGTCTTGATAGTGTTGTTGCTTCCATAAAGCACTTGTGTTTTTGTCCGAGAGACCTGACCACCTACCTGCCTGCTCCTCCATTTCTCTCTCGAGCATCTAGCTAAGTGCAGATGTTCACACTTGACAGTTGACACGGTGTGCCTTTTATCCTCTTGAGCATCTGATTACGTGTATACGTTCACACCTACTCCTCTTAATTCCTTTTTTTTTTGGGTTCAAGGCGATGGGCTTCTACAGTACCTCTCTCTTCCTCTTATTCTTTCTCGTTTCATTTTGCTCCAGTTCGAGCTGACCGATTATCTACTATGTTTGTAGAGGACTTCCCAATTTCATCAGCATAGTGTGCATAAACAATGTTTCGGGTTGCAGGCACGGTTAAACTTAGGGGGTGTTTAGTTCTCCCTCCATTTTGCAAAATGAAGGCATTTTGCAAAATGAGTGCGCATCGGGCCACGTGCGCAGAGAGAAAAAAGTGCATTGAAAAACGTGCATTTTGCAAAATGAGGCATTTTGCAAAATGGAGGGGGAACTAAACACCCCCTTAATGGATTTGATGACTGTTTCATTTATATCATTATTATATATAAGAGTATGAACAAAGAGAGATGCCGCGCGTATTACAAGTGCCAAAAGGTTGGATGTACTCTGCAGTTGAATCACATTTTATCTGGTTAAAATGTTAAAGATAGACCTAAAAAGACATATATTTGTGATCGGAGAAAGGTCTGTCGCTACCATCATCCCCGTGGACGTGCGTCTTGAGGAGAAAAGCAACGCAAAATTTGCAAGCTTTTTAAAACACTAGTGGAATAGGCACCACTGTGTTTAGTTAGCAAATTACTACCGGAGTATTGGTGATCAAATGAAAACAGAGATTATTCCTTTGGAGGATCGGAGCTTAACTGGCAGTAGGGACCAAGTCAAACTAGAAAGCGCAATAATCCAGCATCACCGAGGTAGCAAGGAGAATGACGGCAACTGAACCGGATGAAGCGAATTGAAACACGGTTGCGTGCTCCCCCTGTTGTTCCCGGCTTTACGGGTGGGTTTGAAGGTCGCGAAAGTGACCTTATTTTGCCCCTTGGCGTAGAGCCGTGCTGCTATTGCTCTGGATTCTAGAATGTCCCTGCAGTGTGTTGTTAACGTCCATTCAGTCACCACGTACACGTGCGTGTGGATTGAAGTAGTAGATGCCAATCAACACGTGTGTTTAGTTACTATTCAACTCTACCTCGGCACTATTCACGTAGAGGCAGCTTGTTCAAATGGACCCGGTTACATCATGGAGCTAAGGTTGGTCATTGTTGTAGCCTTGTAGGTCGCTCTCGCTGCCACGACGTCTCTAACAGCAAATTCTTTGTATGTCATCTCATAGGCATATAGGGATGAGAACGATCGGAAATGGTCGAAAACGGTATCGCAAATTATGCAGATGTAGAAAAAAAATGGTACGGTTGGGATTTTTCTACATTTTATCAAATGAATAAATTACATTATGGTGAAAAAATTAGTTGAAAAATAATATTTTTTATATTTCGGGAAAAATAGGAATAGTCAGAAATTATATCAAAATACGAAATATGAAATCGGTCGGTACGAGATTTTTTTTCGGACTGTTTTCAACCCTATAGGCATAGAGGCATACAGGACTCTATCAGCACGATTTTTCAAATATTAAAATAGGCCTACCTGTCAGCACATTCTCTTTCTTTCTCTCAACATATATAGTAGCTAGTTCCAGTAGACGAACTCTCTCTTCGCCGCCTAGCCAAAATGTTTGATCAGCTAGCTACGTAGCCATTTATTTGTGGGAGGTGTCTAGTATACGAGACGAGCGCGAGAAACACCCTTAGCTTATATATAGCTTATAACACGCCGTTTTTTCATGTGCAGCTCACTATTCTACCTTACAATCTACGCGTTAAATTACTTGTGATGTATTATTAACGAAAACATTAGTTACAAGTGAACGAGGTCATGAAAGATTATTATGCATGTCACCTGTAGCAACGATACATGCATTTAATAACTAATTGTAAGTCATTCCAGTATTCTCGTGAAGTCAAAACATCTTAAATTTGACGAAGTTTTTACGATAAAGTACTAACATTTATTATATCAAATAAGTATTATTAGATTTTTTATTAAATATTTTCATAATTATATCAATTTGATGCCATAAATCTTTGTAATCTTTTTTAAATTGTTGGTCATGACTATCAAGAATGTTGAAATGACTTAAATTTTTGGACAGAGGGAGTGTGAAGACGTATGAACCGTTTCGATGTGTTGTGGGCTGCCATGTTCTATTAGGAGGCCTACTTACAACGCAACATGGGCCGTTAATTTGCTATTGTTAGCTTGGTTGGTGGACCTCGTTTCTTCAAAGACTTGGGTTTGTAATTGGTTCCAGCTGAATTGCATATGGGCCTCGTTTCTTCAAAGACTTGGGTTGTAATTGGTTCCAGCTGAATTGCATATGGGCCTCGTTTCTTCAAAGACTTGGGTTGTAATTGGTTCCAGCTGAATTGCTGTCCTTAAAACGTTACATATGGGCCAGGTATGCTCTCTACTCTCTCCAACAAACCGTGTACAGTCCCACATGACCATTTAAGCAAGATCACAAGAACGATATATAAGATAACTAAATAAGGTTGAAACCACAATAATACGAGCATGTCAACAAAAGACGCGCTTTTTTTTGGTTAGGAATGGAAGAAGAGATTGGGTCGGCAGAATGGAATTAGCTGACGCCGTCGAAGTTGCTGCTCATCAGCGATAGCGTGGCGCTCGGCAGCACCCGGTGCACCTGAGGTTGCTCTGCACAAAACAAATCAGAGCACCCGGCCCCACGATTGGTCGTTAGGTTTGGATTGGCAATGCATATCCATCCAGATGCATGATCGATCAGTGAATAATCTTTTTCAGCTAAATTAAAGCTTACTCTTGACCGCCTCCACCTGCGATGGCGTTAGCCTCGCCGAGAACCCGCTCATCACGTTCTTGTAGTTGTACAGGATCGCCGCCTTCGCCGCCGCCTCGCTTCATGCCAGCAGGATTTTTTTTGAAAAAGGAGGACCATAGCTCATCAGAACCAGATCAATCATGGCGTCATGGCCGACCTTTTGAATCATGAGGTCGGATCCAAGGTCCCATGGAGATGATCGAGCTATATATACTGCTGATCGGAAGAAGGGAAACGTATGTATTGGCCGGCACGCTTACCCGCCGAGGGCGGCGGCGAGGACGCCGAGCTGGTACTTCTGGCAGTCGATGCCCGGCGGGTGTGGGTCGACGTAGACGAGGTAATTGGAGGCGTGCTCCCCCGCCGCGGCGCCAGCCATGGCGGCAGCAGACGCCGTCGCGACGGCGAGCGGGAGGAGGACGAGGACGAGGGAGATGGACGCCGAGTGCTTCTTCATGGCAAGGGACGCGCGGTTCGTCGACCGTTCAGCCGGATCGGGCGATCTGTTCTCTGGCCGGCAATGTTATAACCGCGTCTCTGTGGAGGGGACGACGAGGGGCCCGTAGTGAACAGCGGCGCTCCTCTGTCGGGACGGTAGGAAATTCCGTTGCCGCGGCTCCAAAAATAGGACAACCAACAGACTTGTTTTATGGACAAATTGCTTGTAAAAATTTACATGTGCTTGGTCTGTATTAAGAAGAAAACAGAGCGTAGTAGTTTACACAGCCGATGATTAAAAAGTTGAGGAGACCAAAACCAGGAGCTAATTAGTAGCACGGTGATGGTTGTTAACACGACGATCGAGAGCAATATACACGATGACGCGTGCAATGCGCATGCAGGTAGCGTTTTCAGTTGGGGGTCGTCGGTACGGGCGCGACGGCGGCGCGGCCGCCGTGCTCGGTGTCGTCGGCGCCGTGCCTGGTGTTGTCGTAGAGCTCGCCGTCGCCCCAGAGCGCGTAGGCCTCCTCGCCGTGCACGGCGTCGTCGCCGACGTCGAGCTTGTCCTCGGTCATGCGCAGCGGTACGACGGAGTTGATGGCGACGCAGATGACGGACGTGACGGCCACGTTCCAGCCGATGATGAAGAGCGCGCCGGCGAGCTGCTTGCCGAACTGCGCGCCGCCGACGCCGCCGTGGAAGGCGCCCTGGGAGTTGGTGACGGGCAGGAAGAGGCCGCAGAGGGTGGGGTCCGCGAGGAGTCCCGTGAGCAGGCCGCCGAGGAGCCCCGCCACGCCGTGCNTGATGATCTCCTTGCTGAAGAATTGGAAGACATGAAGCAAGAGAGAGAAAAGATCAAGAATGACTTGATCAAGGTTAAGGGAAAGGGTCAAGTGCAACCTTCTCAAGATAACCGTGAAAACATGATGAATAAGCTTGAGAAGGGATCAATGGTCACTGACTCAATTCCTCAGCATGACAAGCAAGTCAACAAAGACAAGACTCAAGAAAAGAAGAAAAAGGAGCTTGATCACATACAATGCTTCAATTGTTCAACAATTGGGCATTATGCATCTATGTGCCCGATCAAGCATAAAGGCAAGATAATGAAGCATAGAGTATCCAAAAAAGGAGTCTTGCAAAGAATAGGATTTGCTATGGATGCAAGAAGAAGGGACACACAATAGCCATGTGTCCTGGCTCTGACCCTGACCGGTCAGACCGGCCCCCTGGGCCGGTCAGACCGGTGGCGGCCAGGGCGGCCACTTTTCACCAAAGTGACAAGATTGAAGTCACCTCTTCATCCATGGAACTCAAAAGCAAGCAAAGGCAAGAAAAGCAAAGAAATATAAAGTCAAGCAAGGACAAGAGCCGTGTTTACTATACTTGACGGCAAAAGGGTCACATGGGCAAGGATTGTCCAAATGGTAACATTCTTGAATCTAACCTTGTCCATTATGATTTTAGTAAGCTTGGGAAAGACAAAACTGACACTTGTGCTATAAGAGTGATTAGTTCACCTCAAATTAGCATAAGAGCCATTTGGGTTCCTAAGCATCTTGTGACTAACCTCAAAGGACCCAACAAGATTTGGGTACCAAAGAGTGCTTGCTGAGCTTGTAGGATCATCGAGAGGCATTGGACACTTGGCTTATAGAAAAGATGTAAGAAATGAAGAAATTAGCCAAGTGACTAGCAAAGTGTTGAAATCACAAAACCAATGTCATCTCGGTAACTAGTGCTTAATGTCATGCCTTAGTCACTCTCAGTTCTAAATGAACACTCATGGGTCACAAGTGTAGTTTGTGAGGCATGAGAAAGTGACTTTGACATTTTATTTGATTTATTCCCTTTATGCCATGTGATGCTTTTAATGACTCTCTAGTAGAGTATACTATTTTGAAGTGCAGGAAATTACACAAAAAGTAAAGAAGAAATTTCTTGGAGCAAGTAAAAGAAAAGAATTCCAATTGAGTGTGTGCTGACTGGAGTTGACCGGTCTGACCGGTCACCTTGACCGGTCTGACCGGTCATAGCCCAGTTAGCATACATCAAGTTCCGGCAGCCTCGGTTTCATACCAGAACTTCCGATCCAAAATTCCGGCAGCCTCTGTCCCGTATCAGAAATTCCGGCAAAATCCTACCAGAAGTTCCGGCAGAGGTTTGATTGTCAAGTTTCATCTAATTTGGAATTTTACAACAAATTCATTTCGCACTTCCATGGCATACAATTTATGCACTATCTTTGTGGTAGTTAGTATTATTGGCACCTTGTCAATAAATGCAATTTATTTATGTGCCGGGACCAAATTGTGTGATAAACTCCTCAAACTCATTAAATTGATCAAGTGCATGTGACATGATATTCAAATACATGATGCACCTATTTAGGGGGAGATTATCCTACAGTTTGTGTCCTAGAGACTAACATTTTCTTTTAGTGATCTTGTAGTCTCATGTATGAGAGTTTGTCTCTCTTTGAAGCAAGCTATGTCCTTTGTTCAAAATTGGTAGAAGTGTATCTACCTCCTCTTTGGACAATAAATTCTTTTATTGAATAGCTGCTTCCCATAATATAGATTAAATTCTCTTGCTTGTTTTTGTGACAAGATTGATGCATGTGAGCTTGCCTTTCACCCATATACACATGTGCATCAAGAAAAGGAATTTAACCTATATTGTGAGGTTTCATCTTTTAGTAATCCATTGTGCCTTTCCAATCCAAAGATCACTAAATGATGAAACTAGATCTTGTGCTTCTTAATGCATTTCTTCTCTATGATGTATATAAGGGAAAATTATAAATGAGAAGAAGCATTTGGATTATATTGATAACGCACAAGACTTGAGAAGTGAATCTTCACCAATGTGAAGAAAAGGATTAGCTAGAAACCAAGGTATGTTTTTCAATTTCATATATTCATTTCAATGCATTTAGGCCTTCCCTCATGCTAGTGTGTTTAGCATGAAAAGTTTTATGTGACTATGATTGAGATCCCTGGCATAATTTCAATTTATTTATTACCTTCTATATGCCTTGACCAAGATTGTGAATAAACTCCGCAATATTCATAATTGAATAAAGTGCAACTCAAAAGAAATTCAAAATTCTTATGCACTATCTAAGGGGGAGCTTATTCCAATACTTGTGTCACTTGTGGGACTAACAATTTCTTCTAGTGAATTTGTAGTCACATGTGCTAGTGTATCTTGTGCTAACTCAATACTTGAATAAGAAAAATAATTATGAGAGCTAGCACCATGCTAAATTGAAATATGCACAAATCGAATGGGCGTAAGGCAAAGGTATGTTTTCATGAACCTTCTATTCCTATCTTTTGCATCTAGGCCTTTGTACCTTGCTAGTATGTGTTTTTGCATGTAATTGTTTCAAGTCATTTTGAGCTTCAAATCTAGATATTTAGTTGATGTCTTCATTGAGAATTGACTTGATGTCATCTCTTGCAAGATATGAGCTAAATATGCTATGATGACTATTGACTTGAGATGGATGCATGTCTCTTGTGGCATAGGGTAGTTTTTGCGAAAATTCAACTAGCATGTGTAGGAAGTGTGCTTTCTTTGAAAATTTTGATTGATGCCTAGTCACAAGTAGGAAGATTTTCTCAAGTCCATAAAATCTTTATCTATCTATCTATCTTTCTTGGAAGAATCAAGAAATGAGAAATAATTTGGATTATTCCATATTCTTTTGAGATATGCCAACTTTGGATAATATTCACTGCAAATCTAATGTCCAACCTTGTAAGGGCTAAAAGGATCAAAAGTTCATCAATCAGCCTTCTCAACTTTGCTGTTGAGAGGGGCACCGGTCTGACCGGTTCCCGGCACCGGTCTGACCGGTGTACCCCTGGAGTTACCCTTTTACCCCCTCCTGTGACTCAACAGTATATCCTTATCCTCATTCACCCTCTACTCCCATCCACGTCCTTTCCTCTCTCCTGCCCGAGCGCCCAAGTTCCCCTCTCATCCTCCATTGGCGATTTGAGTATCCAACCAAGGAAAAACTCGCCCCTCTCAAGGATTCAAGTCTCCTTGGGCGGTTTAACCGGTGCCCTAACCGGCCCCTTGGATTCATCTCAAGTTCCTCTCTCCAAAGGTATTCAAATCTTGTTTTTGCCTGATCTATCAACTCCATGAGTAGATTTAAAATTCCTTGGGTAGAACATATCCTGGCAACCCTTAGAGACTATTCCTAGAAGATCTTTCAATTTGGTTGGGTGCATTGTGAGGATTGGATTTTGGGGATGAACTGCCAGGCACCGGTCTGACCGGTGACCCCGACCGGTCTGACCGGTCAGGGCAGTTCACCTCCAAAATCTGATTTTCTTCAATATATTCAACTTTTATCTGCTTTAGGATGTCTCATCAATTTCCATGATCATATCTAGTTAACATATCTGCTCAGATTGCTGGATGGAGCTATTGGCTCAGTTCTGGGGGTGATCGGTCTGACCGGTCACCTTGACCGGTCTGACCGGTCAAGCCCAGAACTGCTCCAATTTCTCTAATCCATGTGCTTTCTTTTGTCAAATCAATCAAATCTTGTCCTCTGGTGTCTTATGGATATTTCTTCATAATCTTTGTGATCCAGGATCAGCAGCTATGACTAAGGGTCATGATGCCGAGAGAAGAAAAAAGAGAAGACAAGAAGATTCTAGTTCTCAAGGTGCTAGCTCTGTGCGAGATGATTATGCAGGCCGATTGAGACCTAGAGGACAGAAAAGATCTTCAGTTGAGATACATGTTGAGGAGGAAGAAGAGGAGCAAATTGAGACTAGTAGTGATGATGAGGAGCAAAGTCCTTATAGAGTGGAGCCTCGCCATGGCAAAGGCCCGGCTATTGATAATGACAGCAGTGGCAGCGGTGAGAGTGATGGTGGTGGTAATGGTAATGGTGGTGGTGATAGTGATGGCAACGGTGATGATGATGGTGACGGTGATGGTGAAGATGATGATGAAACTCCTGTCATTGTGAGGCCTAACTATCTCTATGGTACAAGAATGACAAATTAGCATGGGGAAGGGATGATAAAGGCTGTGCTGAAAATGAGAGATGCAGATCCTTACAGTGGGCCTAGGACAGCTAGTGATAATAGATTTTGGACTATATTTCAGTAGGATTTCTACACCTCAGTTATTCTAAAGAAGTCTAAAATCACACATGAGGCTCAGTATGTAGATTGGAAACACATGACAGATCAGCATAATCAAATTTTTGATGAGATCATTGAGACCTGTACAAGACAAAGAATAATGCACATCATGGGTTTCAAGCAAAGCTGAAACAAAGAGATTATTGCTCAGTTCTATGCTACAGTGTACTTTGGCTTTAGGAATGATGTTAAAGCCATGTTTTGGATGACAAATGGAGTTAGATATCACATCACCTTTCCGGCCTTCAGCAACATGTTCAAACTTGGTAATGAAGAAGGCCTTCAAATGTTGCATGATGAGGATGAACTTGAACTATCTATGATGAAGATCATGTATCCTCGCAATATGGAAAATGAATGGGGGAAAGTGAAGCATTTGTACACTTTCTATGGAGTTCTCAATAGGCTCTTTAGAAAGACAATAACCTCTAGAGATGGCAATACATCTGAGATTACTTCCTACCAAAAGAATTTGATGTATGCTATGAGACCGAAGGCACCTGAGTTCAGTGTTGGGGATTTCATTTGGTAAGAGATCAAGCATGTGTCTGAAAATCTAAAGAAGGTCTGCAGCTATTGTCCCTATATCATGTACATGATTAGAAAGGTGACCAAAATTGATTTTCCTAGTGATGTGAAGCACAAACCTTTGAGGCCTAATGCCAAGAAAAATCCTAGGATTCCATCTCCTGAGCCAGAAATTCAGCATGAGCCAGTTGGAGGAGTGTTTGAGCAGCAGGAACAGCCACTGCCGGCTCAGCCTGGTGCTCAGGCCGGCACCGGTACCGGTCTGATCGGTTCAGGCCTGAACCGGTGACTTTTTCCCGCCGGCCAAGGGAGCGTCCCACCTCTCCCATCAAGAAGCTCTTCAATCTGTTTGTGGGCATGTGCAAAAGTCAGAGGGATGTTGAGGTGGAGCAGTAGCGTCAGCGGAGAGACAACAAGAAGATCAATGATTCCATCAAGTTGATGCACAATGCAATGAACCTTCAGCCTGCACGTTCTCCTCCATCTCCACCACCTCCAGAGGTAGAGATCCCATCTGTTGAGGATAGGCTCCGTGGATATTCATCAGCAGGATACTTTGATCAGTACGGGAGCATATTCTTTCCAGATGTCAGTTCTTCATCAGGTGCTCCACCTGTTCAGCCACAGCATCAACCTGCACCTCCACAGTATCCACCTGTTCCTCCACAGTACCAGACTCTCTCTGCTAGCATGCCGAGTACATTCTCGTCGGGCTTTGTGCCAGGTATGATGGGAGGTACATATGCAGCAGGATCATCTTCAGTGGGTCCATCTTTTCACAGTGAGGGCATGGTGGCAGGTTCTTCACTTCCACCTTTCAGCGGTGGCACTCTTGGGATGTCTAGTGATGCACCGGAGACCTCTGACATTGCAGCGAGGCTCTCTACCTCCATCTTTGGATATACTCCTCCTGTGCATCCCGACACTTCAGCTTCCTATGGTACTACTGATCCCACTCTTGCTCCTTCATCTGAGATCACCGTATCAGATTCTATATATCTTATGCCTCCTCTCTCGCATTTGCATGAAGGACTTCATCTTTGGTCAGGGGCTTCACCTAGTGAAGGAGGAAATGGAGGAAACGGTGGCAATGGACAGGAGTGACTGCAGCTACAACTTCTCCAGGCCCTTTTATGGATGCTTGATGACAAAGGGGGAGAAGTGTTGGATTAAAGCTTCAGCTTTCAGTTTCAGGGCAGTGGCAGCAGCCTTGACCGGTCTGACCGGTCAGGGTGACCGGTCTGACCGGTCAAGTGTAGTTGGCAGTGGAACTTTGTAATAAATCTCGAATTCTATTCCTTTGTGGACTTGAGAACTTGTAATGTATGCTATTGTGTGTGTAAGACCTTTATTTATGCTTCTAAGTAACTTTGTGTTAGTATGTGATGCATGGATTGATTGGTGGTTGTTTTTATCCCTTGTATGTGTGCTCACTGGGGATGACCGGTCTGACCGGTCACCTTGACCGGTCTGACCGGTCAGGCACCTGAAAGCACACATACATTTCTTTGTGTGCCTTTTCTTGTTATATGCATCACGGATATTTTTGTACACACACTTGTTGCACCCCACGGTTTCTGAGATACAGGGGGAGCTCCCATGCTTTTTATTGAGAAATGTGTGCTCTTGGCATGTGAGGCCAATTTTAAAATTCCATTCGAAGCACACATTAAGGGGGAGCTCACACTATATCTAAG
This sequence comes from Alloteropsis semialata, assembly GCA_004135705.1. Lineage (NCBI taxonomy): Eukaryota > Viridiplantae > Streptophyta > Magnoliopsida > Poales > Poaceae > Alloteropsis > Alloteropsis semialata. The sequence goes on along the minus strand of CM014278.1, from coordinate 66,930,874 downwards.
AAACTAAAAGAGCTTAATTGTCATATTTGTAAGCTTTAATCGAGTTGTCATCAATCACCAAAAAGGGGGAGATTGAAAGTGCATCTAGGCCCCCATGTGGGTTTTGGTGAATTGTATGACAAAACGATTAAAGGACTAACTTGTTTGCTTAAGACTATGAGCAGGTTTTTATTTGTACATTCATGTTGTGATGTTGAATTATATATGAAATGAATGTTCTTTGGCTCATAATGAGAAAGGCAAGCAAGTGTGTGATCTCTTTGTGCATAAATAAATGAATGACAAGCATGAGTGTTGATATATTTTGGACAAGTCAACAAAGGTTTATCTATGTGGTTCCAATCTATGAGAAAGCTTGTTGATATATGAAGGGATCATTCAAAGTGGAAATTGCAAGGCTTCATGCATTTACACCAAAGGGACATATACTTATGTGATATACGTTGGTCTCATTGTTGGAAACTTGCAATGGTTTGAATGTACTTTGTCAATCAAGAACATGCATTTGAAGAGTTCTTTCAAATGGGATTTCAAAATGATGAAGCAAAACTAAACTCAATGTGGCAAGGGTAAGTGGTGAAGAAATCAACCGAGATGACTAGAGCGAGGGACTAAGCAAGCTTTGGCTAAGCGACGGCTTTCCATGTGTGCAAATTGCTATGGTGAAGTATCTAGGTCCGTGGGGTTTCGAAGAACCATATCCAAGCTTTGTTGAGGGAAGCAATGCAAAGCATCAATTAGTTGTGATTGATAAAATGGAGTGACTTAAGGATTCAAATACACTTTGTCAATGGATGATGGAAAATCCTAAGTCACTAGCTCAAGTATGGAATTGCTCAAGAAAGTTAGCAATGTTGAAAGCCTTCAAGTTGACAACTACCAAAGTATGGCATTGATCAAAACTTGGAAACTCAAGAGGATGTCTTTGTGTTTATATTTATCCTTGAGTATAGGTACGCCGTACTATCAAGAGAGATGCAACATTTGCTTATTGACAAATATCAAAAGTGCTCAATAGTTGACCCATGTGAGAATAGCCTTGAGAGAGACACAGAGTGTGCTAACAAATCCCAGATCATCTAACATTGTGTGGTTTTATCCTTGAATGAAACCTTGAGCTATTTTGAGGGGTTTTTGGGACACACTCAGCCTGACCGGTCTGACCGGTCAAGGGGACCGGTCTGACCGGTGTAAAGCTCTAACGGCTAGTTTTTCGAATCAGCTCTGTCTGACCGGTCTGACCGGTCATGGTGACCGGTCTGACCGGTCACGACAGATTCTCCAACGGCTAGTTTTTGTGTGATGGGGTATTTATACCCCTCAGCCCCCCTCTTGGTGGGCTGCTGCTTCCACACTTCATTCAGACATTCTAGTAGCCAGAAAAGCCTCCCCAACCTCTCTTTGTGAGATTTGTATGATATTTGTGATATCTTTGAGTTGGGTTGAGTGAGCAAGATTGAGTGAGCATTAGAGAGCAAAACAAGAGCAACCATAGCTTGAGCACTTCGATTCGCTGTCAAGAAAGCAATTTGAAGCATTTGTTACTCTTGGAGGTTCTTCCTCCTAGACGGCAAGGCGTCGCCTGGTGAGCTACCAAAGTGTGTGGTGAGCCTCGGGATTGTTTGTGCAGGTTGTGCTTCACCTCCGAAAGGGAAGAAGCAAAATAGTGGAAGGAGGAGATAGCTTGACCTAAGTGGTGGTCGCATAAGCTTCCTCAACGGAGAGTAGGATTCACCGTACCTTGGTGGTTGCTTGGTGCGAGCGGTGAATCCGAACTTCGGGAAAACAACTCCTTGTGTCTCCGTTGTGGTTTGCCTCACTTGTTGATTTCTAACATATTTTGTGCTTCCGCTTCGATCTACTTGGGTGTGCTTATATTGTGTGCAGGGATAGCTTTGCCTTGCTGAATATCACCTACAGAAGCAACTCACCAAGTTTGGTTCGTGCTAGAAGTCAAGAAGAAGCTCGAGCTGCTGTTGGGGGAGTTCACTGCACGTCACCGGTCTGACCGGTGTGGAGCACCGGTCTGACCGGTCACGCCCTGGCAGCTAGAGCAAAAAGGGGAAAAGTTTGATTTTGCGGTATATCGCCTATTCACCCCCCCTCTAGGCGACATCAAGGTCCTTTCACCTCCACGCCGGCCACCATCCGCCCCTGCGCCGGCCGTGCGAGCTCCACGGCCGCATGGGCATTCCGCCGCCCGGATGTTGGCACGGTGCAGGGCGCAAGCTCTGTCGCATTGCCGCCTTTTTCCTCTTCCCCAGCGCCGGCTGTCGCCCGCCGCTACCACTTCCCATGCGCCGGCTGCACAGCTACGGGGCCGAGCTCCACCGCCAGGGCGCCGCCGCCCCTTCCCTCGCGCATTGGCCGTCGTTGCCGGCGCCACTTCTCTCCTCCGAGCTGGCCGTGCCACTCCTCTCCTCCCCTTCGCGATGGCCGCTCTGCTCCTCCCCTCCGCATTGGCCGGCGCAGGGGCGGGTGGTGGCCGGCGTGGAGGAAGAGAAAGGCAGCGGCTGTTTGTAGATGTGGATGAGAGAGAAGAGAAAGGAGAGAAGAAAGAGGAAAGAAGATAGAGAGGAGAGAGGAGGCTGACAAGTGGGCCCCACCACCACGTGGCATCAACATCCGCAAAACCACCCATCAAAACCGCTCAATGGCCAAACATGAACGGTTTTGAGAGTTGAGTGGTCAAAGATATCTGGTTTTGCGGTTCGATTGTCAAAACCAAACTGTGGCTATAGTTGAATGGTCAAAAATGGACTTTCCTCTTTTTGAAAATATGATGTCTAGATAAGAGAAATTTTGCCGGTTTAATTGACGGTAAGGTTGCTATAGTGCAAATACCATCGATTCATTCAGTTATAGCATGGTATAGATCGGATATTTATTTTTAAAAAATTGTAAAATATAAAAATAAAAATAACAATTCACCAGTACTGTCGGGGTTCTTTACCGCCGACAAATAATAGGATCGTGGAGAGCGCGTCGGGCCTCGGGTGGTAGTGCAAAAGGACACGGGGGTTTATACTGGTTCGGGCCACCCCTGGGGTGTAAGACCCTACGTCCAGTTCGTGCTGCTCGTGTTATTTGCACTGGTTTGTAGTAGGGGGTACAAAGAGGGCGAGAGAGGGACTAGCTCCCAAGTCTCTGGAGTGCGAATCGAGCTCAGTCCAGTGACCGGCTGGAGGAAGAAGAAAGTCGAGGGAGAGAACTCCTCGGGAGAGAAGAGAGGCTCCCTGCCTCCCGTAGGAGGCCCAGGAGAGAAGAGGAAAAGAGTCCGTTGCCCCTCGCAGGGGGCCTGGCCCTCCCTTTTATAGCTCAAGGGGAGCCAGTAAAGAATGAGAGAAAGAGTACAGTCAAAGGGTAAAACGGGGAAAAAGGAGGCGTGCCTGCCCAGGCTGTGGGGCCCGTCGTCCTTCCGAGCACTGTAGCCATGTCCTGCTGGTGTCAGTTGCGTCAGGGAGTGGTTGGCACAGTGTAGCAGCTTGACTCCGGGTGCTTCGGTCTTCCCGGAGGTTGCTTCGTTGCGAAGGAGCGAACCAGTCGGAGACGGAGATCTTGTCGGGCGAATCGGAGTCTCGTCGGGCGAGGACGCAGCTTGTCGGGCGAGTCGGGGAGTACTCGGGCGCTGTGGACAACTGGTCGGGCGAAGGAGCAGCTCCTCGGGCGGGACGGAGCAGCTCGTCGGGCAGTGGAGCAACCTGTCGGGCGCTGCCTGCCTCTGGTCGGGCGAGCATGCAACTCCTCGGGCGAGTGCGCAACTCCTCGGTCGAGTACGCAACTCCTCGGGCGAGTTCGCTGGGCAGAAATCCGGAATCAGGCTCGGAGCCTCGGACGGTCGGACCCCTTGGCGTCGGCCTCGGGCCTCGGCACGGCAGCTCCTGTTCTCGGTGTGCCAGCTGCCGCCGCCCGACTGGCCGGCCGCCCGGCTCCTGTGCGCGGTC
>CM014278.1:66884112-66917297 GCA_004135705.1 Alloteropsis semialata | reverse complement strand
TGCACGCTGGCTGCCTGTGCCCTGCTGACCTGCTCCTAATATGAAGGGGTGTTAAAATTTTTTTGCTCTCTTTGGGGGGGGGGCCGTGGCCCCTGCTGGCCCCCCTGGTTCCGCCGCTGCCTATCTAGGTCGCGTGGGCCGATCTCTACACCCATGGCGACGCCGTCACGCTCAGAGTGTAGAGCAGAGCCCCATCCCTGGCCTCCCCTCCCCTCCCCTTTCCCTTGCTGAGCGTGTAGAAAAGTAGAAAATATTTCTGTCATGCGATCCAACAACGAGAATATGGCGGTGGGATAAGAAGTGAACTTGTTGCTAAAATCGGAACGCGCGCGATCTCCTTTGGCTTTAGGGCTACACGTGCCGCGCTCCCCTTTCACCCACGCGACGCGGTGGATGCATTTTCGCTATGACTTCGGTCGCAGTGATTTACTTGGGCCGGCCCCAACGGTGGGCCTGCTTGATCAGACCTCTTTTTTTTTGAGTTAGCTTGATCACGATTCCAATCAGCTTGTTAGTGCAATATAAGTCGAAAAAAAGCTTGTTAGTGCAATCCCAACGGACCGCCCAGATCCACCACCCCAAGCGGCCCACAGCCGACCTGGACACTGGCCCAGCCGCACACAGGCCTCTTATTCGTCGCAAGCTCGCAGCCCATCCTGTCGCGAGCAGCAGAGATTACAATGCTGATGTACATCACTAGGAAGTTTCAGCGCGCTTCGCCGCGCCCGTAGGTGGAGATCGCGTTTAGTGTGGGCCGTAGGCCGCACCGGCGCATTTTTTAGGGCTTTGGTTTGGGACGGCGTGAAGAAAACGCCCTGTGCCGGCCTGCTCGTTCGGTGGATGGAGAGTACATTTGAGGCCTGAACTGCGGCGTTTTTTTTTTCGCTCTGGGCTGGGCCGGCATCAAGAAAATGGCCCATGCTGGTCTGTTTGTCTGGTGAACGGAGGATAGATCAGGAGTCTGAGTTGAGGCCTATATCTACACGCGATTAGTCCTTTTGTTCGCATCTATACACGGTTGGCATCGGGAATCCCGTTTCTTGGTAGCATCGGCTCAGAGCCGTATCCTCGAGCGCATCGTACATTCTCGAGCACATCGACCGGTTGAAAATACATGAGAAGCAAATTTAATTATGTATAATAGATTCTGTTCACTAACAAACAGATATTCCGTGGTTGTCACTATGTTTGTCAGTCCCAAGAAACATAGGAGATCAAATTTTGCACGCTGGGATTGAAAAGAAGTGCTGTGCATGGCTGTCTGATTGAAGGTCGACAGTTGCAGACCAATTTTTGAGATGACACAACGGGTAGTATCGATCCACCAGATGATCTATACATAAGCTAAGAAGCAGTAATGACCAACCTTTTTTGAGCCTAGGGGAAACGATAAAACAGACTGCACCAAGTGGTGCATGTGTATGGGTACCAATGTCGCTGTTATCTCTGTTACCATCACACATGGAAACACGGCTGCCTGATAGATACAGCTGATGGATGAAAATAACTGAGCATTACATAAGGGCTATCAATGGCCTGGTCATTCAGTATAGCTGAGCACGTTTTTAGACTGGAGGCATTAAACAGAGCAGACGATGTATAGTTGTGAATTGGAGGTATCAGGTAGAGCACAGCCATACATAGTTCATACCAATTCATATATACATGTCATGACTGAGTCCAGGTGCTCATTAGAACCTAGCGTGAGGCACAACACGGACATCCATTGTTCAGGTAGTACACAAGCTGGGAGTCTCGCATGAGATCCACATGACATAATTTACATACAGAGTTCACTGCAGCCTTACACTATACTGGACACACGGCATAGAGCATAATAGATGACCTGGTCTTCAAAAGCTATTCATTGGGAGACACCGCTGTAGCGGCATTTCCCTTGTAGCGAAGACTAAGCAGGTGACGAACAAATGTTTGCTCCATGCCTTATCTTTTCCGTGCCGGCATCCAGGCGACAAAGCCAGCATTTCAAATCCACATGGTACTGGTAAAGCTCTAGCTTGATTTTCCTGCGTAGTTATAACCAAGAACAGGCATCAGACAATGTAAACTGAAAGAGGGGTGTTGACTGAGGCAAGAAGTAGAGCATCTATGACACCTGTTCAGTGTTCTATGCGATATTGTCTGTCAGGAGGCGCCTCCTGGCTTTCGGTGCAGTAGGTGTTCCTGAATCACTGCAAATGTGACAACGACATGATAAGGTAACGTCCAGCATGCCTGGATTTGATTTGATCAAACATATATGGCCTTGCCACCGGTATGGACGATCATTGGCGCTGGAAGCAAGCAAGAGCGGCGGCCGAATGAGGAGAACGGCGGAAGGCAGAAACGCCGAACCCTAGACCCCGACGCAGAACAACAACCGGGCCTCCGCACCACCTAAACGGATCGATTTCGTTACCGGACACGGGCTCAGCAAACGGCAGACGGGCCGGTGGCCCAACAACAAAAAAAACCGCCAGAGCCGACCGCGCACAGTAGGAGCGACGCTCCCTGCCCTCGGAATCCACCGGGGATAGGGACTTTCCTATTTGGGCCATCAAAGCTGATGATTCTGAGATTACACGAGGCTAATCTAATCTTAACTGTATGAGCCCGCCGTGTGCAAACCTATTCTGCTGCTGAGGGTTCTTCAGAAAGCAAACCAGTGCTCCTGATCACTGCCACCAATTGTGGATTGTTTAGTTTCAAATCATCGCTGACGTTCTTGGAGTTGAGTTTTTGAAACACCAATTTGGCCTTGTCAGAGTCAGTATTCCTTGAATAGAGATCGATCGGTGCAGTTTGCATAGACGCTCTGCAAACCAATTGCCTTGACCAGATACCCATGTATCTGCTCACCAAGAACTTGAGGGCACGCTGCCTGCGGAATGATTGGCTGCAACCCCTGCCTCATCATCTGGCAGAGCTCCCGATCCAGGCGTCCCCCGCGAACCCCGCCCGCACAGCGAGGGAGTGCACCTGCTCGCCGAGGCCGCGCACGCCACCAGCGCTGCGTTGCACGCGAAGTCGTTGGGCGCGACGCCGGACTCCAGCATGCCCGCGAACATCGTCGCGGCCGCCCCGGGGCGCCCGTTCCGCGTGCACCCGGAGATGGCAGAGGTCCAGGCGACCACGTTCTTGACAGGCATCCGGTCGAACAGGTCGAGGACGTCCCCTAGCCTCCCGGCCTTCATCAGCCCGCCCAGTCGTTTGCAGTCGAGAACGACTTCTGGCGGCTCGGCGCTGCGTCCACTGGCCGCCGCCGTGGTCGGAGGGGCATGGCTTGGTGGCGCGGGTACGAGGAGTCGAGGCGTGGGGTGGAGCACGACCATTTCGCGCGGCGCGGCATTGCGCGGCCGAGCCGGACGGAGCGAGAGGATACGGTTGGCGACCATGTTCCAAGCATCAGCTGGGTTGGGCGAGCGCTGTGCAATCCGAGGCGGGGGGTGGATGCGGCTTGCCGGTCACCGGCCGGCGATCCGATCGGAAAGGGGAGGAGGGCGCAGCGCGCGATGCTCGTGGGCGCTGGCGAGAGCCGGCGATCTATCCACTAATAAAACCACTGTTGGGAGAAATAATTGTAAAATTGAGACCACAAACATTGACCCTTCGCAGTTTTGCCACTCCAAGTGAATGAATAATCTCCGTCATCTACTAGTACATTATTTGGGCTATCAAAGCTGGAGAGTCTGAGATTACACGAGGCTAGTCTACTCTTGATTGTACAATGCCGCGGTGGAGTTGAGTGTTGCAGGCGATGGCGGCGGGCAATGAGGGTTGCAGACGGGGCAATTGGACCTGCACTCATCCTGCGTGTCGTAGCATATCTTTTCCGGGGTTTTGTTTAAACAGCAGTAGCAGTCTACCCCGTGCGGGCCACATTTGTCCCAGTGGCAAAATATTATTACGACCTTGTTCGCGTCCGAAGTTACACGTGCAGACTGACGACCTGCAGAGCAATGATTTTTGTTCATCGATATGCATATACATAAATATAGATATATAATGAAAAGAACTTTGATGGCCATAATGCTCACATTGTACGCGTGGTGCAAGCAGTACCAGGAACAAGAATACGGCCGCCACGTACGCTGGGCCCTCGCCGCACCTACCCCTCATATTTGATAGCTCTAATCGTAGCCTAATCCTAATGTAAAAGCTCTAAACCCTATAAACCCTAGCTACTTTGTGTGTCGCCTATAGGTACATAGGGGGTATATATATATATAGGTCTATCGATATATAGACGGTGAAGATACATGGAAAACAAGGGATATTCATGTAAAGATATCTATGGACAGCCACGAGAGATCATGGCAAGCTAGAAATTCTGTGCCGGACGATGTGACATGGCAAGGTATGAAATCTGCGCAATCATGATTGCCGAGTTAGAGATAAACATGGAAATATATGATAATGATTGCAGGAATAGTCCGTATATACTTATGTGTCCATACAAGAATAGCATACTATGTATTAGGCAGGAGAAGAATTGTAGAAGGCCAGTATTATTAAATTGCTCAGGTGCGAACTTAACTCCTTCCTTGTTATATCAAGATATAATAATAAACTGCCCACGGTGCAGCTTCTCGATCTTGAAGGATCAGTTCGAGACTCCTCTGGTAATAGGCTGTTCGTCTTAAAGATAATAGAGATGGAGATGGTCTGTTAGATCTAACATGTATATAACTTTGAGTAAATTACACCCATCATACGACAACGTGTATGATTATATCATTTTGATCCAGCAAATTGCAAAACGTGCAAATTGATGCATGAGCTTGTCAATTGAGTGCAAGTACAGACATACACTACCGGACTCAGCCCCGGCAAAGGACACTCGGTAAAGCCCGAGTCGGCAAAGACCGCCTTTGCCGAGTGTCAACTCTCGGGCACTCGGCAAAGGTTTTGCCGAGTGTCAGAAAACACTCGGCAAAGAGAAAATACGAAAAAAACCAAAAATAATAGCAAAAAAAATAATTTTTTTGGGGAGGCCCCCAACGTTCAGAACCTACTATTCTCCATCTAACTCATATTTTTTCAACCTTTTTTGCAAATACCATAATTCAGTCTGGCAACCCTCAAATTTCCATGATAAAAATCTTCAAACAGTTCCAAGATATCCCCTTTAATTATATCCCAACAAGATTGGTAAAACTCAATGGGGATACTGTCTGGCCCAGATGCTTTATTTTTCTCCATTTGGAATAAAGCAGTTTTTATTTCATCCTCAGAAAAGGTCCTACAAAGGATATTGTTGTCATTTGTATCAAGGTAAGGTTCCCCAGCCCACATGTTATTATCAAGAGGAATGGCATTCCCTAGTGCTGGTCCAAAAAGTGTTTTGTAGTACTCAGTAGCATGAATCAAAAGATTATCATCTCCCTCAATGATACCATTTTCAGATTGCAAAGAAAAGATAGTATTCTTTCTTTTCCTCCCATTAGCCACCCTATGGAAGAAATCAGTATTGTTATCACCCTTAAGTAACCAATTCTCATGAGATCTTTTATACCAGTATAGCTCTTCCTCCTCAAGAATATTCATAAGTTCAGCTCTCAGATTGGCTCTATGTTCCATCTGACCCCCAGACAGCCGGGAATCTTCCTCAAATTCCTCCAAGATTCTTAACTCCTCTTGAATAGCTTTCTTCTTTTTCTTTATTTCACCTTGTAAGTTAAATCCCCAAGCGTTTAGTAATTTGAAGCGATTGTGTGGCGATCCAACGACTGCCTACAAAAATATCAAACCAAATCTCCCAATTCTTGTGGACAGCTTTGACTGACCATCTCAACTAGAACAGTCAACTCTGAACAATTGCTGACTTGTTTCAGCCACCATTTTATTTGCGAAAAGCATGCAAGAATGCACACTTGTACCAACGACAGGTCCGCGCCGAGAGGTTAGATGCTTCAACGAATGCGACATTTGGTATTGGTAGACAAAAGAAGGCACTGAAGAAAGAACAAGTCAAGATCAACAAAACGGAAAAAGCAAGGGCGAACATGCTTGTTCTTTGGTGGATTGGATGCGAGCTTTAGATAACCTTCTCTCGGCGAAATTTTAGATCATTCGATATCATCATTCGAGCATATATATATAAGCTTGCAATTGTGGAAATTCGAAAACGTTACGCTCCGTTTAGTTTTGTGCTGTTCACTCATCTCCAATTTCTGAATCCTGATGCTCGCGATCAGTACGTAGAGGCGTAGCAGCAGGTTAAACGAACTGTGTGGCGCGAAGCGCGCTAGAAGCCCGGCCTGTTGGCAGGGAGGCCCGTTTCTGCTCGCGGGGACGTGGCCCATTTGTTTTTTTGGGGTTGAAGCTGAAATGGGCCGTATTGTTAGGAGGAAAAACCGCCCGCTGCCTGAACGGCGGCACCGGACCGCTTGTGGCCTATGCGGGTTAGTGTTTTGGATTTTAGGTTTAGGGTTTATATTTTTAGTCTTTAGAGTTAGGGTTAATTTTACAGGTTCGAGTAGCATTTGGGTTTAGAGTTTAGGATTATTTGATGGTAATAAGGGATTTTAGTGTTTAGGATTTAGAGTTTAGTGTTTAGGTTTAGGGTTAGGATTTAAGGTTTGAGATTAGGGTCAATGTTTAGTATTTAAGGTTAAGTGATGGTGATTGTGTTTAGGTTTAGGGTTAGGATTTAAGGTTTGAGATTAGGGTCAGTGTTTTTAGTGTTTAGTATTTAAGGTTATGTGATGGTGATAAGGCTTTTAGTGTTTAGGGATTAGAATTTAATGTTTTAGTTTAGATTTAGGGTTAGGGTTTAAGTTTTGGGATTAGAGTTAGAGTTTAGTGTGTAGGGTTATGTCATGGTGATAAGATTAACAACGAACACGTTCTTCCATTTCTTGGTTTTGACTTTTGTCAACAACCATCCAGTACCTACTGACCCATCCATCTGTAATTATACTCACATTTTAATCCGTTTTGGGGTATCATGCATGTGAGCCCACCTGCCATTGCCCTTGGATAGTCAACTAAGGAAGAGAAAACAATAGCATTATTTGGTACTGTTTGTAAGGTGTACGCAACAAACACAAAGGAAATACTGAGCTCCACTCAGGGAAAAAAAAAGAAGGAATACAACAGAAAACACAGTACTAGTTTTGCTATCAGAATTACTGGCCGGACTCCGATCCCTCGACCACCACCACTAGTTGTCTGCTAGATCTATCATATCCGCTCAACCACGCGATGAGAGAATATGGCCGTTTCTTAGCACGCAAACGGGGGTGCGCATAGCAAAAGAGGGACTTTCCCTCTGTGGAAATGTGTCCGGCGGCCGGTGCATTCGATCACGAGTCACGCAATCATTTGTATTCAATCAACGGCCAGCAGCGAGCAACCTCTCTCTGAGGTAGAATCACCAACTTCAGAGGAACCGGATCCAGCTTTATATCCCTGGGTCCTGGATTCACTATTCAATCCAGGTGCAAAGGGAAACAAGGGTTTTTTTTAGGACTAAAGGGAAACATGAAGGCCTGTTTAGTTTGGTATATTGAAAGTTACCGTTTACTGTAGCAATTGTAAATCAAAGATTAGGAGAACTAAACATGATCTAATTATAAAACTAAATACACGGTTGGACGGAAAATTGCGAGACGAATCTATTAAGCCTAATTAATCCATCATTAGAGATTGTTTACTGTAGCACGATGTTATCTAATCATGGCCAAATTAGGCTCATTAGATTCGTCTCGAAAAGTTACCTAGGGATTATGGAATGGGTTTTGTCATTAACACACGTTTAATACTCCATGCATGAAAGATTCCCTTTGATGAATAGTTGGATGTGACGTTTTGGCAATTTTTGTTGGCCATCTGAACAGGCCCAGAAAGAGGTAAACATACAGAGACGCAAGCACATGAGGGATGCAGGTATGTTGGTATGTATGATCACATCAAAGCTCGTCTGCAAAAGACCATGCTCTTTTCCGTCAAAGTTCCAACCAGGGTGGGCACCAGTTACATTGGACTCCATGTACTTGCACTAGAGGAGAAAAAGCTCGCTCACCGCTCAGATTTTCACCAATGAATCAGTGATTAGGATTCACTTTAATTTGGGGAACAATTTTGTGCCTGCTAATCAACAGTTTTTGGGTCTCAGATTTTCACTTGTTCTTGTCTTGCACGGAGGGAGGGAGGTGGGGAAAAGAAGGAAAGCGGCATGCTGCTCGCTCTCTCGCTGGAAGGAGAGGAGTGGAAGGCGGGCCGAGCTGGGCCGAAATGAAAAAGGAGTAGGAGGCAGCCCGGGTACGTTTGAGGAGTGATCGAAAGGTTTGAGTATTTTTGGAGAGGACGGATTTAAAAGGTTTTGGCATGGATTCACAGTTTGATAAAGGAGAGTTTACGTACGATGCAGTAGATTACGATGCACAGTACTAGTTTTGCTATCAGAATTACTGGTCGGACTCTGATCCCTCCACCACTAGCTGTCGCTAGCTCTATCATATCCGCTTAAACCACGCGACGAGAGAATATGGCCGTTTCTTAGCACGCAAACGGGGGCGCGCACAGCAAAAGAGGGACTTTCCCTCTGCGGAAATGTGTCCGGCGGCCGGCGCATTGAATCATGGCCATGTTTAGATGGAGGGTGAAAATTTTTTCACCCTCCTTTGACCACTAATTAGGAGTATTAAATAAAGTCAGTTTACAAAACTACCTCCATAACCCCTGGTAAATTCACGAGACGAATCTAATGAGGCCTTTGACCGCACGATTCGAGGACAATTACTATATCATTACTGTAGCAAATCATTGATTAATTAGGCTCATTAGATTCGTCTCGAAAAGTTACGCTCATCTGTGAAGAGGTTTCGCAAATAGACTTCATTTAGTACTCCATGCAAGAAAGATTCCTTTTTGCAAAATTTTTTCAACCTCCAAGAAACACGGCCCATGGAGTCACGCAATCATTTGTACTTCCCTCTCTTTTTTTCAGTCATATCGCCTGAACTGCTGCTCCCTCTTGGGCTGTAAATAAACCTCGGTATCAAGGATTATTCACTATAACTAAACTAAATTAGAGGGCAAACAGAATAACGGAACGGGCCTTACATCACCAAAGTACTAACTAATCATATCAAATTCAGCAAAAGGACCAACAGGCAAGAGATAAATTGGTCTTGTTGGGGTGAGCGTGCAGTCGCCCTTGGCCTTAGGGCAAGTACATTGGCGTTATCTAATAGCCATCTCATGCAGGGACATGTAATCTTGAGACGGCTAAATAGACAACGTGTACAATATATCGTCTTATAAGTTGTCTCATAATAATTAGTAATTCTTTAATTTGTACATATAAAAATAAATATTTATGAGTTGCATGGCAACAACAACTCGTGATTAAGCGATCTCATAGTCCTAATTTTTAGCTTTGAGGCGATTGTTTCACGAAACAACCATCCTATTCTCTCACCTCCCTCTCTCTCTTCCACATCATCAAAAATTCTTTGTGGAACTGCATGAGACAACCTATGAGACCGCCTAAGTGTAGCAATGTACGCTGTCGGCACGGACGTACCGGTCGCCGGTCGGCCTGCGGGATCCTGCGGAGCACGGCGATGTCGAGCCCAATGGTGAGGCCAGCAACATCATCGGTGAGGTCCACTACGTGGTCGATGCTGACGGAGAAGTAGGTGACATCTCGACAGGAGAGCGATGCGCGGTGTGCAGGGGAGCTGAGGAGGCGGGGAGGAGAGGGGTTCGGAAGGGATGATGGAGGCGGCGGCGGCGGCCGGGGGGGGGGGGGGCGAGGGGGGGGGGGGGAGATTGGGCGAGCGGATGACGAAGGGCGTGGGACAACTTTCGTCCGAACGAGTACGACGGGATGAAGGCAAAGCCGCACGAAAAAATGTGTACATTTCCTTCTTTTTAGTAGCAGAGAAGAGAAGAGACAGAGATTACAGGATTACTAAATTATTTTATGAAAATTAAGAAAAAAACAAGAGGCGGACACATGGGCCCCAGTCGCACAGTCGAAGTCACTCCAGGCCTATGGTGATGGGCCAGGCCCATGCAGGCAGGAGTTTAGTGTCGTGTATGGGCTGAAGTCCAGAAGGGCTCTTTTGTCTCTCCCACCGTCCCACGGCTGGATGCTTGGATGCCATGCCTTTTAAGCTGAGCCTCCATGAAGGCGAGGCACCTCAGCAAGTCAGCGGTCCGTTGGGATTGCACTAACAAGCTTTTTCTTTGACTTATATTGCACTAACAAGCTGATTGGAATCGTGATCAAGCTAACTCAAAAAAAAAGAGGTCTGATCAAGCAGGCCCACCGTTGGGGCCGGCCCAAGTAAATCACTGCGACCGAAGTCATAGCGAAAATGCATCCACCGCGTCGCGTGGGTGAAAGGGGAGCGCGGCACGTGTAGCCCTAAAGCCAAAGGAGATCGCGCGCGTTCCGATTTTAGCTCAAAGCAGTAATAACAAGTTCACTTCTTATCCCACCGCCAGATTCATGTTGTAGGATCGCATGACAGAAAAATTCTCGACAGTCTCGAGTACGGGTAGGCATGCATCTAGCTTTTCTACTTTGCTTGTATATAGCAAAACATTCCATTTCAATGGAATTTGATTGCACTGCGCTTAAAGTGTTCAGAACCCAAACATGCAACTCTCTCTCTCTCTCTCACACACACACACTCTCTCTCTCTCTCACTCACTCACATAATTAACTAAAACCTAATCACCATTCCTTCCCCCAATTACCTAGGTTGCCCGCCGTAGAGCAAGTAATCAATCAGTTCTTCAGCGCAAAACCTCGGCCCGGCTGGGCTGGCCGGGATGGCGGCCACCGGCTCGTCCGCGATGAGTTCGCCGGGAGGGCCGTACTGGAGCTGCTCCAGTTGCACCGGAGCAAGTGCGGCTGATGCACTTTGCGTGGACGCCACGGCGCGGTCGCCGATGCCTGCTTCCACGGGCAAACGTGGAGCGAACGCCGAGCTCGAGGGTGCCTCCATCTCGCCGTGAAGCGAGTCGATGTCCGAGCTGTCCGAGCTGGCTGCCTGTGCCCTGCTGACCTGCTCCTAATATGAAGGGGTGTTAAAATTTTTTTGCTCTCTTTGGGGGGGGGGCCGTGGCCCCTGCTGGCCCCCCTGGTTCCGCCGCTGCCTATCTAGGTCGCGTGGGCCGATCTCTACACCCATGGCGACGCCGTCACGCTCAGCAAGGGAAAGGGGAGGGGAGGGGAGGCCAGGGATGGGGCTCTGCTCTACACTCTGAGCGTGACGGCGTCGCCATGGGTGTAGAGATCGGCCCACGCGACCTAGATAGGCAGCGGCGGAACCAGGGGGGCCAGCAGGGGCACACCCCCCCCAAAGAGAGCAAAAAAATTTTAACACCCCTTCATATTAGGAGCAGGTCAGCAGGGCACAGGCAGCCAGCGTGCAGGCTTCAAGCTTGTACCAAGCCCAACTGGCCAACGACTGCCCAAGTGCCCAATAGGCCATGTATTTCCATGTTCCATTCCAACAGGCCAGTCCAATAGTTGTCCGGAAGACCAGAACGTGTGAGTCCATCGCAGATTGAGATTGGAGACCCCGAGGAGGCGAGGAGCCGAAGGGCGGAGACTGGAGCTCGGAGGGGGCGATTCCAGCATACGGAGATAGGGACGCCGCCACCGCGCGCCCGAACCACCGGTGCTATGGCTATCGATCGGCTTGCCTTCCCTGCCGACGAGTGGAATCGCGAGCCTCGACGCCTGACAAAAGGAACGCGCGGAGGGAGAAGGGAACCAGCAGGCAGCCCACACGTCTAAGATATGCTCTAACCTAACCTTTTTCCCCAATTCTATTCTAGTTTCTTGAATAATGCTGAGGAATGAGGATTCAGTATTGCATCTGTGTATAGCTAAGCTAAGAAATCATGGCTATATCATAATCGTGTGTAGCTAAGCTAAGAAATATGCCTAGACCTTGAGCCCTTGTAATTTCTAGGAAATCACGGCTAAACCAAAAAGGAAGACGCAAACACTTTTGTAAAGTGCAAAGAAGACACTCTGTAAAAACGCAGACACAAATTCAATCATCGATGATCTCTACGCAAGAAGAACTGCAAAGTACGGCTTAAATGAAAATGTTAGTTTTCATTAACATTTTGTAAAGTGCAGCTAGCTTTTGTTAATGCGCTATGGTTCCTGACTACATGCATACACAAACACCATAAAAATTTGGTGTAAAAAAACACTTAACAACTATATTATCTAATGTATTATGCATACATATTGATCTGGGTCTTCCGGCCCCCCTTGGAATTTTTGCTGGTTTCGCCACTGTAGATAGGACCATCGCCATCTACCTTGCAGTGGCGGTTGCTGTGGCCTTCGTCATCCTGTGCGGAGTAGAGCTCTGGCGCCGTCGGGCGCGGGCGCGGTGGGAGCGGACCTCGAGGCCGCTGTGGTCGGCAGCAGAGAGGAGGAACACCACGTGGTCCTCGTGGATGGAGATGGAGGGGACATCGCGGCGCGAAGGGGCTTCCACGGCGAGGTGGCCAGCGGCGCGGGGCCCGTCTGCGGCGGCTCGTCCGGGCGCGGCGGCCTGGCCCGCGGTGCTCCTCCGCCTTCTTCCGCCACTGCGTCCGATTCGGGTGCCTCCGCCGTTCGGCACGAAGACGGCAATGGCGGCGAGCCCTCGGCCTCGTCGCCGGCGCCACCGCCTTCTTCCACGCCGTCGGCCGTTCGGCACGAAGACGGCAACGGCGGCGAGCCATCGGCCTCGTCGCCGGCGCCACCGCCCGCCGCCGTCATCCCCCTCCCCGTCCACAGAGAGACTGAGGTGGGGGAGTCCAGCCGGCGCCGCAAGCTGGCCGGCACCGGGGCTGCCGTCCGTGGCTCGTCAGCACGGCCAATGTGCTACGATGCGTCGCTCATGGCCCAGCACGAGCTCGAGATCATAGCAAAGGTCTGGGGGAGTTGCGAAGAAGACGAACCTTCGCCTGAGGGGCCTCCTCCCCCGTTGTGGACGCCGCTGGAGCTTCCGGCGGTATCTCCCTCGCCGCCACCTTCGACGTCGGCGGACTCGGAGAATGCGGCACATCCATGGATGCCGCCTACGTCAGACTCTGAAGCAGAAACTCCGTCGCCCGCGTCCTCGGACAGCTCGGACATCGACTCGCTTCACGGCGAGATGGAGGCACCCTCGAGCTCGGCGTTCGCTCCACGTTTGCCCGTGGAAGCAGGCATCGGCGACCGCGCCGTGGCGTCCACGCAAAGTGCATCAGCCGCACTTGCTCCGGTGCAACTGGAGCAGCTCCAGTACGGCCCTCCCGGCGAACTCATCGCGGACGAGCCGGTGGCCGCCATCCCGGCCAGCCCAGCCGGGCCGAGGTTTTGCGCTGAAGAACTGATTGATTACTTGCTCTACGGCGGGCAACCTAGGTAATTGGGGGAAGGAATGGTGATTAGGTTTTAGTTAATTATGTGAGTGAGAGAGAGAGAGAGAGAGAGTGTGTGTGTGTGAGAGAGAGAGTTGCATGTTTGGGTTCTGAACACTTTAAATGCAGTGCAATCAAATTCCATTGAAATGGAATGTTTTGCTATATACAAGCAAAGTAGAAAAGCTAGATGCATGCCTACCCGTACTCGAGACTGTCGAGAATTTTTCTGTCATGCGATCCTACAACATGAATCTGGCGGTGGGATAAGAAGTGAACTTGTTATTACTGCTTTGAGCTAAAATCGGAACGCGCGCGATCTCCTTTGGCTTTAGGGCTACACGTGCCGCGCTCCCCTTTCACCCACGCGACGCGGTGGATGCATTTTCGCTATGACTTCGGTCGCAGTGATTTACTTGGGCCGGCCCCAACGGTGGGCCTGCTTGATCAGACCTCTTTTTTTTTGAGTTAGCTTGATCACGATTCCAATCAGCTTGTTAGTGCAATATAAGTCGAAAAAAAGCTTGTTAGTGCAATCCCAACGGACCGCCCAGATCCACCACCCCAAGCGGCCCACAGCCGACCTGGACACTGGCCCAGCCGCACACAGGCCTCTTATTCGTCGCGAGCTCGCAGCCCATCCTGTCAGTGCGCATCGAGCAGCAGAGATTACAATGCTGATGTACATCGTTTGGGCCATCAAAGCTGATGAATCTGAGATTACACGAGGCTAATCTAATCTTAACTGTATGAGCCCGCCGTGTGCAAACCTATTCTGCTGCTGAGGGTTCTTCAGAAAGCAAACCAGTGCTCCTGATCACTGCCACCAATTGTGGATTGTTTAGTTTCAAATCATCGCTGACGTTCTTGGAGTTGAGTTTTTGAAACACCAATTTGGCCTTGTCAGAGTCAGTATTCCTTGAATAGAGATCGATCGGTGCAGTTTGCATAGACGCTCTGCAAACCAATTGCCTTGACCAGATACCCATGTATCTGCTCACCAAGAACTTGAGGGCACGCTGCCTGCGGAATGATTGGCTGCAACCCCTGCCTCATCATCTGGCAGAGCTCCCGATCCAGGCGTCCCCCGCGAACCCCGCCCGCACAGCGAGGGAGTGCACCTGCTCGCCGAGGCCGCGCACGCCACCAGCGCTGCGTTGCACGCGAAGTCGTTGGGCGCGACGCCGGACTCCAGCATGCCCGCGAACATCGTCGCGGCCGCCCCGGGGCGCCCGTTCCGCGTGCACCCGGAGATGGCAGAGGTCCAGGCGACCACGTTCTTGACAGGCATCCGGTCGAACAGGTCGAGGACGTCCCCTAGCCTCCCGGCCTTCATCAGCCCGCCCAGTCGTTTGCAGTCGAGAACGACTTCTGGCGGCTCGGCGCTGCGTCCACTGGCCGCCGCCGTGGTCGGAGGGGCATGGCTTGGTGGCGCGGGTACGAGGAGTCGAGGCGTGGGGTGGAGCACGACCATTTCGCGCGGCGCGGCATTGCGCGGCCGAGCCGGACGGAGCGAGAGGATACGGTTGGCGACCATGTTCCAAGCATCAGCTGGGTTGGGCGAGCGCTGTGCAATCCGAGGCGGGGGGTGGATGCGGCTTGCCGGTCACCGGCCGGCGATCCGATCGGAAAGGGGAGGAGGGCGCAGCGCGCGATGCTCGTGGGCGCTGGCGAGAGCCGGCGATCTATCCACTAATAAAACCACTGTTGGGAGAAATAATTGTAAAATTGAGACCACAAACATTGACCCTTCGCAGTTTTGCCACTCCAAGTGAATGAATAATCTCCGTCATCTACTAGTACATTATTTGGGCTATCAAAGCTGGAGAGTCTGAGATTACACGAGGCTAGTCTACTCTTGATTGTACAATGCCGCGGTGGAGTTGAGTGTTGCAGGCGATGGCGGCGGGCAATGAGGGTTGCAGACGGGGCAATTGGACCTGCACTCATCCTGCGTGTCGTAGCATATCTTTTCCGGGGTTTTGTTTAAACAGCAGTAGCAGTCTACCCCGTGCGGGCCACATTTGTCCCAGTGGCAAAATATTATTACGACCTTGTTCGCGTCCGAAGTTACACGTGCAGACTGACGACCTGCAGAGCAATGATTTTTGTTCATCGGCATGAATATGCATATACATAAATATAGATATATAATGAAAAGAACGTTGATGGCCATAATACTCACATTGTACGCGTGGTGCAAGCAGTACCAGGAACAAGAATATGGCTGCCATGTCAGGATGTGTGCTGAACCGGTGAAGCAAATGGTGAAGATGAAGCCGTCAGCAGCAAGGGAAGGCGCCAAGGCTAATGGGCCGACTCGGGCTTCGGCGCGGCCCAGGAAGATGAATACAAAATACTCCAATGGTGAATGGGTTACAATGTGATTGGGCCTGAGGCCATTTGTATTGGGCCGTTGCCGTTGCGGCTTCGGTCGTTGATGTAAGGCGGAGAGAGCGTTGGCGTGGGTGACTTGGGGAAAACTAGGAAGACACAGATAGGAGGCGGCGTGCGGCCTGCCGGCGACGACCTGGCGGCGGAGGGTGTGAACTCGGATTCCCTTGTGGTTGTCGTGAATAGATCGATCGGTGGTGCTAACAGTTGGCATCAGAGCCGAGATCCACAAATCTGGAGCCGGCGTACTCGCATCTGACGCGGTTTCAGGTCAAGGTGGGAGCGATGGCGCCGCCCAAAGAGGAGACGGCGATGGATCGGCTATTCGCGAAGATTGATGAAGGCAACAAGGAGACACATCAGTTAATTGAAGAGATGCAGTCGTCTGTGAAGCTGCTGGAAGATTCGGTGAAGAAATTGGCAGTGGATCAGGACGAGTTGGAAGGTTGGAGGCTTGGCATGGAGGATAAGGTGACCAAGCTCGGTAGTACGGTGGAGGATCTGAAGATCAAGGTCGAGCACTTCATCGGAGATCTTACGAAGAAGGCGTCCAAGCCTGAGGGAACGTCTGAGGTGGAGCTGCCTGCCCCCGCTCACCAGGGTGGCTACCGCGACGCGGAGTCGCTCGGGCCAGTCGGCCACCGCGTACACCACGATTACCGGAGTCCCGGTGCTGGGGTCATTATGACTCTAGTCCCCGCTCTGGTCACAGGTATGAAAACGATCTCCGACCTCGTTCCGATTCCGTTTGATTTGGGAAATTCAGGAGGCAGGGGAAAGGGGGAGAGTAGCCAGGTGTGGGGATCTCTGGTTCCTCAGATGAACTTCCCCTCGTTTGATGGAACCAACCCGAAGCTATGGAAGAAGAGGTGTGAGAATTTCTTTGAGTTCTATGAGGTGCCGAAGGAGTTGTGGGTGAAGATGGGAGTAATGAATTTTGAGGGAAATGCCATGTTCTGGCTTCAGGCGATGGAGGCGAGGATTAGAGAGATAGGTTGGGAAGAGTTGGGTGTGGCATTGTGCAATCATTTTGGGAGGGATCAATATAGTTCTCTGATTAGACATTTCTTCCATGTTCATCAAGTTGGGTCGGTGGCAGAGTATATCGAGGAGTTTGACAATCTCGTTCATTAACTGCTTGCTCATGACAGCAGTTTAACTCTTGCGATGGTTACGGGGCGGTTTGTGGATGGGCTAAGGGAGGATGTGTGCGCTGTTGTTCTTATTCAGCGTCCGTCGGACCTCGATATTGCTTGTGCGCTTGCCTTGTTACAGGAGGACATCGGCAACACCTTGCCAAGGCGTGAGGGGAAGAAGCTGGAAGGCATGACACCAAGCAAGACGTTTCCACGGCCACTACCGTCGCAACCCTTGCCATTGCCACCTCCACCAGTGAGCAACCAGTACTCTGGGGCAGGACGGGGAATGGTTAGTGGAGCTGAAGGGAAGAAGTTCGTTGCGAGTGCCAAGAGCAAGCCGACTGATTCTAAAATGCCAGCTCTGATGGCGTATCGGAAGGCGAAGGGCTTGTGCTTCAAATGTGGTGAGAGGTGGGGTCAAACTCATGTGTGTGCTCCTTCAGTGCCCTTGCATCTAGTGGAGGAAATGTGGGCAATGGCTTTTGACCCGAGCACAGATGAGAGCATACCTGAACAAGATGGTTCTGGCCATAATGAGACTGAGGAGCATCTGTTGGCCATCTCTGCACATGTAGTTCAGGGGTGTGAAGGGAGGAAGACCATTAGACTGAATGGCTCTAGACATTGTCAGGAGGTGTTGATTTTAATAGATTCTGGCAGCTCTGCAAGCTTCATTGGCAGCCATTTGATGGCCACCATGCCAGGTGTTCAAGAGCTCAAACCTTCTGTGAAGGCGAGGGTGGCAGATGGGGGAGAACTAAGATGCCAGTACATGATTCCTCAGTGTGTGTGGTTGTGCCAGAACCAAAGTTTCTGTGCTGATTTGAAGGTGCTGCCATTGTCTGGGTATGATATCATTCTGGGCATGGATTGGTTGGAGAGTTGCAGTCCTATGACGGTGCACTGGGGCCAGAAGTGGATGACATTTCAACATCAGGGAAGGCAAATTAAACTCCAAGGTGTAGTGCCCCAGGTCCATGAGTGTAAGATGATTACTGCTCTGGGACTGGATAGTCTGATCAGGCAGGAAGCTATTGAGCAGCTGTTGGAGGTGTGTGTTTTGGGTCAGGGAAACAATGAGAACCATGTTGAAATGGAGGTTCAAGAGGTGATAAGACAGTTTGGGGATGTTTTCAAGGAGCCAAAGGGCTTACCTCCCAGGAGGGAGTTTGATCATGCTATACCTTTGCTACCCGGAGCTGTACCCTTTCGACTCAGGCCTTACAGATATACACCACAGCAGAAGGATGAGATTGAGCGGCAAGTCCAAGATCTCCTTGCCAATGGAGTGATCCAACAAAGCTCTAGTCCTTTCGTCTCTCCTGTTTTGTTGGTGAAGAAGAAGGACGGAGCATGGCGAATGTGTGTGGATTATCGAAAGCTAAATGCCTATACGGTGAAAAACAAATTTCCCATACCAATCTTTGATGAAATTGTAGATGAGCTGACTGGCGCCACTGTTTTCTCGAAACTGGATCACCGAGTGGGATACCACCAGATTAGGATCAAGGAGGGAGATGAATATAAGACGGCGTTTCAGACGCATCTTGGCCATTACGAGTACAAAGTGATGTCCTTTGGCTTGACGGGTGCACCTGCTACCTTCCAAGGTTTCATGAACTATGTGCTGGCTCTCCTGTTACGGAAATGTGTCGTAGTGTTCATTGACGACATATTAGTTTACAGCAAGACATTCCAGGAGCATTTGGGCCATCTGAGATCGGTGTTTCGGTTATTGCAAAAGCACAAATTACATTTGAAGATGTCTAAATGTTTATTTGCTCAAGGTCAGCTGGAGTTTCTGGGACAGTGCTCAGGGGGTATCCACAGACCCGGTAAAGGTACAAAGGGTGCAGAATTGGCCCATTCCTTCATGTGCTAAGGAGGTAAGAAGCTTCTTGGGGATGGCGGGGTATTACATGAGGTTTGTGCAAGGGTTTGGCATCATTAGCAAACCTTTAACCAGCTTGTTGAAGAAAGGACAGTTGTTTGTGTGGGATGATCTAGCCCAGGAAGCTTTTGACACATTGAAGCAAGCTTTAGCACAGGCGCCAATATTGGCTATACCAGATTTTTCCAAGCAGTTTTTGGTGATCACTGATGCTAGTGCTAGGGGTATTGGGGCTGTCTTACAACAAGGAAATCACCCTATTGCTTACATTGGTAAAGCATTGGGGCTCAGGAATCAAGGCCTTTCTACTTATGAGAAGGAATGTTTGGCTATATTGTTTGCAGTGGAACAATGGAGGCCTTATCTGCAACATGGGGAATTTCTCATTTATACTGATCATAGAAGCTTGGTGCATCTGGATGATCAGCGGGTTACTACTCCTTGGCAGCAAAGGGCATTGACCAAATTGATGGGACTGCAGTTTAGGATACTGTACAAACAAGGCAAGGAGAATGTGGTGGCAGACGCGCTTTCCAGGAGGCCTGACATGCAAGCAGATCCTCCTTCTGATAATCTCGAGCTCTTGGCTATCTCTCAAGCTCAACCAGTGTGGTTGCAAGAAGTCATTACTGGATATCTAGGGGATGATCAAGCGAAGCAGTTGTTAACTGAGTTGGCTGTCCAAAAGGAGAAGGCGTCTTTCACCTTGACAAATGGAATTATCAGATGGAAGGGCCGCATTTGGATTGGAAACAATACTCAGCTCCAAACCAAAATTATCCAGGCCTTGCATGCCAGCGCATTGGGAGGTCACTCAGGGTTTCCTGTCACTTATAGATGGGTGAAGACGATGTTCAAATGGCCAGCAATGAAGAAGATGGTGAAGGACAGTGTGGCCCAGTGTAGTGTGTCATCAGGCCAAGCCAGAGAGGGTGAAATACCCAGGTTTGTTACTACCTTTACCGGTCCCAGAACAGGCCTGGCAAATGGTTACCTTGGATTTTGTTGAGGGATTGCCACGGTCGCAGCGTTACAACTGTATCTTGGTGGTCGTGGATAAGTTCTCAAAGTATGCTCATTTTGTGCCTCTTGCTCATCCTTTTACGGCTCTCACTATGGTGAAGGCATATCTGGATCAGGTGTATAAGCTTCACGGCATGCCCAAGGTGCTGATTTCTGACAGAGACCGGGTGTTCACTAGTAATCTCTGGCAGGAACTCTTTAAGCTTTTAGGGACAGCGTTGAACATGAGCAGTGCTTATCACCCTCAGTCGGATGGACAAACGGAGCGTGTGAACCAATGTTTGGAAGCTTACTTGAGGTGTTTCGTTCATGCTTGTCCAAGACAATGGGCTCAGTGGTTGTCCTTGGCGAAGTTTTGGTATAATACATGCTATCATTCCTCTCTACAGAAGTCTCCTTTTGAGGTGTTGTATGGTCACCCACCCAGACATTTTGGAATTGATTCGATGGAACACTGTGCGGTGGCTGATCTCAAAGAGTGGCTGACTGAAAGAACAAAGATGACCATGCTGGTGAAACAACACTTGGAATGAGCTCAGCATCGTATGAAAATGCAAGCTGATAAGAAGAGGACAGAGAGGGAATTCCGAGTTGGGGACCGGGTCTTTTTAAAGCTACAGCCGTATGTTCAGAACTCAGTGGCTACACGAGCTAATTACAAGCTGGCTTTTCGTTACTTTGGGCCTTATACAGTTATCAGAAGAATCAATCCGGTGGCTTATGCTTATACAGTTATCAGAAGAATCAATTCGGTGGCTTATGAACTGCAATTGCCTGAAGGAAGCTCAGTTCATCTGGTGTTCCACGTCTCCCAGCTCAAACAGGCAACAGGTATTGCAGATCAGGTCAGTCTTTCTATACCTGACCTTGAGCAATCTCTACAATTTCCTGTTCACGTTCTTGATCGACGCTTATGCCGTCGTGCTGGAAAAGTGATCCCTCAACTTCTTGTGCATTGGTCTTCGTGGCCGGCCTCCATGGCTACTTGGGAGGACGAACGTGTCATCAAGGAGAAATTTCCTCAAGCACCAGCTTGGGGTCAAGCTGGTTGTGAAGGAGAAGGGGATGTCAGGATGTGTGCTGAACCGGTGAAGCAAATGGTGAAGATGAAGCCGTCAGCAGCAAGGGAAGGCGCCAAGGCTAATGGGCCGACTCGGGCTTCGGCGCGGCCCAGGAAGATGAATACAAAATACTCCAATGGTGAATGGGTTACAATGTGATTGGGCCTGAGGCCATTTGTATTGGGCCGTTGCCGTTGCGGCTTCGGTCGTTGATGTAAGGCGGAGAGAGCGTTGGCGTGGGTGACTTGGGGAAAACTAGGAAGACACAGATAGGAGGCGGCGCGGCTTGCCGGCGACGACCTGGCGGCGGAGGGTGTGAACTCGGATTTCCTTGTGGTTGTCGTGAATAGATCGATCGGTGGTGCTAACACGCCACGTCGCAGCACCTACCCCTCATATTTGATAGCTCTAATCGTAGCCTAATCCTAATTAATGTAAAAGCTCTAAACCCTATAAACCCTAGCTACTTTGTGTGTCGCCTATAGGTACATAGGGGGTATATATATAGGTCTATCGATATATAGACGGTGAAGATACATGGAAAACAAGAGATATTCATGTAAAGATATCTATGGACAGCCACGAGAGATCATGGCAAGCTAGAAATTCTGTGCCGGACGATGTGACATGGCAAGGTATGAAATCTACGCAATCATGATTGCCGAGTTAGAGATAAACATGGAAATATATGATAATGATTGCAGGAATAGTCCGTATATACTTATGTATCCATACAAGAATAGCATACTATGTATTAGGCAGGAGAAGAATTGTAGAAGGCCAGTATTATTAAATTGCTCAGGTGCGAACTTAACTCCTTCCTTGTTATATCAAGATATAATAATAAACTGCCAACGGTGCAGCTTCTCGATCTTGAAGGATCAGTTCGAGACTCCTCTGGTAATAGGCTGTTCGTCTTAAAGATAATCGAGATGGAGATGGTCCGTTAGATCTAACATGTATATAACTTTGAGTAAATTACACCCATCATACGACAATGTGTATGATTATATCATTTTGATCCAGCAAATTGCAAAACGTGCAAATTGATGCATGAGCTTGTCAATTGAGTGCAAGTACAGACATATGTTCGCCAACATGACTATTTTGCCGTGGTGGTAGGGCATATAGACTAGAACCTTCAGCCAAGTATTAATTTTGAGAAGACGAAGACAAAATTGATATTACTATATTCTTCCCCGTCACCTGTAATCCTGAGCTCTGCTGTTCTTACGACGCAGCTCGTTGACAGATTAGGCATAGCGATAGTCCAATGATTGTCGCTGCGACCCTCTACCCTCACTCATCTTAGTGGTGAAGGGGTTTCACGGCATGAGTGGAGAGAGTGTACAGGGTCCCTATAATATATACTAGAGTGGAGCGCGCCGTTGGCGCGCCTATTTTTTGCGGTTGTTGGGAAACCACGATCACGGTTAACAGAAAAACATGTCTACCACAGTAGTCTCAAAGGTCTGAACAAATTCAACGCCCAGACCTTCTCAAGGGCCTGAACAACATCGTTCTTCAGATCCTCGAAATCGTCCACTCCAATGCTGAACCTAATCAGGCTGTCCTTCATCCCGTAGATGCGCCTCTGCTCTTTTGAATCCCTGTTCATAATCCACGATTCAAAACTTAGCACAACTTCAAAGGGTGTACCATCATTTTATTCAAATGATTTGAGTATGTTGAGTTCTTACCAATAAGACATGACATGACAGCAGGCTGATCAAAATGCTCTCTCAGCCTCCAAAAGAAGGGTCATGATAGGGTATCTTAATAGAATCAATGAATCTTCTGGTAACATCAAAATCTCCAGCAACCTACACAATAAAGGAAATTTACAATCAAATCATGTCTCCTTCTCAAAGATTCGATGTATGAGATATCTTATTAATGACAATAAATTACCTCAAAACTGACACCACCAGCCAGTCATTTGGATCTTCGCAATGTCATGTTCAGGGTGACTTGGCAAGCCAGGATAGTAGACACGTGCAATCTGGAACCAAGATACAGTATCTTCAGTTAAACAGCAGAAACGTGGAAGCTACTACTATGTAGCTCGAACTATGAATAGAATAAAGTCCACACCTTTGCATGTTCCTCTAAAAATTGGGCTATCCGCAGAGCAAGCTCTTGCTACACGCATTACAGAGAAGGAACCTTAAAATACAGTGAAGGTACTACATATGCAATTTGGAGGAAGCCACAGTGGTAAGTTGCATATGAGTAAACCACTTCACTATATACCTTGTTAACATGGCTCAGCAGGTCACCAATGTATTCGGCCAATGAACCTTTTAACATGACTCAGTGAATGTTATCCTCTACAGAACTAACAAAATGTTCTCTCAACAACAAAAAGAAATTAAAAATGTATAGGCAAAATAGCAGCCAATTTAACATTTACCACAACATCAGTCCACCTGCTACTCAGACGAATGCATTCAGGATGTCCGCCTGCGGTTGCCACACGAACACGAACCCAAGGCATTGGCCTTCTAGCCCAGACCTGGAGGTGCTGCACTCTCCAGCATACACTACATGGTCGGCTAGCCAAATCACAGGTTAATGCAACAACAGGAACCACACGACTAAGGGACCTTAAGGAGGCGAGGTGCTGCTGCGAACATAAAGGTTACTTCTCTTGGATAACCTTCCAGTAGGACTAATTCATGTAGCAGTTGATTCTTAGTCAAGTACTGAGATAATACAAACCCTTCAAAAAAAAAACTGAATCATAAATCTGAAGACCTGATACTTGTTACTTATCTCCAATATATTCCGATTTATCAAGAAAATAAAGAGCTACATTGATACAACAAATTTGTACATGTCCTCACAAACATTTTAACAAGATCCAAGCATAAATAACACCTTGCTACATATAATCATATAGAACAAAATCGGTACTTATATTGTGTCTGATTTTGATATAATACCATTCAAGTTGTAAAATACCACAAAGAAAGAAACTTTTACTACTGACCAGGAATCACAATGCCACCAAGGCCAAGCAACAAGCATAGACAATCTGCAGTTGGAAACAAAAGATGTGGAAAACAATGCAGAGCCATATTAGTTGACGACAAAATGAATCCGACAGTGGTATTGACAAAGACAGTTCACTAAAAGAAAGAGTGCTATAGTGTCAAGATTTAGCTACACTAATCATAATTGGAGTGAAGAACACCCATAAAACATCATACATAAAAAATTGAGCCTGAAAATGCACAAGAAATGAATACAGAATAACACAATGGGGCTATGTTGAAAGAAATGGCAGAAATTGGTTGAGCCAGAACTGATGGTATTGTTGTAACTATTATTTTCAGAAATAGTTTCAGAAATAGTGCAGTCAAAATGCAAGGGCTCAATTACTTCAAAACTATTGTAAATCAGCATGAGGTTCCATATTTCAAGTTTAAGAGGTACAAGGAAAACTTTGTAAAACCATGAAATTTAAAATGTAGTGACTGAAATTACATGGAGAGCGGTTCCATGGAGGAAGTGTGATAGTTCAGTAGTCACTCAGGTGCTTACCACTGCTTCACCCAGCAGGAAAGCAGTGTTAACCAAGTGCATTCCTATCAACGATTGCTAGAAGAAAAATGAGCAAACAATAAGCACATTTTGTTGTGTATCTGAGATAGCCATGCTGGGGAATACAGGAAACACGTGTACTTACGAAATTGAGAATGCAGTCTTTGATGGTGAGGAATGGAATAATGACGAACCAAAACACACAGCCTGTCACTGCAGCATCACAATGACTGCACTTGTCTGTCGATAACAGTAAACAAGTTTTGGTATTGCTACAAAGATCACAAATAATTCTATGAAATTATCAATCTAAAAGTTGTATGGTAAAGTGCAGCCAATATATAGGATAGTGCCATCATCCGTGGAGTTATCTATTTTTTCTAACAAAGCAAAAGGTGGATTCCCACTGTACTATGCAAGCCTAGGCAGACATTCAGTCATCATAATTGATACATTTAGGCCTACCAAATCAAATAGAAAGGAAAGATGCTGCATTTATTCCTGAAGCCACAATCATAAGAGTCAATTGTACACATCAGAGTGGGAGAAATGTGAATCAGCCCCTCATGGATGGAAGTATATATGAGTGTTCCATGTGCAGAGATGCATTTCGAACACTTGCGCACATACCATGTAGGTCTGACCAGACAAAGATGCTAATATTCGTGATAGCAGATGTATTTGCATCCTGTTGCATCTCAAACAAGGCAATGTTGATGCATGAAAGCTTCAGATATCACGAAGCTGCAGGCACTATTACAACAAGCTTTTTGAGAACTGATATGCGAGACTATCGCTCATCATTGCAGCAGAAAAATGATAACTCAAACTTGACATGCAAGAATAAGCAGAAAAATCAGCATGGAAAACCAGTTAACAGCCTATTTGTCAGCACAACATGAGCCCAGTGCACATCACTAAACTATAGCTCAAGAATCACTACAGCAGAAACAGGTGAAATAAACTTGTTCACAGAGAATTCCCGTACTAAGCAAAACACTAGCAGTTATAAACAGCACTACAGATATAGCTCCAATCTAAGTGAACAAGTCAGGTAACATTCATATCAGAAATGAATGAGGGAGAGAAATGGCCATACCGAGCTAAGCTAAGTCCTCTTGGAGTCAAGCTTCTCTTTTGTGGCAGAACCGTCCAAATTAAACCGGCTTAAGTGCACTGACCATCATTTTAACAATTAATCAAGTCATCATGCACTTAAAACGGTGTAATTTGACAGTCTGTCGGGTATTTCCCGATTCAACCACATGTTGAACATAAGGACCGAAACAAAACACCAGATATCTCATTCGAAGATGAGCATAGATAGTATGAGTACAACAGAGATTCACATTACAACATAAGATAGGTCTTATACAAGCCAAGTTCTTCAAACCCTACTTAACACAAGATAGATCTAGGGTAACTACTCGTTGAGCTCCTCGACTTCCCATCCTTCAGCATTACGGTCATTGTACTTAACACAGCAAGGACAATATTCAACATTGTCTTGTCCTGTAAAGAATTAAGCAACAAACCCTGAATAACTACTACTCAGCAAGACTTACCCGACTTAGTTGACTCCTAGCATGCAAGCTTTTGGCTGTGGGTTTGCTTTGCCCAAAAAGCAACTAAGAGTTGATCTTATTTTCAATGTTTTAGTATCATGATTAGTGTATTAGCACTAGCCTGATTTCTATGTTTGCCAATTATCATATTATTAAGTTTAAAAGCAATTCATTAACAAGCAAACATTTACCATATCTTCATTCAACCAATCATTTCATATTTTCCCTTTATCTTCATTATGTCGCACTGTGACGGAGAGATCAAGGTTCTCTTATCCGAGAGTGGCGGCGAATCGATCCGATTTTAAACCTTGCAAGGTAGACCTAATCACACGACACGTACGCGCCCCGTCGGGCCGTACATGGCAACCGTTCCCTATATGCACCCCGCATAGGTGAACTGCCCTGCAGCCCGGGACCGCTAATCCCCACCGATACCAACGACGGGTCAGCCATGAGTTACTGACTAGCACCACTGAAGAAGACAGTATCAGTTCACTCTACCAGTTTGCATATAGGTACGTAGGTTTACCGGGTTCAACTACCTCTTACTACCGGCATGTGATTAGTACTGTTCAACCCTGATACCCTGGGCCCCACGAACGACTTCCACTTTTAACAATAAACCATCGATTCCCATAATTATCTTTAGAAACAAAACCCTATGTCTCGCGAGTGACGATGATCACTCGACTTCTACCGAACTTATTTAAGCATAGCAACTAACGGTGCAACGACTAGTATTTGACCAGGTACCTAGGGAATTATGCATCTATGGTTTCGTACAACTTCTAGAAACGTAAATGCACATAGATACTTAAGTAAAACATTGCATAGTTTTGAAAATAGGGGTTATGCTCCGGGGCTTGCCTTGCTCTGAGATTAGTTCCTCCGGACCTGGGGCCGAATCTGGTGGTTGCTCGACAGACCCTTGCTGCTCCTGGGATTCAGCTACTAGCTCGTACACGACCTCGGTGGTTTCTAAACCAATAAAAAGATGCAGTGCATGAGATGATGCATGAGTTACTTAATATACTTTTCTCAATTTACATCCTTCATTAACTCCCATGAAGCAAAAGAATATGGTGTGTGTACTTAAGAGTTTAGCATCATATGCACATATGTGATATGAAAATACCTTTTATTAATGGTGTTGGTTATTTTTAACTTCAATATATTCAGAGCCTCTGCTATGTATAAACTATGATAAAAGCAACATATTTTATTTATGTACTTATGTGATAATTTGTTTTACCTAGCTATATCAGGTGCATTGTTTAATTATTTAGAATTAAAGTGGCAACTATATGTATACTAGCATTCGTATGAAAAGGAAATAAATCATATGTCTAACAAAAATTAATCTTAACATTTTTAAAATCTTATCATGTTTCTTATGTTTTAACAAAGTTAATAAGTCTTATTTAAACATAAAACAAGATATGCATGTAAGTTTAATGTAGACATGATTGTGTATTTTTCTTAGATAGAACTTTGTGTGAGAAATCCAACAGAATTTAGTTTGTATTTTTCTCATTTTCTGTGATTTGGTATGTATTTTGCCAATTATATTCACTTATTCATATTGAAAAGTATTTAAAAAAGGGTTCTTGGGCCGGTACAGGGCTCGGCCCAACCAGGCACAGCGCCTGGTCCAGCCCGCGAGCACGCGCGGCTCGGCCCAGCGCGCGGCCCACACGCGCGCGAGGCCCGGCCTGGCCCACGCGGCCCATGGCCGAACGGCCATAAGGCCGGCGCGGCCAACGGCCCGCGCGGCTCGGCCTCGTCTCTCTCCCCTCCCTCACCTTCTTCCTCAGACGGGCGACGGCGGCGACGGCGGCGGCGGTGGTTGGAGCAAGGACGGGGAGACGGCGGGGAGCTGCTCCAGGTAAGTCTCTTCCCCTTCCTTCTCTCTCTCTGCTCACTTCCCCCTCTCTGTCTCTCCCTCTTCTCTCCCCTGCTAGGGTTAGGGCGGCGGGGAGTGGGTGGTGGCCGGCGGTTAGCCGGAGATGGAGAAGGGTGGGGTAGTGTGGGGTAGAGCAGGGGTAAGTGGGGCCCCTTTTATAGGCAAGGGATGGAGGGCTGCCGGCGGGGGGTGAATCGGGCCGGTGAGGTGGCGAGGGAGCAGTGGCGGCGGTGGGGGAATGCGCGCGCGTGGCCCGGTGAGCAGTGGCGGCGGAGGGGGAGATGAATGCGCGGTCGGCCCGGTGAAACGGTCCCGGTCGCGCTTTGCTCGGGCGGCGGCGCGTGGCGCTCGGAGGAAGCAACGCCGGCGCGGCTGTGGTACGGCGGGGGTGTGCCGGGGAACGGCGGTCATGCAAGCTGGGCGCGTGGCGGGGTGGTGGGGTCGGGGCGCGACGGTCCAGCCTGGCCGGCGCGTGGACGCCGAGGCCGGCGCCCCGTCACGGCATGGGCAAAGCCGTGCCGTGGCGGCCTCCCTTTTTTTGATTTTGAAATTGAATTTGAAATTGAATCTGAAATTTGTATTTGGTCTTGAAATTCCACAGTCCTTCCCCCTAAAAAGAATCTCGTCCCGAGATTCCACTGATGAAGCGGAACTAAAGTAAGGTGGAGATGAGGTTATACCTGGGTAAGTGAGAGGGAAGTCAGGATAATTGGTTTTGAGGAAAGCTTCACTTTCCCAAGTGGCTTCTCTTTCAGAGTGATGACTCCACTGAACCTTATAGAAGAAACTGGTGCTGTGTCGAGTAACACGTTCTTTTCGATCAACAATTTTTATAGGCCATTCCTTATAAGTGAGATCGGACTCTAAGTGAACATCTTCCATTCCTACCACCTCAGTGGGAACCCGAAGGCATTTCTTTAGTTGAGAGACATGAAAGATATCATGGACGATTGAAAAATATGGAGGAAGTTTCAATCTATAAGCAACTCGTCCACACCGTTCAGTAATAGGGAATGGTCCAATATATCGAGGTGCCAATTTCCCTTTGATGCCGAAGCATTGAATACATAGGAGTCACTCGAAGGTAAACATGATCACCAACTCGAAACTCAAGGGGTCGACGTCTTTTGTCGGTGTAATCCTTTTGACGAGACTGTGCAATCTTTAGATTCTTGTGTATGAATTGAACTTGTTCTTCGGCCTCTTGAACAATATCTGGCCCAAAATAATTTCTCTCACCAGCTTCAGACCAATTTAGAGGTGTTCTACACCTGCGTCCATACAAAGCTTCAAAAGGAGCCATCTTGAGGCTCTCTTGATAACTATTATTATATGAAAATTCCGCTAAGGGAAGACACTCATCCCACTTGGTGTTATAAGTGAGTGCACATGCTCTTAGCATATCTTCAACAATTTGATTTACCCGCTCAGTTTGTCCATCAGTCTGAGGATGATAAGCCGAACTACGAATAAGCTTGGTACCAAGTGAGGCATGTAATTGTTCCCAAAAACGAGCTATAAACTGGGGTCCACTGTCAGATATGATTGTCTTGGGAACTCCATGAAGACTTACAATACGAGCAATGTATAGTTCAGCATAATTGACTGACCTATACTTGGTTTTTACTGGAAGAAAATGTGCTGTCTTCGTAAAACGATCTACAATAACCCAGATGGAATTATAACCTTTCGAGGTTTTAGGCAGTCCCGTAATGAAATCCATACTGATATCCTCCCATTTCCAAGATGGAACGCTCAACGGATGAAGTGGGCCAGCGGGTTTGAGGTGGCTAGCTCGTTGACAAATGTCACACTCGGACACATATTTAGCAATTTCCCATTTCATTCTAGTCCACCAGAACCGCTGCTTGAGATTTTGATACATTTTGCTGCTTCCAGGGTGAATAGAATAACGGGAGAGATGAGCTTCGTCAAGAATTTGCTTTCGGAGCTCATGGTCTTTAGGTATGACCAAACGGGTCTTAAACCACAAAATACCGGCATCATCAAGATGAAAACAACGCACCCGCTCATCATTTTTAGCAAGCCGTTGCCGAATTTTCTCCATACCCACATCATTTTTCTGAGCAAGAATAATTTTATCTCGAAGAGTGGGTATAAGGATAATATTATCGAGGGTACCTTGCAAGATGATCCCCAAATTCAATTTTTCCATTTCAAAGCAAAGAGTTTCACTGAGGGTAGTAGCAGATAAACAATTGCAACGAGCCTTGCGGCTTAAAGCATCTGCTACCACATTGGCCTTGCCAGGATGATAGTGAATTTCCAGATCATAATATTTAATCAACTCTAACCAACGCCTTTGGCGCATATTCAGTTCCTGCTGGGTAAATATATACTTGAGACTTTTATGATCCGTATATATATGAACCGAATTACCCAAAAGGTAATGGCGCCAGATCTTCAATGCATGTACCACGGCTGCTAATTCCAGATCATGGGTAGCATAATTCTCCTCGTGGCGCTTGAGTGACCGAGAAGCATAAGCAATTACACGTCGGTCCTGCATCAAGACACAGCCGAGTCCAGTACCCGATGCATCGCAATATACGTCGAAGGGTCGGGTAATGTCCGGCTGGGCCAATACAGGAGCCGTCATTAAAAGCTTCCTAAGAGTGTGAAAAGCTTGCTCACATTTATCATTCCATTCAAACTTTGCATCCTTCTTGAGTAATTCTGTCATGGGCTTTACAATTCTTGAGAACTCTGGGACAAAACGCCGATAATAACCAGCTAATCCCAGAAAACTTCGAATATCTGAAACTGATTCAGGAGTCTTCCAATCCAACACATCCTGAATCTTCTTAGGGTCAACAGATATACCCTCGGGTGAAATTATGTGCCCCAAAAATGGAACTTTATTGATCCAGAATTCACATTTACTGAGCTTTGCATACAACTGATGATCTCGAAGTCGTTGAAGAACAACTCGAAGATGCTCGGCATGTTCTTGTTCATTTTTGGAATATATCAAAATGTCGTCGATGAATACGACAACAAACTTGTCCAATTCCGGCATGAATACCGAATTCATGAGATACATGAAATGAGCTGGAGCATTGGTCAACCCGAAGGACATGACCAAGTAATCATACAGACCATATCGAGTGGAAAAGGCTGTCTTTGGAATATCTTCCGGCCTGATCCTTATTTGGTGATAGCCAGAGCGAAGATCAATATTGGAGAAAACCTTGGCACTAGCTAGTTGGTCAAACAGGATATCAATACGGGGAAGTGGATATTTGTTTTTGATAGTGACTGCATTCAAGGGCCTGTAGTCCACACATAACCGGAGACTGTGATCTTTCTTCTTAACAAATAATGCGGGATATCCCCAAGGTGAAGTGCTTGGATGAATAAAGCCCTTATCTAGCATTTCTTGTAACTGGATTTTCAATTCAGCTAGCTCATTAGGAGCCATACGGTATGGTCTTCTAGAAATGGGTGATGTGCCTGGTTGTAACTCAATGACAAATTCAACATCTCGCTCGGGTGGCAAGCCTGCCAAGTCATCAGGAAATACATCCGGATACTCGCATACCATCGGAATATCTTTTATAGATTTGCCTTCCGTGTGGTTCACCGTGTGGTTCAAGATCTCATGATTAGCAATATGTATTTCTAAAGATCCATGTGTTGGAGAATTTATGTGAACGGTTCGTGCGGAAGTATCTAAAAGAACCCCATGTAAATTCATCCAATTCATACCCAAAATAATATCAATCCCTTGAGATGGAAGTATGAGAAGTGGAATGGGAAAAATATGGCCATCTAGGTTAAGAGGTATAGGTTTTGTCATTTGGTTTGTGAAAATTTGTCCTCCCGGGGAAAGAATCTTATAGGGATTCTTTAGATAATTTACTGGTAACTGGTGTCTAGTTACACAGTCTTTACTGATAAAAGTATGTGATGCACCAGAATCAAATAACACTCTAATTGACTGACCATTAATGAAAAACATACCCGTCATTACTGGTGCCCCTTCAGGAACCTCCTCAAGCTGGGTGTAGTTCACATTACCAGGCTTGAAATGAGCCATTTTCTTCTTTGGATGCAGCTGGTTGGAGTTCTGGCCTTGCTTGGATGGCATAGGACACTCCCGAGAAAAATGACCAAGTTGACCACAGTTGTAGCAAGGAAAAGAATTGGGGCGACTGCCCGTAGTCTGCACTGGTGTTTTTGCACATTCTGTTGAGTAGGAGGCCTAAATGAACCTTGCTGCTGGTACTGAGGTTGAGGTGGCCTGTTGATATTCTGCTGCATGGGCGGCCTAAACACAGGCCGGTGCTGAGGTGGCCTGTACACCTGCTGATGCTGATATGGTGCGCGCGGCGGTCCCGTCTGAACCAAACGGAACCTCGGCTGAGTGCTGCTAGAAGATCCCACAGCAGGTGCCTTCCGCTTCTTATCAGCCTTGTGAGCTAAGTGGGCGTCCTCTTGAATAATAGCCCCATTAACTAGCTCACTAAAGCTGTCAAACTTGAACATGGCCAGACGATCCTGAAGTTTGCTGTTAAGACCCTGCCTGAAAACAAGTTTGCTTCTTCTTATCAGAATCAACATGATATCCTGCATATTGGGACAGATTATTGAAAGCTTGGGCATACTGCATCACATTATGAGTACCCTACTTTAATGCTAAAAACTCGGATAATTTTCTCTGCATAACACCAGCAGGGATATGATGAGCTCGGAAGGCTTCCTTAAATTCATCCCAAGTAACACGATGATCCACCGGAAGCATAGATTTATGAGCATCCCACCAAGTACGTGCGGGGCCTCGGAGTTGCTGTGCTGCAAACAATGCCTTGTCCCAGTCAGTATACTGGTGCAGGGTGAATTTGGACTCAATAGTCCGCAGCCAACTGTCAGCCTCGAGGGGCTCATCTGCCTTATAGAACACCGGAGGCTGAGTACCCAAGAAATCCTGATATCCGGCAAGGTGATCTTGGTTCTGTTGGCGCCCATTATGACGTTGCTGACCATTTTGCTGTACTAACAGACAGAGAAGTTCGGTCTGCTCCTCATGACCACGCAGAATAGCCGCAATCGCCTCCAGCAGACTAGGCGGTGGTGGGGGCAACTCCTCCGTACCATTATGGTGGCCCGGGTCATCCTGAGGTCCCGTCATCCTGGATTAAAAATTAACGATTTATTTAGCTCCATCATAATTGATGTAGCAAGAATTGAGGGTAGTATTTTTAATAAAACCTGGGATGATGTACAAACAGGCACCAATTGGATCGCAACTTGGGGCTTATA
>CM014278.1:66868596-66883112 GCA_004135705.1 Alloteropsis semialata | reverse complement strand
TTAGGGTCGTGAGAGACCCCCTGGACATGCCCCTAATGGGCTCTCACACGATACATGGCCCAAAGGCCAAAATACAACGACGCAGCGCTGGGACAGATTCTGGATGTCCAATTGTTTCGACAATTCCTGTTGATTCCAAAGGAATTTAGATGTGGCACCAGTCCTATTGGAAGCTCTATCAAATTATCTTTCTATCCATATGTAGAACGTTGAAATCGGACTCCGTATGTGGCCTGGGCGTCCAATCTAAGACAGACTGCTCCTGGACTCCGAGATGGACTCGAAGTCGAGTTGTATTGGGCCTCCACATGTCTTGGTCGACCCTTGCTGGTCATCCATGCCTCCAAGCTCCGCTCCATGCATCCCCTGATCCTCTCCTTGGTTCCTAATCACAATATAATCATTAGGTAGCAATCGATTCTCAAAATCATAAAAGAAAGTGCTTAGGAACGAGCTCACCTCTAGATTCAACTGTTGCGCGCGAGCTCTAGTGATTGGACCTTGAAGGTCCATCGGAGGTGTGTTGTGTGCATTCGAAGGAGTGATGTTCTCATCATCCTCCCCCATGAAGTCGTCCTCGACGCAATCTCATCTTCCCCTCCCAAGTAAGGCCTCAAATCTGAAATGTTAAAAGTAGGACTAACCCCGAACTCGGGAGGCAACTCAAGTTTATATGCATTGTCATTTATTTTCTCAATTATTTTGAAAGGACCAGCAGCCCTAGGCATTAACTTAGACTTCCTCAAATCTGGAAAACGATCCTTTCTCAAGTGCAACCACACTAAATCACCCGCTTCAAGTTTAACTTCTCTTTTACCTTTACTACCAGCAATTCTATACTTTTCAGTCATCGTTTCAATGTTGTGCTTAGTTGTTTCATGCATTTTCAAAATAAAATCAGCATGTTCTTTAGCATCACTATGAATTCTTTCACTAGTAGGCAAAGGTAGAATATCAATAGGAGCACAGGGATTGAAACCATACACTACCTGAAAAGGACTTACCTTAATAGTAGAATGTGTTGCACGATTGTATGCGAACTCCACATGTGGCAAACATTCTTCCCACAGCTTCAAATTTTTCTTCAAAATAGCCCTCAACATGGTTCCCAATGTGCAGTTCACAACCTCTGTTTGGCCATCAGTTTGTGGATGACAAGTGGTAGAAAATAATAATTTGGTACCCAACTTGTTCCATAAAGTACGCCAAAAGTGACTCAAAAATTTCGCATCACGATCTGAAACAATAGTAGCAGGCATACCATGCAAACGTACAATCTCTTTAAAAAAGGGGTCAGCAATATGAATAGCATCATCACTTTTATGACATGGTATAAAATGTGCCATCTTCAAAAAACGATCCACAACAACAAAAATGCTATCCCTCCCCCTCTTAGTCCTAGGCAATCATAAAACAAAGTCCATAGAAATATCTGTCCAAGGAATAGAAAGAACAGGAAGAGGCATGTATAAACCATGTGGATTCAAGCGAGACTTAGCTTTTTGACATGTAGCGCAGCGACCAACGAACCGCTCAACGCCTTTCCTCATCTTTGGCCAAAAGAAGTGTATGACCAAAACATCCGCCGTCTTCTTAGCTCCAAAATGTCCCATCAATCCTTCTCCATGCGCTTCCTGCATCAATAGAAGACGAACGGAACCAACTGGAATGCATAGGCGGTTAGCTCTAAACACAAATCCATCATTAATCACAAACTTGTTCCATGTACGTCCCTCTTTACAATTCAGCAACACATCTTTAAAATCAAGATCAAGCGCATTTTGTTCTTTAATTGATTCTAGCCCAAAAATCCGACAATCAAGATGGGATAACAAAGCATATCGTCGAGACAAAGCATCGGCAATCACATTATCCTTCCCTTTCTTATGTTTAATGATGTATGGAAAAGATTCAATAAACTCAACCCATTTAGCATGTCTACGGTTCAGATTATTTTGAGAACGAAGATACTTAAGCGATTCATGATCCGAGTGTATCACAAATTCTTTAGGCCACAAATAATGACGCCACGTCTGTAAAGAACGTACAAGAGCATACAATTCCTTATCATGCGTAGAATAATTCAGAACAGGGCCACTCAATTTTTCGCTAAAGTATACAACAGGTTTACCTTCCTGCATCAAAACACCACCAATGCCAACTCCACTAGCATCACATGCAATCTCGAAAGTCTTACCAAAATTCGAAAGTTGCAGCAATGGTGCGTGCGTAAGCTTGTCCTTCAGAGTGGTAAAGGACTCCTCTTGTTCTTTTCCCCAATGAAACACCACACCTTTCTTTGTCAATTCATGTAGCGGCGCAGCGATGGTGCTGAAATCTTTGACAAAGCGGTGGTAGAAACCTGCAAGACCAAGAAAACTCCTCACCTGTGTGATGTTTTGGGGCAGCGGCCAGCTCTCAATGGCTTCAATTTTGTTCTCATCCACCTCAATTCCCTGTGGAGTAACAACATAGCCAAGGAAAGAAACTCGATCTGTGCAAAAGATGCACTTCTCAAGGTTAGCAAACAAACGCGCGGCTCTCAACGCGTCAAAAACAGCACATAAATGTTCAATATGTTCATCCAAAGACTTGCTGTAAATCAATATATCATCAAAGTAAACCACCACAAATCGACCAATAAAAGCCCTCAAAACCTCATTCATCAAGCGCATGAAAGTACTAGGTGCATTAGTTAAACCGAAAGGCATTACTAACCACTCATACAAGCCGAATTTGGTTTTAAAAGCAGTTTTCCACTCATCTCCAAGTTTCATTCTTATTTGGTGGTAACCACTACGCAAGTCAATCTTTGTGAAAATTATAGAGCCACACAATTCATCAAGCATGTCGTCTAGCCTAGGAATAGGATGACGATATCGAATAGTAATATTATTAATGGCTCTACAATCAACACACATATGCCAAGTACCATATTTCTTAGAAACCAAAAGCACAGGAACGGCACAAGGGCTAAGGCTTTCACGTACATACCCACGGTCCAAAAGGTCTTGGACTTGTCGCTGAATTTCCTTAGTCTCCTCAGGATTGGTTCTATAGGCAGCACGGTTTGGCAAAGTTGCACCTGGAATCAAATCAATTTGATGCTCTATTCCTCTCATAGGTGGCAGCCCTGGGGGTATCTCAGCTGGAAAAATGTCCTCATACTCCTGCAAAAGGTTAGTGGCAGCAGGAGGTATCGAGCTAGCAACATTATCAAGTGAAAACAAGGTCTGTTTGCACACCAAAGTATAGCAAATATCATCATCAGAAATTTCAGCAAGGTCACATTTTCTTGCAAGCATAACACCACCCTTCAATTTAATTCCCTCGGACTTAGAATTAGATGCAGACTTTTCCTTTTTAGGTGGGTAAACAGAATTAGCAACTTGCTGATTTTCAGATTTAACATCATTCAAACTAGCAGCCCGTTCTTTATCAGCTTGTACAATTTCAGCAGGGGTCATAGGTAACAAAGTAATTTTCTTCCCTTTATGCATAAAAGTGTATGTATTACTTCTACCATGGTGTGTAGCATCATTATCAAATTCCCAAGGACTTCCCAATAAAAGTGAACAAGCTTCCATAGGTACCACATCACAATCAACAGAATCAACATATGAACCAATGGAAAAAGAAACTCTGCAAGTTTGTGTTACCTTAGCTTTCCCTGCATCATTAAACCACTGAATATGGTATGGATGGGGGTGTGGTCGCGTGGTCAAACAAAGCTTCTTGATCAAATCTGAACTCACCAAATTATTGCAGCTTCCCCCATCAATGATGACACGTGCTCGCCGATTGTTGATAACGAAGAAAATCTGAAACAAATTATGGCGTTGAAGCTTCTCTGGTTGTTGTACTTGTGCGCTGAGCACACGCTGCACAATGATGCTCCTGAAGGACGACCGTGTCTTCGCTACCGAGGACATCTCCGGCCTCCCCAGCAGCCTCGTCTTCTTGATCATCCTTAATGTCGGAGGTGCTGACGTATCCATCTTCCGTAGCAATATATGCCCGCTGACTTGGGCAATCTTTCTGCACATGGCCAAGTCCATGGCAGCGATGGCACTGAATGCCAGTAGTGCGTCCCGTCGAGGCAACGAAGGAGGTACTCTTCGATGGTTCCTGCAAAGAATTTTTACCTGACCCTGAAAGTCGTGTAGCAGCTGGTTTTGGTGGTGCAGCAACTCCGGAGGCTACTGATTGCTTGCTCGCTGGCGGGGACGCTCGAAAAGAGGAGGGCTTGGTCAGCCCCGAAGATGGCGCCGAGCGTGGTGTGTACGTGTTGCTGGCCTTGCTCTTGCCCTGCAATTCACGCTCCTGCACTTCTTTTTCTGCAAGCATAACATACTGAAACAACTGGTTGACAGTGTTAAAATCCTTATAATCCACTATGTCCTAAACGTCGCGCCTCAAACCCGAGTAAAAACGACAAATAGAATCCTCGGTTCCCTCCACTACAAAGACGAATCTTCCTAGGACAGTCGGCGATGAAGTGGTCGGGCTTCCCACACTCGAAGCAGTTGTTGTGGCCCTTCCGCTGGTTCTTGCAGTTGTCGTTGAAGCGCATGAACCGCCTTGTGATCAAGGCAAGTTCCTCGTCCTCCAGCTCGTCCAACTGCTCCTCTGAAACAGTCAACAAAGAAGACAAGGCAAACGACTTGGTGGAAGAGTTAGCGTTAGCCAAGGAAGAGGACTGTCCAGATCCTGACATGAGAGCCATACTATGAGGATCAGTAGGGTTCACATGTTTGGATCTAAACTGTATGTCAACCTCTGTAGACTTCAGCTTTGAGAAGAGCTCATCAAGAGTAAGAGTTGTATAGCCAGTGGACTCAATGATAGCATCAACCTTCGTTCCCCATACACCTCGATCCAAAGCATGTAAGAGCTTCAAAGCACTATCATGATCGGTATAGGGAAAGACAGTGACATTCGCTTTCATCTTGTTCACAATAGCTCGAAAGCGCTGGAAGAGAGAGTCGGTAGACTCACCGGGAAGATGAGAGAAGTTCTCATACTCGCGCCGGTAAGTCTCAAACAGACGTGCCTTGACCTGGCTGTTCCCCTCATGAGCCTCCTTGAGGCGAGTCCAGATTTTGTGAGCGACATCCAGGTCATCAACACGGTCAAACTCAGCACGACTCAAACTCAAAAGCAGGATATCGACTGCCTTGCTGTTGGCATGAAATTTGTCTTTATCCGCTTGAGAAGCACGAACAGCAGGAATAGCATAAGTGGTATCCACAGTGATCTCCCAGACTGATGCTCCTTTACTATTGAGATGGGCTCTCATACGAATCGACCAATATCGATAATCAGTCCCATCAAAGTAAGGAGGCGCAGTCGAGGAAGAGCGTTCAGCGGCCGCCATCTTGGATCACAGAGCCGGTTAAGGTGGAGTGATCCTAACCAAAACTCTGATACCAATTGAAGGACCGATACGGCGACCAGAGGGAGGGTGAATGGGAGCCTTTACAAAAATCTTCCAAGAATGGCCAAGACTCCAAAATTTGACCAAACCCCTCTCTTCTAGCAAACTCAAGTTCACTTAGCTATGGAAAAGCTAATAAACCTAGGAAGAATGCTAGGGACCTTTCAGAACAACGCGGAAGCAAAAACAAGCCGAGCTCACAAAATTCAGAACACAAACCGGTCTAACTGGAGCACCAACCGGTTAAACCTCTTTCATACCGGTTTAACCTCTACGAACCCGGTCTAACCTCTTTGGTCTGGCAGCCTATAGAAGTTCAAGAAAAATATCAAAACTAGACCAAACGAGCTCCAAAAATCATGATATTTGGACTATAGGTTTCCAGAGGTATTATGAGTCCAAACACCAGAAGAGATCTTCAAAAGGAGCAAGTTTGCAAAACCGGTTTAACCTTTATGCCAACCCGGTCTAACCTGTTCTTCCTGGGCAGCAACTCGAAACTTGGGGAGAAAACCCTA
This sequence comes from Alloteropsis semialata, assembly GCA_004135705.1. NCBI lineage: Eukaryota > Viridiplantae > Streptophyta > Magnoliopsida > Poales > Poaceae > Alloteropsis > Alloteropsis semialata. Next base: position 66,877,157 of record CM014278.1, on the reverse strand, counting down.
AATCCACTCAAACGAGGTCCAAACTCCGTGAAATTTGAGCCATAGCTGCGCAAGGACTTGGTGAGTGTTATCCAAAAGATCTCTCCAAGAAAGATCAATACATCACCATGAATTTCACGGATTTGACCAAGAACACAAGAACTCGGGGTAGAGAGAAGAACTTCAAATCCGAGGCAAATCAGTGGGTTTGAGGGGGAAAGATCACGGGAAATATGGTCACAAGGAACCTATGAGTGATCCCCTCAAAGAAATCCCACTAGAAACGGCCCCAAATCCGAAGAACGAAAAATCCCCCAAAAAGAGCTCAAAAAATAGCTAAAAAGGAAAAACGAGGGAGACAAGCCATGAATCCACCATGAATGATTATGGATTGAAATCTTAACAAGATTCGTGGCTAAAAAACCACCTTCATCCTCCCACTTTTGGATTCGAGCACTAAACCTAGAGTAATCACTCTCTAAGCCTAATCCTCTCTCATTGAAGCAAACCCTAGCCTTTAAAGAGAAAATAAACTAGAGAGAGTGGAAGAGATGGCTAAAAATTTCAGCCCCTCCACTATATATAGTCCTTGGCCAGAAGACCAAACTACCCCTAAGTGATACATACCCCGCAGGGGCAAAGTTGTCCAGTTTTTCATAGACTCATCGGACGGACACGGGACCTTCACGACTTCGCTTCGTCTCGACGCAAGCTTCGCGATGGCGCCACGTGCCCTCCATTCCGCCATCCGGCCGCACCGGACGCGCCCCGGTTTTGAGGCCCAAACCGGCAAACCTGCCTGCCTGGTGGTTTTGAGACCCAAACCACCCAAACCGTCCATCTCCGCTTGGCCGCCACGCGACCTCCTCGATGTCGACGCGTGTCCGGCCTCCGCCAAGCCTTTGACGCCTCCATCCCGCTTGACTCGACCGACGCCGTCTTCATCACGCCGTGTACTCTTGCTCTTCCATGCACCATGCGGATCGCACGTGACTCCGTCGGACTCTTCGGGTCCCTCGGTCCAAGCCTACTCGTCCATCCTTCACCGCCCTTGGTTCATCGGCATGAACCTTTCGCGCCTGACCTTCACCGCGCGCCGTCGGCCGCCATGTCGCATCCTGCACCTGCACATCACGAGCCAAGAGACACATCAATCTACTCAACGGTTGTCAATCACTCATCATCCAATGGTGACCTCCATTGGTCCTCAAGATCAGCCTCTTTTGGGCCGACGCATCGACGCATCTGCTCCACCAGCGGAACTCAGCTGCTCAAGAAATGGAAACGGATAAAAATTGCACCATGAAACTTCTCCAGTACAGCTCATGGCTTGTTTACCACTTTACCCGTGTTGCACTGTTCTGCCTGCATGCCTAATAAGAGGACTACTAAACTCACAATAGCTAATTGTGGCTGTTAACTACTCTTGCCCCTAGCTACACTACCTGATAAGCACATCACCTTGAAATTAAACCTACACCTTAGATCCACATTATATTGGCACATTCCCCTTCCTTGCGGATCTAAGGTGTGGCGATTTTTTTGCTTAAACTAGTACATATCTAGTCTAGTCTTCTCCAATTTAGCTGTTTGGGTCCTTGGGATCGGGAGATTGAGCCAAGACTTAGCTAGTGTATGCCAAGCTAAATCGAGGCCTAATCACTCGCATCCAACACTCAGTATCGCTTACCAGCCATCGCCGGCGTAGAGGAGCAAGGCCATGATGGGCACCTCGACGAAGACAAGCAGGACGCCGACCACGGTGACGCCCAAAGCGGCGTACCGCCACGGAGCCGACGGTGGCGACGCCGGAAGCGGGGCCGCCGCTTGGACTGTGAGGACGTAGAGGTAGACGAAGAACACGCCGACGAGGTAAGCCACCGTGATGGCAAGGACGGCGGCGACGGCGGCCGCGTCGAAGGCAGGGCTGCGCACGGGGGATCGCTCCAGGAAGCCGAGGAGCGGCGCCAGGAGCAGGGACGTGCCCCAGCGACGGCGGCAACGAACTTTGATAGATCGGGGAGGGCGGTGCTTGGCTTGCAGCAATGGAGCGGGGCTGCAGAACTGCTGGTGGCGTGGCGACTGGCGAGATGGAGGACGCGGCCGTAGCCATCGGCGGCGACGCGTACGGCGAAGGCGAGGGTGACGGCGAGGAGGTAGGCGCCGAGGGCGGGGACGGCGAGCGAGACGGCGACGACGGGTTCGGTGTCCTCTCCACGAAGCCGAAAACCTTGTCCAGGACGTGGCCGTAGCCGGCGCCGAGGCCCACGGCGAAATCGGACGGGTCGGCGGCGGCGGGGAGGTGAGCCATGGAATAGCTGGGGATGTGGAGCGATGGCAAAGCAAAGCACTCGAGAGGAGAGGATCAGAGGAAGAGGGGGAGTGCTTGCTGGTGTCTATGAGAGGGATGGCAGCACCTGATTATATAGGGAGAAAATGCTGTAGCTTTAGTCTCAACCACGATCCCTCCACGGTAATTGCAAATCTACCCTTTCTTAGCTTTTTCCTCCATTTTGTCTTCTGTAGGAGTGCGTTTCCGTCCGAGGGCCGTGGGCAGTGGCTACTACCCCATTAGCTAATGTTTTTTTTAGATAATGGATAAACAATATCCGGCCTCTACATCCAATGATGTACACAGCCAATTATTACAAAACTTTGTGGAAGTAAAAGAGAAAGCCATAGCCTAATAGATCGACCAGAACGCTAGTTCAAACAATATAAATGTCCCCATTAGCTAATGTACAGGCCTTGTTTAGTTCGTGAAAGTTGGTTGAATTTCCTGTAGAAAAAGTGTATTGAGAAGCGTGTTGCAGAGAAGAGAACACGTTTTTCAATACATTACTTTTGGTTGAATTGCAGAAACTTATTGGAACTCAACAAGGTCACAATTCGCAATCACTAGTAGAGAAACCACATTCGGTACCCCCCTTTAGTCCCGGCCATATTTGGCACCGAGACTAAAGGGAGCATTAGTCCCGGGTCCAATTGGGGGGGCGCCTGGGGGGCTTTTAGTCCCGGCTGGTGGCTCCAGCCGGGACTAGCCGGGACTAAAGGGTGGCGCGCCCTTTAGTCCCGGCTGGTGGCTCCAGCCGGGACTAAAGGGGACCTTTTAGTCCGGGTTGGAGCCACCAACCGGGACTAAAAGGTCCCCTACAAATATCATCTTCCTCCCCCAGCCCGGCCGAGCCATGAACACAGAGCTCGTTCATGGCGCCGGCCGGAGTTAGGGAGGTCATGCCCAATTTTTCTCTCGGATTTTGAAGATTTAGCTCCTCCAAGTGGTCTAAAAGGAGCATATCTTCATCCTCTAATCTTTCACGGTTAGTATTTCTTGTTTCATCCTTTATACATAGAGAAATTTTAGTTTTAGTGGAATGGAGAAATGGGGAAGTTTTGTTTTTTAGCACAATTTAGTTTTAATTCATTTTTACTTTATTAATTCATATTTGTACTTTAGTTAATTAGTTAATTCATATTTATAATTTAGTTAAGTCGTATTGATACTTTAGTTAATTCATATTTATACTTTATTTAATTAAAATTTACAATTTAGTTAATTCATATTTAAACTTTACTTAGTTCATATTTATAAATTAGTTAATTCATATTTAAACTTTACTTAGTTCATATTTATAAATTAGTTAATTCATATTTATACTTTATTTAGTTCATATTTATATTTGAGATAATTCATATTTATACTTTAGTTAATTCATATTTATACTTTAGTAAATTTATATTTAAACTTTACTTAGTTCATATTTAAAATTAGTTAATTCATATTTATACTTTACTTAGTTCATATTTATATTTGAGTTAATTCATATTTATACTTTAGTTAATTCATATTTATACTTTACTTAGTTCATATTTATACTTTACTTAGTTCATATTTATAATTTAGTTAATTCATATTTAAACTTTACTTAGTTCATATTTATAAATTAGTTAATTCATATTTATACATTACTTAGTTCATATTTATATTTGAGATAATTTATATTTATACTTTAGTTAATTCATATTTATACTTTACTTAGTTCATATTTATACTTTAGTTATTTTACTCACTATGATTATAATTTATTGCTTAACGAATTAGGATGGTAATTTTCAATTATTTCAAAAATAAACTCACTATTTGTACTAATTAAACATTGTCTAATCTTGCAGATGGACCGGCAATGGATGTATAACGCCGACAGACGTTCAGGTGACTTCTTTCAAGGCATGCATCATTTTCTAGATGTGGCAGAGCAAAACAAGAAAAAACGGATTCATGAGTTGCCCATGCGGGGTCTGCAAGAACCTGAAGGAGCACAGTTCAAGAAGGGTCATTCACAGCCACTTGATTAGACACGGTTTCATGCCTGGCTACAGTTGTTGGACCAGCCACGGAGAAAGAGGTGTTATAATGGAAGACAGAGAAGATGAGATTGATGACAACATTCTCGGATTTGCTAAATACCCTGCTTTTGCTGATACTACAATGGGTGATGCTGAGGAAGAGGATGGAGAAGATGCGCCTGCAGATGATCTTGGTCAGATGTTGCAAAATGCAAAGGATACAAGCGAAACTGAGAAGGAGAGATTGAAGTTCCAGCGCATGTTAGAGGACCATCGCAAACCTTTGTACCCGGGTTGCGAAGAGGGACTAAAAAAACTCGGGAGCACATTGGATTTGCTGCAATGGAAGGCCAAAAATGGTGTATCGGACAAGGGCTTTGGTGAGTTACTAAAAATAGTGACGAAGATGCTTCCAAGGGACAACGAATTGCCCTCGACAACATACGAAGCAAAAAAGCTCGTTTGCCCGCTGGGGTTGGAGGTGCAGAAGATACACGCATGTCCAAATGACTGCATCCTGTATCGTGGTCCCGAGTACGAGAAAATGGACGCGTGTCCGATTTGCGGCGCCTTGCGGTACAAGATCAGAAAAGACGACCCTGGTGATGTAGAGGGAGAGCTTATTAAAAAGAGAATTTCTGCGAAGGTCATGTGGTATTCCCCTATAATACCACGCTTGAGGCGTTTTTTCAGAAATAAAGAGCATGCTCAGATGATGCGATGGCATAAAGAAGAGCGCAAGCGAGACTCAAAGTTGAGGCACCCTGCCGATGGGTCCCAGTGGAGAAAAATTGACCGAATATTCAAAGACTTCGCTGAAGATCCAAGAAACATAAGGTTTGCTTTGAGTACGGACGGCATGAATCCTTTTGGTGAAATGAGCAGTAGTCATAGCACTTGGCCCGTGACTTTGTGTATGTACAATCTTCCTCCATGGCTCTGCATGAAGAGGAAATTCATGATGATGCCTATTCTCGTACAAGGCCCGAAGCAACCGGGCAACGACATTGATGTGTATCTAAGGCCATTGGTTGAGGAACTTTTACAGTTGTGGGGCGAAAACGGTGTACGTATGTGGGATGAGCACAAACAAGAGGAATTTGACCTACGAGCATTGCTGTTTGTAACCGTCAATGACTGGCCGGCTCTTAGTAACCTATCAGGACAGACAAACAAGGGATATAGGGCATGCACGCATTGTTTAAATGATACTGAAAGCATTTATTTGAAACATTGTCCCAAGGTTGTGTACATGGGCCATCGTCGATGGCTTCCAATGAATCATCCGGTAAGAAAGAAAGGCAAGCATTTCAAAGGGGAGGCAGATCGTCGTCCCAAGCCTATGCATCGTGATGGAAAGTACATATTTGCTATGGTAAAAGATCTAAAAGTTATTTTGGAAAGGGGACAGGTAGTGTTGCTGTTCCAAATGATAGTAATGGGATGGCACCCATGTTTAAGAAGATGAGTATATTTTGGGAGCTACCATATTGGGAAGTCTTGGAGGTCCGCAACGCAATTGATGTCATGCACCTGACGAAGAATCTTTGCGTCAACTTGATAGCCTTTCTAGGCACCTATGGTAAGACAAAAGATACACTGGAATCACGCCAGGATCTGCAAGATATGGAAGAACGACATGCACTACATCCTGAAGAGAGGGACAATGGGCGAAATTACTTGAGTCCTGCCAGCTTCACTCTAAGCAAGGAAGAAAAGGAAAGCATGTTCGAATGTCTGAATAGTATCAAGGTGCCCTCTGGATACTCTTCGAACATTAAGGGAATAATAAATGTGCCAGAGAAGAAATTTACAAACCTAAAGTCCCACGACTGCCACGTGCTCATGACACAGCTGCTTCCAGTGGCATTGAGGGGAGTTCTGCCAGAGAATCTACGATTAGCTATCGTAAAGCTATGTGCATTCCTCAACGCAATTTCTCAGAAGGTAATCGATCCAGACAATCTACTGAAGTTGCAGGTTGATGTGGCCCAATGCCTGGTGAGCTTCGAATTGGTTTTTCCACCGTCGTTCTTCAACATTATGACACATCTACTAGTTCATCTTGTCAAAGAGATTGAAATTCTGGGTCCTGTCTTCTTGCACAATATGTTCCCTTTTGAGAGGTTAATGGGAATGCTAAAGAAATATGTTCGTAACCGTGCTCGACCAGAAGCATGCATATCAAAGGGCTACGGAACAGAGGAGGTCATCGAGTTTTGTGTTGACTTCATCGATGATCTCAAACCGATTGGTGTTCCTGAATCACGGCATGAGGGGAGACTCGGTGGAAAAGGAACAATAGGAAAGAAGGTTGTCGGTACTTGGGATGATGATTCTTTTAACAAAGCACACTACACTGTTCTACAACAATCATCCTTGGTTAGTCCTTATATAGATGAACACAAGGAGCTTTTACGCACTGAATTCCCGGGGAAGACTGAGGTCTGGATTACACGTCAACACATTGATACTTTCGCTGGTTGGTTGCGGAAACATCTAATGCGCAATATGGACATACATGAACAGCTAGCATGGTTGGCCAGGGGTCCCTCCTTTACAGTCTTGACATTCCAAGGATATGAGATTAATGGGAATACATTCTACACAGTATCCCAAGATAAAAAGAGCACCAACCAAAATAGTGGGGTCCGTGTAGATGCCCTGGACAGCGATGGGAACAAGGACACATATTATGGTTACATAGAGGAGATATGGGAACTGGACTATGGCCTGTTATTGAAAGTTCCGCTGTTTCGGTGCAAATGGGTGAAGCTCAGTGGAGGAGGGGTGTCAAAAGACAATTATGGAATAACAACAGTGGACCTCAATAATCTTGGTTACAGAGATGAACCATTCGTCCTAGCCAAGGATGTGGCTCAGGTTTTCTATGTGAAGGACATGTCTAGTAAACCGAAAAAGCAAACAGAGAAGTCAAATAATGAGCCCAAGAGACACATAGTCCTTTCCGGAAAAAGAAACATCGTCGGCATCGAGGGCAAAACAGACATGTCGGAAGATTATGATAAGTTCGACGAGATTCCTCCATTCGCCGTGAATGTTGACCCAAGCATTCTATTAGCTAAAGAGGATGCTCCTTACGCACGTAGTGATCATAAGCAAGGCACATTCGTGAAAAAGAAGACTATTGCCATTGTAGATCGTGATGTTTAATGTATTGTTATAACCATTATGTAAGATATTGAGCATGCACTCTTATATTATTAATTTATGCTTTTGTGATGGAGTTATATTCAAATTGTTCTCAACACACATGTTCATATTAGCACATCTAGCTATTAAATGAAATAAAATGTTTATATTAGCACAAATGTTCTCAACACACATGAACTAAAATACTAATATATATATTTGTCTGAGAATAATAATCAGGACTAAAAGCTTCCCTCCTCTATATAATGGCCGGCAGACCGCAAAACAGCCCGGACTAATATTGGTCGAGTTTGTCATGGAGTTCTTCGATGCTCCATTTTGTACCCCACCGACTATTGCGGTGGTTCACGCCCACATGCACCGCAACAGTCGGTGATCGGCTCGGCTCGATTTCGTCGCCTCAGTTTCGGCTCTGGTTTCACCGATTCTTGCGGTGGTTCACGCCCACGCGCACCGCAACAGTCGGTGGCCGGCTCGGCTCGTTTCGTCGGCTCAGAGTCGGCTCTGGTTTCACTGACTATTGCGGTGGTGTTCCCGTGTGAGCACCGCAACAGTCGGTGGTTTTGGAGCTCTCAGTGCATCTCTCACCAACTCTTGCGGTGGGGTACCCGTCTGGGCACCGCAACAGTCGGTGTATTAGTAAAAGAAATAGAACTAAAATAAAAGGGGGCTGGATTTGCGCGGGAAGCAAAAACGCAGCCCCTTTAGTCCCGGGTCGTAACACGACCCGGGACTAAAGGTGTTTTCCCGCGCGAAATTACCCTTTAGTCCCGGGTCATGTTACCACCCCGGACTAAAGGACCCCCTTTAGTCCCGGGCCATATTACGACCCGGGACTAAAGGTCCTTTAGTCCCGGGTCGTAATACGGCCCGGGACTAAAGGGGGGTGCTTAAGGGGGGGCTGGGACTTAGCATTTTTCCGTTTCAGTTTCGCCCCGCCGCCGCCCGATCGTCCTCCGTCTCCCACGCCCCCGGCCGCCCCCCGCCTCCGGCCGACCTCGACGCGCCCCACCGCCGGCGCCCGACTCCCCGCCCGCTCCCCCGGCCGCGTCCCCACGCGA
>CM014278.1:66838882-66859046 GCA_004135705.1 Alloteropsis semialata | reverse complement strand
GCCCAACCAACTGAATTACACAAACTCAGTTCACGCTGAAGTGAAGCCTCTCAAAGGTTTCCAACCAATTATTCACATAATAAGAATACCTATATCTACAGAAAGTGATTCGTCTAATAAGGGGGTGTTTAGTTCACCCCCATTTTGCAAAATTTTGCAAAATACACGCCTCCCAATGCACTTTTTTCTCTCTGTGACACACGATCCAATACAAAAATACTATGCAAAACGCTGCATCTAAACACCCCCTAAAAATCACGCAAACTCAGTTGACAGTGCAGTCAAGCCTTTCAAAAGTATGCATGGATAGCTAGCATATATAAAACCTAACGTTCGCAAGGTATTACGCGAATTCACGTAAGAATACTCACACAGTAGATACGAAGCTATTCGTCTAACAAGAATTACACCTAACATATATAGTAAGTTGTTATTAGCAGTGCTACTCGGCCGGGTAACACTATATATGTGGATAGCTAGCATTAGCAAAACACACATATTTAGAACTACATGCAAAAGAAATGATTTAAAAAAGGAACGAAGGTAAGTGCAACTCCAAAAGCCTCGGTAAAACGTTTTGCTTCGGTAAAAAAGAAAGAACACCGGCAAATCCTCCTTCCAACGGACTCGCCATCTTCCTCGGCTCGGCATCGAGCCCCCTTCGCTAATCATTTATGCCGAGCACGTCTGCCTCGCTATCGAGCTCCTCTCCCGCACGCGCTCCCGTTTGCCACGCCTTTTTCTCGTCCCGCGCCCCTCCCGTCCTCGCGCCCGCGCCTCTCCCATCGTCGCCGCAGAACTTCTGCTCCGCGGCGGCCCTCTGCGCTTCCTCGGATGCCACGTCCAAGGTTCCCCCCGCCACCGCCACATTGTTGCTCACGGCGGCCCGTTCAGCCTCCGGATGCTTGGTGACGCCGGTCTCGCCGAAGAAGCCGCCGTCGGAGGTGAGAGCGCGCCACAGGCGGAAGACGACGCGGTAGGGGTCTCATAGGTTGTCTCGCAGTTCCACTTAGGATTTTTTATGATGCGGAAGAAAGAGAGGGAAGTGAGAGAATAACGTAGTTGTTTCGCGAAGCAATCACCTCATAGCTAAAATTTAGGACTACGAGACCACTTAATCACCATTGTACGAGTTGTTGTTGCCATGCAACTTATAAATAATTATTTTTATATCCATAAGTTAAGAAATTATTAATTACTATGAAACAACTTATATGACAACCCATTGTACATGTTGTCGTTAAGCCGTCTCAAGATTACGTGTCACTGCATGAGACCGCCTATTAGACGACACCAATGTCTTTGCCCTTGTAATACCTGCTGACGCCATCCATCTGTCATTATGCTCGCATTTCAATCTGTTTTGGGTACCATGCATGTGAGCCCACCTGCCATTGCCCATTTAGTTATACATACTTGGATAGTCAACTAAGGAAGAAAAAACAATAGCAGTATTCGGTAGTGTTTCTGAGTTGTACGCAACAAACACAAATGAAATACCCAGCTCTACTCTGGGCGCAAAAAAAAAAAAAAGAAGAAAAGGAATGCAACAGAAAAGGACTGTCGTCGTTGGTACAATTGTCCGTCCCTTCTTGCTTGTCGTAAATCATAAAATAGTGTCCCCTTCAGCAACCATTTGAGAGATATTTAAGAATGATAAGTAATTCAGCAACAGTGCCTTTAAAACGACAGGGGAAAAAAGAAGCAGAGTAAAATAATGCATGCATATGCTATACTCCATATGTTATCGTTTGCAAGGCATCATAATTCATAAGCTGTTTTGGTCAAGTCTTTATCTTATTTAGGAGATATAGTATATGTATACACACACATACTTGTATAGTTAAAAACTCAAACTTAGGTGAACAGGTTTCACCGTAGAGAAGCCTGACCAACTGAATTACACAAACTAAGTTCACGCTGAAGTGAAGCCTCTCAAAGTTTTCCAACCAATTATTCACATAATAAGAATACCTATATCCACAGGAAGTGATTCGTCTAATAAGAATCATGCAAACTCAGTTGGCAGTGCAGTCAAGCCTTTGAAAGGTATATGTGGATAACTAGCATATATGAGACATAACGTTTGCAAGGTATTACGCGAATTCACGTAAGAATACTCATATAGATATGAAGCTATTCGTCTAACAAGAATTAAACCTAACATATATAGTAAGTTTTTTTTATAGTAAGTTGTTATTAGCAGTGCTACTCGGCCGGCGCTTGGCTTATCAGCCACCAGCCAGCAGTACTTCAGTCTCACAACAAATCAGCACCAGCCACCAGCCACCAGCCAGCCAGCAGTACTTCAGTCTCACAGCAAATCAGCACCAGCCACCAGCCACCAGCCAACCGAACAGGCTTTATGCAAAAGAAATGGTTAAAAAAAAAGGAACGAAGATAATGCAAGGTTACATGTAGTTTGTAGTTCTCCAACGGCCATCCCTAATACTTGCTGCTGATCCGTCTGCCATGATACTCCTATTTAATCCTTTTTAGCGGTACCATATGAACCCACTTGCTGTTGCCCATTTGGTTACACAACAATAGGTAGTCAACCAAAGGGAGAGAAAACGGAGTATTCGGTAGCGTTTCGAGTTCATGGCATGTAAAAAAAACACAAAGGAAATGCTGAGCTCTATCCTGAAAAACGCACGCGCGCGGACAACACACGGAAGGAAGACGGCAAACAAGTGGTGGTAGGCTTGGTGGCGGGGGCGTCTCCAAGCCGCCCATGTTGACCTTGACCCACCCACCCCACACAGAAATCAGTCCAGACTCTAGACCTGCACCGGGTCAAGATTCATCAAGGCCGTCGGTAGTTCCTTGGACGACCGTGATCACGCCATCCGGGAGAGACTCCGCATCGCTGCTGCCTTCTGTAATTGTCACCCGTCTAAATACCGTGCCGCTACGGTAATGGTGTATAGATAGACGTGTCTTGAGCGTGCAAATCATGATCTGATGCCAATCGGAAAAGTTCATGACGTCTCTGTTTTTTTGTTCCTTATTATCCCAGAAGTCCAGAACACGATTCGTCTCGTCTATTTCTCGTCAAAACACAACTAGAACAGTCAACCCTGAACAATGGTGCACTTGTTTGCCCCCACCAGTTGGTGTTGATCCCAGTACAAGCATGGCCTAATGGCCTGTCAGAGCACGCCGACTACAAGGAATGGGAGATTTTGGAGCTACGGCGAGAAAGTTGCGAAAATCACTGTACCAACTGTAAATCAAAGATTAGAAGAACTAAACATGATCTAATTATAAAACTAATTACACGGATGGATAGAAAATCGCGAGACAAATCTATTAGAGCATCTCCAACAGCATATCTAAAATTGGAGACCTAAAATTTGCTTTAGGTACAAGAGAGAGAAAAATTTAGGTATATAAAACTTGCTCTCTCCAACAGCATACCTAAAACTGGAGGCATATTTTCTAGATACAAGACACTGACGAATAGGACCCGTCTGTCAATGCCCCTCTCCTTCCTTGTCCATTCTTCTCTCAGGAAAGAAATAGGTATCCACCCTTTGGATTGCTATATTTTGGTTCAGGAGAGAGAAATTTAGGTTGAGACCTAAAAATTTTAGGTATAGGTATCAATATAGGAATGCTGTTGGAGCAAATTTTTGTTGGTTTTTAGGTATTCTGTCAGTTTTTAGGTATAGGTATTCTGTTTAGGTATGCTGTTGGAGATGCTCTTAAACCTAATTAATTCGTCATTATAAATTGTTTACTGTAGCACAACGTTGTCTAATCATGGTCTAATTAGACTCATTAGATTCCTCTCGAGATTTCACCCGAGGTTATGAAATAGAATTTGTTATTAATTCATGTTTAATACTTCTAATTAGTGTCAAACATTCAATGTGACTGGTCAATAGTGAAATTTCACTTGATTATGAAGCGAGAGTTGACATTTTGAGTTTTTGACCCGTTCATGGATGGGCAGCAGTGTTTAGATGGCGGTGAAAAATTTTTCACCCAGCATTAAATATAGAGAATCTCACATGCATGGAGTACTAAATGAAGTCTATTTGTAAAACCTTATTACAGATGAGTGCAACTTTGCGCGACGAATCTAATGAGCATAATTAATCCATGATTTGCTACAGGAATACTACAGTAACCATCCTCTAATCGTGTGGTCAAAGGCCTCATTAGATTCTTCTCCGAAATTTACCTAGGGGCGTGGAGGTAGTTTTATAAACTGCCTTTATTTAATACCCAAATTAATGGTTAAAGTTGTATTTAGTACTCCAAAAAATTTTCCAACCTCCAACTAAACACAAGAGGAGCAGCCAGGCGATGTGCGTCACTGTCACTGACATTTCCAATCCTCCATGGCTCACTAGTCATTAGTGCTGGTCTCTCCCTCTCTCTCCCGGTCACGGTCTTCCTCCTCTCCCCAGTTCTACAAGCCCGATACGGCAGTCCAAGACAACCTCCTCTCCCCTCTGGTGCCAATACCAGATTCACAGCCTGGATTGCTAAATCTCTCCCCAATTGCAGAGGAGAAGAGAGGGCGCCATGGCCCATGGGAGAGGGAGGTGGGTTTTGCTGCCTTGATTAGCTTCTTCTCTGCGCGTGCGTCGGCAATCGCCATCCGGGAAAGGAAGCGGAGGAGCCAGCCGCCCCGAATCGCCGGAAAGATGCGGCCTTGGGGCCAAGAGCGCGGGGACCTTGCTCTCCTCTGCTGCTTCGCGCTCCTCCCGCTGCTCGCCCATGGCGCGGACATGCCGCTGGGGTCAACCCTCACCCGGGCAACTCCGCGTCGTGGTCGTCGCCCAACAACACCTTCTCGCTCTCCTTCACGCCGTCCCCGACCTCCCCGTCGCTCTTCGTCGCCGCCATCACCTACGCCGGCGGCGTCCCCGTCTGGTCCGCGGGCAACGGCGCGGCCGTTGACTCGGGCAGCTCGCTCCGCCTCTCGTCAAACGGCAACCTCCAGCTCCTCAATGGATCTGGGGCCGTCCTCTGGTCGTCCAACACCGGCGGCCAGGGCGTCGCCGCCGCTGCCGTCCAGGAGAGCGGCAGCCTCGTGCTCAAGAACTCCACGGCCACCCTGTGGCAGTCGTTCGACCACCCCACGGACACGGTGGTCATGTCGCAGAACTTCACCTCCGGTATGAACCTCACATCCGGCCCATACGTCTTCTCCGTCGACAAGAGCAGCGGCAACCTCACGCTCAAGTGGACCAGCGGCACCAACACCGTCACCTACTTCAACAAGGGCTACAACACGACCTTCACGGGGAACAAGACGCTGAGCTCGCCGACGCTCACGATGCAGACCAACGGCATCGTGTCGCTCACCGACGGCCAGCTCACGTCCCCGGTCGTGGTGGCGTACAGCAGCAACTACGGCGAGAGCGGCGACATGATGCGGTTCTTGCGGCTCGACGCGGACGGCAACTTCCGCGCCTACAGCGCGGCGCGCGGCAGCAACGCGGCGACGGAGCAGTGGTCGGCGGTGGCGGACCAGTGCCAGGTGTTCGGCTACTGCGGCAACATGGGCGTGTGCAGCTACAACGGCACGTCGCCGGTGTGCGGCTGCCCGTCGCTCAACTTCCAGTTCACCGACCCCTCCAACCCGCGCAACGGATGCAAGCGCACGGTTGAGCTCCCGAACTGCCCCGGCAACTCCACCATGCTCCAGCTCGACAACACGCAGTTCCTCACCTACCCGCCGGAGATCACCACCGAGCAATTCTTCGTCGGCATCACCGCCTGCCGCCTCAATTGCCTCTCCGGCGGATCCTGCGTGGCGTCCACGGCGCTCTCCGATGGGTCAGGCCTCTGCTTCCTCAAGGTCTCCAACTTCGTCAGCGCCTACCAGTCGGCCGCGCTGCCGAGCACGTCCTTCGTCAAGGTCTGCTTCCCCGGGCTGCCCAACCCGACCCCAGGCACCGCGCCGTCGTCCTCGGGAGGCGGCTCCGGCGTCCGAGCCTGGGTCGTCGCGGTGGTGGTCCTGGGCGTGGTGTCCGGGCTGGTGCTCGGCGAGTGGGCGCTGTGGTGGTTCTTCTGCCGGCACAGCCCCAAGTACGGGCCGGCGTCGGCGCAGTACGCGCTGCTGGAGTACGCGTCGGGCGCGCCGGTGCAGTTCTCGTACCGCGAGCTGCAGCGGTCGACCAAGGGGTTCAAGGAGAAGCTGGGCGCCGGCGGGTTCGGCGCCGTGTACCGCGGCGTGCTGGCGAACCGGACGGTGGTGGCGGTGAAGCAGCTGGAGGGGATCGAGCAGGGGGAGAAGCAGTTCCGGATGGAGGTGGCCACCATCAGCAGCACGCACCACCTCAACCTGGTCCGCCTCATCGGCTTCTGCTCCGAGGGCCGGCACCGGCTGCTGGTGTACGAGTTCATGAAGAACGGCTCGCTGGACGCGTTCCTCTTCGGCGACGCGCCGGGGGGCAAGATGCCGTGGCCGACGCGCTTCGCCGTGGCCGTGGGCACGGCGCGGGGCATCACCTACCTGCACGAGGAGTGCCGCGACTGCATCGTGCACTGCGACATCAAGCCCGAGAACATCCTCCTCGACGAGCACTTCAACGCCAAGGTCTCCGACTTCGGGCTCGCCAAGCTCGTGAACCCCAAGGACCACCGCCACCGCACGCTCACCAGTGTGCGCGGCACCAGGGGCTACCTGGCGCCGGAGTGGCTCGCCAACCTGCCCATCACGGCCAAGTCCGACGTGTACAGCTACGGGATGGTGCTGCTGGAGATCGTCAGCGGCCACCGGAACTTCGACCTCTCGGAGGAGACCGGCCGGAAGAAGTTCTCCCTGTGGGCATACGAGGAGTACGAGAAGGGCAATATCTTGGGCATCATCGACCAGAAGCTCCCCGGGGAAGACATCGACATGGCGCAGGTGGTGCGAGCGCTGCAGGTGAGCTTCTGGTGCATCCAGGAGCAGCCGGCGCAGCGGCCGTCCATGGGGAAGGTGGTGCAGATGCTGGAAGGGATCATGGACCTCGAGAGGCCGCCGCCGCCCAAGTCGTCGGACAGTTTCCTGAGCACCACCACGGGCACCACCGGCACCAGCAGTGGCGTCAGCACGAGCATGGTCTCGACGGTTGCCTCGTCGGCGCCGATCGTGCCAACGACGACGGCGAACTTGGAGCAGGAGATGGCGCTGGGCCGGTCGACGTCGGCCAGGAACCGCGAGAGGGCGTCGCGGCAGCTGCTGTCGCCGCAGCCGTACATGACAATGTAAGGCGCATCAGAGACCATCTG
Source organism: Alloteropsis semialata (assembly GCA_004135705.1). Taxonomy (NCBI): domain Eukaryota; kingdom Viridiplantae; phylum Streptophyta; class Magnoliopsida; order Poales; family Poaceae; genus Alloteropsis; species Alloteropsis semialata. The sequence continues at coordinate 66,851,810 of CM014278.1, read as the reverse complement.
AACCCGTGGCGAATTGTACACGAAGTGGGGTGCGACAGAGCAGGAAGAAGTTCCTGCTCCTGTGCTCCATTGGAAGGAGAAGAAAATGTACAGATCATAGAGCGGTTAGGGAATTGATTTGCTGAATTTGCTCTGAAGATGACGAAACAGAGTGTTGTTCACCGCTAGTGAGTCTCCATGATGCATCTGTAACTGTAAGTAGCAGCAAGGTTGGACTGAACTTGATATTGGGCGCTGTAATTTGTACAAATAATCGAGATGAGGCGGTGTATTGTAAACAGCACGGACGGCAGTTCTGTTTCTTCAGAAAAGAACAGGTCCAGCAGGATCAAGCACGCCTGGGCGTCTGGACTTCTGAATCTTATCCAAGTAGCTACCTGCCTAGCTGTGTGTGTTTTGTTTTCGAGCTCTTTTACAGTACCCTATACTACTCTAAAGATGGACCAGTATGGAATAAAAAAGGACCGATATGAAAGGATCGGACGGCTCAGAATTTTTGTATACTGGTGAAAACTTGACCTGTGGTATAGTAGTATAGGTGGGTAGTATAGTCTAGTATGGGTATTTAGGGAAAAATTATAATTGGCACAAATGTAATTTTTTGAAAAATTTTTATTTGCACAAATATAATATTATTAAAAATATCGTAATGGCACAAATGTAAATATTTTTTAACAATCTATGTCAAGACATCAATATGGTTCGAACCTAGGACGGAGAAAGGAAAAAAATTTTCTCAATAAAAGAAGATTACTAAAATGTCCTTCCTCTATACTATATACTACTGACTAGTAGTATGAGGCACCGTAAAAGCTCTTTTCAAAGGAGGAAAGTTCGGGGCAGCTCACACACGTCGACACGACACGACGCTGATCCGTTGGACTGTCACTAGAGCGTGGGTACTGTTGCAGGTCCCGGTCTTCTGTTTTTCTCAGGCACACTGCTGGAATTATGGAGCACGAGCAGGATATTGCGATGAACATCTCCGTCATCATTTTTATGCTGTTCAGTGCTTGGGGCCCAGGATATTGCGATGAACATCTGCGTCAAGTTGCATTCAAATCGTGGAAGGGAAAGGCCAGCATCATCTTGTGCTTTGCGCCATCCCTGCGTCAAGCTGCCAGTAGCAATTGCCACACGCATGTGACCAATAGACAAGTGCACGGCACAGCTGCCTGTAAGCACTAGCCTCCTTGAGCCAGTCCTTGTGCTTTCAGCAGCAGTGTGGACGAAGAGGAAGTGGTTGAGGACTTCTTCCACCGTCACCGAACGTTCCAACGTGCTGTCACAAGTGCTGTCGCACGCGACGAATGAACCGGGATCTGGTGGAGTGCAAGTTCGTCGGTTTTTCCGAGTCATCACGGGGAGTCCGCCACACCAGTCGGCGCCGCCTGCGTTCGGCTTTAGTGCTTGTTTAGTTCGCGCAACTTGGGTTGCAACTTTACTGTAGCAATTCTAAATCTAAGATTAGGAGGACTAAACACGATCTAATTATAAAACTAATTACACGAATGGACGGGAAATCGCGAGACGAATCTATTAAGCCTAATTAATCCGTCATTAGAGATTGTTTACTATAGCACGACGTTGTCTAATCATGGCCAAATTAGGCTCATTAAATTCGTCTCGCAAAGTTAGGGGGTTATGGAATGGGTTTTGTCATTAACTCACGTTTAATACTCCATGCATATAAGATTCCCTTTTATGAATAGTGAAGTTGGATGAATAGTGAAGCTTGTTGTGGGAACTAAACAAGGCCTTGAGGGATCTTGCGATCAGAGCGGTAAGCCCAATTTATATGTGTTAACCGCAAACGCGAAGTCACGAATGGTTCTATAGTGTAGTGGTTAGCACTCCAGACTTTGAATCTGGCGACCTGGGTTCGAATCCCGGTAGGACCTACGTTTTTGCCTTTTTTTTGTGAGCCCACTTCCTTTGTCCCACAGATCAGGAGCTAACTCCATCTGCACAGCAGACTGCAGTAGCCTCTTAAGAAAAACAACCTCATTTAACTTGGCTCATTACCTTTCTCGCCATGACTCACCATGAAGCAGGGAGCACCGAATGTAACTGTGCCAGACAGACTAATGTCACCATACTGATGGAATGAAACTACTGGTTACTGGACAGTAACCTTCTCTTGTCCAAACAGAAGGGCCAAGTCAAATCAGTAACAAAGTAGGCAACCAAACCTATGAACATGAGTTAACGCCAACGATTGACCATCTGCTTTGAAAGACGAGGCTGACTAACCCCTCTGAACAGGTGCGCGGAATCAACACCCCATTTGTATTTAGGGCCTGTTTAATTCGTGTGAAAAAGCGAAAAGTGTATGCATTGGGTTGCGTGCACAAAGAGAAGAAATGAACTGACATGGTTCTCGATATAGTACGAGGTAGTACGAGGTAGGAAAGTGACGTGAATTAAACAGGGCCTTAGTGGCTTGTCTTGTGAGTGGCCAAAATCCACGGATCAATTTGACTGCAACGAAGTGTGACTAGTATCGACACTTCTAGATGCATAGTACTAGATGCATAGTCCTGAGAGTTGACAAATGGGAACCTGCTGCCTGCTCGTAGCTTCAGAATGAGTTAGCTCAGCTCAGGCCTTCAGCGCAGGCCGTCCGAGCATTGCAAATATTCTGTACACAATTTACATCGTCTTTTTCAGGAATCAGGATGCTTCCAGTTCCAGATCACCTCCAAAGACGGAAAAGAATTGAGTTGGTAATGGAACTGCATTCTTTTTTGAAGCTTATTGATCTAATATTCCACCCAGTTGACATCCAAATCCTTCAGCTTCAGCAGCCATTTCTGTGCATCCGGGGACATGTTGGCTTTATCAGGTTTAGTTCCGTGCTTCTTTGTCATGCCACTGCCAGCTGGCGGCAATTCAGTCTTTCTCTCGCCGTCCAAGTCAGCTCTCCTTCTAGGCCGTCTTAGTTCAAGAGAAAGAAGGCGCGAAACCTCCTGCACGCCACCCCATTTTTCCAATGCCCGAGCAATGTCATAACGACCTACCAATGATAACAAAGCAAGAAAATCGTTTGAAAAGGCAGATAAGAAAACTCCACCACACCAATTGTAACTTGCATAAAAAATACAATTGGAAACAATCCTCCATTTTCAAATGATATGGTATAGAGCTAAGGCATTTGTAGCAGCACTAGCATGCTAAAATTGTGTTGAAAATAATGCAGCGAGAGCCGAGAGGACTACAGATATCCAACTTTAGAATACAATCAGTCCCAGATATAAGTAATTATGTACCTGCTCTTTCAAAAGATTTTCTACTTGGCATATAAGAAGGATCCATCCCCCAACTCTTCTGAAACCGGCTGATCTGTAGATAGTGATCATATGCTCATGTCAGAAGTTGAATACAACATATCACAGTTACAATATAGTTTTAACTCTTTATGCTTGCAGCACAAGGTTAAAAAAAAAAATCGAAGCTAAAAAATTGTTACTCCTGCACTCTTGTACTACGACGGATATCTAACAAGCAGAGGAGGGAGCTAAAGATATTTAGTACTACCTCTTCTTGCAAGTTCTCCAGATTATCCCAATAACCTCTTGGTTTTCGATTTTTGTAAGAAAGGGAAAGGTTCATTATGCTGGCAATCTTCCTGAACCCACCCATTCGTGTTATTGCCTTCTCGATATCCACCCTTCCATGAGACCGAAGATGCTTTCTCTTAGGCATGAAACCATTCTGACCATACTTTGCAATGAAATTCTCAAGCTCAGTTCTGAGGACCTCAATGTCCTTTTGCAAACCAGGAACTTTTGGTCTCTGTTTCGTGGAACTGAAGGAGCAAGATGCAGATTCTGGCTCTGATTGCCTGTTTTCTGCAGGATCAATATCTGAGTCTGTGGGTGCATCGGAATAAGTTGTGGACTCAGCTCCAGCCTTTTCTATATAATCACGGATTGCACACAAGTTTGATGGAAGATCCTCATATATGACCTGGAACAGAATGAAGAAAGCAACCAGTTCGCTATGTTATCTATAAAGACATTAAACTTCACCAAAGCATTCAGTTGAATAATCATGAAGGCACCACATACAATTAATCCAAAAGAGAACACAGAAAAGTCACAACAGCCTATTGTCAATAAGAATTTTAAAAAAGTCAGAAAGCATGATAACTTTTTGGTGTCCCAGCTATCCTGAAATGTTGTCAGTTGACACTTGCACATTTTTTTTCCAAGGGTCACTTGCACTTCTAACAACTAGTAAATACTACTGCAGTAGTATATCAACCATGACATTTGCATCGTGAAGATACCACTGGCTTGTAAAAGGACTGCTGTCAACTTGGATACTTGAGAGGTCTAAGCTACAAGAAACTGGAAAAACAATCCCTGCTAGGTTCTATATGGATAATTAAATATGAATCTGTTTTTAGAACGACCAAATATGAAATGTTAGGTTGTTTTGATAAAAATGAAATTTTGGCTATATTGGCTATAAAAAATAGAACACTTGAACCTCCCAATTCCATAAGCGGATAAGCCTATAGAAGGCATGAAAAGTATATAACTGGCAGTGTGTAAAGCACTAGATAGTCATCACAATAATAACCAAAACAGAACATAACACATTAAAAATTATTTTAATTATCATTTAAGATATTCTTTATAGCAAGTGGCAAGTTACACGAATACAAAAATGCCTATATATAGCCATACCTCTTCAAGGATAGATTCAGAGAGAAAGGTGTCTTTGTGCATCTTAGTCTCAACCATGTACTTCAACAGGGTGTGCTGATCTCCAAGTTGTTCAAAGCGCCATTTCCCTTTGAATGAGTAGAAATCACCCTCGACTTGTTCAAAACTGATCTCTTGCTCAAGTTTTTCGCGAAGATCCATAACAACACGGGCATGAAGGACCATATAAAGTAGGCCTTTGCAGCCCTCCTAGAAATAGGGCTTCAAAAGTTACAGATACTTGCAAAGCGTTCACAAAGACTACCAAACTGGATTTACGTGACTTCCATTCAGATAAGCACGGTGAAAGCAATGGACCAAACCTAAGCTAGTAACAATGTGTATCAAAGGAGAACTTTATATGCTGTAGCCAGGAGAGATAACCGCACATCTTACCTGCATTATGCGGACCTTGTTATTATCACGAAGGACAATCCTACTGATAGCCAGATTGGGTACGAATCTAACAAATATCCCTTGTTAGACACTCTTGTAATAATAAAGATTGTGAACTCCAAAGGTTCTAGAAAGATAGAACAACTTACTCGGGTAAATTCTCATATGCCGTGAGAACATTCCATACCTCTCGAACTGGTGCTTTCACAGTAATACTAGCAAAAACACACCTGTGAGCCCCCTCATGTTCCTTCATGGAGACCGTATCAGAGGAGAAGCCAAAAAAATTTAGGGCCCTTTCCTTGACAGTTAAGAATTCATTGTGTAACAATACAAGTCTTACCAAGAGGCCATCAAATCTTCGAAGATGGATCTCATCTACCACACAAGGCCTGTCAATTCTGCATGCGTTCCCATATACACCCCATTTGCTAATCGACTCAGAAGAAGGTGAAGGAAGCACACTACTAACACCAGTAGCGGGAGGTGCTTCTTTGAACTTACTAGGAGTAGTCTCAACTGTCGTACTATGGAACTTAAGCTGAGAAGAAGTAGATGATGGCTTCGATTCCGCAGCAGAAAATTTCCTCGAACCACATCTTTGATTTTCTAAATAAATCTTTTCAGCTCTACAAGCCAAGGCTCGAAGATTCACAGGAAGATCGGAGCTTATAATCCTCTCAAGAAATATTGCCGGGAAGTTAAATCTTGGTATCACGTTCACCTCATACAGCAAAATTGCACTAGAGGACCTGCTAGAAAACAAATCCAACATATACCATATTAGGCTTGCTATCCTTTTCAGATTACTAGTTGGAGACCTAAGGATCTATGAAACAGGCATCATGGGGATGCAAAGGTAAGCTAATGGAAGCAATTAGGCTGGATGTTCAGCAAAGGAAACAAAAAAAACATAAATAAGGCAGAAAATAGGATGCATCTACTGATATCTTATTAACTGACCTCCTGTCCCAATTATCCTAAGAAAAAGGTGATCTTAAGATGCGTACCTTGGACCAGATTTGATGGACCATTTTCCTTCAAACTTCTTGAAGTCACCATCTACCATCGAGAAATGGAGTTCTCGCCCATTAATCTGAAAGCATAATTATAAACGAATAATCGAGTATAAGGTAATGTAGCTTCATTATTTTCACATTTGCTAACTCTAACTCATACAACTAAGAAATATATCAGAGAGGAACTCAATAGCGCATCTCCACAACAATAAATGAACAACAACAACAAATGCTGCCGGCTCATGTCCAGATCAAAGCACGTACGGAATCAGGGACTTCCTGGAGATCCAACACGACGCGGGCCTCGATGTGCCAGTACAACGCCCGCTGCAGCCCCCTCTGCTCCAGCCATATCCGCCCTTCGTGCGGGCACGGAATCCTCCCACTGCAAGCACGATCAAAATCCCCCAATTATGTATTAGACACACCTTCAAACGAGCCATCTCGCCATTGTGCAATCACAATTCACAGGTAACAAACAAACTGAGACGAGAGGCATGACAAAATGCGGACCTCTGGACAAGGTTGGGGATGAAGTCGGCGAGGCGCTCGTAGTCGGTGATGACCTGCCACAGGGTGTCGACGTCGGCGGCCACGGCCACGGACGCGAGCACCCGCCGCTCCCGCCACGACACCACGTCCACGTCGCACTTCACGCCGTGGGACGCGCGAGCCCCGGCCTCCGACGAGCTCGCGCTGCCGCCGCCGTGGTAGTGGTCGGCGTCCCAGTGGTCCCCGGTGGCGGCGGCAGCCGCGGCGGCGACGGGGAGGCCGGAAGGGCCCCGCGGGAGCGCCGCCGAGCGGAGAGGCACGCGAGGGCTAGGATTCGCGCTGGGGTTAAGGATTCCCGGGAGGAAGGAGGCGGCGGGCGAGGCGAGAGCTCTCATCGCTCATGCGCGCGTGCGGGACAGGGGGCTGGGAGAGTGAACTGGTCACTGGGGAGTCGTGCCGAGGAAGGAGGAAACGCGGTGACTGAGCCGTTGGTGACTTGCTGCTGGCTCTGTTGTTTCGAAGGAAGTTCGGAGTCTCTGGTGGGTGGGCCCATGGTATTTGGTCCCACATGTCGGTGGGCAGTGCTGGTCGACGGCGACGGGGGATTGTTTCCGTTGCGACGGTGAGAGGCGAGGGGGCAATGTGTGGCGGGAAGGCGAAGAGGCAGCGTAGCCACTCGTGGCGCGTGGAGCGGGTCCACAGTGTCAGATGTCTTTTGGGGCGATGAATCTGCTGTGGGGTCGGGATGTCAGTGTGTGTGGTCCGGGGATCCGGGCTTCCGTTTGTGGTGGGCCAGTAGCGGGCCGACGTGGCCCGTGCTGCACCTCCCGTGCAACAAAAATCCTGCTTGGGTCGCACGTGTAAAGAGCAAGAGTTAATTTACATGAGTTGCAATGATCTAGCTATAGATACAGGGATAGAGATTACGTGATCTAGCTATAGATACACATGGGAAGTAATAATTTCATAACTACACTAACTAAAGATATGCATGGAAGGAGATTTTGATTTCTCATTTCTGTAGCGAGATACACATGATTAACAGCAGGCTGTTAATTTTTCCTTCATGTAGCATTAACTGATTTCATTCACAAAAACCCCACTTGGATGAGGGGAATTTCGAGAACATCCCATGCATTGATGCATCCATCCTTTTTCCACTATCCAAAGTTCCAAAAAAGGTTCTTCCAAAAGCGCCAAAACACCATAAATGAAGATGAAGGGTAAAGAATGGGGAAAAGACAGAAGAATATTTTTTAAAACTAAAGACAGAAGAAACTTGCCTGGGGCGGTACATATTTGGGCCGGCATTGCAGATTTGTGCGAAGCGCGATCACAATCATCATCGGTCGGCCTGCTAGCAGACCCAACGATAATCTATGGGCTCCGGACACTTATTGGGTTGGACCGGGCCGCCTCCTAAACTCGCAGTGCCGCCGGCCTCTCGCCGTCAGTCCTTCCCCTTCTCTCCTCCCTCGCTGTCTTACCGTCAGCCGTCACCGAAGCCGCATCCGGCTTCCATTTCAAACCACCACACACGGCGTCACTCACGACCGCACCACCCCCAAAGGCGGCAAACCCCTTGCACGCGCGCACGAGCGAGGCGAGGCGGCGGTCTCGGGCCCGGGCACCAGCGATGTCGGCGGCGGTGAAGGCGAAGGCGAAGGCGAGCGGAGGCAAGCGGGGCGCGGCGGCCAAGGACCCCGCCGACGCGCTCGTCTCCGACAAGAGGCGCCGGGAGCGCGGCGGCATGGAGGACTCCGACCACGAGTTCGACAGGTGCCTTGCCCTGCTTCCCCGTCCCCCCTCTTCCCCTCCCAACGCCTCTCGCGTTCGCTGTTTGACCTCGCTATTTTCGATTTGGCGCGGCCCGTGAGCGAAATCGTTCCAAGCGAGGGTTTCGTGATTGCGCTCCCGTTCGCTGCGAATTTTGCTCCAGCTCTTATCGTTCTTCCTGAATTTCGTGTGATTAATTGATTCATCTATTCACATTTCATGATTTGGGCGTGCTGCAATGTGATTGGTGGGGGCAGTGACATGAAGGAGATCGTCACTTTGCTGCGGCACATCAAGGACAAGGCCCACAAGGACGGCCAGAAGAAGACTGAGCAGGCTATCTCCAGGTTATTTTGGTTTCCATTTCAAGCATCCATCCAACATTCTGGTTCTGCTGAATTTATGTATGCCTGCAACTGTTTTGTTTGCTCCAATCGAGGGAGATTTGGTGCACGGTAAGCAGCACATCGATCTGCTGAGTTTGCACAAAATAACTGATTGGCATTTGATGTATCGATCCTATGGAATGAATTTAATAATGTTATGGACTTTTCATGTGTATCAAGTTGTTTGTGAATGCTTGGTGTGCTTTAGTGAATCATTGGTTGAATGATTGTTACTTTAGTTGATGATTAGATAATTTTTTGTCACCTTTTCTGCACATGCCGAAGGAAGCATAACTCACTGAATTCCCCCTATGGCAACTAGCAAGTAGTTGATGATTAGAGAAATTGTTGTTACTTGGTCTGCATATGCGGAATTGAGACTAGAGTTCCGGAACAATGGTTTCATAGAATCATATATATTTTTCTATCTGCATTATCAAGGTCTGTTCTATTGCCATTTCCGATGTCCAAAGTTATTTTTTATCTGGATGCTGTAGTCATGTCACTTAGCTATTCCTAGTATATCGCTAACAGTTTTTCTTAATGTTCAGTGTGGCAACAGAGATTCAGGCTATGGTACAGGACACCAAGACTAAGTTTGAGAAGGAAAGGTGATGAACTAACTAATCCATATCTCTAGCCTTTCAGTGACTTTACTACAGGAACACATATTCCTGCTAGTTCCTTCATGAAGTCAGATGTGGTCCTTTTTAGTTGTTGCTATAAACTAAGAACTGAAACAAGTTCTTTGATAATAAATACTGTGAACACTCAATGAAATGTAATCCTGAGTCCTGACAGCAGTTTTGTATATGAGCAGGCAGAATTTTCTGAAAGCACTGTCAAAGACTTCAAAAGAGGTTTTGAATTGTACTTTATGCTGCAATGTATTTCTGGTTACCAATCTTGTCAGGTTTTGGTTAATAATAGATTCATTTGTATGCTATGCAGTGCGAAGGTTTGTTGAAGAATGAGTACACCAAATTCCAAGCAACACATGACAAGTTCAGCAAAGACAAAGCTGCACACATACAGAATTTCAAAGGTATGCCAGATAAGAGATAAGCTGCCACCTATTGTGATTGATATTTCTTATCATCTGTATCTATCTAGCTCATGTCATGCCCAAGTAGTACTCTCCTTGTTGTTTCATCTTGAACATGTCATGCTTATGCAGGTCAGGAATCCTTACCGTTTCATCTCAAATATGATACATCTAGACCTTGAATTCCAGATATTCCTTGGCTATAAATGAGTTATGCTGTTTGCCTGTTTGTTTTTATTATCAGAGCAAATTTATGGACAAGCATCTAAGGAAATTCCAGTCTACACAATGCCTAATTTGGTAGCAGTTTTGCAGCTACTATGTGCACCAATAGAGCGCTGTACTGTGTCTATCCGTCTCCCATAGTCCCTTTCCTATGATTCGTGGTTTAGAAAAGGCTAAATTTTAATGTGAAATCATCCATAGAGTTTTGTGCTGTACCTGTAATGTCTCACTTTCTTATGTTTCAGTGAGATAGGAAATATAATCTAATTGATGATTTACCTGTATCCTGTTTTCTGCAGACCTTTTCTCAAAGTTTGAAGATGATAAAGAGAAATTGCTAATGCAATATGAACTGCAAAGTAAGTAGACGGCGTGTTCCTTCAGTTGTGTTTATGCGTTGGTTGCTCTGATTGCTGCCTTTTAACAGGGAAGAAGGAGAAGACTACTCTGTCTGAACTAGAGAAAACATTTTCAGAGAAGATAGCAAATGCAGAAGAATCTCTGAAGAAGATGAAGCAGGTAGATGTTAGAGCATGCATGATTATGACTAAAAATACCTGGTTGCTGAACTCATTCACCTGTCCCATAAGGCCATAACCATAATTGATATTCACCAATTTGGCCTTCATGTTTCCCAGGATGACAAATCAATCCACATCCTTCGCAAGTCCATTGGCTCATTTCTGGGTGGCGACGCTGATGATCAATTTGGTCAAGATGATGACTGAAGCTGCTCTCACCTAATGGGTTCTTCGAGATCTATGTGGATAATATGTTATTGGAAAAAACATCAGTACATAGCAGTGGCAAGGTACTATAGGGAGTTGACAGTCTGACTGCAAAATCTCGCTTGTTTAGTTTTAATCGGCTCAAGCTATGCTGTTCTGAAGTATGATTTCACGTTGTGTTTCTACTTGGTGGATTTTTGTATTGAGCTTAGTATTTTACAGAGATTGTGCTAGCTTGGAATCTGATTTTCTTGTAGCAACACTACAAAACTTGCTATACTTACTGGGCCAGGATGCTTTACAGCTTAGTACATTGTGGTCAGTATTTGCTCGCCACATGCCACTGATAAGTGATGACCAATTTCTCCTGTATCAACAGTACCATATCTAGTAGACACGTGTCATTACAAAATAATATTTATTATGCAAAAAGGAAAAGAACAGGAAAAAGGTTAGATCGTTGTGAGTTCCACCACACATCATGAAGCAGTTCGTCATCTTCAGGCACGCCTTTGGACAGTCGCAGTGGCCTTGTCGGGTCCCTGCACGTCGACCATGGAGGACTTGGTGCACGCCTTGCACCGGAGGCACCAGCGGCCGACGCACACCTTGGACGTGTACGCCGCCCCGCACTCTGGACAGCTGGCCGGGCACTGGAACACCTGGCGCCCCGGCACGGCGGCAGGCTCCTTTGTCGCCGGTGGCTTCTTCTGCCACGGCGGGCTCAGCCACTCGGGGCAGCGGGCGCACTTCATGCCGGCCTGCTGCTCCAGCCGCCCGACCTTGCCGGCGAACTCGTTCTTGCAGGACGGGCAGTAGATGAGGATGGGCTCGCGCGGCACGTACATCGGATGCATCATCGGCGGCGGCGGCGCCGCGTCGGCCCGAGGCACGTAGGGCGCCGCGGCGTACCGCGGGGTCGTGGTGTCCGCGCCGGAGGTGGCCGTGGAGAGGGCGTTCTCGCACGCCTGGCGCACCAGCTTGAAGGCCTCCTCGGCGGCGGCGCAGCGGGCCTTGTCCGGGTGGACGAGGAGGGACATCCGGCGGTACTGCTTCTTGATGGCGTCCTGCGTGGCGGCGGCGCAGGGGCGTATGCCGAGGACCGCGCGCCAGCCGCCTCCCTTGGCAGCGTGGACCTCGTACGCAGCGAGCGCGTTGGCGACGCCGGGGAGCGACGGGCAGAGCCGCTTGGCCCTGCTGGCCTGCCGGTGCGCGCCGCGGATGTTGCCGGCGAGGAAGAGCTCCTCCGCGCGCTGGCAGGCCTTCTCGGCTTCCTCTCTCTCGTACCTCGCCATGTGGGAAAGGGAGATCGATCTCAGTGCTGGATTGCTTGGCCGAGGCCTGGTGCCTGGCGCGAGGTACATATAGCTGGCTGTCTGTCGCCTCCAAGTCGGTGTCGGAGTCCGAATCGGAGTCGGCGTCGGAGTCGAGTTACAATTGCAACTCCATCGGACCTCACCTTACCAAAGCATCCATCTGCCCCAATAGCGAGATCCCTGACCCCACTTGCTTCTTCTCCTTCCTCCAATAGCGAGGCATCTCGCCGTTCGGCGTGCGTCCTCCTGAACAAGATGGCGTCGTACTTTGGCATGTCCATCACAAAGGATTGCACGGCTGATTCTACCGGCATCTTGGCAACTAGCTGCATGCTATCAGTTGCTGTCTCAGCAGAACATGCACGCACGATGATGGTCTACATGATGTCTGAGCAAAAGAACACCAATTGGCCTGTGTGTCAGTGTCATCGTGGCTGCTTTGGACGTTAGAAGGAAGAGACTATCTTTTTCAAAAAAAAGAAGAAGGAAGAGACTAAGGGCTGTTTAGTTTGAAAAGAAAGTTTGCGAAATTTACTGTAGCAATTCTAAATCGAAGATTAGGAGGACTAAACATGATCTAATTATAAAACTATACACGGATAGACGGGAAATCGCGAGACGAATCTATTAAACCTAATTAATCCGTCATTAGAGATTGTTTACTGTAGCACGACGTTGTCTAATCATGGCCAAATTAGGCTCATTAGATTCGTCTCGCAAAGTTACCGGGGGGTTATGGAATGGGTTTTGTCATTAACACACGTTTAATACTCCATGCACGTACGATTCCCTTTGATGAATAGTGAAGTTTGAAAAGTGTAAGTTTTCTAATC
>CM014278.1:66761830-66838739 GCA_004135705.1 Alloteropsis semialata | reverse complement strand
CACACACACACACACGCCACAATAATCTGTTATATACTAATCCAAACACACCAGATTATGGTCCAGATAGTTAAAAAAAACTGCCGTATTCCTATAACGCCATATATAATTCAGATCAGTTTTGTTTATACTCCGTTTTTTCTTAAATTACTATTCACTTTGAGTTTATTTAAGTCAAGACTCTTAATTTTTTATCGATAAATCAGAACTCTGTAATTTTGATTAAATTTATAGAATATGTACCATAATAAATAATTTCACTATCAAAATATATAAAAAAAGAGTGCCCAAGTTCTATGCACTATAATTAAATTGCTATGACGAGCAAATAACAAAATGAAATTTTACCTTGAATAATTTTTTATTAAGTTAAAAGCACTCTGAAGGAGAAGGAAGCAGTTGGATTCGGATCCTGTTGTCGAGAACTTGGGTGTGGCCCACGAACTCCGCGTCGCTTATAAATTCAGAAATCAATCACCGCACCGCACGAGACCCCAACTGCTAAAACCCTCACGGCCGGCGATTCCGCTCCGCCGCCATGAGCAGCCGCGGGCGACCACTGTTTCCGCCCCATGCTGCGCAAGGCGCACCGGGCATATGGTGGTTTCCGGCCACTAACTACCCGCCTCATCCGGTGTATGGCCGGGCACCGGGCTACCCGCCGCCGCCGCCCTCGCCACATGCGGTGTATGGCTGGGCACCGGACTACCCGCCGCTGCCGCCCTCGCCACATGCCGGGTACGGCGGGGGACCCCTGGTATGATCCTGGATACATGAGCGGCGGCGGCTATCTACAGGGCCAATCGGCGATGCCATGGGTAGATGGAGCAAGGGGAGGTGGCGCGTCTTTGGAAGCAGATGGAGGAAGGGGAGGGTGCCTGTCATGTACAGTCAGGGACCCGTCTTTGGTGGCAGATGGAGGAAGGGATCGGGGAACAGAGGCGACTCCGTAGAGAAGGGCAGAGGGGCAAGCTTTGTCGCCGGCCGTGGTGAAGGACGGGATGAGAGAACAACCATCTCAACAAGAACACGAACCCAGGCCGCATCCACTCCTGATCCCCCCTGCTTTCTTGTCCCCTCCTCCTACGCTGCCCGAGGTATCTCGCCCTCCGGATTGGGTTCTCCTCCTGGACAAGATGGCGTACATCGCCAAGCAGGAGAACGCCACCACGGCTAAAGCCACCTCAAGCGGCGGCGACTTGGTCCAGGTGTCCTTCTGCCTCGCGGACCCGCCGGCGATCTCCTACCTGTGCGTCCATTTCCCTGACCTCGTCGGACGCGCGGATTCGGGCTTGTACACCGTGCCGACCGTCGTCAGCGCGGAGGGTGCCTTCGTCCTCCTCGAGGTATCCTTCTCCCAACACACAGGGAAGCGCGACTACTTCGTCTACAACGCCGACACCGGAAAGCCGTCGCTCCACTGTCTCCCTAACCGCTTTCCACATGACATAAGTCCCTGGGAAATCGGTATCCTGTGTTAGTAATCCTAGCGCCCCCTGTAGGTAGTTTGCAGTTAGCATGTTTCATTTCTGTTGTGCATGCGCGTGAGCTCCGGGATGTGGATGCCGCGCGCGTAGGAGAGCCGTGGCATGAGACTCGCTCAGCCACGGACTTGGTCGTGCCGTAGTGGACGGCGTCGCGGGAGCGTGGGGATGGACGCGCTCATCTCGCTGCGACGTGCGGACCATGAGTGGCCGCCATTGCTTTGTACTTCAATAAATAGAAGAAGAAGAAAACAGAAAAGGCTGCTAGTTGTTCGCAGCGCCAAATTCCCTTGTGTTCCAAGTGATAGCGTTGAGTTCTCGTGTTTGATCGAGTTCAAGAGTTTGCCGGACGTCGAGGAACGCCGGTGAATTCTGACAATTGGTATCAGAGCCGTTAGCGATCCACGACGCCATGTCGTCGCCGCAGAAGCCGGTGCCGAAGGGTGGCAAGAGCGGCCAGACGCCGCCGCCGAAGTCCGGCAAGTCCGGGCAGACGCCGCCATCTGACACCACCGAAGAGAAGCTGAAGAACACGTCGTCTTCAAGCCGTTCGCCCTCTCCACCGAAGACCCGCAAGAACCGCTCGCCGTCGAGCTCGCGCCACCGCGGCCGCCAACCACGCGAGGTCGTCATCGAGCGGGTGTTCAGGGAGTCCAGCGGCTCCAACAAGTGGCCGCAGCTGACCAAGACCAACTACGACACCTGGTCGTTGTTGATGAAGCTGAAGATGGAGGCGCGCGATCTCTGGGAGGCCGTCGACACCGGCGACGTCGACTTCCACGACGATCGCACCGCTCTCGACGCGATCTGCAGCGCCGTCCCGGAGGAGATGGTGCCCACACTGGCGACCAAGCTGTCGGCCAAGGAGGCGTGGGAGGCGATCAAGACGATGCGCATCGGCGACGACCGGATGCGCAAGTCCACGGCGCAGAGCGTCCGCGCCGAGTACGAGGGCATCAAGTTCAAAGAGGGTGAGTCCGTGGAGGATTTTTTGCTCCGCCTGACCAATCTCGTGCAGCGACTCGCCGTTCTGGGTGACCCGGAGCCTCAGCACAAGGTGGTACGCAAGTACTTGCGGGTTGCTAAACCCCGGTACAAGCAGCTCGTCGTCTCCATGGAGACGCTCCTCGACATCGACACCCTGTCCGTCGAGGAGGTCACCGGGAGGCTTCGGGCGGGCGCTGATGAAGAGCCGGAGGCGCCCAAGAACGCCGACGGCAAGCTCCTGTTCACCCAGGAAGAGTGGCTGGAGAAGTACAAGACCGACTCCGGTCGCGGCGGATCCAGCTCCGGCGGCCGTGGCAAGCACCGCGGAAGAGGGCGTGGACGCGGCGGCGGTCGCAACGACTCGCGGGCCGGCGGAAACGCGGGCCGCAGCGCCTACAACCCTGACGCCTGCAAGAATTGCGGCAAGAAAGGCCACTGGGCCAAGGATTGCCGGAGCCAGCCCAAAGAGCATCAGGCCCATGTGGCCCAAGACGACGAGCCCACTCTACTACTCGCCGTCGCGATGACTTCGGAGGAGGAGATCTCATTCCCCTCCGAGCTGCCGTCGCCTCCGCCACGCTCGTTCCCGCCACCGGCGATCCACTCCGGCCAGCTCCACCTCGTCGAGAAGAAGGTCTTCGTCGCGCTCGACGCTTCTGGTGACCGGGACCCGAAGCAATGGGTCTTGGATACCGGGGCGTCCAATCACATGTCTGGATCACGCGCGGCGTTCGCCGATCTGGACGCCGGCGTCACTGGATCCGTGCGGTTCGGCGACGGCTCCGTCGCACGGATCGAGGGCCTCGGCACTGTCGTCTACTCCTGCAAGAACGGGGAGCACAGGTGTAGCATTCTGTGTTGCAAAATTGTGGATTTAAAAATTTTTGTTTGAATTGTTTGCTTAAACCTAGAAGTGTGATCTCTCTCTCCTCTAATAACTCTTAGTAATTAAATTGAGCTTTTAATTTGTAATTAGGATTAACAATTGAATGTGTGATTTGGCTTTTGTTTGGTTTCTATTTGTTGTGTGTGAGTTTGTATTTGAAATCCTATTCAAATACAAATTCAAATGCTAAACTAACTATCCTCCTTGGGCCCAATCATCCTTAACCCGGCCCAGCAGGCCCAGCTATCTATTCCCGCCGGCCCGAACCATTCTCCTCTCCCACCGGCCCATCCCCTTCTTTTTCCCCCGTGCGCGGCCCAATTCCGGCCCAGTAACCGCGCCGGCCCGTTTCACCCACTCGCGGACGCTCGCCCCGCTCCGTCTCTCGCTGCCGCGCGGCCCCCACCTCAACAGCATCATCTTCCTCCCCACGCCGCACGCGCCACTCCGAGCCCGCGTCCATCCCCGCCCCGCTCGCGCGCCGCATCGCCCTTTCCAGCCTGGCCGCGCCCCCGCGCCAAGCAACCCGCACGCCCACGGCATCTCCAGCCTGGATCCCAACCCCCTTCCTTCTTCCCCACGCGATCTACCTCCATATAATCCCCATCCTTTCCCCTCTGCTCTCCCCAAAATCCCCCAAGGGCGGAAGCCCTGATCCTCCACTCCGTGACCAAATTGAGGGGAAGGAAGAGCCAGAAGAAGCGTCCGTGGAGGAGAAGTCGCCCCGGTGGAAGCCGCCCGAAGCCGCCGAAGCCGTACCGCGGCGCCGTCCGCGTCGAGCTGCAACTGCACCGTCGCCGCGCCAAGGAGAAGCCTCCGCCAAGGAGTCGATCCGCGAACAGTACCACATCTTCGTCAAGACGAACCTACTCTGCTTCTCCCAAAATCGTGAGTTCCCATCTCTAATCACCCGCCGCGCCATGCCTTGCTCTGCTCCGCTCTGAGATGTTTGCCGCCGCCATGGATGCTCCTGTGTTGAACTTCCCCGAAGCATGGATGCTCTGTTGTTCGGCCTTCGAGCCGTGTTCGTTTCCTTGCAGGTCACGATCGCCCTCTCCCTCTCTCCGTGTTCTGCTCACCACCGTGGCGCTCGCCATGGCCGCCGAGCTCACCTCTTTTCCATCCCCTCGCCCGTGCTCACTCCTCTCTCTTCACCTCGCTCGAGCCCTCATCTTGCGCGCGTGTGCACCACGGACAGGTGGTTCGGACCGTGCCCGCGACGCTTCACCCTTGCTCGCTCTGGATGATCTGCTCGCCGCCAGGATGCTCACCGTGGTCGCCGCGAACACTTCTCCCTCATCTCACTCGTGCACTCTCTGTTCTCATCTCGCACGCGCGCGCTCGCCTTGCCCTTGCGTGTGTTGGCCGCGGGCAGGAGGCCCGAAACCGCTGCGCCGCTGCGTCACGGACCAGCGAGCCGCCGCCGACGAACGCTCCCGCGACCGCGTCCTGGAGCTCGACGAGCGACGCCACAGGAAGACCCACACGCACGCGTTGCCTCACGAGCCGCAGCTGATCCCGAACCTCCCTCTCTGCCGCTGACCCGTGGGCCTGGACGCCGGCGTCACTGCCGAGTGGGCCGCCTCGTCAGTCGGCCCGTCCCCATCTGATCTCCCGATCGCGACGCCAAAACGGCCTTGGGCCGATTCCTCACGGCCCATGAAGTCCTTTTTCCAATCCGGTTAAGTCTGCAAAGCACCCTTGAACAGTTAAAGCCTGCAAACGAAACCGGCCCAAACTCAGCCCGCTGCAGTCCTTTTTCCTTTTTCCAGATCTGACAAGCGGGCCCCACCTGTCATTCGCTGCTGTGTCACTGACATGTGGACCCCACCTGTCAGTTGACCGCTGACCTGTTGACCCGGTCAACGTTGACCGTTGACTTGGTCAACGCTGACGTCATGCTGACGTCATCAGTGGTGGACCCCGCTGCTGACGTCATGCTGACGTCACCCTGCCACGTGTCACCTTCTCAGGCTGCCACGTGTCAGCTCTTTTTCTTTTTCTTTTTCGGAATTTCAGAATTAGGTTTTATCTAAGAAAATTCATAATAAATTCATCCTAACTCAGAAAATTATGAAACCAGTTTCATAATTCTTCTAAAATCATGATCTACACGTTAGTGTAGGAGTTGAGTGCTTTTGGCTCTTCTTTGGCTCTTATTTGGAGTTTATTTGCAACTAGCTTATCGTTTATTTATCCGATTATTAGGATTCTCGGAAGATTTGGACGACTTCGTCGACTACGACCACGACGATCGTGACTTCATCAAGAAAGTGAAAGTGAAGGACTTTGCTCCAGGTTCACGCCCATTCCGACTTTGAATCCTATTAGGCATTGCTATTAGAATTGCTAGCGCTTTAATTCATGATGATGATGTTAAACCCCTGCATAGCCTTTGATGATTACCCGATATCCTTGTTTACCTTTGTACACTGTTATAATCGTGCTATGCTTGCATGTGTGGGATTAGCTGTGATCTTGATCTTCTTGGCGTGAGTTTTGGGTTGGGATAAAACCGAAGAGTTTCGAACCCCCGGCTGGAGTGAGCAGACATTAACCGACCTTCTGGTAGGGGCTTGGGAAGTGTGTTGGGCACTTCCTACGGAGTACCTGTGGCGGGTACATTTGTTGTGGATCTTTGGAGGAGTTGGTGGATATTACCTGTAATGGGTAGACGGGCGGACCGCGGAGTCGGATGGCCCAGTTTGGGGACTTGCTTGCTCTGGCTTAGGCCGAGTCAGTTGGACCTGGTGACGGGACTTTGTCAAACGTGCACACCACTTATCCTCATGGGGAGGATTCCAGCCATTTCTAGCTAGGCGGTACCAGATCTGTGGAGAAGTGTGTATAGGATTGGGTTGGCCGAACACCGGGATGTTCGGGACCCGGCTATTCTAGCCCTGAGTTTCCGAGACTCTCGACACCACCGTGGCCAGGTTAGAGACTCACGATCCCGGGTCCCAAGCCTGGGAATACAGTATGGTACCGTTCTGGTTAGGAAGTTATGGCTGTGGGTTGTGTCTCAAGACGGTTGCGCAGCCGTCTGCAACCCGAGTGGGTCCAGGTGTACACACTCTGCAGAGTTAAAACTATACGTATAGCCGCGTCCTCGGTCATGGACACCCCTCGATCCGGCTTCTTCTGATTAGTGTTTTGGGATATTCTACCTCTTCCCTTTCTCATAGCCTTGGGCTGGTTGAGAGCTGATAGTGCGGATTCCGGCTTGTAGCCGCTGAGATGGGAAGAGTGGGAGTCTTCCCATCGACTCGTGAGGAGCAGGAGGTGAGAATGCGACGGGACCCTGGTGTGCTAGGGTTGACCCGTGGAGATGATAGCTTGGGGAGTTGTTGGAGATCTTTATTTCTTTGCTGCTGCTGCTGCATAGGAAACCCTCAGCTTTATTCCTTGATATATTTGATATACTAGAATTAGGCCACCTTAAAGCTGCATACGGATGGTGACGTGGACCTGTCCCACTCCTTGGGGACAGTTCGTGAGCTTGCAGGTTTGGACTTGGATTCCGAGTTCATTCGTCGGATGCTACTTTGAAGGGTTGTGATGCTTCGCTCAAGGTTGCCTGTGGCGAAGACTGGAAATGAAGACTTGAAGACCTAGCTACCGCTTCGTAGGCTTTCTTCTTGTCGTTTAGCCCAAAGGGCTTGTATCAGCTACGCTTTCCATAATATCCTTGTAATAATTGTACTCTGATTCGAAGTATGGATATGATATTATGCTGAAATGAGTTCTGTACGTGATAGCAGTTGATTCTGGGACTATCACAATGGTACAGGGAGTCGGATTCTCCGATTTGGAAATCCGGGTCGTTTCAGTTGGTATCAGAGCTGTACTTGATCGTAGCACGCAACCCTAAGTTGGTCGTTAGCTTAAGAATATTCTAAACGCTCTATTTGATATATACCTCCTTGAACTAAATTGATTCTACCCCCCATACCTTGAAATTCTTCTATCTTACCTACGTTGAATCAAATTCTTGCGTAGCCTCAACTGAAGAAATTGGAACTCAATGAAGAAGTTGCTGAGAAGACCATGAACCATCAAGTATAGAAGCCCACCCTATCTAACATGCCACGAATTAGTTACATCGCTAAGTGTGTGAGATCTTTAAGGCAATAGGAGTCAGCCTTAAGATAGCACTGTATATAATGTTTGCATGCTTGAGTGAGCGCTTCTTGTTGCCGTTTATTGGTTCTTATTGTTCTTACCCTTGAGTGTAGCCTTATACAATAGTTGGTAATTACATGCCTGTACTTGACTCCATTTTTAGATAGCATGAGTGCCTTTCTACCTAGAACTGACCTCCACTATGCCTTATAGAATATGGAAGGAGTAGTCGAAGAACAAGAGCATGTCCAAGTGAATCCAGGAAATGGACCAAGCAATGTCCAGCGAGAAGCACAACCCCTACCTGAGTCAGGCTTTGTTGAAGTGATTGCAACTCAGACCCAGATACTTCAGCGCATGACAGATGCAGTGACTCTCAGACAAGAAGCACCTGAAGATAAACAGTGGAAAATGATCAAGAGCTTTATCAAGCTGAAGCCACCCACCTTTGATCAAACAGATGATCCTTTGGAAGCTGAGGATTGGCTAGATGAAATTGAGAAAAGATTGGACTTGACTTCTTACACTGATGAGGAATGTGTAACAATAGCTGCCTACCAGTTGATTGGTACGTCAAGAGTTTGGTGGAACGAGTACTGCAGAACCCATGAAGACCCTGCTCGTATCACATGGGAAGAGTTTAAAAGAGCCTTTTTGGAGTTCCACATTCCCAAGGAAGCTCGTGTGATCAAGGCAGAAGAGTTTCGCAATTTTACCCAAGGCACAATGAAGGTGCAGGAATATTTACGAAGTTTCACCAAGATGGCGAGATATGATCCCATACGCACAGACACTGAAGAGAAGAGGCAATATTGGTTTCGCCAAGGCCTGAACCCAGAGATTAGGCTGTATATAAGTGGTTGTTACCGAACATTCATGCGAATGGTAAACAGAGCCATGGAAGTTGAGAAGGAAATAGTCGGAAGAAAAGAGAGAGAAGCTAAGAAGAGAAAAGATGAGTACCCATTATTCTTTCACCCATTACGACAACGTAAGAATGAACAAGGGGACCATGTTTATCCAGAACCTAATTACCAAGAAGAGCACAACTGGGAAAATAGCCCAGAGCAACCCAATGTCGCAAGTGAAATCAAGATTAAATGCTTCAACTGCAAGAGACTTGGACATATGGTGAGTGAATGCCCAGGGAAGAATTCACGTCGACATGCCAAGTCAGCTAAGACACCGGCAATCATGACAAGAGCACCCGTGACGCAAAGAAAGCCACCGCAAGGTAAAGCTCGAGAAGTACTGAACCATATGACAGAAGATGATGTAAAAGATGCACCCGAAGTCGTCATGGGAAGGTTCAAAGTCAATGGCACAGAAGCTTCGGTATTGTTTGATTCTGGAGCAACCAGCTCGTACATTTCTTCGAAGTTTGTTGAAGGACAATCAATTCCTGTAGTACGCCGAAAGACGCCCATCCTCACCAGTTCACCCCTTGGAAATATCGAATGTGCAGAGATGTGTAAATCAGTGACTATCTTGATCAATGGACATGAATTCTTTGCAGATTTAACTGTTCTGAAGTCAGATGGAATTGACGTGATACTTGGAATGGATTGGATGACAAAGCACAAAGGAATCATCTCATGCTCACCTAGACTTGTGTTTCTGAAGCACCCATATGAAGGTCACATAAAGTTTGAACCTCTGAAGTCCAAAGATGTGCCAAAGATGGTATACAATCTCACCACCAAGACCTTGGAAGAAATACCAGTAGTACAAGAGTATCCAGATGTCTTTCCAGATGAATTACCAGGATTGCCACCAGATAGAGAAATAGAGTTTATGATTAATCTGGTGCCAGGAACAGCTCCCATTGCTAAGAGACCTTACAGAATGACAGCTGAAGAACTGGATGAATTGAAGAAGCAAATCAAAGAATTGCAGGACAAAGGAATCATTAGGCCAAGTGCCTCACCTTGGGCGTCACCAGTACTGTTTGACAAGAAGAAGGATGGTTCGATGAGAATGTGCATTGACTACCGCTCGTTGAATGCAGTAACCATCAAGAACAAGTATCCGTTGCCAAGAATCGATGACTTGCTTGATCAACTCAAGAAGGCAAAGTACTTCAGTAAGATCGACCTTCGATCGGGATACCATCAGATGAGGATTCGAGAATCTGACATTCCCAAGACAGCGTTCGTGACAAGATACGGACAATTTGAGTTTGTGGTCGTAACAAGTGGTTTGACCAATGCACCAGCTTACTTCAAGAGTATGATGAATAAGGTATTAATAGAAGAGTTGAACAAATTTGTTGTGGTATTCATTGATGACATCATGATTTACTCGGAGACCGCTGAAGAGCACGCACAACATCTAAGGAAAGTGCTAGAGAAGCTTAGACAACATCAATTGTATGGCAAGTTCAGCAAGAGTGAGTTCTGGATGCAGAAGGTAGCCTTTCTTGGACATGTGATGACCCCAGATGGAGTATCAGTCGATCCTGAGAAGATCGAAGCTGTATCCGGATGGAAGCAACCTAGAAATGTCGCAGAAATCCGAAGTTTTCTTGGATTAGCAGGCTACTACCGCAGATTCATTGAGAATTTCTCCAAGATTGCCAAGCCCATGACTGATTTATTGAAGACTAATGTTCCATTTGTTTGGTCAGACAAATGTGAAGCAAGCTTTCAAGAGCTCAAAACTCGACTCACTACCACTCCAATTCTGACGACACCAGATAATGGGAAGGATTTCGTTGTGTATTGTGATGCCTCCAGACAAGGTTTAGGGTGTGTGTTAATGCAAGAAGGCAAAGTCGTTGCCTATGCTTCACGCCAGCTAAGGAAGCACGAAGAGAACTATCCTACTCATGACTTGGAATTAGCAGCCGTAGTGCATGCTCTGAAGATATGGAGACATTATCTCATTCGAAGCAAATGTGACATATACACAGATCACAAGAGTTTGAAATACTTCTTCACGCAATCAGAGTTGAATATGAGGCAACGAAGATGGTTGGAATTGATCAAGGATTATGAGTTGGAAATTCACTATCACCCTGGAAAAGCGAATGTAGTTGCAGATGCATTGAGCCGCAAGAGCTATTGCAATAATCTTATGGTGCAAGAATGCCAACCAGCTTTGTATAAAGAAATGGAGAAACTCAAGCTAGAGATAGTAAGTACTAGTCAACTGAACGAAATGAGGATCAAGTATAATTTGGAAGATAGAATCCGAGAAGCTCAGAAGGAAAGTGAAGAGATCAAGGAAATAGTCAAAAGAATGCAGGATGGACACCTTCCTACTTTCAGAGTTGACGATCAAGGAACAATATGGAAGAAAGAAAGAATATGTGTGCCAGAAGTGAAGGAACTCAGGCAGTTAATCCTGAAAGAAGCTCATGATTCGAGATATTCCATACACCCTGGATGTACTAAGATGTACCAGGATTTGAAGCAACGCTTCTGGTGGAAGGATATGAAAGTTGATATAGCAGGACATGTCGCGAATTGTGACACTTGTCAAAGAGTGAAAGCTGAACATCAGAGACCGGCAGGATTACTCAAACCCTTGGATATTCCAGTATGGAAGTGGGAAGACATCAGTATGGACTTTATAGTTGGATTACCCCGAACTCAGAAAGGCAATGACTCGATCTGGGTCGTTGTGGATCGCTTGACGAAGGTAGCACATTTCATACCTGTAAGAGCAGATTACAGAGTAGACAAGCTAACAGAACTATACATTGATAATATTGTGAGATTGCATGGAGCACCTCGAAGCATTGTATCTGACAGAGGATCGCAATTCACTGCCAAGTTCTGGCAACACTTGCATGACACTATGGGAACAAGCTTAGAGTACAGCTCAGCCTTTCACCCTCAGACCGATGGTCAGACTGAAAGAGTTAACCAAATATTGGAAGATTTACTGAGAGCTTGTGTTCTGACATACAAGAAGGATTGGGAAAAGAGCTTATCTTATGCGGAGTTCTCATACAACAACAGCTATCAGGCTAGTCTGCGAATGTCGCCATTTGAAGCACTTTACGGCAGGAAGTGCCGTACGCCTTTGCTTTGGTCAGAAGTTGGAGAAAGAATTTTCTTTGGACCTGATGACATTAAAGAAGCTGAAGAGCATGTGAGTAAAATTAGAGAGAATCTGAAAGCAGCTCAGAGCCGTCAGAAGAGCTACGCTGACAAGCGAAGAAGAGACTTAAGCTTTGAAGTTGGAGAATATGTATATCTGAAAGTATCACCCCTTCGAGGTACAAAGCGATTTCATATCAAAGGGAAGTTGGCACCAAGATATGTGGGACCATTTGAGATCACCCGAAAGATTGGCAAACTCGCATATGAACTGAAGCTAACCCAAGACCTAGCTGGAGTACACCCGGTATTCCATGTATCGCAGTTAAGGAAATGTCTTCGAGTGCCAGACGAGCAAGTGCCAGTGGAAGCCTTGGATATTCAGGACACATTGGAATATCTAGAATACCCTATCAAGATTTTGGACACAGCTGTGAAAGAAACAAGAAGGACTTCTATTCCTTACTGCAAAGTTCAATGGAGTAATCACACCGAACGAGAAGCCACATGGGAGAAAGAAGCAGATCTACGACAGAAGTACCCGCACCTCTTCGAGCCATAGGTAACCCTTAATCTCGGGGACGAGATTCCTGTGAGGGGGGGAGTCTGTAGCATTCTGTGTTGCAAAATTGTGGATTTAAAAATTTTTGTTTGAATTGTTTGCTTAAACCTAGAAGTGTGATCTCTCTCTCCTCTAATAACTCTTAGTAATTAAATTGAGCTTTTAATTTGTAATTAGGATTAACAATTGAATGTGTGATTTGGCTTTTGTTTGGTTTCTATTTGTTGTGTGTGAGTTTGTATTTGAAATCCTATTCAAATACAAATTCAAATGCTAAACTAACTATCCTCCTTGGGCCCAATCATCCTTAACCCGGCCCAGCAGGCCCAGCTATCTATTCCCGCCGGCCCGAACCATTCTCCTCTCCCACCGGCCCATCCCCTTCTTTTTCCCCCGTGCGCGGCCCAATTCCGGCCCAGTAACCGCGCCGGCCCGTTTCACCCACTCGCGGACGCTCGCCCCGCTCCGTCTCTCGCTGCCGCGCGGCCCCCACCTCAACAGCATCATCTTCCTCCCCACGCCGCACGCGCCACTCCGAGCCCGCGTCCATCCCCGCCCCGCTCNTTTCATGCCTGTGTGCTCGAGTAAAAAAAAACTTTCGTGATAATCTAGTTAGATCTATCTTACATTGTTGTTCTCCATAATTTTTTTTAATTCTAATGGTCAGATAATGTTAGAAAAGTTTGATCTGTTGGATTGCTAAAACAATGAATAATTTGAAACAGAGGGAATTTGATGCAGTTTTAAATTTACAAACTTTGAGTTGTTAGCTTTGTACGTTTAACTCGGTCATTCTAAAAAGTATGCCAAAAAGTGATACAAGCAAGTCTACCTACCCAAACTGGTTCATGACTAGTTATATTTGATGAGGGTGATGTCCTAATAAATTGTCCTACTCATTTGATTTTGGATGGCAGGTTTATCAAAGATGAGCTAAAAACTATACAAGCATTCCTTATGGCTGCTGAAACGATGGAGAAGAAAAACCTGCTACTGAAGGTGTGGGTGGAGCAAGTCAGAGATCTATCCTATGACATTGAAGATTGCCTTGATGAATTTATGGTGCATGTGGGGAGCCAAACTCTGTTACAGCGATTGATGAAGCTCAAAGATCGCCATCATATTGCCGACCAGATCCACAACCTCAAATCAAGAGTCGAAGAAGTGAGCAGCAGGAATGCCCGCTACAGCTTCATCAAGGTGGAATCCTCCAACATCACTGCTGAGATAGTTTCCAACATGGAAGCTATTCGCAACTACTCAGCTAGCAACATTGATGAAGCTGAACTTGTGGGCTTTTCCACGCCTAAAAAGGAGCTGGTTCAGCTGATGGATGTCACCACTGTGGATGGTCCTGCTAAGACAATATGTGTGGTTGGCACGGGTGGTTTAGGGAAGACTACTCTTGCAAGGAAGATTTATGAAAGCAAGGAGGACATTCTGAAGACTTTTCCTTATCGCGCCTGGATCACTGTGTCACAAACATTTTTCAAGAGATCTATGCTTGAAGATACCATCATTCAATTTTTTGGTTCTGATGAATTGCAGAATCTCTTACAAAAACCTGCAGGGAAGATGTCGGAAGAGGGCCTGGCCAGCGAACTCAGAGAAAAGCTGAAGGACAAGAGGTACTTTATCGTGTTTGATGACCTATGGAAAAAACATGACTGGGACTGGATTTATGATATTGCCGTTCCTAGGAACAATAACAGAGGTAGTCGGATAGTAGTGACTACCCGAGATGTTGGCTTAGCTATCCACTGTACTTCGGAACCACTTATTTACCACCTTAAGGCCCTACAATTAGATGATGCCATAAAACTGCTACTAAGAAAGACAAACATAGGACATGAAAAAATGGAAAATGATAAGAACCTGAGGGAAATAGTCACTCGACTAGTAAAGAAGTGCGGTCATTTACCATTGGCAATACTTGCAATTGGAGGCATTCTTGCCACCGAGAAGACATCAGAGTGGGAAAACTTTTACAACAAACTCCCTTCAGAACTTGAGAGTAACCCAAGTCTTGAAGCCGTACGGAGGATGGTGACCCTGAGCTACAACCACTAGCCTTTTCACCTTAAACCATGTTTTTTATACCTAAGCATTTTTCCCGAGGACTCTGAAATCAAGAGAAGGCATCTGGTAGACAGATGGATAGCAGAAGGGTTTGTTAGGGCCAGGGTTGGGATGACCATGGTGGATGTTGGAGAGAGTTACTTTAATGAGCTAATGAACAGAAGTATGATTTTACAATCAGGAGTGAACATAGAAGGAAATGTTAAGAGCTGTCGGGTCCATGATATCATGCGTGATGTCATAGTTTCAATTTCTAGGGAGGAAAATTTTGCATATTTTATTCAGGGTAATGGAAGTAATTTACCAGAGGAAAACTTCCGTCATGTTGCATACCATGGCGGCAAGTGCCCAGAGGCAGGCATGGATTTGAGCCATATTCGGTCGCTAACTTTCTTTGCTGAGGGGCTCATGGACCTCTTACACCTTCAGTACGTTCACCTAAGTTGAGGATGCTAAGAGTTTTAGATTTAGTGGGTAAAAAATTTAGAATAACACAAAATGGTATGAACAGCATAATGTTGTTGTATCACTTGAAATATCTGAATGTCCGGACTTACTGGTCACTAATCTATTCACTACCGAGCTCCATAGGAAAAATAAAAGGCCTGCAAATTTTGGACATGGGAGACTGTTATATTTCAACTCTACCAACAGAGGTCACTGAACTTCGAAATCTCCGTAGCTTCCGATGTAATAGGAGTAGAAAACTGTACCGCTATTTTGATCCAGGTCAACCAAGGTATTGTTTGCGAGACGCACTGCGGCTGCTGTTGGGTTACAGCCGAAACCAAAAGACCCAAGCAACAACCGAGACAGAGAACAATGGCAAGCAGCAGTGAATCACTTATCAATATTCTCGGGAATCAGCCCTTTACACGTTGGTGGGAGGCCCCCTTTTATAGGGAGGTCAAGAGGCACTCTTTACATTCCCCTTATACCCCTGAAAATCAAGCATCATGCCCTAGACTAAACAACTTAAACTTTCCAGGGGCATTAGAGTACATTCATATGTCCTAGTGTGAATGCGTAGACCAGTAACTCCGTCTTTGACTCGGTTTGGACCTGGTCCACGCTGCCTTCACCGTGCCTCTAGTGACCTTCATTGCCTTCACCTCCAGGTGCATTCCCATCGGCTTCACCGTCAGACGCTTGTTCGGCAGGGCAGCTCCTTCTCCCGCTTGGGGAGGAACGGACTGCCATGCCATCGCCCGAACTTGCCTTGAGCCTGTGTAACAAAACGAACCGAGAATTCACAATATTGAGAATTACCTTCTGTAGCATTCCGTGTTGCAAAATTGTGGATTTAAAAATTTTTGTTTGAATTGTTTGCTTAAACCTAGAAGTGTGATCTCTCTCTCCTCTAATAACTCTTAGTAATTAAATTGTGCTTTTAACTTGTAATTAGGAATAATAATTGATTGTGTGATTTGGCTTTTGTTTGGTTTCTATTTTGTTGTGTGTGAATTTGTATTTGAAATCCTATTTCAAATACAAATTCAAATGCTGACTTTTCTAACTTATCTAATCTCCCTTGGGCTCAAACCTCAAACCCATCAAATCCAGCCCAGCTACCCAATCCCGCTGGCCCGAACCACTTTCCAATCCCTCGGCCCAGCGCCGGCCCATCCCCTTCTTTTTCCCCCGTGCGCGGCCCAATTCCGGCCCAGTAACCGCGCCGGCCCGTTTCACCCACTCGCGGACGCTCGCCCCGCTCCGTCTCTCGCTGCCGCGCGGCCCCCACCTCAACAGCATCATCTTCCTCCCCACGCCGCACGCGCCACTCCGAGCCCGCGTCCATCCCCGCCCCGCTCGCGCGCCGCATCGCCCTTTCCAGCCTGGCCGCGCCCCCGCGCCAAGCAACCCGCACGCCCACGGCATCTCCAGCCTGGATCCCAACCCCCTTCCTTCTTCCCCACGCGATCTACCTCCATATAATCCCCATCCTTTCCCCTCTGCTCTCCCCAAAATCCCCCAAGGGCGGAAGCCCTGATCCTCCACTCCGTGACCAAATTGAGGGGAAGGAAGAGCCAGAAGAAGCGTCCGTGGAGGAGAAGTCGCCCCGGTGGAAGCCGCCCGAAGCCGCCGAAGCCGTACCGCGGCGCCGTCCGCGTCGAGCTGCAACTGCACCGTCGCCGCGCCAAGGAGAAGCCTCCGCCAAGGAGTCGATCCGCGAACAGTACCACATCTTCGTCAAGACGAACCTACTCTGCTTCTCCCAAAATCGTGAGTTCCCATCTCTAATCACCCGCCGCGCCATGCCTTGCTCTGCTCCGCTCTGAGATGTTTGCCGCCGCCATGGATGCTCCTGTGTTGAACTTCCCCGAAGCATGGATGCTCTGTTGTTCGGCCTTCGAGCCGTGTTCGTTTCCTTGCAGGTCACGATCGCCCTCTCCCTCTCTCCGTGTTCTGCTCACCACCGTGGCGCTCGCCATGGCCGCCGAGCTCACCTCTTTTCCATCCCCTCGCCCGTGCTCACTCCTCTCTCTTCACCTCGCTCGAGCCCTCATCTTGCGCGCGTGTGCACCACGGACAGGTGGTTCGGACCGTGCCCGCGACGCTTCACCCTTGCTCGCTCTGGATGATCTGCTCGCCGCCAGGATGCTCACCGTGGTCGCCGCGAACACTTCTCCCTCATCTCACTCGTGCACTCTCTGTTCTCATCTCGCACGCGCGCGCTCGCCTTGCCCTTGCGTGTGTTGGCCGCGGGCAGGAGGCCCGAAACCGCTGCGCCGCTGCGTCACGGACCAGCGAGCCGCCGCCGACGAACGCTCCCGCGACCGCGTCCTGGAGCTCGACGAGCGACGCCACAGGAAGACCCACACGCACGCGTTGCCTCACGAGCCGCAGCTGATCCCGAACCTCCCTCTCTGCCGCTGACCCGTGGGCCTGGACGCCGGCGTCACTGCCGAGTGGGCCGCCTCGTCAGTCGGCCCGTCCCCATCTGATCTCCCGATCGCGACGCCAAAACGGCCTTGGGCCGATTCCTCACGGCCCATGAAGTCCTTTTTCCAATCCGGTTAAGTCTGCAAAGCACCCTTGAACAGTTAAAGCCTGCAAACGAAACCGGCCCAAACTCAGCCCGCTGCAGTCCTTTTTCCTTTTTCCAGATCTGACAAGCGGGCCCCACCTGTCATTCGCTGCTGTGTCACTGACATGTGGACCCCACCTGTCAGTTGACCGCTGACCTGTTGACCCGGTCAACGTTGACCGTTGACTTGGTCAACGCTGACGTCATGCTGACGTCATCAGTGGTGGACCCCGCTGCTGACGTCATGCTGACGTCACCCTGCCACGTGTCACCTTCTCAGGCTGCCACGTGTCAGCTCTTTTTCTTTTTCTTTTTCGGAATTTCAGAATTAGGTTTTATCTAAGAAAATTCATAATAAATTCATCCTAACTCAGAAAATTATGAAACCAGTTTCATAATTCTTCTAAAATCATGATCTACACGTTAGTGTAGGAGTTGAGTGCTTTTGGCTCTTCTTTGGCTCTTATTTGGAGTTTATTTGCAACTAGCTTATCGTTTATTTATCCGATTATTAGGATTCTCGGAAGATTTGGACGACTTCGTCGACTACGACCACGACGATCGTGACTTCATCAAGAAAGTGAAAGTGAAGGACTTTGCTCCAGGTTCACGCCCATTCCGACTTTGAATCCTATTAGGCATTGCTATTAGAATTGCTAGCGCTTTAATTCATGATGATGATGTTAAACCCCTGCATAGCCTTTGATGATTACCCGATATCCTTGTTTACCTTTGTACACTGTTATAATCGTGCTATGCTTGCATGTGTGGGATTAGCTGTGATCTTGATCTTCTTGGCGTGAGTTTTGGGTTGGGATAAAACCGAAGAGTTTCGAACCCCCGGCTGGAGTGAGCAGACATTAACCGACCTTCTGGTAGGGGCTTGGGAAGTGTGTTGGGCACTTCCTACGGAGTACCTGTGGCGGGTACATTTTGTTGTGGATCCTTGGAGGAGTTGGTGGATATTACCTGTAATGGGTAGACGGGCGGACCGCGGAGTCGGATGGCCCAGTTTGGGGACTTGCTTGCTCTGGCTTAGGCCGAGTCAGTTGGACCTGGTGACGGGACTTTGTCAAACGTGCACACCACTTATCCTCATGGGGAGGATTCCAGCCATTTCTAGCTAGGCGGTACCAGATCTGTGGAGAAGTGTGTATAGGATTGGGTTGGCCGAACACCGGGATGTTCGGGACCCGGCTATTCTAGCCCTGAGTTTCCGAGACTCTCGACACCACCGTGGCCAGGTTAGAGACTCACGATCCCGGGTCCCAAGCCTGGGAATACAGTATGGTACCGTTCTGGTTAGGAAGTTATGGCTGTGGGTTGTGTCTCAAGACGGTTGCGCAGCCGTCTGCAACCCGAGTGGGTCCAGGTGTACACACTCTGCAGAGTTAAAACTATACGTATAGCCGCGTCCTCGGTCATGGACACCCCTCGATCCGGCTTCTTCTGATTAGTGTTTTGGGATATTCTACCTCTTCCCTTTCTCATAGCCTTGGGCTGGTTGAGAGCTGATAGTGCGGATTCCGGCTTGTAGCCGCTGAGATGGGAAGAGTGGGAGTCTTCCCATCGACTCGTGAGGAGCAGGAGGTGAGAATGCGACGGGACCCT
Organism: Alloteropsis semialata; assembly: GCA_004135705.1. Lineage (NCBI taxonomy): Eukaryota > Viridiplantae > Streptophyta > Magnoliopsida > Poales > Poaceae > Alloteropsis > Alloteropsis semialata. The sequence continues at coordinate 66,819,934 of CM014278.1, read as the reverse complement.
GGTGTGCTAGGGTTGACCCGTGGAGATGATAGCTTGGGGAGTTGTTGGAGATCTTTATTTCTTTGCTGCTGCTGCTGCATAGGAAACCCTCAGCTTTATTCCTTGATATATTTGATATACTAGAATTAGGCCACCTTAAAGCTGCATACGGATGGTGACGTGGACCTGTCCCACTCCTTGGGGACAGTTCGTGAGCTTGCAGGTTTGGACTTGGATTCCGAGTTCATTCGTCGGATGCTACTTTGAAGGGTTGTGATGCTTCGCTCAAGGTTGCCTGTGGCGAAGACTGGAAATGAAGACTTGAAGACCTAGCTACCGCTTCGTAGGCTTTCTTCTTGTCGTTTAGCCCAAAGGGCTTGTATCAGCTACGCTTTCCATAATATCCTTGTAATAAATGTACTCTGATTCGAAGTATGGATATGATATTATGCTGAAATGAGTTCTGTACGTGATAGCAGTTGATTCTGGGACTATCACAATGGTACAGGGAGTCGGATTCTCCGATTTGGAAATCCGGGTCGTTTCAACAGGACGCTCCCCAACGTCTACTACCTGCCGCGCCTCACCGCCAACATCGTTTCCGTCGGGCAGCTCGACGAAAGCGGGTACCAAGTGCTCATCGAGAATGGTGTGATGCGCGTCCGGGACGAGGAGAGGCGTCTGCTAGCGAAGATCCATCGCAATCCAGGCCGGCTGTATGTGCTCGACCTCACCATTGCACAACCAGTCTGTCTGGCGGCGCGCACCGACGACGCGGCTTGGACCTGGCATGCTCGCTTTGGGCATCTTCACTTCGGGGCGCTCCGCAAGATGGCGAGGGACAAGCTCGTGCGCGGGTTGCCTCACCTCACACAGGTGGAGCAGCTCTGTGAGGCTTGCCTGGCGGGGAAGCAGCGACGCGCCTCGTTCCCGCAGAAGGCTCTCCGGCGCTCTACTGAACCTCTGCAGCTGCTGCACGGCGACCTGTGTGGCCCAATCACGCCGGAGACACCGAGTGGAAACAAGTACTTCCTCCTCCTCGTTGATGATTACTCCCGCTACATGTGGGTGTCATTGTTGCCATCCAAGGACGCCGCCGCCGCGGCGATCAAGCACATTCAGGCAGCAGCAGAGAGGAAGTCTGGGAAGAAGCTGATGGCACTTCGCACGGATCGAGGAGGAGAGTTCACGGCAGCGGAGTTCAGCCAATATTGCGCCGAGCTGGGGGTACACCGTGAGCTCACAGCTCCGTACTCACCCCAGCAGAATGGCGTGGTGGAGCGCCGCAACCAGAGCGTTGTGGGCACGGCGCGAAGCATGATGAAGGCCAAGAACCTCCCCGGTATGTTCTGGGGGGAAGCTGTCGCCACCGCCGTCTACCTCCTCAACCGATCGTCGTCCAAGAGCATCGCTGGGAAGACGCCGTATGAGCTGTGGACTGGGAGCACACCGAGCGTGCATCATTCCGCACGTTTGGGTGTGTAGCTCATGTGAAGCCGACGGCGCCGCATCAGAAGAAGCTGGATGATCGGAGTAGGCGGATGATCTTCGTCGGGTACGAGCCGGGATCCATGGCGTACCGCGTCTACGACCCGGCGTCCCGGCGTGTGCACATCAGCCGTGATGTCATCTTCGACGAATGGGCTCAGTGGACATGGCCCACCGAGCATGGTGAAGCAGAGGACTTCGTCATCAAGGAGCATGGCAGCGGCGACACCACCGTGATCACCACCACTACCTCGACACGCGCCTCTGCATCACTTTCACCAACACCGGCACCGCCTGCCACATCGTCGCCACCAGCATCGCCACACTCTGCGCAAGCCGCGGCGTCTCCGGGTGGCACGCCGAGCTCGACTCTGCCCCAGAACGTCGAGTTCGCCACGCCGCCCAGTGCCGGGGCAGACGAGTACCTGGATGCCGACCACGACGACGACGCGCCGGCGCGGTACCGCTACATCGACAATGTGCTCGGTCCCTCCTCACCTTCCGGCCTCGCCGCACGGGACATGGAGGAGCATCTTCTGATGGCGTGCGACGTCGAGCCGGCGATGTACGAGGAGGCGCTGCGCCATGAGTGCTGGCGCCTCGCAATGCTCGACGAGATGACATCCATCGAGGCCAACAATACCTGGAAGCTCACTGATCTCCCGGCTGGCGCACGAGCGATCGGTCTCAAGTGGGTCTTCAAGGCCAAGAAAGACGCCGCCGGGATCGTCACCAAGCACAAGGGACGCCTCGTCGCAAAAGGGTACGTTCAACGCCAAGGGATCGATTTCGATGAAGTTTTCGCCCCGGTGGCCCGGCTTGAGTCCGTCCGATTGCTGCTCGCCCTTGCTGCTTGTGAGGGCTGGGCGGTGCACCATATGGATGTCAAGACCGCGTTCCTGAATGGCGAGCTGCTGGAGGAGGTCTACGTCGAGCAGCCGCCCGGATTTGTTCTCCGGGGGCATGAACACCAGGTGCTGCGCCTCGTCAAGGCGCTCTACGGACTGCGACAAGCTCCTCGCGCCTGGTACGCCAAACTTGATGAATCCTTGATCAAACTTGGGTTCACCAGGAGCAGCTCTGAGTACGCCATCTACTTTCGCGGCACCGGCGCACGCCGCCTTGTTGTGGGAGTCTACGTCGACGATCTTGTCATCACCGGTGCCAACCAGGACGACATCGACAAATTCAAGGCGGAGATGCACTCCACTTTCAAGATGAGTGATCTGGGGCTCCTACACTACTACCTCGGGCTGGAAGTCAAGCAGTCGGAGGAGGGCATCACTGTGTGCCAGAGCGCCTACACCGCCAAGATCCTAGAGGCAGCTGACCTGAGCACCTGCAAGCCAAGCTGCACTCCCATGGAACCACGACTCAAACTCAGTAAGTTGAGCTCAGCACCCACTGTCGATGCAACATTCTACAGAAGTCTAGTTGGTTCCCTTAGATATCTGGTGAATACAAGGCCAGACTTGGCCTTCTCTGTGGGCTATGTCAGCCGGTTCATGGAGAACCCAACAACAGAACACCTGCTGGCTGTGAAGAGGGTGCTGAGATATGTAGCAGGGACTCTGAATTTTGGGTGTTACTACAAGAGGAAGAAGAATGCACAGCTGATTGGGTTTAGTGACAGTGATCTAGCTGGTGACATTGATACACGCAAGAGTACAACAGGGGTGTTCTTCTTCCTCGGAGGCAACACAATCACCTGGCAATCGGAGAAGCAGAAGATAGTAGCTTTATCTTCATGTGAAGCTGAATATGTTGCAGGTACAACTGCTGCTTGCCAGGGGATATGGCTGTCTCGGCTGCTTGCAGAACTGAAAGGCAAGGAGGCCGAGGCATTTGAACTGAAGATTGACAATCAATCTGCCATCTCGCTCAGCAAGAATCCAGTTTTCCACGACCGCAGCAAACACATTGATCTGAGGTATCACTTCATTCGTGAGTGTGTTGAGGGGAACCGGGTGAAGATTCAGCACATTGGTACTTCTGAGCAGCTGGCAGACATCCTGACCAAGGCCTTGGGGCGAAGCCGCTTCTGTGAGTTGCGCTCCAAGATTGGTGTTGTAGATATTCAGGGTGTGCGCAAGAATTAGGAGGAGAATTGTTAGTAATCCTAGCGCCCCCTGTAGGTAGTTTGCAGTTAGCATGTTTCATTTCTGTTGTGCATGCGCGTGAGCTCCGGGATGTGGATGCCGCGCGCGTAGGAGAGCCGTGGCATGAGACTCGCTCAGCCACGGACTTGGTCGTGCCGTAGTGGACGGCGTCGCGGGAGCGTGGGGATGGACGCGCTCATCTCGCTGCGACGTGCGGACCATGAGTGGCCGCCATTGCTTTGTACTTCAATAAATAGAAGAAGAAGAAAACAGAAAAGGCTGCTAGTTGTTCGCAGCGCCAAATTCCCTTGTGTTCCAAGTGATAGCGTTGAGTTCTCGTGTTTGATCGAGTTCAAGAGTTTGCCGGACGTCGAGGAACGCCGGTGAATTCTGACATCCTGCCCCTCGGCGGCGGCGATGGTAAGGGCGGTTTCGTCGTGGCAGCTCTGGTTCCGTACCTCGAAAGTGACTCAGAAACTCGGCCGCCATTTGATCTCCACCTTTTCGCATCCAGCGATAGAGAATGGCGCACAGTGGTGCCCCGGCTGGACCCGTCGTGCGAGAAGAAGGTCTTCTCCCATTACAGCAGCAAGGTGATTGTGGTTGGAGGAGGCTTCCTGGGATGGGTTGATTTGTGGCATGGCATTCTGCTCTGCAATGTGCTTGCTGAGGATCCTGTGGTGCGTCTCATCCCGCTGCCCAAGCCGATGGTCGCCAGAGCATGGAAGAGTAACCCAGGAGTCATACGGGGTATCACTAGCGACGGCAGCAATCAGCTCAGCTTTGTTGAAATTCAATTGCCCAAGAGCCCATCCGATGATCTCCCGCCCTCCTACTTTGACATAGCCGTCTCGGACTCTGACTCGGATTCAGACTCAGAAACCATAGGCCCCTGTTATGTTTCTCATGGCTGGAGGGCGACCACATTGAAAAGGACACTGTTTTCTCTAGATGATGATCAATGGAGCAAGGATTGCATTGCTAGTTCTGATGACATCTTGGAGGGTGACCCCGCATGCTCTCATGTATTGCCTGAACTGTGGGATTCTGAGGCTTGCAGGCTATCACTGAAGAATCTGTACAGTTCAGCCCCGGTTCTCAGCATGCACGATGAAGGTGTTGTTTACATGATTTCTGAGCTGGAGAACTCCGATGGCGAAGAGGCCTGGGTAGTTGCTTTTGACGTGAGAAATAAGATACTGAAAGCACTGGCTCCATTTTTATCCAAAAGAATATCCAGTTTTGAGGACTCTTGCATTCCCTGTTCTTTCTCCAAATACCTTGGTGCAGCGCCTGCAGGTAAATTGTAAGAAACATCAGAGGAGGTCTATACCTCGATGGTGTTATGCCCACTGTATATACAATATTTTGCTAAACTGATACAGTTTTTGAATATGTCATTTTCCTCATGTTAATCTGACCCCATTTGGAAATTATCATGCATACACAAAAGAAAAGAAACATCGGCGGCAGCCGGCAGCACTTTATAATTTACCTGGCTCTGTTTCTGACTTCTGATCATAGTGTTCGTTTATGCACTATCTTTCTATTATAGGTTAATAGCGCATACATGTATGTAATTGGCTTGCTACTTTTAAAATTTTGCATGGTTGGAGGTATCAGTTGATTGAATCAGTAGATAATTCAGATAAACGTGCAAAGATATCGATAGACATCCCAATCACTAACCGGTTTGGCAAAAATGTATTTATGACTAGTACTAAGCAAGGTCAAAGGCATCCCAGCCTCCGGAACCTCATCAGCCCGTCCAACCGTTCGCAGTAGAGAGAGAACGACATCAGGTGGCGGCGAGGCACGGCGTACACATGTTATTATTGGCCACCGCCGCCGTGGCCCAAGTCCTGGGGGGATGGAGTGTCATGGAGAGAGACGGGGGATAAGCGGAGACGCATCGTTCATTCGTTTGGCACCCTGTACCAAGTGAGCTGGGCCTGGGCTACTTTTTTTCATATTGGTGCATAAGTTTTTTTTCAGAATATAGTACCGGAGGAGACTAAGTAAATACATGACCTCTCAAAAATAGTATCGGAGGAGACTAATATAAAGAAGCACAAGCAAATCGAGCAGCACATAAAAGAGAGGATACACAGAAATCAAGACTGAACTCGGGGAAAAAAGCCATCAGCATAGAGCATGAATCTCCAATCAAAACAGAATGACGCAATAGAACATGAATCTTATGATTGGGGTGTGATATTTATGAACAAGGAAGCCAGTGATCCAACATGAATCTCAAAAAAAAAATAGAAGACAGATGCAATATATATAACAGAATTTTCTTCATCAATAGATCGAAACTGCAGAGGCTCTTATGCATGATTCGATATCATGCTCTTATTTGATTGGCGGGACGACGACAGCTGGGGCGGGCATTTCAGGGTTGCAAACGGTGCACTTGGCCAAACATTCATCCTTTGTATCATAACAATCCATCACCGGCTTTTGATTCAAGCAGCAGTAGCAGGTCAGCCAGTCTGGTCCACACTTACTCCAGTGGCAAAAGACTGTACAATATTGTTCTCCTTGGATGATGTTAAACTTTGCAGCCTCATATCAAACAGATCTTCTCCCCCCGCGTCGCCCCCGCGTGGGCGACACGGGCGGGCGCACCACCGCCGCCGTCTTCCGCTACCTCCCTCCTCCATCCTTCGCCGCGCCGCCGCCTGAGCTAGTCGCCGGAGGTCCGTGCGGCCCGCAAGGACGGCGGCGGCGGGGCGGACCTCCTTTCTCTTCGGTCCTGGCGGGCGCGGCCGCCCGGTCGTCGTGGGGGNCGTCCGGAGCAGATCCAATCTGGGTGGTCGTGACGTGATCGACCGCCCTGACCGCATCTGGGGAGTAGTCGGCGTTCATGCGTTCGCCGAGTACTTGCTGGTAGACGGCCCCGCTGTTCCTGAGTCCCGGCGGGAATCGTGTCGGCGAGGCGATGCTCTGACGAGCTGATTCGGTGAGTTCGATGCATTCACCGATGGAGGCGATGGCGTGGTCCATGTCCGCCTCGAATTGGCGTTGGCGTGCGGCCCATCGGCGTCTTCTCTCCTCGAGCGTCTGCTGCACCCTGCGCGGCGGAGGCGGAGTGGATGAAGCAGTCGGCGGTGCAGGAGGAAACGTGTTCTCCTCGGATGGCGGGAGAACGATGCTGGCCGTCGCGGTCGCCGAGTTGTTGGCGATGATTGGCGACGGAGCGGTGATGGTGACGATCCCGTCTGGCGTAGCGTCAAGTCGCGGCGCTGTCTCCTCCGGGGTGGCGTCACGGGTGAAGGAGAGCTCTCCCTCGGGTCCGGCGGTAAACCATGGATCCGAAGAAGAACATAGCCCCCTCAGCGATGGAAATCTTCACGGATGCCGGCGTGATGACGGCGGAAGTGGATGCCATCGAGCTTGTAGATTGATCTCGTCGATCAACCCCTACCTGGCGCGCCAACTGTCGGATTTATGGACCCGGCAGTCCACACAGGGTAGCCTATGTGGTTGATTTGTCGAGGGACAGATCGAGGATCACAAGACGATGGTAACACAAGACGCAAGGATTGAACAGGTTCGGGCCGTCGAGATGACGTAATACCCTACGTCCTGTGTTGGGTGTTTGGATTGCTGTGTATGAAGTTCCTGAAGGATCTCCGTAGTTGGGTTCTGTCCTAGGTGGAATGAATACGTGGGTTGTAATCTGTTCTGGAGGGGGGTCTCAAGGCGCCTTATATAGTCCGGCTGCCTTGAGTTACAAGTCGGCTAGAGATCGTAACCTACCCGAAATACAAGGACGCGATCCTATAACGATTACAGATATCTTTCCCTATAATTCCGGCTAGTTTATCTTGATCTCCGAGCTTCTTGCGGGATACGCCGCCTGCTTCCTTGCCACGCGCGCCGTCACGCCCATCCAGCTCGTCCGACTGGTGGGCCTCCCGACTGGTGGGCCACCCAGTCTGACAAACCGATCCAGTTGCACTCGGACTGGGCCACCCCTTGCTGGTTGGGCCAATCCGCCTTCTGGGTACCCCTGGGGGTCTACCCCCGACAATGCGTGGTACAAGATTGTTTTGCCAATTAGGGCTTTTTTGTAAGAGTGGGACTGCTGCATGATATTTTAGGATGGTCAAAGTTGATATAAATTCCAAGGAAGGCTAAATTGCTTCGGCTTCGGTTATACCAGTTAGGGTTCTGGTTTTGTTTGGGGGCGACTCCGTCCTATCGGGTTCAGAAGCATGTTCGGGGTTTGGGGCGGCCATGTACCCCCTGCCATAGAAGGCCAAATTGCTTCGGCTTCGATTCCCCTGCCATAGAAGGCTAAATTACTTCGGCTTCGGTTATACCAGTTAGGGTTTAGGGTTTGTTTGGGGGCGACTCCGCCCTATCGGGTTCAGAAGCATGTTCGGGATTTGGGACGGCCATATACCCCCTGCCATATAAGGCCAAATTGTTCCGGCTTCGGCTCCCCTGCCATAGAAGGTTAAATTGCTCCGGCTTCGGTTATACCAGTTAAGGTTCAGGGTGGGGGCGACTCCGTCCTATCGGGTTCAGAACCATGTTTGGGGTTTGGGGCGGCCATGTACCCCTTGCCATAGAAGGCCAAATTGCTCCGGCTTCGGTTCCCCTGCCATAGAAGGCTAAATTGTTTCGGCTTCGGTTATACCAGTTAGGGTTCAGGTTTTGTTTGGGGGCGACTCCGTCCTATCGGGTTCAGAAGCATGTTCGAGGTTTGGGGCGGCCATGTACCCCATGCCATAGAAGGCCAAATTGCTTCGGCTTCGGCTCCCCTGCCATAGAAGGCTAAATTGCTTCGGTTTCGGTTATACCAGTTAGGGTTCAGGGTTTGTTTGGGGGCGACTCCGTCCTATCGGGTTCAGAAGCATGTTTGGGATTTGGGGCAGCCATGTACCCCCTGCCATAGAAGACCAAAATTATGTCAACATTTAGATGAAACTATGTCAACATTTTTGGTAGAATGGTTCAATATTTATTTCTGTTAAGCTATATCAACATTTGAATGAAACTATGTCAACATTATGTATACAATGGTTCAACATTTTTGAAAAACAGTTTCAACATTTCTGTTAGTATGCCAAAATTTCAATGAAATTCTGCCAACATTATCTGTACAAAGGTTCAATATTTATGTAAAACAGTTTCAACATTTCTGTTAAGCAATGCCAACATTTCAATGAAATTATATCCACATTATCTGTAAAATGGTTCAATATTTATGTGAAACAGTTTAAACTTTTGTTTTAAGGTACATCAACATTTATGTACTAATTATATTTTTAAACATCAAAATGGTTCAATATCTAATCAAACTCATTGAACATTACTTATTATATTTTTAAACATTTAAGTAAAACTATGTGAACACATTTTACAGAATGATTCAATATTTGTAAAGATATGTTTCCAACTTATCTGTAAGCTATGTCAACATTTAACTACAAATGTTACAACAATTTCCTTTATATCACTCAATACTTCTGCTTAATTGTTTTAACATTTGTATTAACCTATCTCAACATTTTTTACTTTGACTGGTGGAAGTTGATAACAAATTTGAAGACTGAGTAGCTGTTGAGGACTAAACTGTTTCATTAATATTTGCGATATTTGTATTTGAAAATATGTGATTTTTGTATCTATGATACTCATAGTTTGTATTGTATTTTTATGGAATTGCAACTTCAAATTTGTAGTTTGAAGTTCCCACCTGTTCTTTTTCCCCTTTCAACCACGTCGCCCGAAAAAAGTCATGCGCGTGATATTTTAAAAAACAACGGACGAACCCTCCGCGCGCCAAAGAAAAAGTCCAGCTAGTTTATATTTTTTCCGTTTCGAATGGAACGGAGGAAGTCTGTTGTTTTTTTATTAACGCACGGCGCGGCGTGAGTGGTTACTGCGCGGGGAAAAACTCTGCGTGGGGGCTTCTTTTTCATTAACGTACGTGCGTGGGGGACAAACTGGGCCGTGGTGGGCTTTAAATCTAACTTGAGTTACTAGCACTCGGAAGCTAGATAGGAGCCCCCGGATTCCCCAGGGATATGAGGTTACTTATTAGGTTCTTCCCAACTCCGATCCTGGCGGGACGGTTGGACACTTGCCACTTGGACGGGGGCCCATGGGGATCTGGATGCGCCGTGTGCCGCGTTACGTTACCTTCTTCGTGTGAGAGGAGCAACGACAAACTCCTTCAATTCTGCAGGCGTTTATGCGCTTCTGTACTCCTGACATGGTTTAAAAATATTAAGCTAAAAATAATTAATATGTGAGCTAGATAGTGCATGCGTGATCCATTACCATATGTAGGCATAGAGGAAGATGTGCTGTTACGTAAGATTTGAGTTAGATTGTGAAAAAACATTAGGACGGACCATGTATCAGTCATTACCATATACAGGCATACATGATGTGTGATTACGTTGCACTCCCTCCGTTATGCTAAGACATTTTAATTTAATTATATTAACTCAAATTAGTATAAGTTTGATTTACTTTATAGAAAATAACAAAATTAGTTATGAAACCAAATGATTATAGTTAGAACCATTATAAATTATATTTTTATAATTTACTTATTTGGTGCGTTAGATGCTAACACCTTTTCTCCATAAAGTTTGTCAAACTTAGACTAGTTTGATTTAGAACTAATAACCAAAGTGGCTTTGTATTTAAAGACAGAGTTGGGTACCTAGCCTGGCCTGCTACTCCAATGTGGATGATTGACTCTTCAAATGATGTCCGATTTGCAGGCCTATTTGACAAGTGTGGCGTTGTGCCTCTGTCCTCCTGGGTCCTAGCAGCGGCAGGGTCTAAATTTGACATGTTTTTTTTCCATCCAACTCTAAATTAAAGGTCCATCTTTGGCACGCTTTCTTGAGTCAAATGCATGGGTAATCATGTCGTTAGTCGTCGTTGAACTAGCAGTTAAACTTGTCTGTCCGGTAGCGTCGATCTATGACTCTCTGACAGGATCAATTCACGTATTCCCATTATCCCATAGCACGATTCCAAGTTCCAACTGCGCTACTAACACCCAGTCCGATCTCCGATGGAATACACGCCACACAAAGTGTGAAAAAAATTGCTTGTTGTGACGTGTCCATGTAAAATTCGTTCTTAGATAGATCGTTTATGCTCAACGATAAAATGGAATTAATTCAAAAAATGATTTGTTCTTTGTATTGTAAAACACACTGAAAATGCATTAAGCTAATGAGGCTAGTGTCATCTATTCATGGAGAACGTAGTAGTAAGGAATAAGACCTGCTCCAAGCATGACATTACATAGATAGCAGCTTTAAAAAGATTAATTGACTATAAACAACTCGAGCTGATCTGTTACTAGATTTGGTTTTCCAACAAGAGTATAGGAAGAGAAATTAGAGTACTGATAAATGAATGACATGCATAATTATTGGGTGGACTGATAAATGAATGACATGCATGATAAATGAATGACATGAATGACTGATAAAATTAGAGTACTGAGAAATTAGAGTACTGATAAATGAATGACATGAATGACCAGCGCTGGAAGCAAAACCGGTATTCCTGGAGGATCACATGCATGATGCATCTTCAGCCTCATGGACGACATCGATCACTAATTGGTACCGTTGCACTGGGGAACATCTATGGCACGATCGAGCAGTTTTTTACCCGCAAAAAAAAAATCGAGCAGTTTGCACACAAGAAATACTTCCATGATATCTTCGACGAGGCTATGAGTACGGCAAGGCCAGTTTGTCCACCGAGGACTAATTTCCCAATGCCGTTGGACGCCTCATAGATCGCCTCACCAGTGGCGTCTCCCGACGCGCGAGGGTGTTCAGAGAGCTTGATGCTTTCTATGAGATGATCGATGAGCAGCAGCTCAACCCGTCCCGTGCCACGCTGGAGAACAACGGGCCTGATCTCATCGACGTCCTGACGATGGGCCTTGCCTTGTTAAGGAGCACCAAGCAGCAGCTGGCTCTTTCCAGTTCAGCAAACACCACATCAAGGGCCTATTGTCGATAAGCTTAATTTATGATTAATTTGAAGGAGATCTATAAAAAATCGACGCATGCTAATCCAACCATGAACAAATTAAGTTTTCGGAATATTTTTGGCGGGGGCGTTGACACGAGTTCAGTGACCATGGTAGTGAGGAAACCGGTCGTCCTTAGAAGGGCGCAAGAAGAGGTCAGAGCTGTGGTTGGCAACAAGGAGAGGGTGCAGTAGCCTGACCTGACGACGTGCCTAAGCTCAAAGAGAGATCAAGTTCTGCACACGGGGCGGCTGGTCTGCTGCTGGGCTGGGAAGTGGGAAGGAGAAGAACCAGCAATGCAGATAAGTAATTGGGTTGGGCTGGAGGGCCCGTGCATCTCACCGCGTGATCAGCAAGTGTTATTTAGGACACTGGAGGAAGCAGTAGTTTGCTCATCAAGTTGGTAACTTTGATAATATAATCTTGACCTGCTGGCTGCTCATCAGTCAGGTCTTATATACTACAATCAGGTGTGGTCCACGTATTCTAGCAAACACATGTGGTGGCACACAGTTGCTGGATCCACTGAACTTTTCCTGTTCAAGATGGCTCCAATAGTCCTCAGCATTGTGAGCATAGTCACCATTAGCTTAGGCTGCTGTAACTGTGCTGCAGACAATGGGGGACTAGGCAACTACGACAGGATAAACCGTCGAGTCATCCCCAATCCTTCCTTGCAGAGGTGCACCTGTCGAAATTCCAATCGCCTTGGCTCTCCAGACTCCAAAGCGCCCTGCTCTTATCCGACCCGATCCTTTTCTTCCTTCCCAGTATAGGTGTGCAGCAACGGTCACGGCCTTATCGTGGAAGAATCAAGCAGGCAGCCAGCCATCGGCAGCAGCAGCAGCCGTCGCCGGCGTTCCATATACAATTCCAATCATGGCATTCATTATGGCAGGCAACAGCTCCTTTAAAAGTTCAACAGCTTGCAGTACACTTTGTTTCACAAGATTCAGTACTTCAATAGGGCATGATGCTAGTACCTGATTCACATGTCCAATGAAGCTGCCTGATTCTGAAAGCTCACCAATTACAGCATGTACATCGTGCATTATCTGTAAAACAATGAACAAAAACATTTTAATACAAAAAAAATGACCTGGAGTTATCATCTTCTATGTACTATGTACCCATTGCTCAACATTGGGCTTAATGTAACAAGAATTATGCCTTAACCAGAAACAGGGAAGGTGAAGAAAAAGTAGTACTGACTCGTCTCTATTCATGCAACCAGACAAACAAACCATAAGATACGAACAACAAGGACCAAATAGCCTTTCCAGTTCATACAGGAAAAAAAATAAATGTCCATGCCTGTTCACTACACTATAGTTGCAACAAACTGGGCGACAACAAAGTTCCCCCCTGTACATGTCAGTCTGGTTGAAATCAAGCAGTGAACTTCCTGCAGCCATCATGAGCATACACTTATAACTAAAAAACTCCAGAAACTTAAAAGCGTACCCTAAACAAAGAAACATATTATGCTGTCAATAACTAAGATAATAACATCCAAGATTTCAGACATAAGCAGCTAGGTTCAAGTACCAAAATGGCATGATCAGAATTCTAACATTATTCTAGATGTGACTTACATATATGAAATCTTCTATAGGTATAGATAGTGCCCATTCTGCATCTACATGCGCATTCGGGCTCCCATCAGAAGCTTTACGTGCAGATAGACCAGATGAAAGCCATGTTGTATACCTTATTGTACAGGAACATACATGATAGATCAGTATTTACTAAATCACGGTCTCATGGAACAAAAGGAAAAGATTATCTTTGGCAGTAGTTATACCTTGATATAAGCTGCAAGGACAGACGAAGAAATTTATCACAGTGAGAGAAAACAAGAACCTCATCACTCCAACAGACTGCAAACTTTCTAAGAGCTTAATACTCTGCTTCAAGAGCAGCCGCTTCCCTTGAGCCTCATTCGTTGCAGGACTAATGGTGTTTGTAAGAGTAGAATCAAGGCCACCAGCAATTTCCTAAAATCTTGTGTAAATAAACAGGCAGGAATCAAGTTAAAACAAAGCCCTGATTTCTGGAGAGCACATCATGACAGAATAGGTATACATATTTTATGCTCACCGCAAAGAAAAGTAGACACCAACATTCCATTGTCGCATGAAATCTGTGTAAGCGGGCTCAGAGCGGAACTTTGTTACAGCAGACTTTGAGTGACAGTAACCTGCAGAGAGATAAGACCAATCATGATGACACAAAATACCTATATGTACGTTTGGAAAATGTAGGATATGGACTCTAGCTTTTGTGTAACACAGAGATACAGTGCAATCAAGATCTGTTGCCAACATTATTGCCAGAACCTTGAACCCGGATGTATTCCAGGTGCTTGAGATAACAACCACAACGTATTGAATTATAACTGCCATTCCATTCATAGTGCCAGATAAACATACAGCCACATGCTTTGGAATATAATATTAGGCTGCAATTCACATAATAATAAAAAAAGTAAATTGCAACATAATAATACCTTCAAGAAAATCAAGGAATCCTAGGCTCGCTTTGTAGTTCTTCAGAAATTCTTTAGGTTTTCCAGGAGAAAATGCCCCAGGCTTGCCTTTCTGGATTGCAGAAAGAACCTCTTTGAGTATTGGATTGCCCAGAAAATCAAAACATGCAATCCAGAGTTTGCTGCACCAATGGAAAACAAAGGAACCTTAGATGCTGCATAAATATAAGTCACATGCCACGCGCGCACACCAACTCATGAAATAACAATAAGAATTTTCAGTAGAATCTATTATTACCCGATGAAGATACTTCCAATATAAATTTGCAATCTTTTTCTACACATTGTTTCATCTGTTGATAATCATCTTCAAGTTCATCAGAAGATGCCCCAGCAGAGCTTTTGCATAATTTTGAGGGACAATTTTCTGAATTAACGGGGACACCACTGTTGTACGGAACAGCTCTTCAGCTGACGACGTATTGTCTATAGCAGCATAAGCGCGCAGACAGTTGTATATGACTTTCGCATCACGGTGTTCTAAACCATCCACGAAGCAACGCTCCAAGCTACCATCAAGCAGTTTTGTAGCACCTTGGACCCTCTTCTCCATGTTCTCAATAAAAGGGAGGTTCTGTACTGCCATAATGTAACACAATAAGAATCATAAACATAAGTTGCAATAAAATGTATATGATGCACCAGTTTAGCAACACAGTGAAATCGACAAGTGTGAAACTGAAATTGCAGTGGTTCAGCATGAGATTGTGGAACAAAACTTGCAAAAACGAAACAACTGTAAAATAGAGAGCTAATGAAGTAGGCATGCCCATTTTTTATTACTTTATTGAACAAAATCTAATTTCACATTGTATTTAATGGTTTTGACTGTTGTGATTTCAGTGATGACACGATGAATACCAATCATATGGTGTGAAAGGACATATTCATTTTACTTTGAGCTCCTTTCTCCTATGGGCTTTTCTCAGAAACTGAAGTAAAGAAAATATACTTTGAGGAGGTAAAAAGGCTCTATGGACCAACAGTATATGCTGGCACGAACCTGTGCATGACTGATGTAGAATTTAAGCCTGTTTATATCGCTCGCGATTCTTTCTAAGAGGATGCTTTGAGTTTCTCTGACACCTGTCCCAGCCTCCACATTTGGCATTGCAGTGTCATTGCCTGGGTAGCCCTTATCAATGGAAGAAGCTCCAACATTCAATGAATCAGATGGTGCCGTTTGTAGTTCTTTGATCAACTTCTCAACCTAGATAGGAAAAGAAACATTTAGGAAAGTAACATGATACAGCCCCAACTTCTACCTAGAAGTACAAATGATGAGAATAAACCCTAGCAAGTATAACATATACTTGACAAGTTAACTTCTCAAACAGAGATAAGTTTTCAGCATTACTGCAAGTTATAACATGCAGGTCTTCTTTTCATATGCATCTAAGCTCAGGGTAAAAAAATCAATGTGAAGCAACATATGCATAGCTTACAGGTTCCATCCCCAATAAGGCAAGCAGGCAGGCGATATATTCGTATATTTTGTACTCCCTCCATTCCAAATTGTAAGTCTTTTTTGCTTTTCTAGATACACAGGTTTTGTTATGCGCCTATATATACATTTAGTAAAAACCATGTATACATTTCAAACAGAGGTAGTAATAACAATCAATTGGTAGGGCTAAACACAGCACCCCTAAAGTAGTTTAGCGTAGCTAGAACTAAGGCCTTTGCCCTGATTCAGTAAATTTCAGACCAAATTGTCACCATGGAAGACTGCAAACCCAGAATGTCTACTGGATAAGGCAATGTGGAAGGAACAAGTATGGAATACAATAAGCAAGGTACATTAGCAATAAGCCGTCTGATGTGAGCGGACCTTGGAGACGACGTGCGAGGTGTCGAGCAGCAGCTCGAGAAGCTCTCGCGCGGCAGTGGCCGCCGCCCGCTGCTCGAGTCCCGCCCGGAGCGCGGCCAGCGCGGCAGCCGCTCCGGCGCGGAAGCCCGCGACCTTGTCCCTGAGGTCGGCCAGCGGCGCCCGCATCCGCGCGGCGGCGGCGTCGACGCCCTTGAGGCGCGCGCTGAGGCCGACGAAGTCCGCGTAATCGCGGTTGATGAGGCCGACGAGCTCGGCGCGGAGCGCCGCGAGGTGGGCGCGGAGCTCGGCGGCGAGGCTCTCGAGCGGGACGTAGGAGCGGAGCTCGGCGACGTAGGCGTCCGGGTCGAAGTCTGTAATGCCCCAGGGCCGCCGGAGATCACCGCCGACGTGAGTACACACAAGAGGATCGAGATCGGATCGGGGAGGGCATGGAACCCTGGCACCCGAGGAAGATACTGTTTCGATTCAGATAACAAACTTGTTCTCCCAGTACACACGGCACTTGCCTTTATACGGCATAGGCCAACCAGCTGCCTTCCGGCTTACAAAACGGATTACTTCAACCTAATACAACTTGCTAGTAAGAAAACGCCTTAACGAAAATACGCCACCCTTACACCGGAGGCACAGGCATTACATCTCCCCCCGCCGAGACACTTGCTTGTCCCCAAGCAATCGCCGAAGGAAATCTCTCACAAAGAACATAGAAATCCTCCCAGGTTGCAGAAGCTTCAGGTACATTGGTCCACTTGATTAACACCTGTGGCACTGCACGGCCACCCTTCTTGACCAAACGGCGATCAACAATCTTCTCTGGTT
The DNA here is from genome assembly GCA_004135705.1 of Alloteropsis semialata. Lineage (NCBI taxonomy): Eukaryota > Viridiplantae > Streptophyta > Magnoliopsida > Poales > Poaceae > Alloteropsis > Alloteropsis semialata. Next base: position 66,803,138 of record CM014278.1, on the reverse strand, counting down.
GAATATCAGAGGCATCAGTAGCTACCTGAGGAGGCAGAGTAGTATACACTGGAGTTGAATCAGGGATGAAAGACTTCAGTTGTGACACGTGGAAGACAGGATGAATAAGACTGTCCGGAGGCAATTCCAGTTTGTAAGCTGCTGAACCGATCTTGTCTATCACCTTGTAAGGACCAAAGTACTTCATAGCCAGCTTGGGAAAGGGCCTGTTTGCTACTGATGTTTGAGCATAAGGTTGCAGCTTCAGCCAAACAAAGTCGCCCACTTGGAAAGAAACATCAGTACGAAGCTTATCAGCTTGCTGCTTCATCTTGAGCTGTGCTCTGGACAACTGCTCCTGCAATAACAGTGTCTGAGCCCGTCGCTTTTCCACCAGATCAGCCACAGATTCAGGAGGAACAGTAGCAGAAGAATGTACTGCCCCAAATACGGGATCATACCCATACAATGCCTTGAAGGGAGTGCACTGCAATGAGGAGTGGAAAGAAGTGTTATACCAGAACTCTGCTTGAGCCAACCAAGACTTCCATGTCTGAGGGCAAGCACTGATTGCACAACGCAAATACATTTCAAGACATTGATTCACCCTTTCCGTCTGTCCATCCGACTGAGGATGATAAGCAGTACTGAGATTGAGTTTCACTCCTTCCATCTTGAACAATTCAGTCCATACTTTACTGGTGAATAGCTTGTCTCTGTCAGACACCATAGACCGAGGCATGCCATGTAAGTTCACCACATTATCATACATAAGATGAGCTACTGTATGTGCAGAATAGGGATGCTTCAATGGTATGAAATGGGCATATTTGGTGAACCTATCAACCACCACTAGAATCACCGAATACCCCTCAGACTTGGGCAAACATTCAATGAAATCTAGAGATATATCTTGCCAAACACCAGCTGGGATGGGAAGATGTTGAAGCAAACCTGCTGGGTGAGAAGTGAGGTGCTTGGCTTGCTGACATACTGCACATTGTTTCACAAAGTCTTCCACATCTTGCTTCAAACCTTTCCAAGCAAACATGTTATGAACCCTGTGAAAGGTTGCTTTCTGTCCTGAATGACCCCCAATAGGACTGGAGTGCAAAGATGCTATGATCTTGGTTTGCAAACCAGAATTCTGCCCCACCCATAATTTGCCTTTGTGTCTGATGATCCCATTGTCAAGAGAAAATCCCTTTTCATCTGGACTAGCTAGAGCTAACTTGGACAACAGCTCCTGGGCAGCAAGGTCATTGTTGTAAGAGTTTAAAAGTTCCTGCAGCCACTGTGGTTGCACTGTCGACACTGCTTGAATTGCCAAGAGATGCCCAACTCTGGATAATGCATCAGCAGCTAAATTTTCCTTCCCTTTTCTATACACCACCTTAAACTGCAAGCCCATCAGCCTAGTCATAGCTTTTCTTTGGAGATCAGAATGCAGCTGTTGGTCAGACAAATAAGCTAAACTCTTGTGATCAGTCTTAATCACAAATTCTTGCCTTTGTAAGTATTGCCTCCACTTTTCTACTGCCATGATTAGGGCCAAGAATTCCTTTTCATAAATGGATTTCCCTTTGTGTTGTTCTCCTAATGCTTTACTCAAATACGCAATGGGTCTGTCATTTTGCATCAGCACAGCCCCAATACCGATGTCACAGGCATTTGTCTCCACCACAAATGTGTCTTGGAAATTGGGTAATGCAAGGACAGGAGTAGTTACCATAGCTTGCTTCAATGCTTCAAAAGCTTGTTGAGCTTCTGGTGACCAGCCAAATTGTTTCTTCTTGAGCAGTTGAGTCAAAGGTTTAGCAATCCATCCATAATTCTTCACAAATTGCCTATAATAACCAGTCAGACCTAAGAAGGCCCTGACTTCAGTCACTGATGTAGGTGTTGGCCAGGTAATCATTGCTTTAATCTTCTCCTGATCAGTAGCTACCCCTTCAGCAGATATAACATGGCCTAAATACTCCACTTGTGTTTGGGCAAAAGAACACTTGCTTCTCTTCATGTACAACTTATGTTCTCTGAGCTTCTCCAGGACTAATTGCAGATGCTCCAAGTGTTTCTCCAGATTGGGACTGTAAATCAGAATATCATCTAAAAACACCATGACAAACTTCCTCAAGAAATCTGCCAACACATCATTCATAATGCACTGAAAAGTGGCAGGGGCATTGGTAAGCCCAAAGGGCATCACTCTAAACTGGTAGTGCCCATGATGAGTTTTGAAAGCTGTCTTGAATTCATCATCAGGTTGCATTCTAACTTGATGATATCCAGATTTCATATCTAACTTAGAGAAGAAGGTGCTGCCAGCCAATTCCTCCAAGATTTCTTCCATTAGGGGCATAGGGAATCTGTTCTTAATTGTCAAATCATTAAGCCTTCTATAATCTACACAGAACCGCCAAGAACCATCCTTCTTTTGGATGAGTAACACTGGAGAAGCAAAAGGAGACACACTTGGAATTATCAGACCAGCACCAACATTTCCTTTACCTGTCTCTCAATCTCATCCTTATGAGCTGGAGAATACCTATATGGTTTAGCATTGACAGGTATAGCATTAGGCAGCAAGGGTATAGCATGATCATACACCCTGGGTGGTGGTAGGTGCTTAGGATCATCAAAGACATCAGCATAAGTATCTAGTAAAGCTTGAACTGAAGTATCCACTGATAGAACCTCCTCAACAGCATTAGTGGATACCATAACCATAGCCCAAACATCATTGCCCTTTAACCACTTGACCAACTGATTAGCCAAAACATGTTCCACAGCCTCCTTGGCAGGTTGGACCCCTTGCAACTTCACAGTGTGACCTCTGTGCTCAAACTCCAAAGTTCTCTCCCCCCAATGACATTTCATAGGACTGTGGGGTGTCAGCCAGTCATATCCTAAAATTGCATCATAAGCACCAATGTCTAACACCTTCATATCAGCAGTTAAAGTGTGCCCATTGCACCACCAGGACATTTGAGGCACCCATTTATCAGACACCAGAAATTGTCCATTAGCAAGTCTGACTTACTGTGGAGTAGTAGGAATTGGTGTAATCCCAACCTGTTGCAGAAAATCAGAGCTAATGAAACTGTGTGAACTACCAGTGTCTACCAGTGTAAGCATCACCTTATTCCCCACCAGAGCCCTCAATTTCATAGTTTCACCAGTGTCTGTCCCTGATATAGCATTCAAGGATAAATGGCAGAATTCATCAGACAAGGAATCCTCCATTGCAATTTGTGCCAGCACCTCATCAGTTAAAGGCATGTCCAATTCATTCAGCACTAAAGCATTTACTTGAGCCTTGGGTCTCTGTGTACACACAGCAGCATGTGTAGGATCATACTTGTCACCACAATAGAAACAGAGGTTGTTGGCTCTTCTATAATTGAGTGTTTGCCTTTCTTTCCATAACAAGGAACCTTGAGGACCAGTCTTCCCTTCCCCTTTTTGAGCATTGTGATGTGTCTGTTTACCAACCCCTGCTGGTTTAATCCACTTAGATTTTCCTTTTTCCAAAACCTGCTGTTGGACCTTGGCCAAAAGAAAAGCTCTGTCCATATCATGAGGAACTTGAGACTGGACAACAGAACTAATCTCTGGTTTTAGCCCCTTGACAAACTGAGAGACAAAAAACATTTCTCCAAAACCATCATTGTGAAGACAGATTTCAAACTGCAGGTTTTCAAACTCTCTAGCATACTCCTCTACAGTAGATGTTTGAGTCAATTCCAGGAGCTCCCCAATAGCATCCCTATAATCATGAGCTCCAAACTTTTTCTCTACTGCTGCTATGAAAGCATCCCAATCATTCAGACCATACTGTCTCTTATACACCTCCACCCACTTAGAGGCATTCTCTTTCATGTGCAACGCAGCAGTTGTGGCCCATAAGGATTTAGACATGTTGAACAGTTGGAAATAATCGACACACTTGGACTTCCAAATTCTGGGATTAGTTCCATCAAACACAGGGAAGGACAACTTGGGAATAGCATGTCGGTGAGCATTCATACCTTCTGGAGCTCCCCTGTTTCCCCCATCAGGCACTCGCTGGTGTCCTCCTCGACCTCGACGAGCAAAGAAATTAGCATTGGCCTCTTCTTCAGAATCAGATGGACTTTGTGGATGGGATTCCTTCTGATCAGTGGTCAATCGAGCGACAGCCTGACCAATAATCTCCATCTGCTTCGCCAAAACTTGTTGATCCTTCAGCATCTGCTCTAAAATCTTGTTGCTCACGTCCTGCTGTGATTCCATACGTTGCTGACGTTGCGAGATGTCCTCGATCTGCTCAAACAACAGATCCACATTGGCGTTGACTTGATCCCAGCGTGCATCATCCTGTCGATCCCGTTCATCCATTGCGTCGAGCAGTAACAGGGTCTGCGCCGAGGGCTTAGGAGGAGCCGTGGTGACCGCACCTCAAATCTAGCGACTACAGCACGATTTGATGCAACCTCCCAACAGAGGCTCGTCTGCGTCAACCAGATCGAAGGGATAAAGCGATCACTCACCGATTCCTCGAGCGTGCGTCGAAGAATTCGTCGCCGCGCCCGTGAGCTCACACCCTGGTCGTTGCGTCGATGTGACGCCGCGAACCACTGCTCGTCGATCCACTCCAATCGCCGCCGAAAATCAGCAGCCCGCAGTCGAATCACCCGCAAGGAAAGCTCGCGTGGCTAGGAATTACGAAAGGAACCGGTGATTTGTGGCCGGTTCTGCGCGGCACACGAACCTCCTATCCCCAACCTGAGCCGTTTGCGAATCTCTCCCGACGGCGTGGCGCGATTCAACCGAAGCGTGCCGAGGATAACCGAATCTGATACCAATTGTAATGCCCCAGGGCCGCCGGAGATCACCGCTGACGTGAGTACACACAAGAGGATCGAGATCGGATCGGGGAGAGCATGGAACCCTTGCACCCGAGGAAGATACTGTTTCGATTCAGATAACAAACTTGTTCTCCCAGTACACACGGCACTTGCCTTTATACGGCATAGGCCAACCAGCTGCCTTCCGGCTTACAAAACGGATTACTTCAACCTAATACAACTTGCTAGTAAGAAAACGCCTTAACGAAAATACGCCACCCTTACACCGGAGGCACAGGCATTACAATATTCGGCAAAAGGCGCTGCAAATCCGATTCGACCTGCGCGATCCCAATCGATACGGATACAGCCCAAGCCGGAGCTTTAATTGAAGATAAAGTTACCGCCAATACAGTCCGACTGCTGCAATCTTTCTCCGTGTTCTTCCTTGAAACAAAAACAATACGCGCAACAAAACTGAGTATCTAGTCTAGTCTATCTAATTTGACTCCACTAAAAAGCATACAATTCAGCAGAGGAGAATGGTAGGGTAGCTTCGAGGCAAAAGTATTTTCTTTCCTCAAATTCAGGCATTGCTTCTCATCGCATTTAGTTATGCTTAGCCAGGATGTTTTATCCAGCATATACAGTTTGATTATCCTCTTAATTCCTCGCACCTAACAGTTCAGTTATGATATTTTTGCCTCATGTTTTACTGAAAAACACAATATGGTAAGAACATCTGCAGAAATTGATCCAGCGACAACACTTTATTAAGATCAGCTCAAACTGTTAGCCTTGGGCACCGACACTCTCACCACCTCATTGCTTCATTGCAGTTCTCCAACTGGCGCTTCATTGAGCCACAAGAAGTGGATGAAGTCATACAGCTTAGCACTCACGCTTACCTGTTCAGGAACAGGGATAGAGTAAAATGTAAGCTCCATCAGATTGTCAAATTTGTGACATCAATAACATCAAGATCAGTTATTCCAGGACCTTGTAAGGAGTTGGGTTCAGCCTCCTGATATGATCTGGCCTCATTCGGTCCAGATGCTGAATGCACCGAGTCCTAATCTCATGGAGGGATGGAAGCTCCTCCCGTGAATTGGCTTCACCAATGACAACACAGCACATTTTGACATCAGTGACTCCCAGCTTAAACACTTAACAATTTAATCCATCTAACAATTTAAACTAAACCACAACACATTTAGTTGATGCAAGCGATAATTCCTACAGTTCTTGCTATACAACTGATGTGAAGCACAGTATCCCTATTTGCAGAAACCCTGACAATTTGGTTGCAGTAATTAGCATCACAAGTTGCAAAAGCAAGAAGTTGTTTTAGGTAATGCCAGTGTTAGCAGCATATTTTTATACAACATGTATTAGCAGGATAACATATATATATTACAAGATGTTGATTAGGGTGGTAGTCTGGCATTGCAATTGTCATCATTATTTCTTATCGCCTGCAAGAAGATGCATTCGCTCTCATGATTTTAGCCACTTTGTCATTACTTCCAGTATCTAAAGTGAATTAGATGCGGTCCTAAATGAATCCGCATATGTGAATATGCTTCATGAAAGGCGAATGGCACGGTAACTGAAACATTGAAGGACACGCATGGACAGGCAATGAACACTATGCAGAAGTTACTCAGGTGTACGCTCATACATGAATTTCCAGGCCAGTAGCACCTCAATAATTCCTCAACATGCTGTGGAACAACGTATGCTCTCTTTGATTCGTTGAAAGGGTGACGACACAACAGCCTTTCGCCAATCTATAAAAGAATGGGAAATGACAGCCCACCAGCTATTTCAGATTTCATAAAACAATAACTATGGCTCACCTAAAGTTTTGACGTGAAACTTGCTTTTATGCAAGATCACTGTTTATAAGTTTTAACATGTATATTGTTTACCTTTGGACCTGGCTCATCTTCTCCAGTCATTATATCAACCAATGGATATCCCTCTTTGCCATACAGTCTGTAGCACTTTTTCTTACATGGTATTGATACCTGGAGCGGACAACTGACATTTTAGTCTTTCTGGATGCCTCAAAGATAGTCAAACTTGCATTATTTAAGAAAAGACAGCTAAACTTGTCTCTGCTATGAATGATGGCATACATACCTTTGTGACATCTTCAGAGAGTTTAATGCGAGGCTGTTTGTTAATCTCAACTAATTTGAATACACAACCGAGCGCGGCTTGTGCATAGCATGTAACCAGGTAGGTGCCAATTCCAAATGCATCTACCTCATGGCCCTACACAAAAATGTCAATAATCATGTATAGATTGTAGTAGTGCAATAAATGTAATTAACGTGAGCACACATGTATATTTCACAGCCATGCACAGTTATGCCAGCTTGTTGTACAGCCATGTGTTGTGTTGGATTCATCCTACAAAGAATTAAGCATAGAAGGGTTTCCACTAGCAGGTTTAGTCCCACCAGCAATCCAGATGATACCAGGCATTTAGCACAAACAATTCAACCAGCACCATGCTGTTCCAATATGTATTAGATATGTGCTAGTAGATAGCCATAATTACTAATACAAGTAAGCCTATATTATTTAGTTAATGATATCAGACCATTGGAGCACAAGATCATTAGCAAAAACTTACAAATGTAACAATATAAAAATTTCCAAGCCCATCTTACAAGAGATAAATCTACAGACTACGACATCAACCATTTTAAATTGGTACTATGCAGATTACCTGCTTGTTCAGAGCATCTATAGTTTCTTCATTAAGATCATTGCTTGCTGTAATATTCATTTTTCCAAAGCCAACCACCCCAAATTCCTTTTCAATTGCATGGAAGAACTTGCGGGTCTCAACAGATAGATATGCTAAATCACCAGAGTCTAACCTAATTCCGACTGCCTTATACCTGCAATGATTATCAATAATACTTTATTTGCAACACTTAACAACCTCTAATAGATCCAGATGTCAAGTGAGTAAAGTATCTGGAGAGCTAAAATATCTATGAAGTATCTGTAAGTCACATGCTTCCAGTATTTCCTTTTTTTCCTTCTTAAAATATGATAGCACGCCATTTTGGTTAAATTTATCAATTAGAATAAAGAACTATTACACTATTTGTTGTTGAAATATCAAAGCAACCAATACTCACATGCAAACTAAGTATGACAGGAGCAAGTTGGGAGAGTAAAAACCAAGTATTAAGGAGGAGCTTAGACAAAATTACCCCATATCATTGAGGGCTAAAGCAACAGCACAGAAGTTTGGCACTCCACTTCTCATGACCTAGCAGTGGAATGTACAGATATATCAGTTGTGCTCAGATAGAACAATATTTGATATGTTAATTCTATCTAGGTCATCCCTAAGCATTCACTATCTTGTTATCAATCCACTATCTCTAGCAAGCTCAAGTTGGATATAAATAATCACAGCACTAGCAGATCTGAATATCTGCAGGTTAGCTGCCAATGATATATCCATGGAAATTTAGATGCAAATGAGAAAGACTTGATGATTTTGGTTGCAAGAAATCAAGTTCTCTACAACTTGAATTTGGTTGCCTATTTCTTATTAGTAACAACTCAATATAGCTCATTTTAAGTTGGTCATGTATTGTACCTTTTTTTTTCCTAATCTTTGCTTTGCTCCCAAGACATCATTATGGTGTCCATAATGTTTATCCAGTCAACGGAAAAAACATTAAACATTGACAGAGATCAACTTACATCATATGTGTCAACCAAGGCCAGGAAGGAATTTGGAAATGCCAATGCATATGACGTGAATGCAGCCAACTCGCTTTGACTTGTTTCTCCAAAGGTACCACTCAATGAACTAGAATCCTGATAATAACATAATTACATATCTTGGCCACGAATAGTTGAAAACAAATAACAGCTAGAAGCTCTGTAACTCAAAAATACTTGAAAAAAAATCTCTTGTAACTTGCAAGAAGAAAAATATATTTTTCCTCAAAAACGCAGATTAGTTGAAAACAAATAATAACTAGAAGCTCTGTAACTCAAAAATACTTCAAAAAATCTCTTGTAACTTGCAAGAAGAAAAATATATTTTTCCTCGAAAACGTAGGAGATCTGCACATCATTATATTAAGAAGATAAAAAATATATATCTCCAAAGATGAGTAGGTACAAGTGATCCGTAACAGGAGGAACACCTGAATCTTGATCAGCCAGTTCTGCACCAGAAAAACAAAATCTTCACATTTGTTTGAACCATCAGAACTAATGAGCGTTTTGTCAGTGATTTCATCAAGACCCTGCAGAAGGATACTACGTTAGAGGCACTGGGAATAAATAGAGTACTTTACTTATCCAGAACAAAAAAAATCAATCACATAGTTGCAAAGTTCACAGCGTAATATCTCTTGCCCACTGTGAAGCATTTGATCCCTTACTGCGCCTTCTACATTTAACTCATGGACAATTTTCAAAATTTCCAATCCTGGCACGTCTTGGTTGGGCGATACTGAATAAATGTGTACTAGACTTATGTACAGGTAAAATGGGATGCCATTCATACCAAGTTAGATACTTTAGCCCACATCATTTTGTGTTTGAATACGAAGGGTGTAGCACCTGACAAATCATCTGGGTTGAATGAAATGTGGTCTTGTTTATATGGTTATCTAGGTTATCAAATGCAGGCCAAACAGGAAATTTTGGCCCAATATGCAAACTAATTAACGGGCTCATCATTTCTCAATCTCTGAAATGGTAGGTTAATCCAGGAATTATGCAAACGGGAAGAAGAGGACCCATGCTTGGACTGTCTGAATAATTACAGCAAGAATAATGTTCGATGTTTCTAATATTGACAAAGAACATCAAGAAAACAGCAAAAAATAACAGTAAATTCAATCATTTACAAAGCACGATTGGACGAACAAGAAGTCACCACTAACCATGAAGGAGCTCACAAATGCATGTGAATGAGTCCCACGTATTGGTATACCAAATAATCTTCCAGCTGCAACATTGCTGTTCAGGTAGATATCAGATTATTATTGCGATGACGACAACTGCCCTTTGTTCCAAGTAAATTTACTAAATACTCTTCTAGCATTGTAAAGTCAAAGCATGCCTACTGAGTTAGAATATCTATCACCTTATCATGATCTAACATATACATGACAATGTGCTACATGTTCAGGAGTTCAGACGAATTCTTTATATTACATTGGTTGAAGAAAGAATCAAAGCTAGGTGGAGAAATACCCAACCCAATACTGCAGAAAATAACCAATTCAATCTATGAACAGGGCCCCCAACACTAAAAGAAATCAAAGGATAGATAAAGTCGTAGCATAGAGTATTTTAGAGCTACAGTACAGTGTTCACTGAGTGAGCAAAGCAGACCTTGTTGCATCAAAACCTCCCATGTAAGAATATCTTGATGCACTGATTCCTCCATCAGGCCCCTAATAGATGAGTATTTATAGGTCTAACATTTAAAGGTTAGATGAACAAGCACAAAAGAATGAAAAGTAAGACCCACTTGAGCCCGCCGTAGTCCAAATTCAAGTAAATTCTTTGACTTTCCTGCTACAAGTCTGTGCCTTGCCGCATTTGTGGTGACCAGAGATGCATAGTTGACCAGACTTAGAAATGGAGTTTCAAGAAGCTGGATAACCTGGGACAAACATTGCAATGTATGAGAAAACTGGAATAGGAATGCATGTTAAATAATGTACTACCGATCTACAACAGCTACTGTTGTGAAGTATTTTTACTTGCTAACTTACTCCTGGTACTTACAGCAACAGGTCCTTCAATTCTCATGAGTGGAACTTTAGGGAACACAACATAACCCTCAGGGATGGCATAAACCTCCACATCTGAGCAGTCAATTGAACTGAGATACTCAAAGAAGCCATCCTGCCAAAAGATGGGAAGCATAAATTAGTCAGTTGCCAGAAGACACGAAAAGAATCAACGTAGTGTGAAATGAGCATAGTTGAGCATGTTAGTGATAACTACAAATATTTTTCAACAGTACATAATGCAGGATTTCCCATAACAAGATCCAGGTTTTCGACAAGACTAGCAATCCCACCTCACATGTAGGCATGACAGAACGTAGAAATTTGATCTCCTCCTCCGTGAACTTGAAGTTAGCAATGAATCTTATACACTCCTCGAGGCCACCAAAGATAGTGAACTCGCCGCCAAACGGATTTTTCCGGAAGTAAAGATCAAAGCTGAAACAAGTTAAGTTCACAATAATTACATGTTCATGAGTGTATGTAAGGCTTAAATCTGAAGAGTGCCTGGCAGAAGAACTGTGACACTACCATAGAAGTTCACAGTATAAAATCTTGACAAACTAACCTGTAATTTACAAACTTGCAGAAAACATGTACTGCACTACCAAGAGTACCACCTAGAGAAAAATTGTCCTAATAAATATGGTTTCCCTTTGCAAACCTAAATGAACAGAGTGAAATGAAATGCCGAGCAGAGGCATATCATATCTGCTCACAATTGAGTGTAAGCTTGACCGAAATCCTCACGATTCGCGAAGATTACCGGCGAGGCCTAATTAGAGGCGGGGCCGAACCGATCACTGCATTCCCCCACTGACCCTAGATCGCCACTATTCCATCGAGCTCAAGCGTAAGCTGACACAGCGAATCGGGGGCAGCGGAGGCAAAGGGGAGCGCGGAAGATGTAGGGGGGGTGGAGAGGAGTAGGGGTTTAGGGCTCTAACACTGCGCGGTCGAGGTGCTTGCCGGCCTTCCAGTAGGCGTAGGCCATGGTGAACTGGTAGAGGTCGGTGAGCAGCGGTGTCACCATGGGGTTCGTCGGTCGCGGCACCCCATCGGAGCGCGCGTCCCCGTTCGCCGCCGACGCCGCTTCCGCCATGTTTTTCCCCCCTCTGGGCGCGCGTGCTCGTGTGATCGAGAGACTCCGGTCGGGTGGGGGTGGGTGAAACGGTGAAGAGGAGGAGGAGCCGAGGAGAGGAGGCGGAACCAAGCCGAAGCAGGGAAAGCACAGAGCAGTCAGTAGTGTGGCCGTGTGGGTGTGGGCTACCAGAAAGAAAAACAAGCCCGTTCGGCGTACGGACCACGCGAAAAGCGCGAGCATGACAGGCTCGGTGGGCTTGGAATATACTCCTAACTCGCGGCCCACAATGCACCGCCGGTCAGCCTGGCCCGAGAAATTTTTTGGATTAGGGCGCTGCCATCGTCCGATTTGATTGACAACGGTCGGTCTCAAAAAAAAAAAAAGATTGACAACGGTCGAGCAACTTGGCACGTTCTTATTGGCTGCACCTGCACGGGAGCAGCAGCGACGGCGGCGTTGGAAGTCTTCTTCGAACCGCAAAGCGCCTCCCATTTTTGCTCTTTGTAACCTGTTCGGCTGGTTCAGCCAGAACCAGCCAGCAGTACTTTTCTCTCACAGAAAATCAGCACCAGCCACCAGCCACCAACCAGCCAGCAGTACTTTTCTCTCACAGAAAATCAGCACCAGCCGAACCAGCACAGCACAGCCACCAACCAGCCGAAGGCAAATTACTTTTCTCGTCAGATGATCTTGCAATGGTTGCATAATTCCTTTTCCAAAAGATATTCCCGATTGCCCTGGCGGCGCCAATGGACGGCCCCGATGTCTAAATTCTGTACTCCTTAGATGGTCTGGATTTTGCGTACCCGGCAGGCCGGCCCAGAAAGATTATCCTGCGTGGCATGTTTGTGAGATGTTGGTTTCAGTACCATCCTCTTGTTCTGAGGCCTTGTTTATTTCTCCGAACTTCTCCAACTTTTTTGAAAAGTTACAACTTTTCAACTAAACATCTCCTTCAACTAATTTGAAAAGTTACAAAAGTAACGCATTGGAAAACGTGCCCCTCTCTACTTTTACGATTCCCAATGCAACTTTCAACTAAACACCCCCTTCAACTTACTTTTCAAACTTTAGCACACGCTTCCCAATGCATCAAAGTTTGAAAAGTTTTGCCAGCTAAACAAGGCCTAAACCTGGAAACTGCATTTGCCTTATTTCAATGGAATCGGGGCAGGGCAATGCAATGCTGCCTGCTCTTCTAAAAAAACGTATGGGGTCTCTTCTCTACTCCTCTCCATGTCTGGCACGCGCACGAGCTGCCTGCTTGGTTGGTCTTAGAGATGGCAATGGATACCCGAAACCCGAAAACCCGACGGTTTTTACCTGATAAAGAGGCGGGTACGGAAAGATATCTCCACCCGTGGGTGTGTTAATGGAAGAGAACCTCTACCCGTCGGGTAGACGGGTGCAGGTACGGGTGTATGCTACCCATACCCGCATACCCGTGGGTAAAATATACCCGACATTAGTGCGTGTGATGAACTCATAAACTTGTACTTTGCTAGTGAGTGGTGATTTGATGTTGTTCATAAGCTAATGATTTTATGATATATTATACTATTAATTTGGTAAGAGTTGTTACTTGCCTTGCTTTTATTTATTTATATTTTTTATATGTGTTTATGTGGTTTTTATTATGTGCTACACATATAATTTTGATAGTCTATACCAACTATGCATCGGGTACGAGTTACCCGACGGGTAAAAATACCCGTGCGGGTGCGGGTATGGGTAAGTTCTTGTACCCGCATACGGGTATGGGTATTTTAACGGGTAAAACTATATGTAGCGGGTATGGGTATGGATTGGTAATACCCAGCGGGTATGTACCTGTTGCCATCCATAGTTGTCTGTCTTGTTGCGCACGCGGCAAGGCAGGCGGCAGGCCCCAGCCCCCGGGCCATCCCGCACACACGTAAGCGGTCGCTCGCTCTTATCCCTTTCTTCAGTAGAGAGAGGCGGATAAAGGCGACCCCGAGGCGGAGGCTGGTTCCGGCGGCGATTCCGCCAGCCTCTTTCTTCTCCGACGGCCGCTGCGGCGCCGGAGATGGAGATGGGCTGGGGAATCGCCGTGCGGTTGTATATAGACTAGGTAGTTTAGTATCTAGGCCTAGGGTTTCCTCGCCGTTGAGGTTGACGGTGGAGGTAGGTTGTCCGGGTGACGGTGATGTCTCGCCGGCGAATAAGAACTTCTCTGGAGACGATGATGGTGGTGCTGGTGTCGTCTCTGGAAATGGTTTAAGGTTAGTTGTGCTCATCCTTAACGTGTTGGGGGTGGAGTTTTTTGTTGCTCTGTGGGGGCTTGCTTTCCGGGTCGGAATCTTCGATGCCGGCCGCGGATTTGTTGGCCCCGTAGGTGTTCCACTCCGACGCCGATGGTGGGCCAGTGGTGGTGGGATTCCGTCTGTGTATCCCCCGTATAGGAGTCTGGGTCCGGTGTTTCTTCGTCTCCGGCAGGAGGCGGAGGTGCCGGCCTTTTGCTTCAAGGCTGCAGAGCATGCTGCGGGATTCACGGAGGATAGGTGGATGGACCAAGCTCGACCTTCCCTCGATGGCGGAGGTCGTCGACGGCGAGCGGAGGTCCAAGAGCTGAAGAGCTTGGGGCGCGGCCCCGGTCGATGGGCGACCGCCGATGGCTACATCCTGTCTTTCGAGATGGGTGTCTTCTTCGACTCCTTCCAAAGCCAGCGTGCGATGGGGTTCTTCCAGCTCGGGGTTGTGCTCGTGATCTTCATCGGCGACGGCGGCCGGCGATGCGGATTTCGAGCGTCTTCTGGTTGCAAAGGACTTAGGGACTTGATTGTATTACTTCTGTTCTTTAGGGTCCTTTGTGTAATTTGGCTGGGGCAGCTGTCTCTGTATCCTTTCCATACGTCTCTGTATCCGTACGAGTACTTGTACGTCTTTCTTATCTAGAAATGCAGATACGTATTATCAAAAAAAAAAAATCCCGCACACACGCGGGCGGAACCACCGCCCCTCCCGTCCTGGTCCTGCTGCCAGTGCCAGACCTGCCACACCACTCAATCGCCGTCGCCCGTCGCCCGTCGCCCGGACAGAAAGAAAATACAAGAGGTTTGCGTCACCGGCCGCGGCCGCCGCCGATGAGGCAGACGACCCGAGTGACACGAGGCCAGAAGAAAGCGCGGCGGCTACTCTTGGCAACACAGGCTTTCTCCAAAGGCAGACGATTTCGCTAGCTTAAGGAATATTTTAATCGATGAACAGTGAAAAAAACCGTCTCGCTAGCGCGGAGGTAGTCGCTGGTCAAGAGCTTTTCCCAACACCGTTCTCTCTGTATACATTTCTCAAAGTAGTATTTTTGTATGCGTCTGCGCTACTCTCTCTCTCCCCCGTCTGGTAGCGAAATCGATATCGCCGCTAGAGAGGTCTAGGCCATGTTTAATTCCATAAGTTTTCTCTATTCATTACTATTTATCAAATATTAGGACACTAATTAAGAGTATTAAACGTAGATTAATGACGGATTAATTAGGCTTAATAGATTCGTCTCGCGATTTCCCGTCCATCCGTGTAATTAATTTTATAATTAGATCATATTTAGCCCTCGTAATCTTCGATTTGATTTTAATACAGTAAATTTTCTAAAAGTTAAACAGGGCCCTAATAGTGGTGCGCGGCAGCTCCAGGGTGCAGACACAAACGGTGGTTACACTTTACACGATGCAGTTACTAGTGTACGGGATGACTGACTCGTTATCATTGCACATGGAGAGAAGAGAGATGTTGGTTTGAGTAGGGATAAGGAGGAGTGCACCTGATTAGTGGAGTGGAGTTGAGTGGAGGGACTGGTAAATGGGCGATTAGTTGGATCCAGAACTGCCAGGGGAAACACATGATGGCATGCATGATGCGATGGGATTGATGAGTGGCTGTCCTTGGATTCAGAGGAACGCGCAACCCACAAAACAGTGATGCCTGGTCCGTTCGTAGCAACCAGCTCGTTCCAGTTTTGCGTGATCTTGAATGAGTAGTTGCATGCCGGGAGAAGATTACCCGTGTGTGTTTCTGAAAATAAAGGCATGTGAATTTTACTGTAGCAATTCTAAATCTAAGATTAGGAGGACTAAACATGATCTAATTATAAAACTAAATACACGGATGGACGGGAAATCGCCTAATTAATCCATCATTAGAGATTATTTACTGTAGCACGACGTTGTCTAATTATGACCAAATTAGGCTCATTAGATTCGTCTCACAAAGTTACCGGGGGTTATGGAATATATTTTGTCATTAACACACGATTAATACTCCATGCATGTAAGATTCCCTTTGATAAATAATGAAATTTGATGTATAGTGAAGTTTGAGGTGGGAACAACAGGGCCTAAGTCAGCAGCCTGGGACCTGCGCCGAGAACAAAACCCAGTGACGACTTGCCCCTAGTGTTTGCTCTGATGACTGGGACCATTATTCATCAGTTCCAGCCCGAGATTGAAACGGCTGTTACAGGGCAGCATATTTTCTTGTGATAAAATGCGGTTGTGGCTGTCAAAGTAGTCACAATTTCCAGGCAAATCTTTACATAATAATAATAATATAATAATAATAATAAGTATATAACCTCATATCGCCCGTGGATTCCGCGGCACCGCAGCGCTCCGATTACTGTAGCAGGGTTTTTTTTCGCGGATGGGCCGCGCGTAGCGCTATTCTGGCCCAGCGCGTGTTATGGCCTCACGCGAGCCCGTGTGCCGCGGTGAAATCGCCGTGCGTTCATTCGCCGACGGAGCCGAGGGTTTGCTACGGTCCGGCCTTCCCCCACCCACCCCCGCCGCCGCCTCCGCCGGCCCCCCTCCTCCTCTCCCTCTTCCCTTGTAACACCCGTGGCTACACCGGTGAGATCAACCGGGAGCGTGAGCAAATCACAGGGGAAATCGGAGGGATAGATCTCGATAGAGGGGAGGAGGAAGACGACCTCCTGTTTCCCGTTCTCTTTCTGATTGATTTCTGTTCGATGCCTCACCTGTGTGCTCATAGCTCTGTTATGTAGTCTTGGACTTGGGAATTCTTTTGGGCTGTGACTTGGCAAGTGGGCTTCACAACCTTGGGCTTCTCTTGGGTATATCTGGGTCATGACATTACCGCCCCCTCGAAATACAGCTTGTCCCCAAGCTGTCGCCGTATTGCAGCCCTTGCACTCACATCGAATCCATCGCATGATGCCCGGATCCCACTGCATTCGAACTGAAGGATCTATTTTGCTTTGTAGCTCATTGATTTCACCAAGAGAAGGGCCATTCAGTTCGTCAGAGATGAGAATAGAGTCAGCTAGAGTACCATGCCAGAGTACCAAACAAAGCAGTTCAGACTTGCACTTGAAGAAATTTGCACTGATAGCCGTAGCATTTGAGCTGCATTCCCATCCAATTAACCACTCGGGAACACCAGCTTCCAATAGTTTCCCAATGACCAAACTTGAGAACCGTTGATGCACCATAACTTGATTGACAGAACTGGAGAAAGCACATGAGTTGCATCTCAACATCAAAGGAGCCAATTTACTATTGACACCAGAACAAGTAACCTGCAGATTAAACACTCCAGGATTCCATTGCCCCGTTGATGACCTGTATAGCTCAATTTGCTGCTCACCTCCTCCCGGACTGAAACCACATCTGTCAGATTGCATTTCACCGATAAATAAACAGCCAGCTTCTATTCCACACCTCCTTGGATTAAAGTCACTTCTTCTCCATGATTGGGATTCCACAGGCACAAGCTGCCTATCAGTTACTTCTTGCTTTTGTTCACTCATGACTGAATTTTCACTGCTGTCGTTTAGCCCCTGACCATCAGGTATTTTATCAAATATGTCATTTGCAGAGGCCGTACCAAACTGTAGAAACAATGGTAAATCAACGACATTAGTGAGAATATGGTCTCCCTGTTCCTGCTTGACAGAAGTGCATTGCTCTAAATGACTGTTGCGCAGGTCAAGATTTAGTGGCATATCATCATCCCACATTACTAATTGCTGCAGGTCCTCCACACCCATGACTAGCTGCAGTACATTTCCATGTGTTTGGCTGCCAGATGGAATTTCATCCCACATAATCTCACTGGGCATTTCACGAAGCAGCTCACATGCATCATGCTTTCTTTCCATCGAATCTCTCAGCAGGTCCGGCTCATCATGAGCTGCTGCAGTAGCGTCCTCAAGAGCCATTCCAACAAACATGGAGTCTGCCACATTTCTGCCAGCATCCACAATGAAAGAGGAGGAGTTCTCCTGACCGAGCAGATTGCCGATGACCTTGTTGTCATCCAGTTCAACAGCCGGCTCAACTTTCTCATCATCTAAGTACCCTCCACCGGAAGCTAGAAGTTGCAATAATTTACTGTTCGTGTCAAGCTTGGTTGACATTTCCTCATCCCATACAACCTTGCCAAGCATTTTATCATACACCACCTGTCCGCCGCTTTCGGACAGCACCGGGTAAACCTTCTTGCAGTCCATCTGGCCGTCCGTCCCATGAGCTAGCTGATGCAACAGACCGTCCTGGGAGTCAATGCTTTGCAACAATTCCTCATCCCAAATCACATCTGCAAGAGGCATCTCGCCAAACAGCTCATGTGCAAAAGCAGATGATACCATGGAGTTTGCCTGCTCTGCGTCAATGTCCCGATGAAGCATGTCGTCGAACAGCTCGTGGGCAGTCACCTCAGGAATCAACGCAGCCACGGAGAGGTGAGCACGACGAACCTCTCGAATCATCCGGAACTGCTCCATTACCTCAAACGAAGCCAAAGGAATTCAGCCACCAACGCCTCCGCTGAAAAATCCCCAACGAACTCGACACCAGCGCCTCCGCATACAGCTCGACCTCACCCGACCAGCACGTTTGCTAGGTCAACCGACGGAATACTGGGACAGCAAAGGGAAGCGGGACCTGAATCGTGCCGAGGATGTTGGATTCCGTCGCCTTGTACCTCCAATCGAAGCCGGATGTCCCCGCCGCGCGCCTCCAGCTTCAGAACACCGCCGCCCGCGCCGCCGAGAAGCACTCCGCACCCCACGCCGAGGAAGGATAGGTCTCTGATACCACTGTAACACCCGTGGCTACACCGGTGAGATCAACCGGGAGCGTGAGCAAATCACAGGGGAAATCGGAGGGATAGATCTCGATAGAGGGGAGGAGGAAGACGACCTCCTGTTTCCCGTTCTCTTTCTGATTGATTTCTGTTCGATGCCTCACCCGTGTGCTCATAGCTCTGTTATGTAGTCTTGGACTTGGGAATTCTTTTGGGCTGTGACTTGGCAAGTGGGCTTCACAACCTTGGGCTTCTCTTGGGTATATCTGGGTCATGACACCCCTCCCTTTCCTCCTCCTTTCTCCCTCTCCCTCTCCTCTCTCTACCAGATCTGGGTCGGCGGCGAGCGCTGGCCAGGGCGCGCTCGCCTCAGGCGGCCTGGCACGGTGGCGGCCCTGCGCTGCCGGCGGGTTGGCGGCTTGCGCTGGCCGGGGCGCGGCTCCCGCTGGGCAGGGCCTGGCACGGTGGCCGTCGCCTACGCGGCCGGCGCGGCTGCCTGCGCGGGGCGGCCCTGGACGGCCGCCGCCACTGCCCCCGCGTGGGGGCGCCGGCCGCCTTGCCTCCCGCTGTTTCCTCATCGTCTTTCGCCGCTAGCCGCTCTTCCTCGGTGGTGCCGCCGTTGCCGAGGTCGACAAGCCGCTCGCCTGCCTGCAGCGCGGCAGCCACGCCCGGGCGCTGCGCCTCTTCAAGGACGCCGTCGCCCGCCACGGGGATGCCTCCTCGCCGCTCCTCCTCCGCGCCCACGGCACCGTCCACGCCCGCGCCGCCTCCGTCCTCGACGACCCCGCCGCCCGCGCGCGCCACCAGCGGGCCGCGCTCCAGGCGGCCCAGCGCGTCGTCGAGCTCGCCCTGGACTCGGTCGAGCTCGCCCACTTCCACGCCATGCTGCTCTTCGTCCTTGCGCTCGCCATCGCGTGTTGCTGGCCACGCTGAGCTACATGCCGGGCCCCACCGCCACCAGCGTGGTCCGCTCGAGCGCCTCCGCCGCGGCGGCGGCCCCCAGCGTCGGCGCGGCGGGCGGCGAGGAGGTGGGGGAGGAGGAGGCGGCGGCGGCGAAGGGGAAGAAGAAGAAGGGGGACGGGGTGGTGCTGTTCAACTTCGGCGACTCCAACAGCGACACGGGCGGGCTGGCGGCGGTGATGGGGATCCGCATCACGCCGCCGGATTGCCGCGCCTACTTCCACCACCCCACGGGGCGCCTCTCCGACGGCCGCGTCATCCTCGACTTCATCTGTGAGTGCCCCCTGCTCCAATCCCCCACATCCTCCTCCTCCCAATCTCGAGCTCCCCAGTCCCCTCTGTTCTCGGCGCCGATGCCCAGGCACCCAAGCATTCTTCAGCCAGCTAACAATCCCAGCATTCCTCTGGTCGCGATTAAACTAGGAATTGGATTACTGCCGGTAACCAAGGGATTCCCACCTTCATTGTCCGGCACAATGAGGCATCCGCCTCGTGTTTTACGCCTAGAATTAGAAATGCGCAGGTATCAAGCATGTGCCGATGTCCTGCTGTTCTGTTCGCATCGAGGAACATACGCCAGAGGCTGGTAGTGAAGCTTAAACCACGCTTGGTCTTTGGAATTCGCTGGTCTGTTCTCTAAAAACCAGTTGTTATAACTAATGAAATGCTGTAGCTATATACTTATCTGTGAGCTTTCTTTTATTTGCTATTTATTTTTCTCTGTCTTGCCTTGCAGTCCACAGAAGGAGCCTCCTTCCACACTATTGTGGACTCTGTTTTTGATTTCCCAGGTTTGCGTTTGCTGCGCCATTTTTACACGCATCTCTTTTTTTTATAGAAATGTTATGATCTTGAATAGTCATGTTTCCTCCCCATCTTATCTAATGCAGCACTATGACAGAAGAGGCCAGTATGAGATTGCTTTAAACAAAATTGATGAAGCTATATCACATACACCAACTGTCATTGATTTATATTCAGTAAAGGTCATTGATTTATATTCAGTAAAGGTCAATCTCTCTCTCTCTCTCTCTCTCTCTCTCACAGACACACACATGAAACTTTGGTTAAGTTTAGTTTATAAAGTGGTTTTGTTGCCTAGCATTTTTTTTTGTTTGATATATTGCTGCTCTTGCCTGTTAAACTATGTATTTGTAGTGACCCAGCTTTGATCTCGCCACCATATACTTGCCAGCATCATTAGGATATATCACATTAATCTCCAAGTCAAAAGATAGGCTGTTATGCTAATGCCTCTGCTGATACCCATGCTTCCTTTCCAGGGAAAGATATTGCAGCATGCTGCCAATTTTGCAGCAGCAGCTGCATTATCAGATGAAGCTAGGTCCATGGATCTTGCTGATCGTTATTTAAACAGCGAGTGTGTTATGCAGATGCTTCAGGCTGATCAGGTAACTAAATTAGGAACGGCACCTTTCTGTGCCAACGTCGTGCTGCCTTGGTTGCTTCGCTCCATCGATCAGCACTGCCGACAGCTGCTTCTTGGTTGGTCAGGTAGGGCTCTTTCCCCCATGCTATTCCGTTCGCACCTGATGTTGTGGTGCGCATGGTTGTAGCCTTGCTTTTTTTACTCTTTGAGTTTAATGTTCCTGCTGTTCTCATCTTACCAGTTGCCGCTGTGATTTTGTTGGTTCGTTCCTCTGCCATTGTCGCCGTCGTCCTGCCGTGTCCCCATTGGATGCGTGTTGCTTGCTGAGGTGGGGGCTTTTTTCCATCTGTCAGGATGGTCGTCTCTGTATTGTCAGATTACCTTCGTTGCTCTGTACCTGCCATGGCAGCTTCAGCTTTGCTTAATCTTTGTTGCTGCCTGTTTAAGTGTCATTCTCCGTGTTCCTGCTTGGCTTCGTGACTTGCGATTGTGACAGAAGTTCATATTTTGCCATCTATTTTCAGCTTTGGTTGGAGATGATTTCAAGGAGCAATATTCTGAAAAAGAAGGTAGAGGTAAGTTCTAGCCTGCATTGCTACTACCTAATGAATTTGCACAGATTATCCGGTTGCGAGAGATGCGTTCATTCCTTTGATCTTTGTCCCTGGTGGTTCTGTAAAGGCTGGTGCATTTAGCCCCATTTGTTTTCTCAGTGAATGCATTGCTATATTGCTTTATCTGTATTTTTCACTTTCACAGCTTGGTATCACTTTTTTTGGAAAATTTATATTGGTATTGGTTTAGGTAAACAAACGAAAATGTAACTTCATGAGGTGACATGGAAATTTAAGTATCTCAACCTTTTTTTAGTTCAAACAAATAGTAATGTCATGGTATACTTTCATTTTTCAGATTGAAGATGTATTAGAGTTAGAGCTGGTTAGATATCAGTAGTTTCAAAGTGCTCTGCTCTCCCATCAATCATTCTAAGACTGACTAATAATGATGAAGTATGGCTCACGACATTAGGGAGATCCCTTTCCTTCTGTATGCTTAGCATTGAAATGTTTTTTAAAACATATTTGTGATGAAAGATATCAAAGATCAACAGTAATATGTCAGTTATAAGGCAAATGAAGTCATAAGCATGGGTGATAGAATTGATGTAAATTTTTGATACAATTTATTCTATTTCGTTCAGATCTCTTTTTACTATGCATCAGCGAAAAATTGTATATAATTTGCTTTATATCTATCTTAATGTAAGCCCTATATGGTGTTTTCATCAATCCCTGCTATATAACTCTTGGTGTAATACACATACAACTGTGCCCACTGATAGGCTACACATTTGTGTTCTTAACTGACTAAGAAGTATGCGGTTCCATGGTACTATGCGGTTCCAAATCATGTTGAGATTTACTATTTTGTGCCTTTCGTTTGTATGCAGACACCAAATCATTTAATTTCCTGATGATGAGAAGCTAATTGCATGGGGACATGAGAGGTGATACAATGATTATCTCAAATCATTCCTAATTCCATTTTTTGATGTTTCAACTCCACCTGAGATTACAATTGCAAAGTTACATGCTGATTAATCTATATGTAAATTAACCTTGCGTGCTCCAACACACAATGGCATGATTGTTTATGGTACATTGACATGCCATTGCTGCCCTTAGTGATATGAGTTGTTTTGTAAATATTTCCAAAACTTTGCTCATACTGTCATCACCAAGATGAGATAATACTATTGTTTTTTGTACAGCTTATATAGTTGTTTTCGGGTGCTCTGCATTTTTGTTACGCTGTTCTGTTCGGTCAGGTCGATCATATTAGACAGGTGACTTCCTATAAATATAAAGTTTAATTATAGAATACGTTCAACAAACAAACAATACTTGAACCCTGTCATGTCTCAAGTATCGAGCAAAACAACGAAATCAGTTACTAATTGCTGCTTCCAACTGCTCATTGGTCTATGTGTGCAGTACATGCATAACCTGTTACAGTACGACCATTTATGCACGCAAGAGGAATACGGGCGCGGTAGCGCGCTTACATACCTAGTAGGTGTACACCCACACAGTACCAGTCCGCAGTCCACACTAATGGGGCAGCCAACTAACCCATCAAGCAGTAGACAGTAGTGCTCTAGCTCTAATGCCTGCTAAAGAAAAGCGAAGAGCGTATCGGAGAAGACCGGCACAATTAACTGGACTTGTGATGGTTGTATCAGTGTATCACCATCGATCAGTAGCTCTTCAGCCCAGTGGCGCCGTGCCGCCTCTCCAAGCCAAAGCCTTTCGTAAAGAGGTATAAGATGTGGCTTAACGAAGCACTAGCGCCACTCCCTTCTCGCAACGAAAACAAATACCTTTCCAAGTTGTAATGGAAAATTCATATGTGCCCTAGTTTGCGTCGTCTTGACGAGTCAAATTTTCCATCCGTGCTATTTATGACATTGCCCATTCGGTACAAGTACAAACAATGAACCACGAGGCCATCAATGCTCCTGCCCGGAATCTTCTTGGGCACATGCTACTGTAGGTAAACTACACCTTGTAGGTAAACTGCCCAGAGAGCCTGTTCGGTTGGCTAGTGGCTGGTGCTGATTTGTTGTGAGAGAAAAGTACTGCTGGCTGGCTGGTGGCTGGTGGCTGGTGCTGATTTGTTGTGAGACTGAAGTACTGCTGGCTGGTGGCTGATAAGCCAAGCGAACAGGCTGTGCCGGCTGCATGAATGACAAATCCAGGCGCAATCAAGTGTGACCTTCAGAATCTCACGCTGTACGTACGCGCGCTGTATAATACTACTACGGTCTACGAGTAGTCTACTAGTATTGTATACTACAGTATTCCATACTACGGCCTTGTTTAGTTGGGGCGAATTGGTGCAATTCAGCCAAAAGTCACGTATTGAAAAACGTGCCCCCTCTCTCACGTATTGAAAAACGTGCCTCTTCTCTCTACAACACGTTTCCCAATGCATTTTTTCTACGAAAAATTTAAGAGCAAATTTCTTGTATGCCATTGAAAATTTATCTCATCCCTCCTATGCCATTCAAAATTATCTCATCCCTTCAGTGCCATTGAAAATTTAACATCATTCTTTGTATGCCATTACCGTCACATGGCTGTTAACTCAAGATGAAAAGGACAATTTTACCCTCGAAGAATAAAACAATGTTAACTCACGCTTAGCTGCCATTCATCCTCACATGCGGGTCCAAGGTGTAAGTCTTGCAATCCTCCTTCCTTTCTTTATAAAAGAAATAAAAAATATCGTTATCTTCTTCCTTAGACACACGGGCATGGATAGCCTGTTCGCTTGGCTTATCAGCCACCAGCCAGCAGTACTTCAGTCTCACAACAAATCAGCACCAGCCACCAGTCACCAGCCAGCCAGCAGTACTTCAGTCTCACAACAAATCAGCACCAGCCACCAGCCAACCAAGCCTGTTCGCTTGGCTTATCAGTCAACAGCCAGCAGTACTTCAGTCTCACAACAAATCAGCACCAGCCACCAGCCATCAGCCAGCCAGCAGTACTTCAGTCTCACAACAAATCAGCACTAGCCACCGGCGGCTCCTATCTAGCTTCCGAGTGCTAGTAACTCGAGTTAGATTTAAAGCCCATCAAATGCTTCGCAAGCCCAGTTTGTCCCCGCGCCCGCGCGTGTTCGTTAACGAAAACTAGCCCCCACGCGCAACGTATCTCCCCGTGCTTCCATTTGTCCTCGCGCGTGTAGCAGAAGGTTGTTTTTCTTTTTCCCGCGCGCGCAGACTTCCTTCGTTCCGTTCGTAACGGAAAAAATAGAAACTAGCTGGACTTTTTTTGGCACGCGGAGGGTTCGTCCGTTGTTTTTTAAATATCACGCGCATGACTTTTTTCGGGCGACGTGGTTGAAAGGGGAAAAAGAACGGATGGGAACTTCAAACTACAAATTTAAAGTTGCAATTCCATAAAAATACACTACAAACTATGAGTATAACGAAAATCACATATTTTCAAATACAAATATCGCAAATATTAATAAAACAGTTTAGCCCTCAATAGCTACCCAGTCTTCAAATTTGTTATCAACTTCCACCTGTCAAAGTAAAAAATATTGAGATAGGTTAATACAAATGTTAAAATAATTAAGCAGAAGTATTGAGTGATATAAAGAAAATTGTTGTAACATTTGTAACTAAATGTAAGTATTGAGTGATATAAAGAAAATTGTTGTAACATTTGTAACTAAATGTTGACATTGCTTACAAATAAGTTGGAAACATATCTTTACAAATATTGAATCATTCTGTAAAAAATGTTCACATAGTTTTACTTCAATGTTTAAAAATATAATAAGTAATGTTCAATGAGTTTGATTAGATATTGAACCATTTTGATGTTTAAAAATATAATTAGTACATAAATGTTGATGTAGCTTAAAACAAAAGTTTAAACTGTTTCACATAAATATTGAACCATTTTACAGATAATGTGGATATAATTTCATTGAAATGTTGGCATTGCTTAACAGAAATGTTGAAACTTTTTGATATAAATATTGAACCTTTGTACAGATAATGTTCGCAGAATTTCATTAAAATTTTGGCATACTAACAGAAATGTTGAATCTGTTTTTCAAAAATGTTGAACCATTGTATACATAATGTTGACATAGTTTCATTCAAATGTTGACATAGCTTAACAGAAATAAATATTGAACCATTCTACCAAAAATGTTGACATAGTTTCATCTAAATGTTGACATAATTTTGGCCTTCTATGGCAGGGGGTACATGGCCGCCCCAAACCCCAAACATGCTTCTGAACCCGATAGGACGGAGTCGCCCCCAAACAAACCCTGAACCCTAACTGGTATAACCGAAACCGAAACAATTTAGCCTTCTATGACAGGGGAGCCGAAGCCGAAGCAATTTGGCCTTCTGTGGCAGGGCGTACATGGCCGCCCCAAACCCCGAACATGCTTCTGAACCCGATAGGACGGAGTCGCCCCCAAACAAAACCTGAACCCTAACTGGTATAACCGAAGCCGAAGCAATTTAGCCTTCTATGGCAGGGGAACCGAAGCCGGAGCAATTTGGCCTTCTATGGCAGGGGGTACATGGCCGCCCCAAACCCCAAACATGGTTCTGAACCCGATAGGACGGAGTCGCCTCCAAACAAACCCTAAACCCTAACTGGTATAACCGAAGCCGGAGCAATTTAACCTTCTATGGCAGGGGAGCCGAAGCCGGAACAATTTGGCCTTATATGGCAGGGGGTATATGACCGTCCCAAACCCCGAACATGCTTCTGAACCCGATAGGACGGAATCGCCTCCAAACAAACCCTAAACCCTAACTGGTATAACCGAAGCCGAAGTAATTTAGCCTTCTATGGCAGGGGAACCGAAGCCGAAGCAATTTAGCCTTCTATGGCAGGGGGTACATGGCCGCCCCAAACCTCGAACATGCTTCTGAACCCGATAGGACGGAGTCGCCCCCAAACAAACCCTGAACCCTAACTGGTATAACCGAAGCAGAAGCAATTTAGCCTTCCTTATTT
Source organism: Alloteropsis semialata (assembly GCA_004135705.1). Lineage (NCBI taxonomy): Eukaryota > Viridiplantae > Streptophyta > Magnoliopsida > Poales > Poaceae > Alloteropsis > Alloteropsis semialata. The sequence continues at coordinate 66,776,481 of CM014278.1, read as the reverse complement.
ATATCAACTTTGACCATCCTAAAATATCATGCAGCAGTCCCACTCTTACAAAAAGGCCCTAATTGGCAAAACAATCTTGTACCATGCATATGGTCAAATAGTTGTCGGTCAATATTGAAATAATTAATATAAAAACTAATTATAGGAAAGAATGAAGACCGCAAGATTTTATATAACTAATTCACAGATCCTAACTACAACTTCCAGCATTATTTAGATCTAAAAGAGGCATCAACTTCAGTCAAATTCACAAGAACTAATTCACAGATGCTCTTGGGGATTCAAGAATAAGTGAATAAAATAAATTCAAACTGAAACTCACAAAGAAAATGCTGCCATTAATAAAGGCAATAAACAAGATCTCAACAATTGTGCTCTGTTCCTGATATTAAAACGAGTCTCAACAATTGTGCTCTATTCTGAAATTAAAACGAGAATCATTTTCTGACGGTACAACATAACACTTGAGTTATGTCAACATTTGTTTAGAATTGCTTCAACATTTTGTTTCATATGACTCAATACTGGTTCAAACTCATTCAACATTACTTATTATATTTTTAAACATTTAAGTAAAACTATGTCAACACTTTGTACAGAATGATTCAATATTTCTAAAGATATGTTTCCAACTTATTTTTAAGCTATGTCAATATTTAGCTACAAATGTTACAACAATTTCCTTTATATCACTCAATACTTCTGCTTAATTGTTTTAACATTTGTATTAACCTATCTCAACATTTTTACTTTGACAGGTGAAAGTTAACAAATTTGAAGACTGGCTAGCTGTTGAGAACTAAACAGTTTCACGAATCTTTCCGATTTTTGTATTTCAAAATACGTGATTTTCGTATCTATGATACTCATAGTTTGTAGTGTATTTTTATGGAATTGCAACTTCAAATTTGTAGTTTGAAGTTCCCACCCGTTCTTTTCCCCTTTCAACCACGTCGCCCAAAAAAAGTCATGCGCGTGATATTTAAAAAATAACGGACGAACCCTCCGCGCGCCAAAGAAAAAGTCTCACTAGTTTATACTTTTTTCATTACGAACGGAACGGAGGAAACCCGTCTGCACGCGTGGGAAAAAGAAAAACTGCTGGTAGTTTTCATTAACGCACTCGATAGTTTTAGCTGGTAGTTTTATTCCACATTTGGGAGTGGAAAACCTATCTACCACTCGGAAGATAGTTTTAGCTGGTAGTTTTATTCCTGCGCGCTGCGTGAGTGGTTAAAAGAAAAACAACGCGCGCTGCGTGAGTGGTTAAAAGAAAAACAGCGCTAGATAGTATAAACAGCGCCCAACGGCTAAAAGAAAAACACCCCCGGCGGAGGGAAGCAGTGGGGTGTGGGACGTGCGGATCCAACGGCTCTACTGGATCGCACGAATCTCAAATAAGTGGATGCCAACTTGAGTTACTAGCATCCAAGTGCTAGATAGGTTTTCCGGTGATGCAGCCCTATGCGCAGCCCATTTTAGCAGTTTCTAATTTGAGGAAGCCCAGATTCAAGCAGTTTCAGAGAACAAAAACCAGTATTGAGGCTACTACATAAGGGGCCCATTAGGTGCATTGTTAGGCTGGATCCATTCCTAGCCCACAAAACGTATGGGCCAAACCCATTGGCACAGCGGCGCGGCGCGAGCGCACCCAAATCGTCAACCACCGTCGAGTCGTTAACACTCTCTCCCCTTTCCTTCCTTCCCTCGCACGCACACCGTCCGTCTCTGCTCGACTCCTACTGCTAGATCTCAATTCGCCGCGCGCGCTGCCGCAGATCCATCCCCTCCCCTCCACCTCCCCCGCGGCCTAACCCCTCCCGCAGCCGCCATGGCGGATCTCGCCGTGGCGCCCCCTTCCCACCCGCCGCCGGCCCCGGCCACGGACCTCTTCGGGGAGCCCATCGAGGCGCACCCGCCCTGGTTCAAGCCCGACTCCTTCCTCCGCGCCGACTTCGACCCGGACGCCTACGTCGCCGAGCTCCGCTCCTACGTCCCGCTCGAGAGCCTCGCCGCCGAGCTCCGCGCCCACCTCGCCGCGCTCCGCGCCGAGCTCGTCGGCCTCATCAACCGCGACTACGCGGACTTCGTCGGCCTCAGCGCGCGCCTCAAGGGCGTCGACGCCGCCGCCGCGCGCATGCGGGCGCCGCTGGCCGACCTCAGGGACAAGGTCGCGGGCTTCCGCGCCGGAGCGGCTGCCGCGCTGGCCGCGCTCCGGGCGGGCCTCGAGCAGCGGGCGGCCGCCACTGCCGCGCGAGAGCTTCTCGAGCTGCTGCTCGACACCTCACACGTCGTCTCCAAGGTTCGCTCTAATCACGCTGGTTCTGATATATGCTAATGTACCTTGCTTACTGTATCCCGTACTTGTTTCTTCCACATTGGCTGATCCAGTACACATTCTGGGTTTCCAGTCTTCCATGGTGACAATTTGGTCTGAAATTTACTGAATCATGGCAAAGTCCTTAGTCCTAGCTACGCTAAACTACTTTAGGGGTGCTGCGTTTGGCCCTACCAATTGATTGTTATTACTACCTCTGTTTGAAATGTAGGTCGTCTTGGCTTTTCCAGATACATGGTTTTTACTAAATGTATATGCAGGTGCATAACAAAATCATCTAGAAAAGCCAAAATGACTTACAATTTGGAATGGAGGAAGTACAAAATATATGAATATATAGCCCGCCTGCTTGTGTTATTGGGGTGGAACCTGTGAGCTATGCATATGTTGCTTTACATTGATTTTTTTTTTACCCTGAGCTTAGATGCATATGTATGAAAAAAAGACCTGCATGTTATAACCTGCAGTAATGCTGAAAATTCATCTCTGTTTGAGAAGTTAACTCGTCAAGTATATGTTATACTTGCTATGGTTTATTCTCATCATTTGTACTTCTAGGTAGAAGTTGGGCCTGTACCATGTTACTTTCCTAAATGTTTCTTTCCCTATCTAGGTTGAGAAGTTGATCAAAGAACTACCAACGGCACCATCTGATTCATTGAATGTTTGAGCTTCTTCCATTGATAAGGGCTACCCTGGCAATGACACTGCAATCCCAAATGTGGAGGCTAGGACAGGTGTCAGAGAAACTCAAAGCATCCTCTTAGAAAGAATTGCGAGCGAGATGAACAGGCTTAAATTCTACATCAGTCATGCACAGGTTCGTGCCAGCATATACTGTTGGTCCATAGAGCCTTTTTACCTCCTCAAAGTACATTTTCTTTACTTCAGTTTCTGAGAAAAGCCCATAGGATAAAGGAGCTCAAAGTAAAATGAATATGTCCTTTCACACCATATGATTGGTATTCATCGTGTCATCACTGAAATCACAAAAGTCAAAACCATTAAATACAATGTGAAATTAGATTTTGTTCAATAAAGTAATAAAAAATGGGCATGCCTACTTCATTAGCTCTCTATTTTACAGTTGTTTCGTTTTTGCAAGTTTTGTTCCACAATCTCATGTGAAATTGTGAATCACTGCAATTTCAGTTTCACACTTGCCGATTTCATTGTGTTGCTAAACTGGTGCATCATATACATTTTATTGCAACTTATGTTTATGATTCTTATTGTGTTACATTATGGCAGTACAGAACCTCCCTTTTATTGAGAACATGGAGAAGAGGGTCCAAGGTGCTACAAAACTGCTTGATGGTAGCTTGGAGCATTGCTTTGTGGATGGTTTAGAACACCGTGATGCGAAAGTCGTATACAACTGTCTGCGCGCTTATGCTGCTATAGACAATACGTTGTCAGCTGAAGAGCTGTTCCGTACAACAGTGGTGTCCCCGTTGATTCAGAAAATTGTCCCTCAAAATTATGCAAAAGCAGTTGCTGGGGCATCTTCTGATGAACTTGAAGATGATTATCAACAGATAAAACAATGTGTAGAAAAAGATTGCAAATTTATATTGGAAATATCTTCATCGGGTAATAATAGACTCTACTGAAAATTCTCATTGTTACTTCATGAGTTGGTGTGCGTGCGTGGTTTGTGACTTATATTTATGCAGCATCTAAGGTTCCTTTGTTTTCCATTGGTGCAGCAAACTCTGGATTGCATGTTTTTGATTTTCTGGGCAATTCAATACTCAAAGAGGTTCTTTCTGCAATCCAGAAAGGCAAGCCTGGGGCATTTTCTCCTGGAAAACCTAAAGAATTTCTGAAGAACTACAAAGCGAGTCTAGGATTCCTTGATTTTCTTGAAGGTATTATTATGTTGCAATTTTTATTATTATTATTATGTGAGTTGCAGCCTAATATTATATTCCAAAGCATGTTGCTGTATGTTTATCTGGCTCTATGAATGCAATGGCAGTTATAATTCAATACGTTGTGGTTGTTATCTCAAGCACCTGGAATACATCCATGTTCATGGTTCTGGCAATAATGTTGGCAAGAGATCTTGATTGCGCTGTATCTCCGTGTTACATAAAAGCTAGAGTCCATATTCTACATTTTCCAAACGTACATATTGGTATTTTGTGTCATCATGATTGGTCTTATCTCTCTGCAGGTTACTGTCACTCAAAGTCTGCTGTAACAAAGTTCCGCTCTGAGCCCGCTTACACAGATTTCATGCGACAATGGAATGTTGGTGTCTACTTTTCTTTGCGGTGAGCATAAAATATCTATACCTATTCTGTCATGTTGTGCTCTCCAGAAATCAGGGCTTTGTTTTAACTTGATTCCTGCCTGTTTATTTACACAAGATTTCAGGAAATTGCTGGTGGCCTTGATTCTACTCTTACAAACACCATTAGTCCTGCAACGAACGAGGCTCAAGGGAAGCGGCTGCTCTTGAAGCAGAGTATTAAGCTCTTAGAAAGTTTGCAGTCCTGTTGGAGTGATGAGGTTCTTGTTTTCTCTCACTGTGATAAATTTCTTCGTCTGTCCTTGCAGCTTATATCAAGGTATAACTACTGCCAAAGATAATCTTTTCCTTTTGTTCCGTGAGACTGTGATTTAGTAAATACTGATCTATCGTGTATGTTCCTGTACAATAAGGTATACAACATGGCTTTCATCTGGTCTATCTGCACGTAAAGCTTCTGATAGGAGCCCGAATGCGCCTGTAGATGCAGAATGGGCACTATCTATACCCATAGAAGATTTCATATATGTAAGTCACATCTAGAATAATGTTAGAATTCTGATCATGCCATTTTGGTACTTGAACCTAGCTGCTTATGTCTGAAATCTTGGATGTTATTATCTTAGTTATTGACAGCATAATATGTTTCTTTGTCAAGGGTATGCTTTTAAGTTTCTGGAGTTTTTTAGTTATAAGTGTATGCTCATGATGGCTGCAGGAAGTTCACTGCTTGATTTCAACCAGACTGACATGTACAGGGGGGAACTTTGTTGTCGCCCAGTTTGTTGCAACTATAGTGTAGTGAACAGGCATGGACATTTAGTTTTTTTTTTCTGTATGAACTGGAAGGCTATTTGATCCTTGTTGTTCGTATTTTATGGTTTGTTTGTCTGGTTGCATGAATAGAGACGAGTTAGTACTACTTTTTCTGCACCTTCCCTGTTTCTGGTTAAGGCATAATTCTTGTTACATTAAGCCCAATGTTGAGCAATGGGTACATAGTACATAGAAGATGATAACTCCAGGTCATTTTTTTTTGTATTAAAATGTTTTTTTCATTGTTTTACAGATAATGCAAGATGTACATGCTGTAATTGGTGAGCTTTCAGAATCAGGCAGCTTCATTGGACATGTGAATCAATTACTAGCATCATGCCCTATTGAAGTACTGAATCTTGTGAAACAAAGTATACTGCAAGGTGTTGAACCTTTAAAGGAGCTGTTGCCTGCCATAATGAATGCCATGATTGGAATTATGGTTAAGAAGTCTAATGAGGTGAGTAGACCGCTATCAACTTATAGGAGATAGGAGATACTATCTGCATGTTCTTTTTTATTCAATTCATCACTTCTCCTTCCAAACTAGATTTATTTATTCTAACTGTCCAGCCTTTTTGGATTGACAGGACCTGAAGCACCTGAAAGGAATAACAGCAACATATAGGATGACAAGCAAACTTGCTGTGAGGCATTCTCCATATGTATCGGGGATTTTAAATCCACTCAAGGTTAATCAAGTTCCTGTTTTATGATTTATATGTATTCAAGCACGAATATGAGCTAAAGCATACGAATGTTCTACTAAACTATATTTGTCAAAAAAAAAAGAGATACAGTGGAAATTTACATGATGCCTCTTAGAGCCTATCATTAACCCAAGGGTAGTGATGGTGGACATTTATTCTATGGTCGATCTGTAATAGTTTAGCATTTTTTTTTCATGAAGTTTTTAATTGGCCTCGATCTTCTATTCTCAAATGTTGTCATATTGCATGGCTGGGATGTTTCTGCGTCTTTTACGTATTCTTTTGTGTGCCTGTAGTGATAATAGAGTTACTTGATATGTTTATTGTGCTACTTTGTTCCTAAAGATTGCCTACCCCAACTTGCTTGGGACTGAAAGGCTTTGTCGTCGTTGTCGTCGTTGTTGTTTATTCCTAACGTTTCATTTGTTCCTTTAGGTGTTTCTTGAAGGGGAGCGGATACATTATTTATCAGAAGATGATAAAACTAAGCTGTGTCGTGGATCTACAGACAAGATCACTGCAATTTACTATGACTTGGTTTCCGAAGTTGTCACTGTGGTGAGTAAGGATTGCCTAGCTGCGTATGAAGTTTTGTTTTGACCTACCAGTTACTTAGATAATTTTGTTTCAATCTGAAGGCAAGGAAAACAGAGTCTTCACTGCAAAGACTGCACCAAGGTGCACAAAGACGAGTTGGGGCTAGTACAGATGCCTCAGATAACATCATATCTGATACAGACAAGATCTGCACGCAGCTATTTCTTGATATTCAGGTTTGCTGTCTGTCCCTTCTGCCCTTGTGCATAAGAAATTCTCTTCATAGATTCACTTTGCATCTAAACGAAACCGTACTCTCCTTTGGATTTATGTGACACCCAAGCATTTAGTTACAACCAGCTTCTTTTGACAGCTTATATGGTTATACAGAAGCATACATCCAAGCTCATGCTCTTTTGCTCGCATTATTTTTGCAGGAATATGCACGAAATCTTCGTGCAATAGGAATAGATGCAAGGGAAATTGATTCCTACAGAGCTCTATGGCAGTGTGTTGCCCCAAAAGACAAACAAGAGAACATTGAATTTTGATGTAAAGAATGCTGTCAGTATGTAAATCGTCACTGTAGATCTCTCAACATGAATAGGTGTCTGATGTTGTTCTTTTAGTCTGAAATGCGTATGATGCATACATAGGTAGAGAACTGGATTTTGATATTGTCATCGTTTCATTCTATCATTGATGGTGGCTTCCAGAATTTACAGGTATAATCCAAAATTGGAGAATGTGTATCAAAACGTTGTATCATTCCAATCCGGTTGGTATTCTTTGATCATGGACTGCTCAAGTAATCATGGGACTTCTACCGAGAAACCTATCTGCCTTCTACCTAGCCCAAAAGGGAAAAATGCACTATGGAATTGATCAGGCCAGGGCTGGGTGTCTTCTGCAGGGTTCTCTTGCCAGTTGCTACGTGCTTGTGCTTGTTCTTGAGACCTGTTTACCTGTCTTATTGTTTTTTTCGTGCAACAGAATGTGAAATTTCGGATGACAGATGGTCATGCTTATTGATTCTACTAATATTCAGTTTTTCGTTGCTGAATTGAGAGGTTCTTCATGATCATGGTTTTTGCGCCTCTTTTTTTAAGCTTCACGATCTCTATTAGTATAACTTACTGGCCGAAACCAAATAAAAATCCCAGAACATAGGGAGACATTTTGTGACAGTATGTTGTTTCTTGAATGTGGTTGGATTTGTAAATTGAACATCTAATAATAAGATCTGCAAAGGCAGTGAGTTTAATTGTTCAGTCTGTATGTTGCGGTCCTCTCTACTTAGCTCTCACATAAGTTTTTTTCTTTTTTAAAAAACAATTATCTTCTAAAGAAAGGCAATGAAGAAACTAGCAAAGGCAGGATTCATCATGGCCTTTATGTTTCCTTCACAATCTAACTTGGTCCTAATTAATTCTACTTTAAAATATATAGTATTTTAGCCCGGCTCTTATCCAACCCTATCCTTGAAACTAGTCGGCTAAATTTTTAAGCACTTTACCACCCCGTAGAGGATGAAGGACCAAATATATCCTATATCCTATATATCTATAAAGTTCATACCCACCAACAGCCCACTAGCTCTAAAGCTCTTAATGCAAGCTATCTACCTCATCTTCCACTAATCACAAAAGTTGTTCACATCCACCACCATGTGCAAAATTTATCATTCCTAAATCAATTTCTATTCCCACTGCCTAACCTCACGTGGATTCGAATCACTTTACCGTCGTCATCACCTCCACAAATTCGATCAGTTCCATCATGTGGGTATCCACAAATTCGAGGAAATGTGCATATAGATTTGGAAAAGGCATAATAGTTGTAGGTACACACAAAGGAACCATACATGTCATAGTTTAGATCTATTCATATATTTACAATAAACGACAGTACTTGAGTGCAAGGAGATGCATACTATTTTACAGAGTAAGAACCATAATAGTCTAGTAGGAGGATGGGAAGATGGAGGTCCCTGGAATAGGTCTATGAAAGAAAGAATGTGTTAAGTATCAACGAGGATAATACGAAGGAAATGAAGAGTTTGAAGGAGTATGATATAAAGGTGAAGGACAAACTTTTAAGTGTAGTAGAAAGATACCTCTTTGTCCGTTTTCTTGGATGCTTTATCATGGCATTCACCAATCTGCTGGTTCACGATCAGTCGATCAGAGTCTGTTATTAGAAAATATGTAGAAAAGACATATAGAGTAGGAACAATTACAAGCCTAGTTCGTACATACAAAATGAGGAAGAAGGGAAAAAAGAAATGAAATAATGGACATTTGTAGTATGTACCGACTACATCATAATCATCTGTGTCATACGCGTGGTCAGAGCTGAAGTCATTGTCCGCAAAGTAGTTATTTGGAGGATTGTTCAGCATTGCCTCATATTTCTTCTGAACTGAAAATCAGCAGGTAGAGGGTTAGTTATGTATATGTTCAGTTAGAACATATACAAAGAACTGAGTGACGTGGATATCAGTTAGTTTTTATGCCTGAGTTGTTCCGCAAAAGCTTCTGCTACAACTACTGGGTCTTCAAGGAGGTCTATCATTCCAGTTAAAAATATTAATGTAAGAGGATTTAAATGTAAAGTTCTAAAGTACTGATAATGTAAGATTAGATAATGGTAGACATGGTATGGTCATGTTTACCTGGATCTGGATTTCCTGAAGGATCGTATAGATTTACATCTTTAGATGGGCCTGGTGTTCATTGTTCTTTGGTTGTCTTCCTGTGCTTCTTTGTATGGCTTTGTGTGCAGGTTTATAGGAAATTAGTGCAGCTCTGTCCCAAGTTTGTAGGATAGGCCTAAGCAGCGGCTTTCAGGAATTGTTTCTGTGCTCTGTGCATAGCCATTGGCAGTGCAAACTCCAGTGTTTTGATCGAAGGCATAAGTTTGTACTATGTCACAGTGCGAACAGAAGAGTCTGCAAGCAATCTTTGTTGACTGCATCTATATTCATTAATCCAGGGTAGAAGGGCAAAGTTTAAGTTGGGTCCTTCTATTGTTTTGGCAGATAGAACAGTATCTCGCAGATGAGTCGTAGGAAACTCCTGGATAAAAGTCTGGTGGGAAGCCATGATATGTTGACTGGTCTAGCTTGTTTTCCACATTTGGTTTCGACAGCATGATAAATATCAGATAGAAGGGGGTTACCCAGAAATTGAATAACTGGAGTGTCTATGAGAGCATTGCGAAGCTTTTCTTCCTGCGCTTCGATTTCACCAGTGACTTCCTTGAAACACATACTTGGTTCTGCCATGGTAGCCTGGTGCACAGAAAGGATAAAAAAAACATGTAAGTGTAGTTAATTCGCTGCTAGGAAATAAAGGCTGAAAATATTGTGGCTGAGGGACAAATTTCGTGAAGTGGAATGCATTGTAATGTAACATTTGGATTAATATCATGGTAGATGTATGTTGTTTCAGCATGCAGAGATATTTATAAGTGGCTTGCTATCCTTTTTTCCCATCACTGTGTTCCAGTAGTGTGGTTTCAAGAGTTTTTGTAAAATATAGATTCACATGATGTGCATGCCAAATCGTACAGAAAAAAGGTGTTAATGCAGGAATGATATGAATACCGAGCAGCCATAGCTTGCAAAAGCGAAATATAGCTCGCACCAACAATAAACATGGTATCCATGGAAACTATTCGGCCAGACACTGGAAAATGGAGGTATTACAAGGAAAAGAAGAAATGGCTTGGAAAATTGGAAAAAAATCGGGAAAAGGAAAATTGGGGAAACAAGAGAAATGGGGAAAAGGAAGCACAGTTTATCCACCTGAGAGAACCATACAACATCCCACAAGAAAAAAACAAGGAATCAAGAATCGGAAAATAAGGAGCGCGAAAAGGGGGGGGGGAGAAAAAGTGGGAAAAGTAGAAACGGCCAAAGCTCAACATGTCAGATATCTTACATGGAATAAGAGCAACCAATACTAACTGACTACATATTCATATACATGTGTGTCTGTGTAAATAGGTGTATACATATATGTGTATATAGGTAACAAATACGTCCATATGAAACATCTATTGAAACCACAAAGCGTCGACGCCTGGCGGGATGCCAACATACACAATATAAGGCGATAGCACACAAGCTGAATAAAGGGCAAACAAAATGTATATAGTTTTAACACCAACTAATAAATAGCGTAGAATGCGTGCCACTGCATAAATAACAAAACCAAATGACAGACAAGCACATACCTTCCAGAATGATCAGAGGCAGTGACAGAAGATCTGACCAAACACTGTTTGATGAACAGATAACTAAGAGATGAAAAAAGGCACAACAGTATTGAAGTTACAAGAGCAACACATGGCAGCCAACAGCATCGTGGCGCAAAACTGTAGTAAGCTGACAATAAACATGCTCAACCAAGCGCAAACAAGATTTATGTAAATCCACCATGGCAAGACACAGCATCACATGGATTTAAAAGGGGAAAAACTGACAATACAGAGGCACATACCTTTTGGAACGGCAAGAAGCAGCAAGAGCAGCCCTGGGCAGGCACCAATCAATGGATAGATAACTGAGGAGAAAATGTAGACAAAACTGTGAGTGCGATTTAGAAGACGAACCCACACTACGGCACAACAGTAACCCCAAAAATAACAAGCACTTTGAGGGGGACAAAACACGCTGGCACAACCATAACGGCAACATAAAAAAATAAAAATCTGTGAACAAAGGCACAAATCATCCGCATCGACAATATATTCATAACCTCTTATCCAGGCAAAAATGGAATAAGAGCCAGCCGAACCTACCGAAAGTAGCTAAAGGCAGAAACTTAACAGATCCGAGACAACAACGATATCATAAATACATCCATCTAGGTCAACCAGGGACAACAGCGCATGCCAAAAAGAAGGCTAACTTACCAGGACAAGCAAGCCGTAGAGAAAGAGCCTCCAACAAGCAGGGCAACGACCACGAGAAACAAAACCTGGTAGAAGACAATGGAACCACAAACACATCAGGACATGCATAAACAAGCAGAGGTGAGGCTGGACAGGACGTGAATCTGCAGGAAAAGCAAAGGAGGGGGAAAATAGAACAGAGGATACCTGAAGAAACCACGGTAATGGAACCCGCCATGGATGAAAGCGCAGTAAGAGGTGGCTCCTCGCGTCCAGCGAAACCTTGCAAGGAAAAGGTAAAAGATAAAAAATTCGGAACGCAATGAGCACTGGGCGAGCCAAAAAAAAACCAGCGCACCGGTAGCAGCGAAGGCCCTGGGGAGGGGAAAGAGCACAGCAAAAAGGAAATCAACAACAAGAGCCACGCCGACAACAGAAAATCAAAGAGCACCTATAGCAGATGGAGCCAAACCGAACTGTCGTAAAACAGCAAAGAACATCGAAGCATTCGCGATTCCATGAGAACGACACCTTGGAGCAGAGGAAGCTGCATGGAAAGCGAAAAGGGAGAATACAGCGGGAGGGGGGGAAACTACAGCTGCAATGACCAAGAACACACCTCCCCCCTGATTAAATCTGAGGAACGCCACCAAAATATCCGCAGGGAAGAAAGGCTCTAGCGAGGGCAGACAAAGAACCCTAAATCAACCCCAATCGAACTCGCAATGGCACGAGCGCAGCCCCAAAAAAGCCCATTTGTCGTGAAACCGCAGGAACACGCGGCAAGACAGCCGCGACAACGGCCGGCTCCAGCGACGGCAGCGACGAGAACCCTAAATCGACCCCCATCGGACTGGCAACAGCGCGAATGCAGCCCAAAAAAAAATCCCATCTGTCATGAAACCACAGGAACACGCGACAAGGCAGCCGCGGCAAAGGCGGTCGGCCGGTGCCGGCTGGGCCGGCATCGCATGGCGCGTCGCTCCCTCCCACCCCGGGCTCTCGCGGCGGTGCAGCGCGCTCCCACTGACCCCGACCCTATGCGGCGGCGCAGGCCGGTACCGGGCGCCCCAGCTTGACGCAATGGCGGGGCACGACCGCTCCCGACCACCGCGAGGCGACGCGGTGATAGGTCCTGGTCTGCTCCGGCCACCCCCACCTGGACGCGTGACGGCGCCAGGCGAACGAATCCTCAAGAAACAACAAGAACGGACCATCCCAATCCAAAAATCGAGGCTAAGATCCCCATCACGGCAGCAGCGAAGTAGCAGCACAGGCAAAAAAAAAAAAAAAACCAAGGAACACAAGAGGAGCACAGAAGAATAAAGAGCGAAAGCGATGGTGAGGAAGCAGAAAGAGAAGACAATGAAGAAGAACAGAGAGGCTTATCCATTAGCGTGGACCGTGGAGGCTGTGTTTAGATGGGAGCTGTAAATTTTTGCAGGGTAATAAATGCAGCTTTGACCACTAATTAGGGGTATTAAATAATGTCAGTTCACAAAACTACCTCCACAACCTCTAGTAAATTTTCGAGACGAATCTAATGAGGCCTTTGACCGCATGATTAGAGGATGATTAGAAGATGGTTACTGTAGCATCACTGTAGCAAATCATGGATTAATTAGGCTCATTAGATTCGTCTCGGAAAGTTACGCTCATCCGTGGCTGGGTTTTGCAAATAGACTTCATTTAGTACTCCATGCAAGAAAGATTCCCTTTTGCAAATTTTTTTGGGAAGGAAGTAAACAAAGCCGGAGTAAGCGAGGCCGAGCTGCTTCGCGACCCTTCCGCCCAACAAGACGTCGACGCGTGCCCCCCGCGCGAAGCCAGAGCGGCGCCGGGCAACGAGCACCGATGGATGGAAACTGAATGGCCGACAGAATTATGCATGACGTGGATAGGCTGGCCGGCCGAGGAGTCCGGCGGCTTTAAAGGGTTCTAATAACTAATGTGCATCTTCAGGCTGTGGTTAGGGCAACTCTAATGGAGCTCTCAAATTTGAGCCCCTATTGCTTCAAGCAGGGCCTCTCATCCATTCGATAAACTTCTACTACTTTGCATACTCCAACCGAACTCTCATATTTATCTCCTCATCATTTTTATCAATATTTTTGTGGGCTGAATTGATTTGGGCTCAGGATTTTATTCGGCTACAAGCCCAAGAGTCAGGCAGAGGAGAGGCAAAGAGACGACGACGGAGAGAGCGGATTCTCTCTCCTGCTCGCAATGGCCGGCTCTAGAGGTCGAGCTGGTGACACGACGATAGCCGAGGACAGCCGGGAGGGATAGGCCGGAATCGGTCGCGCGGGACACGAGGACCCCATATCTGGCTGTTGAATGTGTCTGAACAGCGGCAGCGGCGCACAAAATTGAGGACGGTGGCTGCGGCGGCGCAGGGCCGTGAGCGGCGAGCAACGGCGGAAGTTGTCCGAGACGACGTGGGCACCTAGCAGTTGCTCTAGTGGACGGATGAGGGCTCCCGTAGGAACTCCTACATGTGAGAGTTCGAGCACCCAAGATGAGGGCTTCTCATCGTGCGGGGGCCAGATGAGAGCTCGGCTGGAGAGGATTTTTTGGCTTTAAACTCTCAGATGAAGGGTGAGGGGTGGGAGTGGGATAAGAGGTCCACTGGAGTTGCCCTTACTGCCCTATCCTATCACTGCTTGTTGCTGTTGCAATCGAGTCTCATTGCTTCTTCTTCTCCACTCTAGCTGTTTATCAGCAACAGCTCACGCCATGAGATCAAAAAAACAAGGGCCGCAAAGCAGTCGACAATCTGATGTTCGATTTTTCTGGACAAAGCATGTTGTTCCTTGATTGTCCATAAAGCATTGTGTTATTTTGACTTTTTCACTCAACAACATGTGCCCCGCTTTCTTAGAATGTGTTTGGTTCGTGGGACGAAGTGGGACGGGACGGGGCGATCCCACTTCGTCCCGTGTTTGATTCGGGGACAGGAGGGACGGGTCCGTCCGTAGTAACGAATATTCTCACGATATGCGGGACGGACTCATCCGCCCAAATCGGCCGGACCGATCCATCCCACTTCGCCGCCGTCTTCTTCCGTTTTGCCGTGCGCTGAAGCTCCGCCAGC
>CM014278.1:66747296-66760830 GCA_004135705.1 Alloteropsis semialata | reverse complement strand
AAGGCGGAACGACGACGAGGCCGCCATGGTAGCCGCCGCCGACCCGAAGCCGACCTTCAAACCTCCGACCGGGGAGGTCCCCGACCACTTCGAGAAGAAGTGGAACGGGCCCTGCCCGAATCACGAGTACCCCGTCAAGCACCTGTACAAGGATTGCTCCCTCATGAAGAAGTTCATGGCAGGGGGCTCCCGCAAGCCGGCACCCCGATCGAAGAAGCCCGACCCAACCTCGCAGGAGCCGGGGGCGGACCAGAACATGGACACCGACCCCTATCCGGAGCCGGACGGCTGTCTGATGATCTTCGGCGGAACGGAGGCGTCGGTGAGCAAAGGGCGGGCCAAGGTGGAGCGCCGAGAGGTGTACGCCGCCGAGCCGGCCACCCCGGCCTTCCTCAAGTGGTCGGAGGCGCCCATCACCTTCGATCGAGCCGACCACCCGCAGTTCGTCCCGAGGCCGGGTAAGTACCCTCTAGTGGTTGACCCGGTCATAGGGCGCAAGCGCCTCACCAAGGTGCTGATGGACGGCGGGAGCGGGCTGAATATCCTTTACGCCGACACGCTCGACTCCATGGGGATCGACCGAGGGCGCGTTCGCCCGACCGGGGCGCCTTTCCATGGGGTGGTCCCCGGTAAACAGGCCGTCCCCCTCGGGCAGATCGATCTGCCCGTCACGTTTGGGTCCCCGACCAACTTTCGGACGGAGACCCTCACGTTCGAGGTGGTAGGATTTCACGGCGCCTATCACGCCATTTTGGGCCGCCCATGTTACGCGAAGTTCATGGCCGTCCCCAACTACACCTACCTCAAGCTCAAGATGCCGGGGCCGAAGGGGGTGATCACGGTGGGGTCGTCGTTCCAGCGGGCCCACCAGTGCGAGGTGGAAAGCTGCGAGCTGGCGTCGGCCATCATCGCATCGACGGAGGAGTTGGGCCCAATCAAGGCGCGCCTCGTCGAAGAGGAGCCCGACTCCACCCAAGGCTTGGCGTCGTTCGAGCCGCTCGAGGGCACCAAGGAGGTCCAGCTGGACCCCGACCACCCGAGCGCGAAGGTGGTGCGGGATCGGGACCAAGCTGTCTCCCGAAATAGGAAGACGCGCTCGTCGACTTCCTCCGCGCGAACGTCGACGTGTTTGCGTGGAAGCCCTCGGACATGCCGGGCATCCCGAGGGAAGTCGCCGAGCACTCCATGGACATCCGAGCCGGGTCCCGACCCGTAAAACAACGCCTGCGGCGCTTTGATGACGAGAAGCGCAAGGCAATCGGCGAGGAGATTGCGAAGCTCCTGGTGGCCGGTTTCATCAAGGAGGTGTACCATCCCGAGTGGTTAGCTAATCCCGTCCTTGTACGAAAAAAGAATGGGAAATGGAGAATGTGTGTTGATTATACTGCTCTTAACAAAGCGTGCCCAAAGGATTCCTTTCCTTTACCGCGCATAGATCAGATAGTCGACTCGACCTCGGGGTGCGAAACCCTGTGCTTCCTTGACGCGTATTCCGGCTACCACCAAATCGCTATGAAGGAGTCCGACCAGCTCGCGACCTCCTTCATCACCCCGTTCGGATCGTATTGTTACGTGACAATGCCGTTCGGGCTCAAAAACGCCGGCGCCACCTATCAAAGGTGTATGCTTAGGTGTTTTGACGAACTCATCGGACCGACCGTTGAGGCATACGTGGACGACATCGTCGTCAAGTCCAGACAGGCCGACCGACTCGTGGCCGACCTGGAGAGCACGTTCGCCAAGCTCAGGGCGAACAGCGTTAAGCTCAACCCCGAGAAATGCGTCTTCGGGGTACCCAGGGGTATGCTCTTAGGTTTCATCGTGTCCCGCCGAGGGATAGAAGCCAACCCCGATAAGATCAACGCCATAACCAGGATGGGCCCGATTCAGAACCTGAAAGGGGTTCAACGGGTCACGGGGTGTCTGGCCGCCTTGAGCCGGTTCATCTCACGCCTCGGCGAAAAGGTCCTCCCGTTGTACCGTCTCTTGAAGAAATCCGAGCGGTTCGTCTGGACGGACGAGGCGGAGACTGCGCTAAACCACATCAAGGCAATCCTGACAAATCCCCCGATCTTGGTCTCGCCAAACGCAGGCGAGCCCCTCCTCCTCTACATTGCTGCCACCACACAGGTGGTGAGCGCGGCGTTGGTGGTGGAGCGTGAAGAAGAGGGGCACGCCCTCAAAGTGCAGCGCCCGGTATACTTCGTGAGCGAGGTGCTCGCCGACACCAAGACGAGGTATCCGCAGATCCAGAAGTTGCTGTACGCCGTCCTCATCTCCAAGAGAAAGCTCCGCCACTACTTCGACTCGCATCCGGTCACAGTGGTGAGTTCCTTCCCCCTCGGTGAGATTATAAATAACCCGGACTCGACGGGTCGGATTTCGAAATGGGCTATGGAACTGATGGGTCAGGGCATCACCTATGCCCCGCGCACGGCCATCAAATCCCAAGCCCTCGCCGACTTCGTCGCAGAATGGACAGAGGTCCAGCTGCCCACGGCCCCTGTCGATCAGGAGTACTGGGTGATGTACTTTGACGGCTCGTTGACTCGGACGGGAGCAGGGGTCGGCTTGATTTTCGTCTCGCCTCTCGGAGTGCGGATGAAATACGTGATCCGGCTACACTTCCCTGCCTCCAATAACGCAGCCGAGTACGAGGCTTTGATCAACGGTCTGAGAATTGCCATCGAGTTAGGAATTCGTCGCCTCGAAATTCGAGGCGATTCCCGACTCGTGGTCGACCAGGTCATGAAAGAGTCGAGCTGCGAAAGCGAGACCATGGCCGCGTATTGCCAGGAAGTGCGCAAGCTTGAGGACAAATTCGATGGCCTCGAGCTTCGGCACATCAAAAGGCGGTTCAACGAGGCCGCCGACGCCCTGGCCAAGAAAGCCTCCGGCCGGGAACCCGTCCCGACCGGAATCTTCGCCAGTGACCAACGGACCCTTCGATAAAGCTTCCCTGCCCGGAGCAGACCGGACCGCGCGACCCAGGTTCCGCGGAACGGGGCGCCTCGGGCTCGGGGGCTGGCGAGAACGGGACCAAGGTCGCGGAAGGGTCGGGGGCCGGCGCCGAGCCGAACGACCAGGCTCTGTCCGACCTGCTCGCCCTTGCGGTTGCAACGCTGACCGAGGCCCAGGGACCGAACCCCGGCACCACGGATTGGCGGCAACCATTCCTCGACTATTTGCTGCGCGAACAGCTCCCCACGGATAAGACCGAGGCTCGCCGGATCGCCCGGCGCGCCAAATCTTACGCCGTTCTGGAGGGCGAGCTGTACCGGCGCAGTCCCACAGGAATCCTGCAACGGTGCATTCCTGCCGACCAAGGTGTGGAGCTGTTGAAGGACATCCACGAGGGCGTGTGTGGCCATCACGCCGCTCCTCGCAGCCTTGTCGGAAATGCGTTCCGACAAGGATTCTACTGGCCGACGGCGGTAAGGGATGCCACTAAGATCGTGCGCACCTGCGAAGGGTGCCAGTTCTTTGCAAGGCAACGCACCTTCCTGCACAGGCTTTACAGACGATCCCCATCACTTGGCCGTTCGCGGTCTGGGGGTTGGACATGGTCGGGCCCCTCAAAAAGGCGCCCGGGGGCTTCAACCACTTGCTTGTCGCCGTTGACAAGTTCACCAAGTGGATTGAAGTCCGACCAATTGCGACGATCCGATCGGAAGAAGCCGTCAAATTCTTCCTCGACATCGTTCACCGCTTCGGCGTCCCCAATTCGATCATCACGGACAACGGAACTCAGTTCACCGGGAAGAAATTCCTGCGTTTCTGTGATGAATACCACATACGGGTCGATTGGGCCGCCGTCGGACATCCACGCACGAACGGGCAAGTAGAGCGCGCGAATGGGTTAATCTTACGTGGGCTCAAACCTCGGCTATTCGAGCGCTTGAAAAAGTTCGGAGGGCGATGGGTCGAAGAGCTCCCGGCGGTGGTTTGGAGCCTGCGCACGACGGCGAGTCGCGCGACGGGTTTCACCCCGTTCTTCATGGTGTACGGGTCGGAAGCCGTACTCCCGACCGACCTCGACTACGGGTCCCCGCGTGTCCGCGCCTACGACGACGAAGGCAACCAAACCTCTCTCGAGGACGCGGCCGACCAGCTAGAAGAGGCCAGGGAAGTCGCGTTGGCCCACTCGGCGAAGTACCAACAATCTCTACGGCGCTACCACGCTCGGCGCATTAGAGGCCGAGCTTTCCAGGTCGGCGATTTGGTGCTGCGTCTCGTTCAGAGCAACAAGGACAGGCACAAACTCTCGTCACCTTGGGAAGGCCCATTCATCATCTCACAGGTCCTCCGACCCGGCTCGTACAAGCTGAAGAACGAAGAAGGAGAGGAATACGCCAACGCCTGGAACATCGAACAGCTACGTCGCTTCTATCCCTGATTTTTCTAGGCTATTTTCTTTTCATCGTTCAAACGTATTCCTTTTCGTTTCAATAAGCGACGCCCGACCCTTGCCCGTTGGCCAAGGGTCGGACGTCACTCGGGGGCTAACCTGCGTCCCCCGGGTCCTTGACCCTCGGCATATTCGTGTACTCGAGATTAAGGAAAAAGGGAGCGCCGGATAACGAAGTGGCGTGCGCTCGCCGGTCGGAATGCCAAATGGACAAAGGCCTCGGAGGCAACGGTTCTAAAGGCTCACTGGCGAACCCACTTCAGTCCGGCCGTACCCCGACGCCTTAATCAAAGAAACGCGGAAGGCCGAGTGTTAACGAACGCAGACGCTTAAGTTCATTACAAAAGATGAGTTTAACTGTCTGAAAACAAAAACAAAAACAAAAACTAATCAGGGCGCTGCCCACGGCCCCTCTTCCTTTGCAGTCTTGGTGGCGAGCACGGACGACAGCGGCGACACCTCCTCCTCGAGCGCGACCATCTCGTCGTACGTCGTGCCGGGAGCGAACCCGTCGGCGAGGTACTCCAGCCCGATCTCGGAGTAGTGGGAGCGAGCAACGGCGAAGGCGCGGCGCACCCCAAGGAAGAGCCCATCGCTAGCCATGGCTCGGGCCCGGCTGGGATGCGCTCGACGTCGGGGACCAGCGAGCTTGACCCCCGATCCGGCCGCACCCGGAGCTCGCCGAGCACAGTGCCGACCGCCACCCGAAGCGCGTCGTGCTCGTCCCCCTCCTTCTGCAGCGTCGCCTCGAGGTTGCGCGCCTCGGACCGGAGGCGCTCGATCGTAGCGCGGTCCGCCGCCCGCTTCGGCCAGGGAGGCGCACTGCGCCTCGGCGTCTTCACGGGCACCCCGCTCGGCGTTGAGGGCTCGGCACGCCGCCTCGAGATCATGGGCCTGCCCCTCGGCGAGCCTCCTGGCCTCGTTCCGCTCCTCCACCGCCTGGGCCAACTGAGCGCGGTTCCCCTCGAGGACGGTGGCGACCCGGTCCCGGTCGGCCCGAAGACGCTCCGTCTCACGGACCAGCCCCAGCCGAACCTGCTCCCGAGCCGCCGAGTCCTTCTCCCAGGAGATTAGGATATCGCTCTTGCGCCGGTCAGCCTCGTCGGCGTGCTGGCACGCTTCCGCGACCTGCCGCCGCAGGGACTCGATTTCCCGGTTAGCCGCGGCCAGCTGCTCCAAACTCGCCTCGCGCATCGGCACGGCGGAGGCGGCTTCTTGGCGGGCGACTGCCAGCTGCTCCCTCAAGGCGTCGCGCTCGGCAGTGATCGAGGACAGCCGGCCCCACGAGTCCTTCTCCCGACGCAGGAAGAGGGACTTGTCCCGGCTGCGGGCCATCAAAGACTGCCCAAAAACAAGTCAGAATCAAACCACCGGCGAAAAGAAGAAAGAGAAAAAGCGGGTGAAGAAGACTTACCTCCCCGCAAGGAATGGTGACGTCGTGGATGGCCCCCAGAGCGGAGTTGAGCGACCGAACTACTAGCTCGACCCCGGCACGAATCCGGGAGGCCTCGTCCCTCTCCTCGGCGTCGTCCAAAGAGAAGACAACGTCGCCCGAGGCGCGGTCGGTCCAGGTGAGGCGGGGGCCCCCGAACTCCAAGGGGTCATCCCCTTGCCGGACAATCTCGCGGCCCTCCGGGGCGTCGGCGGCAGAGCGGGTCCCCTGACCCGAACCCGACCCCGCGGCGTCCTCCGTTCTCGCCGCGGGAGGAATAGGCGCCGTCGCCTCGCCCGAACTGGGCGGCAAGTCGGTCAGGGCGGCGGTAGCATCGGGCTCGGGAAGGACCTCCTCCTCCTCCTCCTCGCGGCCGGCGGCGCTCGGGGACGCGACCGGTGTCGGGTCCCTCTGAGCCTCCTCCTCTTCGACCACTCCCGCCTGGTGGACCTCCCCCCTCTTCGCGGTCGGCGGTGACATCGGGTTCGGCGATGGCCTTCCCCTCCTCGCGGCCGGCGGCGCTCGGGGACGCAACCGGTGTCGGGTCCCTCTGGACCTCGTCGGTCAGGACGGCGGTGGCATCGGGTTCGGGGAGGACCTCCTCCTCCACGCGGCCGGCGGCGCTCGGGGACGCAACCGGTGTCGGGTCCCTCTGGACCTCCTCCTCCTCTTCGACCACCACCACCTCGGGCAAAAGCCCGACTGCTCGGGCCGGGGGGACAGCATCCACCTGGTCACCACCAGGGACCGGAGGGCACCCTCTCCTCCTCCTCGGGCGCATTCCCGTCCGGCGCTGCCGACTCGGGCGGCACCTCGTCCTCCACCCCGGCCGGGTCGTCCGCGAGCGGGAAGTACGCGCCGATGAGGGCCTCCGGGATCACCTCCGCCGAGCGCGCGGATACGCCGCCCGACACCGCGGCGAGCTGCTGCTCGGGAAGGAGCGAGGCGAGCGTCCTCTCCACTCGGGGGTCGCCCATGTCGATCCCCCGATTCGTCGCCACTTCGACGGTCTGGCGCGCGAGCCGCTTGATCGGCGCCAGCGACAAAGGGGTCGCCTGACTTCCCCTCCTGCAAACAAAAGAAGTCTTCGTACACTCCCCTCGACATAGCCAAAAAAGGATCGACGAGAGAAAGGGGAGACTCACCGGCGCGATACGGGAACATCGCGGGACGGTCGCTTGACCAGTGGAGCCGTCTCCGACCCCGATCCTTCCTCCCGCGGCCGCTTGCCCCGGTCGGCTCTCGGCGGAGTCTGCCCTCGGGCCGGAGGTGGAATTGGTGCGGGTCTGCCGTCGCGTGACGGCCCCGTGACCTCTGGCGTCTCCCGACCGGCCGAGGACTCCCGCTGGGGGGCCGGATCGCTCCACCCGGATCCGGTGGAGGACTCCGAGGGGTACTCGAAGCCCCCCTCGAAGGAGCCCTGATCCTCCCTCCACAGCCCGTCCTGCCGAGCCTGCCGACGTCGCTCGCGGTACGCCGCCTCGGCCTTCTCGCGGGCCAGCCGCTTCCTCTTCTTCGCCTCCTCCCTCTCCTTCTTCAGCTTGTCGGCCTCCGCGCGCGCACGGTTCGCGGCCCGAATAGCCACATCTTCGGGAAGCGGGGGTCGGGAGGCCTTGAACGACAGGGAGCGCTGGAGAAGAAGAGGGTCGGATCAATCTCCGGATCGGGAAAAAGAGGTCGGCGAAAACAAAGGAAAAACCTCAACAACTAACCTCGACGAGGGACGCGCCCTCGGGGAGCATGATGGGGTGATTCGGCAGCGGGTACCCCGCGGACGAACGCTGGACTGCTTCGCGGAGTCGGGCGACCATCTCCTCGACGGAAGGTTCCCCGATCGCCATCACGCACCCGGTCCAGTCCGCCGCCAGGGTCATCTGGTCCAACCGCAGAGGGCGGGCCATCAGGGGGAGAACGCGGCGCGAGTGGTACGCCGCGATGATCCCGGGGCCGGTAACCCCGCGCTCACGAAGCCGGGCGACCGCCTCCCGCAGTCCGCCCATGTGAGGCCGCTCGTCCTGGGGCACGCCCCAGTGCCAGCGCTCCGGCCGCCCCTCGATGAGCCTTCCCGTGAAGGCCGGGAAGGGGGCGGCCGGGTCGCTCCGCAGGTAGAACCACCTCGACTGCCACCCCTTGTTGCTGGAAATCCACGGCAGCGAGGGGTAACTGTCGCCCTGGCCGGAGCGCAGCCGCACCCCGGCGCAGCCGTATGGCCTCGGCCGCCCCTCCGCCTTCACCTCCTCGACGTGGAAGTAGGACCTCCACAGGTTGAAGTGGGGCTCGATGCCGAGGAATCCCTCGCACATGGCGACGAAGACCGCCATGTGGAGCAATCCATTCGGATTGAGGTGCTGGAGTTCAATGCCGTAATAGCACAGCAGCCCGCGGAGAAAGTTGTGGGGAGGAAGTCCTAGGCCCCGCTCGTGGAAGGGGACGAAGGACACAACGTACCCGTCGGGCGGAGCCGGGACCTCCTCGTTCCCCGGCGCCATCCACTCTACGAGGTCGGTTCGCCGGCACAGGAGTCCGCGCCCCACCAGGCGCTCGAGCTCTCCCTCCGTGACGGATGAGCGGGACCAGGCCATGGCTGGCGGACGAGCGGAAGGGGAAGAAAGGCGGCGGCGATTCGGGGGCAGGCGGGCGGAAGGAGAAGGAAGACTCTCTCTCTCTCTCTCTCTTGCAGGCAGCGGCGGCGGTTCGAAGACAGGCGAGCGGAGGAAGAAGAAAGCCCCCGGGGCCCCCTCCTCTCTGCCTTAAATGGGCAGGTGAGGGAGCAGGCGCGACGCCTCGGGTCTCCCCCATGCGCCTCAGCTCGCGGGGCCACGCGGCCCACGACGCACGCCCGCCCCTCCACGTCTCCCACGTCCCGAGATTCACGCCCAGGCTCTCTCTCTCTCCACCCTTTCGCATTCCATTTCCCGCCTTTCTTTTATTTCGCGTCGTTCCTATTTCTTTCTCTTGCGCTTTTTTGTCTTTCAGGGAAAACAAAACAAGCCTGGGCCGTTCTTAGGCCCAAGGGACACGACGCGAAATCGAAAAAACAGCCCAAGAGTTCGAAGGCCGGCCCTAGGGTCCGACGGCCGCTCTGAAGCGTCCGAGCGAAGGGGCAGAGATGGGCGGGCCCACTAGAGGCCATAGTCTCGG
The DNA here is from genome assembly GCA_004135705.1 of Alloteropsis semialata. Classification (NCBI taxonomy): domain Eukaryota; kingdom Viridiplantae; phylum Streptophyta; class Magnoliopsida; order Poales; family Poaceae; genus Alloteropsis; species Alloteropsis semialata. Next base: position 66,751,849 of record CM014278.1, on the reverse strand, counting down.
CACACGGGTGCCGAGGACGCCCAGACCTGCGTTCGAGCCTAAGAATCCTGACCCCATGTATCTCCCCGAAGAGAGGCGACGAGCCCCTGCGGTCGGTCGAACGACTGCGGGAACTAAGGGGGTCGGGAATTCTGGGGATTATCCGAGGTCGGTCACCAGTGATCCGACGGTCCTCTCCCGGAGGAGGACCGAGGCCTCGCTCGATCTAGCCCGCTAGTAGCTCACCGGGAGCCGTGTTTCGGCCTACGCGGTAAAACACGAGGCGTGCCCTTACCTTCCGTCCCGCGGAGGGAATGCGTGAGGGGAAAACGATAAAAAGACGAAACGGCTTCCCGCCCGACCGACTCGGGGGCGCACGGGGGAGCTGAAATCGCAAAAAGAGGCCGACTGCGCGGCCGCAGAAAGACACCCCGAGTCAATCAGATTCTTTTATTTCTCAAATAAGGGTAAAAAGTACACGCGGCCAAAGGCCGTGAAATAACACAAACGGGTTTCGCCACCCCCGGTGACGAAATCAAGTAGCGAAGGAAGCAGGAGATCCGATGCAACAAGAAGGGCCGAACTGCGAACGTCGCAGTCCTTCTTGTAGCATCTCCCCGCCCGCCTTCGCCACGAGGGGAACTCGGCGGAGGATCCCGCCGTGGCGCCGTGACAATGGAGTGTCACAACCGATCCTCTCCGTCGTCCTGAGGCCGATGGTCGCCGGCATCGGCGTCGCATCGGCGCAAGGGAAAGGAGAGGAAGCGCGCAGGTGGCTGTACACGACCACCTGCAACTGCCCTGGCGACGCAAGTCGGGGAGTGGCTTCGGCTCGCTACGGCACACGATGCGTCCGGATGCCTGACGGACATGACGCATTCGCTCGTGCGCCCGCCCCCTCCCGTTCCTCCACCGCCAAGGCGGCATCAACGGACGGGAAGGGTCGGCGGAGCCAAAGCCGTCCTTCACTTGCGACGCCGAGCAGCGCTCCTCCACGCCGGGACTCCCCGAGGTCGCAGTCATTCTTGTGGCATCAAGCGACTGATCCCTCGCCCCCCGGGCCCGGGGGACGCCCTCGAGGTGGCTCGTTGACTGGGAATCTCATACTAATAAGGAAAGGGAGAAGCAGGATAGCTGTGTGCCTCAGGAAGAAGGCCCGGGGAACCCTATTTATAGCCCGGAGATACCTGAGTCAGCACTCAGGCCGGGTACGAGAACGCGCCGCGTGGCCCTCCATGCGGAGCGACAGAGCCTCACCCACGAACAGTGAGCTCAGAAAGGACGACACGACTGCTCGGAAGGAGACAGTGCCTCTGGAAAAAGCAGGTCATGGCCCGATCCATCGGACAAAACACGGTGTCATCCTGCGAGGACCGCACAAAAAACGACAAAGCTCACTTCAGCCTGCAGGCAAACCATCGTTCCCCTACAGGCTCGGGGGCTACACCCACCGGGTGCGCTCGCGCGCCCCGGTGGGAAAAGGACAAACTTTACTTCAGCCTGCAGGCGAACCACCGTTCCCCTACAGGCTCGGGGGCTACACCCGGTGGGTGCGCTCGCGCGCACCCCCGAGTGACATGTGAACCGGCATCGAGAAAGAGCCTACACGGAGAACCACCTGTCCTCCGAGCAGGCTCGGGGGCTACTGTCGGATATCAATATCCGACCCTCTCACCGACGGGTGGGACCACGCAGTTTCAGGAAGGAGATGGGCATAAGAAAGCCCATAGACAAGAAGAATATTAGGCCAGGGAAGGATCGATCTTCCCCTGACTCGGCTCGCCTGATTCCGCCTCGGCCGACCCTCGCCCGCCTCGGTCGACCCTCGTCCGCCTCGGCCGACCCGTGTCCGCCTCGGCCGACCCTCGTCCGCCTCGGCCGACCCACGTCCGCCTAGGCCGACCTTCGTCTCGCCCGGGTCGGCGTGGGCCCGGGGCGAAATGGAGTGTCCGGAAGACCCGGCATAAGGATGTGTCTCCATGCGCCCATGCCACTTCCCATCAGCATTAATTGGCCTCACCAAGCACTGCCCGATGTGGCCAACAACCCCGAACACCACTGTTCTGCCCGTACGCGGGCGCCACGCGGGGAGAGCCACGTCCCCAACAACTCCGAGCATGCGCCCGCGGGAAGAGCCACGTCCCCAACAACTCCGATCAGCATCGACGGGAGGAGAGCCACGTCTCCAACAACTCCGGTCAGAGTTCGCAGCGTCCCGAACAGCGTCCCGTACGGCGTCCACAGCATCTCGCAGGCGGCGGAGCTTCTCCAGCAAGCTTTCTATTTTTCACCTCTTTTTGTACGCGCCTTGCAAAGGGTCAACTCTCCTGGATATAAAGGGAAAAAATCGCCTCAGAGAGAGGGGACGAAGAACAGACGACGACACACAACACAAACACAATCCACAAACGCACACGCTCACCCACAGACACGCACACAGAGACTTGGGAGCTCCTCCCTCTCTCGACTGCTTGTAACCCCCTACTACGAGCAACGCGAGTAACACGAGCAGATCGACACTGGACGTAGGGCGTTAGTGCCTGAACCAGTATAACCCCTTGTGTCCTCTCGCGAACCATTCGAAGCCCAGACGCGCAATCCACGAGATTTACTTGTTGGTTATTTCGAACACCGACAGGTTTGCTCTACATGAAATGCGGAGGCATGAGATGCAGTAATGCACGAGAAACAATCACAGAATAACTGCAACAACTCACTAATACATCACTGGACAATCATTTATGGATTATAAACAATTAAGAAGCTCACAAATAAAGCGGGGTGGGTTGCTTTTAGTTGCTAATTAAACTTAACTCAATTCTGAAATAATATATAAAGAAATCTTATTAACCCTTTTTAATATGTTATAACCACTTAAGTTACTACATAAATTAAATAAAACATCCACAAATAACCACTAGTAATACAATGGAGTTTCAATTACTAAATCTAACACTCAGCACTCCTAGATGCTTTACATGTTTGCAGAATTATTTTTACCACAAGAAAACTATTTATTAATTAAGCATTTCCTAACTAGTTCTTACCAAATAAAGCCTAGAAAATATATTTTCATAAACACACAATAAGGTAAATATGTTTCTGTGTTCTTGACAGTTAAACATATTTTTCAGGAATTTTCCAGTATTTTACCTATTTATTTCCTATTTTTCTTATCAGCCAACATTTATCACCAATCAGAAAATCATAATAAAATATACAAAAAGGTTCTGTAGTTGAAATTTTTACTACAACTACTATTCTACCAGAGGCATTTCATGTGAATTTTTCAGATTTTTCTGAGTTATATAAAATATTTGGTGATTTAACCACTCTCAACTAGTTGTAAACAACTTAAATCCCAATCTACCAAAATCATGAATAAACTGTGGTAAACAGATACTCAAATAAACTCTCCTGATCACAACAGATCCATCAAAAGTGGTTTTACATTTTTAGCACATTCCTATGATTTATAAAGCAATAAACATCCTCTCAAGCACATCTTCATACATTCAAAAATACATTGGGAACTACACAGATTATACATGTATATAATACACCATTGGAAAGATAATTTCTTAAGAATTCCAGAAAGTCTAAGTTTGTGATTTTACGATTTTTCTGTGATTTTTGGTGATTTATTGAATCTCAGCCGAATTCAAAAGGGAAAAACTCGTGAATAGTGAACTCGAGATTTACATCCGGGCCATCGGAAAACTGAAAGTAATTGCAGATCGGTCCTTTCTTCACGAATAGGTCCTCAGAAACTTGCAACTAAGCCCCTGCATGTTTTCCACTTCACACATAAGTCCTTGAATCTTATGGATAACCCCCTCACTTTCTATTCTTATTACCTTTCAATCCATTGTCTTCAACCTTCGTACAGACACGAACAGCAGCTCTGTTTGGCTCGGTTCGGCTCTGCCGAACGGTGGGGAAGCGGCGCCGGCCGTCCCCAGGCCCAGGCGCTTGGCCCAGGGGCGTCGCCGGCCCCTCCTTAGCCTGCTGCGCCGCTGCAGGAGCCCGGCCGGCGCAAGGCCTGAGCTGCCCGCGCGAGCAGACCTCGGCCCGGCGGCGGCGCTTGCGGTTGGGCTCTACTGGTGGCCAAAAGAGGATGGGAAAAAGGTCGGGAAGAATCCTAGGAACACGAGGAACGTCTCTTGAAGCTTGGATTGGAAGGAGGAGGCATGTAGAGTTACGATTTTGGAGCAAGGGAAGCTCGGCCGAACTCTTGCTAATGGTGGCCGAAAACTTCGATTTCGCGGAGTATGAGCAAAGGCGGAGGAAACCAGGAGGTGGAGGGCGGAGAGGACGAAGTGATAAGGCTCTAGGTGCAGTGAAATGAAGAATGGTGAGGTAGGGGGGTGAATTTGGCCGGCCTTTACTGAACTCGGTTTTGACGCCGGTGAGGTGGCCGTCCGGCCGTTCAGGCGTCCTCGTGGCTCACTCGCCGGGTATGGACCACTTGGTGATGCCAAATGGGACGGGGCAGCGACGAACACGTGGAGAGACAGCTGGATGTACGGCACGGACGTCGGAGACGCCGAGGCGTTCCTTACCGGCGTCTGATC
>CM014278.1:66678119-66746296 GCA_004135705.1 Alloteropsis semialata | reverse complement strand
GAAACGGGGAGGATTACTCTCCAGACCGAACCCTCGCCCTTTATAGCGCGCCTCGATGCCCGAAATTACCGCCAGATGGCGCGATTAACGGGCGCGAGCGAAACGGTAAAAAGAGCCGTTGGACGCTTCGCCTTCCGTTACACGCCACGCGTCAACGGTAAAAAGAAAAACCCCAAGCACTCGGGCAACACAAAGAAGTCGGCGTGCCGCTAAGGCTCGACCAGCACTCGGACTCGGGCGCTGACGCCGCATTAAAGACAGTGTGCCTCTCGGGCTCGATTGGCCCCGAACTACTCGGGAGCCAACACTGCAAACCCAGTGGTGTGCCGCTAAGGCTCGAACAGCTCCCACGCTCGGGGGCTGACGCCGCATTAAAGACAGTGTGCCTCTCGGGCTCGATTGGCCCCGAACTACTCGGGAGCCAACACTGCAAACCCAGTGGTGTGCCGCTAAGGCTCGAACAGCTCCCGCACTCGGGGGCTGGCGCCGCATCCAAGACAGTGTGCCCCTCGGGCTCGATTGGCTCCGAACCGCTCGGAACCAACGCTGCAAGACAAAAGGCGTACCGCTAAGGTTCGACCGGCACCCGGACTCGGGGGCTGGCGCCACATCAAAAGCAGCGCGCCACTCGGGCTCGATCAGCCCCGAAACACTCGGGAACTGACGCTGTGAACAAATTGCGACAGACAAAATATGCAATCCTTTTGCAGGAAATACAGTTACAACGGAGCCGGACTTGCGCCGGTTACAAACATCGAACACATTAGCCATCATGGAGGCGGCCTGGAGCGCCCGCCACTGCGCCTAGTGCTACATCCGGAGCAAGCTTGGCCCATATGAGCTCCTCGCAAGCTCTCTTGTAGCATCACTGCAGCCGTCGACGGGACAGCACCGACAGAGGGTTGATAGCGAATGCCTTCGGGTATCCCATGCTCTACAAAGCATTTCACCCCACATGTCCCTCGTCACATGGGAATGCGGGGGTGAACGGGACAGCACTCAGACGCTGATCAACGCCTCAGGTCCTTCGCAAGCACTCTTCTAGCACCATACCATGCTGACTCCATGAACTCTCCCCGGTGGATGAACCCAACAATGAGCCTCCGGCATGTTGACTGCAAGGATCCTATATCTATTCGCTCTTGGGTAGCAGCTCAGGCTCCCCGGCGGGTATTTATAGCCCCAGGTCACCGGAAGACGAGAGATTTCCTCCACGATGACGAGCGCGGACTCCGCGCCACGCGTCTCCCCTTCAGCCCGAAATGCACAGGTCACCCTTATCGCCTTTGGCTCCACTCGACCACGGGAGCTCCCTGTGCAATCACGGAAACACTATTCCTTGATCGCCTTTGGCTCCACTCGACCACGGGAGCGTCCTGTGCAATCACGGAAACACTATTCCTGACGCCGCGTATCAGATACGACACCACTTTGCCTGCCTCTCCACTGGCATACCTGACAGAGAAGGAATCCTCCGGGACTCGAACCTTTCCCCAAGATAAGTATCAATCGATTAACTTCGTCAATTCCGCGAGCTTTAAAACAAGTTGCTAAAGTACTCGGGGAGCACACGCCTTGATCCGTGAAACCTCGGCTCTTCCGTACGCCTACCCTCCTACGCGTGCACGCGGCCCAGCTCCCTGCGCTATGGACTATGGCTATCGGGGATCAGGTGCATAAACGTAACAGGCCAACTCCTCGGAGAAATCAAAAGACTTAAAAGCAGGAAGCGGAGTTCATTAACATTACATATCGCCGAATGCTTTCTCCTCTCGAATTTTTACTTTGTTGCAGGGTATGGGAGACTACTCGGCGTGCTCAGCCCTCACGCTCGGGGGCTGGCGCCGGGACGACTACTCGGCGTGCTCAGCCCTCACGCTCGGGGGCTGGCGCCGGGACGACTACTCGGCGTGCTCAGCCCTCACGCTCGGGGGCTGGCGCCGGGACGACTACTCGGCGTGCTCAGCCCTCACGCTCGGGGGCTGGCGCCGGGACGACTACTCGGCGTGCTCAGCCCTCACGCTCGGGGGCTGGCGCCGGGACGACCACTCGACGTGTCTCTCAGGATTCCGCCGGCCCTCACACTCGGGGGCTGGACGCCGAAATTAACGCCGGATGGTTTAGCCAGATGCTCTTGACTAACCCTTGGACCGATTCCTTCGGAATCGCTTCAAGGCTCGGGGGCTACGGCCAACGGACGCACCTCGCGGCGCATCCGTTGATCATTCGGTGACCTCAGAAGAAGGCTACTAACCCTTGGACCGATTCCTTCGGAATCGCTTCAAGGCTCGGGGGCTACGGCCAACGGACGCACCTCGCGGCGCATCCGTTGCAGACGGCTCTTTTCTCTCTCCAGTATCACGCGGTTTCGCTTCCAACTGCAGCAGGCTCGACGCTCATCAGACAGCACGACCTCGCCGACTTGTCTCTCAACCACGTACTACTCGGGGGCTTGTCGGGGGTAGACCCCCAGGGGTACCCAGAAGGCGGATTGGCCCAACCAGCAAGGGGCGGCCCAGTCCGAGTGCAACTGGATCGGTTTGTCAGACTGGGTGGCCCACCAGTCGGGAGGCCCACCAGTCGGACGAGCCGGATGGGCGTGACGGCGCGCGCGGCAAGGAAGCAGGCGGCGTATCCCGCAAGAAGCTCGGAGATCAAGATAAACTAGCCGAAATTATAGGGAAAGATATCTGTAATCGTTATAGGATCGAATCCTTGTATTTCGGGTAGGTTACGATCTCTAGCCGACTTGTAACTCAAGGCAGCCGGACTATATAAGGCGCCTTGAGACCCCCCTCCAGATTACAACTCACGCAATCATTCAACCTAGGACAGAACCCAACTACGGAGATCCTTCAGGAACTTCATACACAGCAATCCAAACACCCAACACAGGACGTAGGGTATTACGTCATCTCGACGGCCTGAATCTGTTCAATCCTTACGTCTTGTGTTACCATCGTCTTGTGATCCTCGATCTGTCCCTCGACAAATCAACCACATAGGCTACCCTGTGTGGACTGCCGGGTCCATAAATCCGACATGCATATGGTCAAATAGTTGTCAGTCAATATTGAAATAATTAATATGTAAACTAATTATAGGAAAGAATGAAGACCGCAAGATTTTGTATAACTAATTCACAGATCCTAATTACAACTTCCAACATTATTTAGATCTAAAAGAGGCATCAACTTCAGTCAAATTCACAAGAACTAATTCACATATGCTCTTGGAGATTCTAGAATTAGTGAATAAAATAAATTTAAACTGAAACTCACAAAGGAAATGCTGCCATTAATAAAGGCAATAAACAAGATCTCAACAATTGTGCTCTGTTCCTGAAATTAAAACGAGTCTCAACAATTGTGCTCTATTCCTGAAATTAAAACGAGAATCATTTTCTGGCGGTACAATATAACACTTGAGTTATGTCAACATTTGTTTAGAACAGCTTCAACATTTTATTTCATATGACTCAATACTGGTTCAAACTCATTCAACATTACTTATTATATTTTTAAACATTTAAGTAAAACTATGTCAACACTTTGTACAGAATGATTCAATATTTCTAAAGATATGTTTCCAACTTATTTTTAAGCTATGTCAATATTTAGCTACAAATGTTACAACAATTTTCTTTATATCACTCAATACTTCTGCTTAATTGTTTTAACATTTGTATTAACCTATCTCAACATTTTTACTTTGACAGGTGGAAGTTAACAAATTTGAAGACTGGCTAGCTGTTGAGAACTAAACAGTTTCACGAATCTTTCCGATTTTTGTATTTCAAAATACGTGATTTTCGTATCTATGATACTCATAGTTTGTAGTGTATTTTTATGGAATTGCAACTTCAAATTTGTAGTTTGAAGTTCCCACCCGTTCTTTTCCCCTTTCAACCACGTTGCCCGAAAAAAGTCATGCGCGTGATATTTAAAAAATAACGGACGAACCCTCCGCGCGCCAAAGAAAAAGTCTCACTAGTTTATACTTTTTCCATTAAGAACGGAACGGAGGAAACCCGTGTGCGCGTGTGGGAAAAAGAAAAACCGCTGGTAGTTTTTAATAACGCACTGGATAGTTTTAGCTGTTAGTTTTATTCCACATGTGGGAGTGGAAAACCTATCTACCACTCGAAAGATAGTTTTAGCTGGTAGTTTTATTCCTGCGCGCTGCGTGAGTGGTTAAAAGAAAAACAGTGCTAGATAGTATAAACAGTGCCCAACGGCTAAAAGAAAAACACCCCCGGCGGAGAGAAGCAGTGGAGTGCGGGACGTGCGGATCCAACGGCTCTACTAGATTGCACGAATCTCAAATAAATAGGTGCCAACTTGAGTTCCTAGCTTCCGAGTGGTTTTCCCGGGGAATCCCGGGCAGGAGAGCGCGTGGTCTACTGTGCGCGCCTGATTTTTTCGCGCTGGGCCGCACGTTTTGTTCTTTCGGCCCTCCGCTGCTTTAGGCCTATTGCGAGCCCGTGTGGCGGGGGGAAATTGGTCCGTTTACGTTGGCCCGCGAAAGACGCCTTTACCTTACAGGGTTTTGCTAGGGGTTTCAGCCTCGCAGCCGTCACCCTCTCTCGGCCGCCGCTCTTCCTTGCTGCCTCCGTCCGCCTCTGCGTCCGTGCCTCCGTGCTTCGCCGGCGGGGTTCAATCCGGTAAGGGGTTGGGGTGCCTGCGTCGAAGTTCCCGTCCGGGGTGCCTCGCCGCGACGCGCCGCCCCATTGGCGCTCTTCGACGGGGGGCCGGCGGCTTGCTGGGCGGTTCTGGTCCCGCGGCGGGGGAACTCCGGCTCGGCGCGCGCCGCTGTTGGAAGGCATCCGCCTGGGCGTGTGTGGCCGCTTCCTGACGGTCGCCGTTCGCCTTCCGTCGGCAGCTGCCTCGGTGCCTTCGCTGGGATGGCCAGGAGCGGCGCTACACCCTAGGTCCTGCCTCCGCGCATCACCGTAGGTACGTTCGTTGCTACTTGCTTCAACGATTGGGCTCGGCTACATTGGATTCGTTATCAGTGATGTTGCTCTTTTGTTAATTCTGCGTAGCTGTTGCTGTGAGCTCCGCCGCCGTCGCCGTGCTCCGGCGGCCTGCCTTGGGCTGCTGCTGCGCATCTGCGCCGTCGTCGGTTAGAGGTACGTTTGCTTCAACTCGGTGTCCGCTCAGATTTGCTCACGGATTTTCCCCTTTGCTTCCTCGCCGCTCCAGTCCGCGAGCTGCCCGCATGGCCCTCGCACATAGACCTGGGAATGGATTGATATCCACTGTCCAATCTGCGATGTCCAACAAAAGTCCAATTATTTTAACGCTTCTATCCAGTCCAATCCTAATAATACTTCCTGAGATCCAACTCAGTCCAATCCTGCGATCTCTACTTGCTTCAGCGACACATGCTTCGGGAGACTGCGACACCGCATCATACACAACTTCCTACTGCCGCCGCCGCCATGAGCTGCTGCTCGCCTGTTCCCCAGGCACCACCGCTATTGCTGCCGTCGCCGCAGCCTGTTGCTCCCAGGCGCAGTCGCCGCGGCCACTGCAGGCTGCTGCTTCCCAGGCACCGCCGCTACTGCTTCCACCGTGGCGAGCTGCTACTCTCCAGGCACAGCCGCTGCTGGTGCCGCCGACGCCGCGACCTGCTCCCCTCATGGTTGGCAGCCATCGACCTGGTCACTCTGCAACGGCCAACGGTCACCACGGTTGTGCTTGCTGGTGTGCTGCCGGTATTTACACTTTAGGTGTTTGATAAAATGCCAGTTGGAGCTGGTACGTTCATGGCATCTTCTTTCAATATATATTCATGTTTGTATTCATTACCATCTTATGAACCAGAATAATTGATTACCATATTACCGTTCCTGGCAGCTTGATTACCATCAAACTGAAGGCTTACATGGGACATGCTGAATTTCAGGGTTCCTTCGAAAGGTTGGTTTCGTCAACTATAAACCTAATTTTGCTTTTGTTTTGCTAAGGATGAAGTGCTGGTGTTGCAGATACATGCTACCATTGCTGTGATGTGCTCACTACACTGACTCAATGCTGTTTCCACTTCAGGTTAGAGCATTAACGCAGATATCCATGTAGTACTAATAATGTTACCTACTGTTCTTGCAGTGTTAGTATTAGGAAGCATTTTTACTTTTCCTCTCCCTTTGTGCTTTTAATTGCTACTAGGTATGGATATGTTCCAAAAAAAATCTCATAGCCTGTGTTTGCACTGTTGCTCTTCAAGCATCAGACATGAGTATGCTAATACTGCTTTTCTACGTTTCATTCAAGAGCTCATATGGTTTCACATGTCGATTATCTTAGCTATTTCGAAATTCTATATCAACCATTAATTCTTCTGCACCGTTAAGGTGCATTCAGGCAAAGAAACTGAATCCCTGCAATACAGCCTGAAGATGATTGGTTTACGTTTGGTAAGTTGTGCACATTTATAAAGACGTACTATATTTTCCTTAAGTGCTCTCTGTTCATAGTTCAAGTTCTTCATGCTTTTATCTATCACGCATGCTAATTAGAGAATTAGTTCAGTTCAGTTAAATGTTACTATATTGATTATGTAGTTTATACATGCTCATAATTGACGAAGAATGATTTTTCTTCTAGGTTTCATCCAAATTAGTTCAGTTCAGCTAAATGTTACTCTTTGCTGACATTAGTTCCTTCTCATCGCGAATATGGACTGTAACTATTGTGTGTATGGATGGCTCTGTTTCAGTCCACTGGAGAGAAGCAGCTGCTCCAGTTGCAATTGCTTCCCAGGCCCAATTACTTCACTTTTTCTATGTCGTAACAATTTTAGTGCCATCGTTGTTTTTATCTCTATCTAATATGTCAATGCCTATCGAATCAATGTAAGATTTTTTTATCTCTATCTAATATGTTTCTATGTTCAATATACTCAGTTTGATCCATAATGAGAGATTGCTTCTACTGCAATGTAAAGATTTTACTACCAGTCAACTAAAGGAATTATTTTTTGAGTTTTTGATCCTTCATGTGAATTTGACATCATCGTCCAATTGGAACACTAATGATATTTATTTAGGCAAGCCTTAATGCTATCTCTTTCCTTCAGTTGGTTAATACAATTACCTTTACCTATTTGACCATGCCTACCATTGGTTTTCTGAATCGCTCCAGCCAAACAACCATTTTAGATGGCTCTTTGATGGTGAACCACACATATGGTGGTGGATCATAAATTCATAATACAGAACGTCACAGTATTATACGAGTTGTGTTATGTACTTCTGTGTGTTGCTACTCCAAATTGAACTGAGTGTACTCCCACACGTGGGTGTTCTTCAATTTTGCCTTGGTTTGTCTGTCTAATCCTTAAACTTGCATTCTTCTTACTTAGAATTTTCAGAATGTTAGTCTGCTACACTTTACTGGTGACGATGAGCTAAACTAATTAGTGGCTTCCTAATTAACATTTCCTTTGTATGCAGATTTATAAATGAGACTTTAATTTTACTATTCAAGTGTGCTGAATTATTTGACAAAGTAGTAACCTACTAACCTTGACAAGATAGAAAAAATTTTAAAAAACTGATTCAAGATCTTCTGAGTCATAGGTTCTTTTCTCCTGGGTTTGTATAACAAGATAGGAAACAACCCGGTGAACACTTAATATATCTTATCCATACTAGCTTCACTTCATCAGATTTAGTAGTGGTTATAGTTATTTTTCAATGTGTACTTTGAAGATTTGTGCATATAAGTCAATGTTTCCATCTAAAGACTCTTAACTGATTTTGTTACTATGTTGACATTCTCACTAATGACTATTATCTCAACTGAACTCTTAATTGTGGTGCAGGTTTAAAATGACATGCTCCTCTATCTCCAGAAGATCTTTGTACCGCCTTTCCATTATTTCACAAAGTACAAGTTGATACAACTTGATACGTTCAGAACAGTAGTTTGCTGCACTTCACTGGAGGCAATGAGCCAAACTAATTGCAATTTCTAACGAACCAACTACAAGGTTGTAGTAGCTTTCTAAATTTTTTTTTGTCTCCATGCCACCAAACTGAGCAATGAAATGCTACATAACAATGCGAATTTATGCAATTAACATTGCCTTTTGTATCCAATTTTCGACATTATAGATAAATTTTACTGCTCTAAGTGTGCTCAAATATTTGACAGAGTAGTAACCTTGACAGCAGGTCCTTCATCCTTCTTCTTCGAATTGAATTCATTTCTTCATTTATTGAAATTTTCCTTGTAACTTGCGTTGTGCTACTCCTTCCATTTCGTGGCACAAGGTGCCTTGGCTACAGGTTGTAGCTGCATTTGGGGGAGGGATTACTTGCGAGATTCCATCAGAAGCTTGGTTAGTAAATCTGATATGCTTTTCTTCCCCTTTTGCAGGCAAAACTGATAAGTGATAACCCTGAAGGTTCAGATTATATGATTCACTTCAGTGCCTTCATTCTGTAACTATGGTGGTACTATTTACTAGTGATTTGTCTGTTATTGTATTATGGGTTATGGAAAAACAGTTGTCACGAGTGTGTTTTAGGTGGCCTATGTTCATATTGTGAGATTAGTTAAAGTTTGAGTAGCAGGAAAAGGCAAGTATGGAAGAGGTATGTTCATCAAATTTTAGTGACTGGCTATGCAACTCTGTCTTAGCAAACTAGATTTCTCCATAATTTTTCTCTGCATGGTATACAACATTTTGACTTGCATTATTGAAGCATTCAGATGGACGAGGGTCCATGAATGTTCCTTGGTAGCTTTTAAGTTTTAACCAAGTATCTAGCTGCCTTACATAGAAAGACAAAACATTTATCCACCCTTTTCATTACTGCTATTTTTATATTGATACTTTCTTATCTTTAACTTGCGTCAGTATTTTCACTGTTGATGGGTCTTGGCCTCCCTGTAGATTAGTGAGATAACATGGGCCTCCTTAATAGTAACAATTATTCATAGTAAAAAATGGATGCGGTAATTATAATTTGTTGGATGTCTTTACAATGCTTCTTAGCGATTCTGCGTTGCCTTCTTTCAGTGAAAAAGCAATAATAATGTTAAAAATGTAATTTTCCTATCCGAAAGCCCTTGAAATAAATACTGCTTATTTTTTGGTTATCCGTGTGCTATTATGCATAGCAGCGCAGAGCCACAACGGGCGCGGCGAAGCGCGCCGCCCTTCCTAGTACATCCAGATCACCATGGGCCCCCGTCCGTAGCAGCACCACCTGATCGAGCTGGTGCGTTTGGTTGGGGTTTTGGCTGTGGCTTTTGTTTCTAAAAACCAAAAGCTGAACCAAAGGGTTCAAAAGCCCATAGACGCTTTTGCCAAAGCTAATTTTTGGCTAGTGTAAATCCAAAATCATCTCATCACCTCCCTGCTTTTGCTGGCTTTTGGGTCCAGAAATTACCCATCTGCCACTCATTTTTATTTTTTTTCTCCTGTCCGCTTGCGTCTCCCTCCGTAGTCTCAAAAGGCATAGCTGTTCCACCAAACGGCTTTTGGACAGTCCACAGCCCACAGCTCACAGCTACTTTTTCATAGCCCATAGCTCACAGCTACTTTTTCAAAAGCTACAGCTCAACCAAACACACCATGGTTTCAAACAGAAAACAATATCGTCTGATAGCGGATTTGCAGGACGACTGCACTCTGACGTCACCGAGGGCTACGTCAGCAGCTTTTTCTCCATCGTTTTCGTTTCCATGGAGGGATCCTACACATGATCTCACATGAACAAATAAGGAAAAATTAGAAAGGGAATTGAAGAAGAATGTCACTGGTAGCTGCTTAAACTATAATAATTTGGAGGGTCCGCGTGATCAGGATCAGATCGGCATCCTCTCCATGCCATTCTCAGCTTGTTTCCTGTTCCCAACAACTAGCTTGACGTAGCAGTAGAGGAGCACTTCGCACTCGCAAGAGGCCAACAGAGATCCGCCACTGGACACCGTACCACCCATTGGTGCATCTGAGCTAAAGCTGAGGAAACGCCCGATGGCAAGACGTTTATTTTCCCCTTCAATAGTCTTATACTAATAATATAACTAAGATTGTTAATTGGAGATAGGTGAGATCATTGTCAAATAAAACTGAGTAATAAACAGGTACTACATGCCAAGTAAATATGACTGAAGAATTAGATCAAACCACAGCCTTCAGTTACAATAATCATTCCTATATAAATATATTCCACACATACAATTAAGTGTTCTGTTATTATCGACCAACATATATACATATATTTCACCTTATTCCGGCCTCCCTCAAAAACATTTAGATGATCGAAGAAGAAGCTATTAGGCCTCGCCAATTTACTACGTACTACTTGTACTACATAATTAAGCAAACAATGAATGATGGTATGTATATACATCATCATCACTGGCGCTGCTGCTTGCAATTAATTGTATGTGTATCTGGTGGGCACGAGCAGGAGCGGTGTCTTCTTGTGGACCGTGAGGCCTCCCGCCTCCTCCATGCTCACGTCCTCGCGCCTCACCCCTCTCGGCAGCTCCCACTCGAAGCAGTAGAGGAGGTTGGCCAGCGTGAACTCCGTCGTGGCCACTCCCATGGCCATCCCGGGGCACATCCTGCGCCCGGCGCCGAAGGGCACCAGCTCGAAGTGCGTCCCCTTGAAGTCCACGTCCTTGCCCTCGAACCTGTCCGGGTCGAACTCCTCCGGGTTGTCCCAGCTCGCGGGGTCCCTGCCGATGGCCCAGGCGTTCACGAGGATCCTTGTCCTCGCCGGCACGTCGTAGCCGCAGATGCTGACGTGCCGCAGGGTCTCCCTCGGCAGCAGAAGCGGCACGGCCGGGTGCAGCCGCAGCGTCTCCTTCACCACCATCTTCAGGTACTTGAGCTTGGGCATGTCGTCCGGACGCACCCTCTCCGCTCCGTCGCCCACCGCGGCCCTGATCTCCTCTTGCACCTTCTTCATCATCGCCGGCCTCCGTATCAGCTCCGACATCGCCCACACCATCGTCACCGAGCTCGTGTCCACGCTAGCAGTGAAAACGTTCTGAAACATATATAGTACATTCGATTAATAATGTCAGTACGATCGATCGCTCTCGCCTCTCGGACAGTATATATCGTGGTGGTGTGAATAATGAACACGATCGACACACGACGTAGTACGTACCGAGAGCAGGCCTTTGATGTGGTCTCTGGTGAAGCCGAGAGCGCCCTGTCGGTCCTTCATGAGCGCGACGAAGGAGTCGATGAGGTCGGGGCCGTGCTCCGGCGTGGCGCGCGCCGGGTCCAGGTGCTGCTCGATGATCACGTCGAAGAAGGCGTCCAGGTCCCGGAACACCCTCTCGCGGCGGGAGGCGGCGCCGGTGAGGCGGTCCACGACCCGCCCCACGGCGTTGGGGTAGTAGTCCTCGGCGGAGAAGCCGGCCTTGGCGCTCATGGCCTCGTCCAGCACCTCGTGGAAGTGCTTCTTGTGCGCGAACTGCTCCGTGCCGTAGATGTTGCCGAACGCCACCGTGCCGATGACACCGTCCATGAGCCCAAAGATGTGGTCCTCCAGGGCCACCGGCGTGCCCGCGGCGCCGCTCAGCCTGCCGATGAGCTTCTCCACCTCGGCCTCCCTGGCGTACCTGCTGGCCTGGACGCGCCGCATGCTCAGCAACTCCACCACGAACAGCTTGCGCATCTCGCGCCAGTACTCGCTGTAGGGCGCGAACGCCACGTCCTTGTGGTCGTACGACAGGCGGCGCGCCCCCGGCGTGTCCGGCCGGCTGCAGCAGTCGGCGTCGTGCGCCTTCATCACCTCCCGCGCCGCCTCCGCCGACGACACCACCAGCGTCGGCACGCTGCCCAGCCGCAGCAGCATGGCGGGGCCGTGCCGACGCGCCAGGTCGCGCAGACTCTGGTGCGGCAGCGCGCCCAGCTGGTGCAGGTTGCCGAGGATGGGCAGACTCGGCGGGCCCGGCGGCAGGTGGAGGCGGCGGCCTTTCCTGCTCCTGCTCCTGCCCAAGCTTCTTCTTGTTGTGGTTGTTGCTGCATAGAAGAAGAAGAGCAGAGGGAGGAGGAGCAGGAGGAGGGTGAGCTTCCATTGCTGAGGTAAGCTGCAGTCTGCTAGGACCTGCTGCGCTCCCGCCATTGTTTGTGTTTGTTCCTCTTCCTTGTCGGAGTCTTTGTGCATTGATTTGAGAGGCTTGGGCAGGCTCAACGCGACGTACAAAAATTGGTGGCTTCAAAGAACACGTAGGTACAAAAGAGTTGGGGCTATTACTACCACATCGCAAGCACACGCACGCTCTGCCACAACTGCTGCTCCTGTCCTCCTCTTTTTCTATCCTCTCTCTCACTCTCTCTCCCGAGGAAGCGGTGGCTTCTGCAGGCCACACTCGTCCCTGCAGAGCATCCGTCTTTTGTCCACGTAAACATCCGAGCCTACATGGCCCTGACGAGGCCACCACTGAAACATCTGCGTTGGGCCTGGCAAGTAGGGGCTCTGGTCTCAGGTACGTGCCGTGAATAAATCTTTTTGTCGCTTTTGCTATCTCCTGTCGTACGACCACTGCAAAAAAGTGACGATGGCATCTTAATTAATATAATGTAATAATGTATTATTATATTAAAATGCCACTGCAAAAAAGTATAGTAGGCTGGAAGCTGAATTGTTTTTAATCGCGGCCTGTTTGGTTCTTTATAACTCTAAAAGCGCTAAAAGGAATCTTGCATGCATGGAGTACTAAATGAAGTCTATTTGCAAAACCTCTTCACGGATGAGTGTAACTTTTCGAGACGAATCTAATGAGCTACAGTAATCCATGATTAGCTACAGTGACGCTATAGTAACCATCCTCCGATCATGTGGTCAAACGCCTCATTAGATTCGTCTCGCGAATTAGCACAGGGGTTGTGGAGGTAGTTTTGTAAACTGTCTTTATTTAATATTCCTAATTAGTGGTCAAAATTGTAAACAGTAGTACTAAATTTTATAACTGGTGGATCCAAACAGGGCCTAGTACTTTGTGAGTTGGTGATTTTGGAAGGACGCATCAACTGCCAATAACTGAACCTTTTCTATAGCAAATTGTTGCAGCTGCTGTTACGTGGACAGACAAGGACTTGTTCCATGGAGCTAGGGAGTAGTGCCTAGTAGAATCAGAAACACTAATATACGGCCGGCGCTTGCATGCTATAGGAGTACTACTACTGAATCGGCCTTCACTATCAGCATGTTAATTCTCTTTGCTGTGATTACTAGCTACATAATAAACTGGCAATGATGTATGTAGTAGGATGCTGTTTTCAGGAACCTAATTGGTCTGTGGCTGATCTGCAAGCAAATTAAAGGCGTTGTGTTTGGATTGATTTGAGGCAGAGCGTGATTGCACGCACACCACCAAATGCTGACCACTTGGTGGTTACGTCAGAGAGATGATGTAAGCCAGCAATGCGTATTGGCTTACGCAATTGGCGGTGTTCAGATGGGAGAACAAATTTTTTCACCCTACTTTGATCATTAATTAGGGGTATTAAATAAAGTCAGTTTACAAAACTATCTCCACAACCCCTGGCAAATTCGCGAGACGAATCTAATGAGGCATTTGACCGTATGATTGGAGGATAATTACTGTAACATTACTGTAGCAAATCATGGATTAATTAGGCTCGTTAGATTCGTCGCGCAAAGTTACACTCATCTGTGAAAATGTTTTATAAATAGATATCATTTAGTACCCCATGCATGCAAGATTCCTTATGACAATTTTTTGACTCCAAGCATCCGAACAATGGCTATGCTTCTTTTGGTTTTGGGGGAAGAGTTTACGTACCCTAGAAGAGCACGTAGCAAAGTCTGCTTGCATCAGCCTGGTGCTGCTGCCCGGCCGGGATTCTCTTCCGTTCCGTCCCAGCCAGCAGCTCGATATGATCGCGCACCATTCAAGCATTATTACGCTAGCTGCTGGCAGAACATTCAAGACCTAGATACCACAAAATAAAGTCAAGATATATAAAGCTGTATACAGCTTCTTTCTCCATCGTCGTCTCACGGTTCTTGACAGAATTGAATCAGCAAACCAAGTCTGACTTGCATTGTAACTGGTTCAGGCTGTTTCTGCGTAATAAAGATGAGCTATATTTGTGATCACAGATAAATAAACATGAGCCATGCATTTTGTTTCTGAGACTTGAATTTAATTTTACAAGTGCACTACCGGAATCCACAAGTTCGCCGTGTGCCTGCGGCTGACGGCAAAGGCCAAAAAGCACACGGCGAACCGCGCACGGCAGCAAGGCCCGACGGCAAAGCAGGCTTTGCCGTGTGCTTTCCGTCGGGCACACGGCAACCCTCTTTGCCGTGTGCCAGAGGCCGGCACACGGCAAAGGCCTGCGTAACGGCAAAGCCTGACGGCCGTCAGACGCCGTTCACGGACGTTGACGTGTCCGGCCAATTATAGGACCTTTGCCGTGTGCCTTCTCCTAGCACACGGCAAACACAAGCTTCGCCATGTGCCTAGAGTCTAACACACAGCAAAGACCCTCTTTGCCGTGTGCCTGCTGTCCAGCACACGGCGAAGGTCGTCTGTGCCGTGTGCCCGAGATATTGCACACGGCAAAGATCCGGACACACGTCGTATTTCGAGTTTCCGGTAGTGGCGGCACAGGCAACGACAGGCGGTCAAAACATCACTAACTTATACTAATTTTCAACCCCTAATGGCAACTAGTCAATTAGCAAGAAAGTCTTGTCCATGAATAATAATACTGTTTCAAATTGTTGTACAAAATGCCATTGTACACATGTACGATTCCTTTCTTTCTTTGATCCAACGTTCTTAATTTGCCGACCAAGAGAACCTTGCCGGCCCCTATATCTCGATCGGTGGTAAATCTCGCTGGCTGCTGGTTGCCAGTAGACACCCACCCACAGGTGCGGTGCGCACCTCTTTAATTTCATAGTAGCTAGAGATCGAGAGCATCTTGTGCGGAAAAAGCTTCACCGTTCATTCAAGAATGAAAGAGAAAAAGTCTCCCGAACAAAAAATATATAGACTATACAACGGCCTTTTTTGGTTTTCTAGCATCTAGTATTGTTAGGAGGAAATCTTTCTTGCATGGAGTACTAAATGAAATCTATTTACAAAACTTTTTCACGGATGAGCGTAACTTTTCGAGACGAATCTAATGAGCCTAATTAATCGATGATTGGCTACAGTGATGCTACAGTAACCATCCTCTAATCATCCTCTAATCATGCGGTCAAAGGCCTCATTAGATTCTTCAGGGTTCCTAGTGCAGGGGTTCTGGAGTTAGTTTTGTAAAACACCTTTATTTAATACCTTTAATTAGTGGTCAAAATTGTGAACAGTATCCAACCAAACGGAGCCAACATTCTGTCAGCTTGCCACCCTTTCCTCTTCAACTGCATGCACCCCCTGTTACTGTCAGTGCTCTACTATATGTATATATCTTGAAACTTTGACAGATAGAAGGATGATCCTTCAATTTCGGAGGCAAGCAGTCTACCACCCTTCCATGTCTTTGACTATTTTTTATATAAAGCAATCAATCTTGTGCAACAAATCAATCAGATTACAAATAATAGACTTCTTTCAAAAGATTGACACTTTGTTCCTGAGACTTTTAGGGGGTGTTTAGACGGGTGAACATGGTGAAAAATTTATACATTGGGCCGCGCAAAGAGTGAAAAAATGAATTGACACGGTTCTCAATGCATAAACTTTATGCAAAAAGTGGCGAACTAAACACGTCCTTAGTTTCCAGACGGCGCAAGCAACCACATTTGTTCAAAACAACGCTAACTCACTACTTTCAACCCCTTAAGGCAACTTAGTACTTAGCAAGAAAGTCTTCCATGGACGCATTGAATTTTTCAAATTGCCGTACAATATGCCATTGTACACGATTTCCTTATTCTTGTTTTTTACATTCTTTGTCCGGTCGCCAAGAGAACTGAGAGCTGGCTAGTTGTCAGCACACCCACCTGTCTAGACCGACGCAGGTGCGCATGCACCTCGTTTCATAGAGTAGAGAGCATGTGGGGAAGGCTCCACAGTCCATCTATAAAAAGTTAAAAAGGAAAAACTCACCCAAACAAAAATAGACTAGAGGACATTATGTTAAGTTGTTAACCCACTACAAAAGTGTCCATTAGTTCTTCAGTATATTTTGTTAACTAGCAACATAACTGTAGGCATTATGATGTTGGCAATTTGCCCAAAATGTTGGGAATGCCAGAATAATCATACCAACAAAACTTGTAAAAAGCGCGCGGTTGGGAAAAATGGACAAGTATATCATGCGAAGACCAACAGACCAAAATGAGCATGGTTCAGTTCGATTAGTAGTATAGCCCTCGTATCTGTATCTGTATATCTCAAATGTCCAAACACTGTCATTTTTGTATATCCTCTAGTGCCACATGTCTGAATAATTTGTTGTTGTACTTACTACCCCTTCCGTTTCAAATTTAAGTCATTTCAACTTTCTTGGAGAGTCAAACCATTTTAAATTTGGCCAAAATTATAGATAAAACTATAAAGATTAATAGCACATAATAGATGTAAATAAAAATATATTTAATGAACAATGTAATGGTACTTATTTGATATCATAAATGTTGATACTTTATTGTATAAACTTGGTCAAACTTGAGATGTTCTGACTTTCGAAATTTTTTTTGGAATGACTTGTAATTTGGAACGGATGGAGTAGTTACTATGGTAGCACGTATGATCTTCTGAGAATGCGAGATGGCATATTGCACTCTTGTATGGATGAGCAACTCTGTATCCCCAACATTGGTAGAGTTAATAAAAAAAGAGAGAGAGATAGAGTTAATGCTTGGAATACCTGACTCATCAAGAACATTCAATTAATTCAGAACTCTCCATCAACGTTTCTCAAAACATGTTTCTTTTCCATGTAGATTCCGGGCATTATCTTCTGATTTCCACAAGCTCAAATTTATCCACTTATTTATCGTGCCTGGTTTTCCATTTGTTCCTTTCCTTGAAAAAATAAATGAATAAAATAGCCAAATACAGAACTCAGGCCCAGCCCAAGTTACTCGTTGTGTCCCTTTTGCGGCCCAACTCCTGGCAGAATTCAGCGTCCGCGTGAATCGTGATCGAGGGAAAGGGAGGGGGGGAAAAAAGAAAATCAGGGGGGCGAGCGGATGGGGGACGCCTACGCGAAGCGGGTGCTGCTCACCGCCGCCGGCGACGCCATCTCCAGGGGGATCGCTTCTAACCTCGCCAAGCACGGCTGCAGGTAGGCACTACCAGTCCCCGCCTCGTCGTCGCATGCTCCATCTCCACTTCTCCCCCGAAAATCTTATTCGACGCGCGCGCGCTGGGAACCACTCGCGGCGAACGGGCGACGTGGCCGATTCTCCTCCACCCGCTTCCTCAGCCGTCGTCTCCAACTCCGGCGGCTATAGATCGAAGGGGCCGGCCGGGGGAGGCAGGTAGGCCAGGCGGTGGGGATGGTGGTCGGGCGGCTTAGGGCTCTGGCGGTGGTAGGGGCGGTCGGGCCAGGTCGGGGCGGGGGAGCTCGCCGGAGTTGGCGAGGACGGCGGCAGCCGAGCTCGCCGGATTTGGAGAAGGAAGCTCCGCGGCCCCGGCGAAGCCGGGTTAGCGCGGCGGGGGACAGGGAAGGCGGATCCGGCGGCGGAAGCCGCCGGAGACGAAGCAGGAGGGCGGGAGGCGGGGGATCTCGCCGGAGAGGAAGAAAAGCCGCGGCGGAGAGGACGACGAGCAGGAGGGAGAGGGGGAGGGGGGAAGGGGAGGGCTTGAGGGCGGCGCTCGCCGGCGTCGAGGTGGGGGGCGGAGGCCGGGGAGGGGGTGCGAGCGTGGGGCGGGCGGAGGAAGGAAGAAGAAACGGCGACGCTCGCCCTCGCGCTCGCGACGCTCGGTTGTGATAAGGTAAGGTGATAAGGTGGGCCCACCGCTCGCTGCTACGCGTCGCGGCGCGCGCGCGCCAGCGAACAGCCCCGCTTCTCCCCCTCTTCATTCGGCTCTGATTCGGTTTGAAGGTTGGTTTTGGTGGGCGACGAGGGTGCACTGGCCGCGACCGCGGAGGAGGTGCTTCGCTGCGGAGGCCGAGGCGTCGCGGTGGTGGGTCTGGACTTCGAGGCCTGCGACGAGGCGGCCGTCGACTCGGCGGTGGATCGGGCCTGGCGCTGCTTCAACGGGCTCGACGCTTTCGTCAACGGCTACTCCTACGAGGGTACTCCCTCCGTTCCAAAAAAGACTGTTTGTTTAGCCTTCAAAATTTGTCCCATAGAAAATGTTTATATAGCTTCCAGACAATTCATAATGGCCCTCGTAATACATTATGGCCCAGTTAACGAATCGATTATTTACTCCCACCATCGATGCCCGAGCCAACTCGTTAAATAAGGAAGGCTAATAGGCCGGACACTTACTGCAAGCGGGCATGCTAAATTAATTCTACTCGGTAATCCATCCAGCAGGTCGGGACTAAGAAAAGTTAATAAGGGCACTTTGGACTTTTAGCATTGCTACTATTTTGTCTGAAATTTTCTAAACGAATAGTCTTTGTGGGACGGAGGGAGTATGAAGGATACACATACAGAAATGCCAGTACTGTCCAAATTTACATCCTGTTTTTTTTTAGTAAATGCTCCTTTATTGTGTGATCAGCGGAGGTGCAAGATTGCCTCAGCATAAATGAAGATGAGTACGAGAAGACCATGAAAGTAAATGTGATAACACCTTGGTTTCTAATGAAGGCGATTGCAAAGCGGTTTCAGGATACAAAATCTGGTGGGTCTGTTGTGTTCTTGACTCAGATTATTGGCGCTGAAAGAGGATTAAATCTAGGTGCTGCAGCTTATGGTACAAGCTTAGGAGCTATTCACCAATTGGTCCGAGTAAGGGTGTGTTCAATTGGGTGAAAAAATTTTGGTGAAAAATTTTGCAAGAGAATCTTACCATTTAGAGTACTAAATGTAGTCTAATAATAAAACTAATTATAGATCTCGCCTGGAAATCGCGAGACGAATCTAATGATGGTAATTAATCCATGATTAGTGGATGTTTAGTGGATGGTTACTGTAGCATCACTGTTGCAAATCATGGCCTAATTAGGCTCATTAGATTCGTCTCGAAAAGTTATCTAGGGGTTATGAAATGGGTTTTGTCATTAACACACGTTTACTACTCCATGCATGTAAGATTCTCTTGGAAAAAATTTTGGTGAAAATTTTTTGGGGAATTGAACACCCCCTAAGCATCCCAGACTACTACTTTTACCATTTCTCTATGGTTATGTTCATAGCTCCTATAGTCCTGTGCAAATAAAATTGTGCATTAAACTGCGGTACGAAGTTTGGCTTAATATAACTCTCATCTGTTTTGGGGTTTCTTCACCTATAAATTACACATTTAAGACAGGAGGTAGTGGGTATGCCGCATACACACACACACACACACACACACATCTTCAGTGGTGATTGTTTCGCGACATGCAGTATATCTACATATCTTTGTGTTGAGTTAGTGAGCAACCTATTGCTAAGTACATGATACAATGAACCAATTGCTGGAGCACAATGGCATGATAATACCTTGGGCTGGCAAAAGAAATGCAGACACCACCACCACCTGGATTAGATGGCTGGACGTACAACCTGAATATTCAGATAATATATTAATATATCATTGCTCCAAAAAAAATTCAGACGATCTGTACACTTAAGAATACGAAAACCCTGAAACAACCCTGGCTCCTTAGATGACCAACCAATTGCTGCATTATGCAGCCCACCTACCTCCTTGACCTTGGTTTTATGAATTTCGGAAGTGCTACACTCAATTCATACATGCCTAAGTGAAAAGCATTGTTGAGTTGCACCCCCTGATTGATTATTCCATATAAATCTTTTTATAGACAGACGCCAATTATAGTGGATCACCATCCTCGGTGATGTCCAGTGGTGATTACCTATTGATTTCATCTCTTTGATTGATACCTACCATTAACTCTTGTCGTTGTATTAAATCTTTACAAAATAAAGTATCCATCAGCGGAAATTCTTGACAAAATAACGATAAATAATTTTATAAATTGCACATTATATTTTTCATTCATTATTTTTTAGGAGGGGCTGCTTTGAGTTGTTTAGATTACCTCAGCATAGGCTATGTGATAAAGTGGAATATGGTTGGGTGGGCTAATATTAGCTCCTCATAACAAAATGCAGCTTGCTTGTACCTGATAAGAAATGGAAACGATTTAGTATTGCAGCATCCCTAGCTATCACATTGTGTAGAATGCATCAATATTGAATGCCTTACATTTGTAAGGAAACATATGTTTCAGCAAGTTCCCTCCAGGCATCATGATCTGCCATAAACCTAATATAAGAAAAGGGTTAATGTGTTACACCAAAAGGAACTAGAGGCAACTATATCTTACTCCTAAAACAAAGTGGATGCAGCTACTTACAATTCAAGATACTTATTTAGATAATCAACCGCTAACAACATATCACCCTGTGCTTTTGCAATAGCAATTTTCCTCTTGTGGACAATCTGCCAAAAACAGAAAATGGTATCAGATAATATTCAGAAACCAGTGAACATAATGATTTGTCTGGTTTTACGGGAAAGAGATTGGCAGACTGAACTACTCTTGCACGCCAAGTCTTTAACGTGGAAAACAAGAATTGTCATCAGAGCAACGATGTGCCATACCTGATCAAATGGATTGTTTTCCAGGATTAGCGCATAGGCTCTTTCAGCTTCAGCCCATTCACCCTTTGCTTCAAACAGAAGAGCTTCTAGCCGGGCTACATATTAGGGGAATTCAGTTCAGCACATACAGAAAGGTGATCAAAGTACCAGCATCATACAACTCGCCAGATACATTTTTTTCTATTTTTTAGTAAGCAGATTAAGAACTTAATCATCAAATCACATCACCACCAATCTCCAACTATCCAATTGCCCTCTTTCCTACCAAGCGCTTAATTACAACACCACCACCTTGCCTTGTTACATTAATCTAGAGTGCACATGTTTAACTTCAAAAGAAATCGCAAGCTTGGTTTCACAGCTTCATTGAGTTAAGCATATACAGAAAGGTGACAACTGACCAAAGTACCGAGATCGGCAGATTCCGTCTTTTGAACTCGAAACAGCATATCAGAAATTTTGAACTTAGATGTATATACAGAATTACAGATAATATCTATCCAATTGCCCTCTTTTCTACCAAGATCTTACTAACAGTATTGTTTTGATTTATTAACCTAGAGTACATGTATACTCATTTGGCATGAACAAAAAAAAAAGACCTAAAGCTTCATTTGGGACCTTCAGTTGTACTTGCTAGGCTGTATTTACAGGAATAAAATAACCACCATGATGGTATAAATATCGCTCAGATCTAAACCTAACCCAAATAGTTGTGTTTTACAGAAGTATGACAGAGGCTAGATAATATATTTGAAAGTTTCATATCAAGTTAGCTAAATTCTCAATCAAACTATATTTATATTGAATAAATTCCGACTTTGAAAAGAACTTGTAACAGCATTTAAAACATAGCATGTGTTAGGAGATATCATATTCTCAATAAAGTTGAATTCAGTAACAGTGCTTACCAACTCGGGTGCTCCCAGGAAATTGCTTTGAGAGGACTCCAATACAGTCCTGCAAATCCATGAAAAGGTAACTAGAATAAGAATAGACATTACCACTGCATCAGAGAACTGGAACTTGAACCAGAGAGCATCACAATCGACTGCCACAAATTGCATGAGAACCTCACCTTTGCCACATCAAGACGCTGGCAATCCATGGCTGCCACGGCCACCTGCTCATAAAGCGTCCACTCTGCACCGAAAGAAAGCAGGCACACGTAAACCTGGAGTAGAGAGAAGCTACAAACTTCGCAGTCATATTTTCGCAATTCAACTAGCAAAATCACTAACTAGGAAAGATCCTGCAGAGACATACTGCGATCTAGGCATCTAATCTAACGGATGGAATTACGAAGGGTTGAGCCGGGCAATCCAAACCCAAGGAACCGCAAGTGCGGATAGACAGATGGATCGCACAGGCGGAGATCTATCTATCCGGGAGGAGGCCGCCGGCGAGATCTATGCATCTACAAATCGGAACCGCGCGGATCAGCGAGAGTCAGGGGAGGGCAGAGCGCGTTACGTTCTGAGGCGAGGCGGGAGCGCGCGGAGGCGTCGTTGAGGAGGTCGAGGCCGACGCGGAGGACGTGGGCGGGGCGGCGGGCGCGGAGCCGGCGGGCGAGGCAGAGGTAGTCCCAGGCTCCCCCGCCGCCGTGCTCCGCCTGCTCCTCCAGGCGCAGCAGCCGCGCCTCCTCCTCCGCCGCCGTGGCGGCCGGAATTGCCGCCGCCGTCGCAGCCGCCATGGGGGGATTGACTCGGCCGGGGGACTACTACTCCGGGAGAGTGAGGAGGTCGTTGTGTCGCGGCGTGCTGTGTGCCTGCTGCGACGGGATCGGGGATCGAGGCGAAGCGGCTGCGGCTTATTTGGGGCGCTTGATCTTGTGTCATGGGTTTTTGGGCTTGATTGGTTGGCCACTAAAATTTGCCCAGTTAAAATTGAGGCATGACAAAATTTAGTCATGTCAAAATTACTGACCAAAATCTGGGCAGAGGTTGCCAAAATCTGGATACAAGATGACATTTGGTTTAACGCAAAAATATGGCAGCCAAAATTTTGGCCTCCAATTGGTTTGATGCCAAAACACACATGTCAAAATTTTTGAATATGCCCTAATTTTAGTTTGGTAAATTTTGGTGCCCAACCGACCAACCGTGTGCGCGGCTGCCACTTCTGGATTCAGATCATCCAGGCTCAAACGAGCAAGCATGTGGCGCGGAGTTGGTGCCCTCAAACCGTTAAACGTTGGATCTGTCAACATCTTTGATCGACTAAAGGCCCCGTTTGATCGACAAAGAGTCCATGTTTATCACATAGATCATGGAGGGCTTGAGGTCGAGGCACATAGAGAATAGCAGCATGGTTGCTGGCACATATGGAAACACGGTAACGAGGTAGTCTTCCGCAAGAGCGCCCCCAACCTCGCCCGGGTTCAATAGTTCTTTCTGTCCAGGCCCATGAACGGGCGTCGCCACTCTGCACGGCATGTATCGCTAACGCTAAAACTGAGATGAGGGAAGGAGGGGAACTCGATTTGGATCTCTTCGCCTTTGGCGGCGGCGAGCATACTGCTCGAGACGCCCACGAGCTCCTCGTCCACCTGTATCCGAACTAAATTCTAATTCTGGATATCTAGTACCGCGCACGACTCGTTTCACCATGTGACTGACCACCCGATGCAGATGCAACAAGCTCGTTGTCTCCACCAAACCAAAATCAGCCAACTTGCAACAGTTAAAACCCAGTAAACGGTTCAACGGAGCCAGCCCACCACACTATACTATCCATTGCAGCCCTTGGGAAAAACAGCCTAATCGCTAATTTCAACCATGAGCGCGGCCACACGCGCTCCCGTCCTACTATCATTTAAGAAAAGTCCTTTTAACATCTGTGGACACAAAATTTGTTGGTTGTCATATATTGATGTCATCCGACTTTCGTCACTCACGTACAAAACCAAATATTGAACATCCCTTATCTTTTAAAACTGGTTATTTTCAGTCTCTAAACTGTTTGCTGGTGGTTTTGGCAGATGGGGCCCACTAGTAAGCGAGACAACTTTTTTTATTTTTTTTTTGAGAAAGGTTTCCCCGCTTTATTTAGCATAAAGCATTCAGTACAGTTCAGAAGGCGTATTCGAAGCGCCCCGCTATCAGGTTCCAAGGAACTCATAGCCACAACAGACTTCATATCAGTTTGGACATGACTACTAACTATCAGCTCGGCGTAGGCCAGACTCCCACTGGATGCTCCGAACTGGACGATCTCGTCGTTTGGAAGTAGCTTGTAGTATGATGTCGAATGCGCAGCGGTTGTTGTAGCGAGACAACTTTTTTATTTTCTTTATTTCTCTAACTGGCTTTTTTTTTCTCCCAGACGCCCTTCCCGTCGCGCATCGCCGCCCAGCACGGCGCGCCTCGTTGCCTGGCGGCCACGGGTTGAACCTTGAGCAAAAATTGGTTTTTGTGATCCACAGTTGGCCTGTCAAAGGGCAACTTCCAATCAATACGCAAAAAGAGAAAAAATAACATGCACCTTCCCGTCAATCCAAAATCACGGCAGGCTGCTTCCGTCCTGCACGTCAAATCCAATAGGAGCCCGCGATTCCAGCCTGCAGCTCACGATTCCAGGCGCTACATGCAGCTGAACTGACAATTCACTTCGTTAAGCCCAGTTTAGTTTGCAATTCACTTCGTTAAGCTCAGTTTAGATTGCAACCTAAGCTTGCAAACTTGTAACATCAAATGTTAGGACACTAATTAAAGATATTAAACGTGGATTAATGACAAAATTCAATCCATAACCCCCGGATAATTTCGCGAGACGAATCTAATGAGTCTAATTTGGTCATGATTAGACAACATCGTGCTACAGTAAACAATCTCTAATGACAGATTAATTAGGCTTAATAGATTTGTCTCGCGATTTCTCGTCCATCCGTGTATTTAGTTTTATAATTAGATCATGTTTAGTTCTCCTAATCTTCGATTTAGAATTGCTACAGTAAATTTCGCAAACTTTCTCACCGAACTAAACAGGCCTAGGTCACGTCTAATGGAGCAAAAGGTTAGCGTGTTCTGGATTGATAACACTGAACTGACATCCTTTTGTTATATTGAAGTTTCAATCAACTTTGCCATATAGTGAATTAAAAATATCAAATTAATAAATTGACACAATTTACTTCATCTTATTCTCAAGTGGATACAATAATCAATCTCTAATGAATAAAGACATTCAATTATGAGTCACAATCTCATTTTTTGCATGAGTTTGCAATTCAATTCCAACAACACTAACACACTGTGATGGTGGCAAGCTGCTAAGGTCAAGCTTGACTGAACTAGCTAGTGAACCTGTTGTCGTTACTCTCTTGCAGAAGGCCATGTTTAACTGGTTGCCCCCGTGTGGTCATGGAGAAAATGAAAGGGATCGCGGCGAAGCGGACGGCTTGTTTTGATCCTTGTGCGTCCCCCTTTTTGTGGCCCACCGTGGGCGCGGCTGCCACTTCTGGAATCGAGGCATATACGTCAGATATAAAGAGTGAGATGTCAAATTCTACACAACAATTATCCTACCCTCATCTCACAAATCATCTTTTTGGGCCCATCTAGCAGATAGGACGAAGACCAAAAAGAGGGGGGAGAACAGTTCTGCCCTTGTTTTACCGTGCAAAATCGCGATCACCATCGTTTTTTCTGTCACCGGGGCCAATTCGCGTACCCACCGGGCCCATCCATTATCGGACTTCCTTAATTCTCTCCTCTCATTGCCCAGAATCGTCGCGCGCCATTTGCGCAGCGCTGGAATCACGCCGGACCCTTCTCTCCGTCGGTCTCTCCGTTGCGTCATCCCCGCCCATGACATCGTCCTTCCCGCTTCCTTGGCGTGCGTGCCACACCAGGCTCGACGTTTGTGCCCTATAAATAGGGCGACACCCTGAGGCCTCTGTTGTAGTTCTGTCGCTCTCATTCATGCTGCTCACTGACATTGGTTGCCTGCACAGAGTCGCCGTCCTTTGGCCGCCTGTTGCTGACAGCCGAAGACGAACGCCACGAGTTTCCCCGCGTCGAGACTCGAGACATGCCCGCTCCACCGAATTCACATCGCATCTCCACTTATTCGAGACCGCACCACCAGGGGCCTCACCGGCTCGCGGGTTCCCTACCCGGCGTCCTCCGCGCCTTGGTGTGCGCTCCTCTGTGGCCGCCCACCGGGCCGCAAGTCAGCCCCACGCCGAGGCCGCTCGCCGGGCCCAAGCCACGCACGGCCAGCGAGCCCTCGCCGGGTCTCTCCACTCGGGTCCGCCAGAGGTCGCCGCCCGGTGCTCTTCCCAGCCGTCGCGACGCCGCGCCCTTGCAGGGGTCCCTCTGCTCGGGTCCGCCACCCGGTGCTCCGCTCGGACCCGTGAAGACATGCCCTCACAGGGCCCACCACGCCCGGACGCCGCGGTCGCTCAGGCCCACCAATGGCCACCGCGCCGCCCGGAGCTTCGCTTAGGACCAGCCACACACGGCCCTGCGGGAGGTACTGCACGTGGGGACGGAGATGTGGATCCTGTGTTTGGGTCCGCCGCCGGCGACCACGTGTGGGAGTGGATCTGCTCACCGAGCCGCTCTGATTGCTGCTAGCCGTCGCCAGCCTGGTGCCGGTGAGCGATGAGTGCGCTTGCAGGGGCCTAGATTGCTGGAGACGAGAGAGCCAGCGCTGTCTGTGGGTACGAGATGAGGACCAGCTAAGGATAGGACGGCTGGAGCCTGGCTGGACTTTTTTTTTTTTGAAGTGCCTGGCTGGACTCCTGGAGTGCTGTTATTTTTATTTTTTATTAACCGTGACACCCACATAAACCCAACTCACACCAAGTAAATAAAAGAAATTCTTTCAGATTTATGGTTTCTGTAACACTAAATAGAGTGATTACAAATAGCCGTGTATGTATGGAATATTTTGTTTTTTAATTAATTGTACGAGTGACATGTCAACTTCTAAATTATCAAGTCCAAACAAAAACAAATGAAATTGCAGCAAGCATGATTTTGATCGCATTAAAAGAAGTGAACAAGAATCGCCTGTAACATGCCAAGAATATATGCAGTTTTTTTCCTGGCTAGGAGTGTCCACGTCATAAAGCTTAGGTAAGCAAAATTTACCCTAATGTATAGCAAATGAAACATGACCCACTAAAATAATGGATAAATGGTAAAAGTAAATCACTCCCCTCTGTCATTATTGTAGTGTATATTTACTGTGTAAAGGGAGAAAATATTTTTTGTTCTTAGCACCTGATGCAAAATGCAACACCGATGTCAACATTTTGCTAAGCTAACACCTCCTCTCTCTCTCTCTCTCTCCTTTTTCTCTCTCCTTACTCTGCTGCTAGAAACTGAGCCTTATGTTCTTTTCTCTTAATCCAGCCAGTCAAACTCTCTGCACTGGTCTAACAAAGCTTGGGGTTATTTCCAATGACCCTTAGTGGTTGTACATGTACATTTGTTTTGGTATATTCTTTGATCTCTTTCGTACTCCTTGTTGTGGTGTATTTCTGGGTTGTATAGTACTTTGCCATGAAAATTGGCATTATACATCTATTATTTAACAGCTACACACGTGTTTTTGGGTTTATGGAATTCTTTCAAGACTACTGTTGGGCATCAACTTTCCAGGAAAGCTCTGTCTGGGTCCCATTCCAACATTACAACGTTGAGTTCTGCACCTCTCTGTCGTGAGGGCAGATTGAACATCAGCGAGAAAAATACATAAATTGTTCTTTACTAGGTAGATAGCGCTTAGATCATGATAAATTAAATACATACCCAGATGAGAAATATAGATAGAGAAATTATTGGTTACTGATTTTTTTTAAAAAATATACATCCTTACAATATGTACATCTTTGTTATGAATGAAAAATTATTTTTACTAAATTTTCTATAAATATGAAATTTATTTTTACTTGAAGTTTTGAAACACGTGCCTGTGGCACGTGTATCTCCACTAGACTTATAGATGAGAACTATAGATAGAGAAAATTATTGGTTACAGAATCTTTTTTAAGAAAAAAGACTTATAAACTATAGATAGAGAAAATTATTGGTTACAGAATCTTTTTTAAGAAAAAATATCTCTGCCACATATAAAATGATTACTTACTAGATTTTATTTAATATAGATTTTTAGTTATTAGGTGTTTTCAAAAACATGTGCCTGCGGAACGTGCATCTCCACTATTGAGTTAAAAGATGGTGATGGAGATTTTTACCATGATGACACGCTTATCAAACTAGAAGAGGGAGAGCGAGAAATCGTAAGTGCATTGAGTTTGAAGATGAAGAGTGGGAGGGAAAGAAAATCCGTAAGTGGATGGAGTTAGGAAAACAAAGAAGTAAGGTGGAGAGAGAGATCACAAAGGGTGGATTGAGTTAGGAAATAGAGAGTAAGGGGTCAGTAGAAATCACATGTGGATCAAGATAGGAAAAGCTGAGATAGGGACGGAGGGGAGAGTAAAGGAGAGAGACAGAGAGGGGAAAACATGGTAGACCGAGTTATAGATGAGAGAGAGAGAGAGTAAAAGAGGGGGAATGGGAGAGAAACCAGAGGTGTTTGTAGTTGGGAGAGGGTGAGAAAGAGTGAAAGAGAAATTAAAGGTCGATTGAGTTAGAAAAGGGAGAGAGATCACTGTTGGATCAGGTTAGTATGGGGAGATATGAAGGATGGGAAAGAGAGAGAAATCGCATGTGGATCGATTTAGGAGAGAGTTCAAAGGGTGGATCGAGTTAGGAAACAAATAGAGGGATGTAGGTGGAAGGGAGGGAGGCGGAGAGAAAAAGAGAGATATCATGATGGATCAAGTTAGGAAAGGTAGTACAAGAAGAAAATGGGATACAAATTAGAGGCGGATGGAGTCCAGACAAAGTGGAAAGGAGAGAGAAATTAAATGTGTGGATCGACTTCGTAGAGGGTGAGAGATCACATGTGGGTCAAGTTAGAAGAGAGAATCACAATCTCTACTACTGAGTTAAAAGAGAAAAAGGAAGATCTCATGAGAGATCGAATTACTAGGATTGAGAGAGAGAAATCACATGTGGATTGAGTCAGGAGAGGGAGAGAGATCACATGCGGACAAAATTAGAAGAGAGATAGAAAAAACAGGTAGAAAAGTATCAAGAGAAACCATACATGGATTGAGTTTTGAGAGGCTGAGAGAGGGAGGAAGGTGAGAGGTAAGGATAGAGAGGGGAAGAAATCACGGTGGACCGAGTTAGGAGAGAGATAGAGTAAGAAAGAAATAAGGGGAGAGAATCAGAGATGCTTGGACTTAGGAGAGGGTGGAAGGAGTTAGGGGAGACAGTGAGGCGTGTGGATCAAATTAGGAGAGGGTGGAGGAGTTAGGAGAGAGAGAGGCATGTGGATCAAATTAGGAGAGGCCGAGAGGGATAGAAAGATATTAGTGATGAGTCAAGAGTTAGGAGAGAGAGGGAGGACAAAGAAATCACTGGTGTACCGAGTTAGCACTGAGAGTGATAACTGATAGATCAACTTTGGAGGAGAGAGAGTTGAGGAGGGAAAGAGGAAAATGGAGAGAGAGATGAAGACGAAAAGAGGAAGAGAGAGATACATAGGGATCGAGTTAGGAGAAGGGAGAAAAAAGATAGATGAAGAAAAGTAAGAGTGTGACAAATTAGGAGGGAGAGAGAGGAAGAAAAAGTAGATGTGTATCGAGTTAGGGGAGAGAGACGGGGAGGGAGAGAGAGGAAGGAGAGAGGGGGAGAGAGAGCCAGGGGACGCGAGGAGGAGAGGGCTATGGGAGATGGAGGGAGAGAGGAGGAAAGAGAGATTGAGGGAGAGAGAGAGAGTTGCCATTACGTGCTCATGTCCTTACCAAATGCTTGTTTAGTCCTATATTAGTTTGAGAGAACTGCAAGAGCATATACAACCACATGATTGAGCAACATATACAATGGAAGGACAATGATAATGTATATATATATATATCTGTTTAAGAGACTACTACGATGGTTGTCCAACTCTAGACCTTGTTGGCAAAGAAAAAGCCAGACACCTTGTTTTCTTGACATTAATGTATTGTGCCTATTTATGTGATACCATGTCAAAGAAAGTATTGTGGGAAACTAATAATGTTGTCCTATATTTTGTATTTGTGTTTTTTTTCATACAAAATGTGTTCAGTAACAAATGTTTTTAAAAATTTACTTGTTTTTCCTAACTAATATTTTGTTAAAAAACTAAAATTCTTATTTATTGGGTTTTTACAACACGTACCTGGGCACGTGCATCTCCACCAGTACGTCAGAAACGAGCAAGCCCGTTCAGCATGACTTCTAAAAAGACCGTAGGTTGACAGGCTGCAGGAGCAAAGGGCCTTGCTGCCATCTGCGGAGGCCATAGGGATTCAGTAGTTATATGACTGCTGCGGCTTAGATGGTCAGGTCTTTAGAAGTGTTTTTATTACTGTACTAGGTGCATGCCCGGGTGTTGCTACGGGAAGGAAACAAAATTGTAGAAACGACAGAATTGACGCACCAAAAAAAACCATGTTTATTTAGATTACCAAATATGAGTGACAGACACGTATATTTTATGACTCAAGCGAATATATAATAATTTAAATGTGCTGAATAATATGAATCTCACAAATCATCCAAAATTTAAAAAGTTCAACCAACACGTTTCGAAAGTAAAACTGTATCAACATCATTAGAACTTCTCTTGCTAACAACTCTATTTTATTTCATACTTTTTATGTGGCTAAGATATTTTTTGACATCAGCCAGAAGTAATTTCATGTAGACATTTGCATCAGATCCCAGTACATCGGTCACAAAATGACGTCTCATTGTGAGACCATCCTGTCCATTCAATGGATTACGATGGATTAAAAGCGATAAAATTGGCGCGACAAAAAAACCATACTTATTTAGATTACCAAATATGCGTGACAGGACGCGCATAAACACACATATATTTTATAATTCAAGCGAATGCACAACAATAAATGGGTTGGATAATATGACTCAAACAAATCATCAATAATGTAAAAAGTTCAACCAACAATTTAAAATTGATCGTGTACTTACACCTTGATAACAAACAAATAACAGATACAGAAAAATCTCCAAGATGCCATCAGTTGCAGCCTACAATGGACGCTGAGTCGCTGACTCATCCTAAGCAACATGTGCCTATCCTGATTTGTCCCGGTTAACACCATCTCCTTTGCTTCCAGCAACCAGCACATGTTCCCTTAGATGAGATGCAGACACCAGTGAAGAATGAAAATTTCAAAACACTAACCTACAAAAGCTGAAATTTTATACTATTTATTAATGCCATACAAATACAGTCTAGAATTGATAATCTGATAAACCTATTAGGTGATGGACTCAGGTCCAGGAGTAACGGGCAGTACTAGCCTTGATTGAAAGATCGGCCGACCAGAGAATGTCCCAGAGTGCGAGTCAAGTTGAGACAATCCATGTGCTGGATGAGGAACAGGAGTCAGGAAGGAAGCAGTGAGAGAGCAGGCGTGCAGCAGAAAAGAGGCAGAGGCTAATGGAAGCAGTCGGATGAGGAATGCACCAACCTTGACACAGCTGCCACAGTACCCATAAGTTAAGTAGAAATGCATATAGATTTATAATAAACATGGCTTCACAAAGGGACAAAATTAGTTAAACAAAATAGATTGCTGAGTGAGTTGCTACGGGAGAAAGAAAATGTGAACGTGATGAAATTGGCAAGAAAAAGACAAATTCAACATATTTTCAGAATAGGTAAATGTTGTTTTACCTGGTGCTAATTCATGCTAATTCTGAAGTAACAAAAACAGGGGAGAAAGTAACACATAGATTTGTTGCAGTATGTAAAACATTTGAAGAAAGGGATAGCAATAGTAGTGACAGTTACCATTAGACCAAGATGCAAACTGGATATAATGTTGAGGATTGTAGACTTTCACCTTGTCAGTAATTGCAACTATCCGTCATGGAAGTTTAGGAAAAGGCATTGGCTTGTATGAGTCAATGTGCTCAAGGTTTATAATTTATCCTACAAAAGGAACTAATCAATTATTAGTGCTCAGAGATAAACAAAAATGTCTCAGATTCATCTGAATTTTCCTATAACTGTCAGGGGTCATAACTTCCTGGAGTTAATAGAGGCATTGGAGTAGAAAGATTTCAGGCAATTTCTGGTCATGAACCTGAGAAAGAAAAGAAATAAATGTCAAGGAATGGCCTTAGCCATATGCTGTGCTGAGAAAAAAAATCCATTTCAAGTTCAAGAATGTCAGCAATACTTCAACGATGATATACTCGCACAAACCTAAACAGACACAAAGTCATGTTAACAGCAGATTTCGAGTGCAGCAACAGCAAAATTATGTGACAATAAGAGGAATGGAAAATAGTACACATGGAAAATTAATCTCACATATAAGACATCGATCCAGAAGGAATCAAGGAGCATGAAAATTTTCATCACGACAATGATTATTAAATGTGCAATAATTTTTTTTTGTTGCTACGGGAAGGAAACAAATATACAGAAGCAATAAAAATTGGTGTGGATAAACACACGTATGTTTTATAATTTAACCGAAAACACAATAAGATATATGGGTTGGATAATACGAATCTCACAAATCATCCAAAATTTTAAAAGTTCAACCAACACGTTTCGAAAATAAAAAACTTCATTGAGATACAAGTGAGATACAAGGAATATCATCATCCCCCCATATTGCAGTCCATCTCTCCTGTATAAAATAACAGAGATTAGGTCATATAGCTACTTGTATCCCACATGGGGATGCCAAGTTCAAACCTTGAAACTCCTGAACTGGACAGTGGCAACGCTATCTACATCAATCCAACCGTACTCTGCTCTTCACTTGTGAATGATCTTTGGTTGAAAATTTGGAGGTATATATTTTTATGATCTACTCATGAATCATCTAAGAATTACACAATCTAAAGTAAATGATTTTTTAAGTAAAACTTTAGATGAAACCTACAAAGACTACCACACCGCCCTTCCTGTATGGATAAAAGTATTTGGCTACAAAGACTACCACACCGCCCTTCCTGTATGGATAAAAGTATTTGGCACAATAGTCAAGGAACTACACCTTTCAAATTGAAGTTAGCGAAGCTATATTTATTTAACAAAGCACACATCCATTAATTTTGTTAAACGTGAAGGAATTCGACAGGTGGGACCAGGCTGTCTGTGTAATTGACATGTTGGAGACACCAGCCAGCAGAAAAAAAAAACATGTGTGCCAGTAAAAGGCGGCCATGAAAAAAAAACATGGAATATATGTATATAAGGGAGCCCTGCTTACATTATGGTACAAATCATGGAATGCCAGCTTAAAAAACATAATACATACCACCTCATGAAGGTCAGAAGTCAAGGACGAACCATCAAATTTGAGGTCTTTGACTGACTTAGGAATGGTACT
The DNA here is from genome assembly GCA_004135705.1 of Alloteropsis semialata. Lineage (NCBI taxonomy): Eukaryota > Viridiplantae > Streptophyta > Magnoliopsida > Poales > Poaceae > Alloteropsis > Alloteropsis semialata. The sequence goes on along the minus strand of CM014278.1, from coordinate 66,713,164 downwards.
CTTGTATGGATATAGAAACGAGATCTTCCCCATTCCTAGAGGAAAACTACATCAGAATGTAAACTGTGATATTTAACAACGAAAAGCACATGTCTCGGTATGCAGGCATACTAAATGATTGATTAATGTAGCAGTCTTCTGCAGATAACACAAAAGTAAGTGCAGTCCGCTCAGCATTTCATTTGCAGTGATCAGTAAGGGTAAAGGTGCATTCTGCATTTGTTTGTATCTATTGACCTCTTAAAATAAACTAAAACTAATTTCTGGATTCACAATAGTGCCTATGCCTAAAACTAATTTCTGGGTTCACAATAGGGCCAATGCCATCAGACTCATCAACATTTCAACACCAAGCATCAGTTTTCATACCATTCCACTGGAAGCTACATAAAGGTACTTTGATTTTTTCAGCACCAAGCAATAACGACATAAACAGCAACATCGCAAATCTAAAAGAATGGTCATGTATCTGTATCCTAAGTTGAAGGATATCAGTTGAGCTTAATGGACAAAAGATTGCTTGGCACACCTAACAAGAAATTTAAACAGCTTTACAAAGGATCAATTGCCACCAGTGCAAGGTAATCTAAACTACCAAACAGAAGTGGTCTTGGGGCAATTAGTTAGACTAACAGCTATGAACTTTTTACGTGTTTCCTGTTACATGTGGAAACCATTCGGCTTACAGCAAACTGTGGTTATTACCATACAATTGAACCATTTTGCAGAAAGGATCCCTTTGAAATGTTCTAAAACAAAATATCCTTCTACAAGTGACAAGTAAAAAGCTGGGAGTCTACCAGAGGATTAACAAGCACCAAAATCATGTTGGTGAATGTAGCAAGGGTTGAAACAAGCCTAACTCGTAAACCATCTTGGCTTCAGAGCAGAATAACAAGCAAGTTCAGGTATTCATTTGGAGAGCAGAGCACTAACAAAATTACAGCTTGAGATCAGATGGACTAAAGCTAAACAGTACGAGGTTTTCTAGAATGGGCTTAGGTCAATAATAAATATTAATAGCTCCTTATGAAAAGCTAAATTTTACCTAAATTCAGCGTGAATATGTATGCATGTATCACATTTAATTTTTTTACCCCTTTTTTGGCGGCTCAAGTAGGGTTTCCCCAACTTGATTTGGAATATAACTTCTTTTGTTGTTGTTGTATTATTTTAGTACAAATGTGCACACTCAAACCACAGGTAGCGAGCTAAATAATTTATTGTCAGAACTAATGGTATGTGTAGAAGACAGATAAAACAGAACACCTACAAACTGCTGGTACCTCAGGGCCCCTACGAACCTCCATGCGAGCGCCACCACTCATCGGGAGGAGTTGGCCTCCGCGTCATTGTCGGCATTGAGCAAGTCCCGCGCTCCATGCTCTGCTCTTTTGTCTGCAGGTTGCGGTACCGCACCCCCTTCTTCTCTCTACGAAATTGGGGCGTCAGTAGACAAATTGAACGCACAAGCCATCAAACCGAGCTCCTCGCAATCCAAATCAAGCTTATATGAACCGAATCAAAGCTGGTCATTGTCTATATTGAGTTCGTAAGCATGAGCGGATGGGAGATTGGGTGGCTGATGAACTCGCCGGTGGTTGAAGTGGCTCCAGAGCTCGTCGTCTAAGCCGGGCGCCCGGGCCTCGGCCAGGGACTCGTGGGGGCGGCGGAGCACCTCCGTGTACACCTCGAGCTTGTGGCGCTGCTGCTGCATCCGCGCCTGCGCCGCCGCGCCGGCCGACGAGGAGGACGCCGCGGGACCCGCCGCCGCCCCTCCGCCGGATGCTGCGGCCCCGGCGTGGCTGCTGCAGCTCTCCGCGGCCTCATCCACCTCCGTTCGCGTTAGCTCCTCAAGCCCACCCGCCGCTGTAGGTCCCGACCTCCGGTCGCCGCTCGCGGATTAGAAAGCCCAGGCGCAAGGAGGGGGAGTCCGTGGAGGGGCAGCCCCGGATGCACGCCTTGCTGCCACGACGGGAGCCCGTGGAGGAGCTGCGCAAGGAGGGGGACCGCCGCCTTCGTCGGATGGCGCCGGACAAGATCTGCCCCGTGGTCGTGGGAGAGGGGTCTCTGCCCCCGGATCCACGCCATCCATGGGGGGCGCTGGGGAAGGGAGAGGGGCGGCGACAACGAGGCCCGAGGGGCAGGGCGGGCCCCCGCTCGCCGTCTCGAGCCCCCATTGCTCCCTCGAGCTGCCGGATCCGCTCCGCCTGGAGCTCGCCGCAGCCCTCCTCCTACGCCGGTGGGGAGAGGGAGCGGGAGGGGAAGCCGTGCCGCCCGCCGACCTGTGTTCGCGCGGGGCCGGGCCTCCTGCAGATCGTAGCGGGGAGGGAAGGAGCGGCGGCGGAGCCCTCACCGGCGTGGCGGCGGCGAGGATCGTGCGCAGCCTCGCGAGGAAGGCGCTGCCCCGTGCTCGCGAGCGCCGGCCCTGGATTGGAGAGGGGCGGAGGGGGCAGATTGGATCGGGAGAGGGGGCGTATTCTTCGTAATTGGATCACGGCCTCGCGGTCGCAGGCGACAGACGCGAGATGCGGGCGCCGTGGGGTGACGGACGAAGTAAGAAGGACGAAAAATTGTCGCACCACGAAAAGCCGAGGTCGGGAGCACGGACGCGAAAGTGCGACGATCCGTTCTTTTTAGGTACAAGAGATTAGGCCTTTTTTTATACTATTCTGGTTCAAGGTGATGATTGGAGTTTTGTAATTAGACTATTTCTTCTTCTTAATACAAAGACACGTAGCTCTCCTGCGTGTTCGAGAAAAAAAAACCTTGATTTGTAATTGTTGTCCTCCGAATATCGGTAACCACGATAAAATTTTGTCTATTGGTGCGTATTTGGCAATTTTTTTCTTGTAACTTATTGTCTGGATCTTTAACAGTGTCCATTCTAAATTGATCTTAGCATGTTATTTAGTAGAGCTGACCGTGTATCCTGACTGGATTAACCCACCTATAAGAATGTGTGGATAGTATCAAGCGACAATCTCCCGAGAGGCCACCTATTTCTCATGTGAAAACCATAGGCATGACGAGTACTTTTTAAATGCACAAAATCACCAACCCGTGATGGGAAAAACAAACCGAAGGCAAGACTTTAGAAATTCTGCCAGTTTTCCAAGATTTTCTAACTTGCCATGTATATCTAGCATTTATTTTCTACCTTATATCACATGTCACTGTTTACAGCTGTCGATCGATACATTTCCATGAGTCATTTATCTAATCATCACTTTATGCCCATATATATAGATCGTGTGATCTAGTCCCGATGCATGACATTATCGAAAATGGTCCCGATTCATGAATCTCTTCCTCTCTATCTCTCTATATATACCTATGCCTATTTAGCCGCTAATACAACTAGCTAGGGTTAGGTTAGGCTGTAAATATGAGGGGCAATCGTTTCAACAAACTATTGTACTTGGCAGCCATATTCTTTTCGTTCCTTGTGCTACCGCGTGCACAATGTAAGTCCTATCACCATGCATCGTGTAATATATATGTATGCATATCCTTCATTCTGATCGTCAACGGAAAATATTGCAGCAAGTCGTCCTCAACTGTTTGAGGCTGCAAGGTTAACATCGTCCAATGAAATAAATGTTGTAATAGTGTTTTGCCACTGGAGTAAGTGTGGACCGAACTGGGAGAACTGTTACTGTTGCTTGAATCAAAAGCCGGCAAAGGATTGCTATGACACGAAGGATGAATGTATGGCCAAATGCCCCGTTTGCAACCCTAAATGCCCGCCCCAACTATCGTCCCGCGAATCGACGACGCATGGATCGCTTGGAAAAGCAGTTTAACTCCACCGTATACAAATCATAAGAGCCTCCGCGGTTTTGATCCCAATAATTAATTGGTGAAGAAGATAATTTTATTATATTGCATTTGACGTCTATTTCGATTGAATATTCATGTTTCATTTGCTGGTTTCATGTATATACCTCCAATGATGGGGTTCATGTTGAACTGTGTGTATGCCTTCTACTTTGATTGAGATTGTGTTCTATATTGCCGGTCCTTTTCAAAGTCCAATGTTGACTTTGCGCGCTGCTTGTTTGGATGGGGTGTTCAATTGGGTGAAAAATTTTGCAAGAGAATCTTACCATTTAGGAGTACTAAATGTAGACTAATAATAAAACTAATTACAGATCTCGCCTGGAAATCGCGAGACGAATCTAATGATGGTAATTAATCCATGATTAGTGGATGTTTAGCGGATGGTTACTGTAGCATCACTGTTGCAAATCATGGCCTAATTAGGCTCATTAGATTCGTCTCGAAAAGTTACCTGGGGGTTATTGAATGGGTTTTGTCATTAACACATGTTTACTACTCCATGCATGTAAGATTTTCTTGTGAAAAATTTTGGTGAAAAATTTTTGGGGGAATTGAACAAATCTTTGGAAAACTAGGGATGCAAGTGGGCGCAGGTTTACCTGCCTGCCCACTAGGCCCGCCCTACCAAAAATCGTTGCCGCTGCGACAGCCGTTACCCTCCTAGACCACTCTACGTCAGCGAACCCGTCGTCGAGCATACCATCCCGGCACGCGCACTGGTGCCCTCCTGAAGCCCCGTCTGGCACCCTCCCCCTGGCGCGAAGGAAAATCCTGGTGCCAGTCATTTCTGAAGCACTTCTGGGTGTTTCAATCGCCCAGTCTATGGCATGTTTGTGATCAATCGGCACTTTCCCATGTCTTCTACCATTTCTGAAGCACCACAGGGACCAAATCCCACAAAGAGTAATACTTAGGAGTATGTCTTCCTGTCGACAAAAATTATCCTCAAGAATATCAAAAGCCCAATGTCCTCGGACATAGCTTGGGCAACTTAATGCCAATCATCACCTTCAGCTTATCCCAAAAGTTGGCTCTGCATATGTGCACTCCGTGAGAGCATGGATCGTCGTCTCCTCCGCTGCTCCACAAGTTACACATGTCCCCAAGGCCTCGACATGTCTGTAGTGTAAATTGGTTGCTTGGGGTGTTGGGAGGAGCTTTGAGTACACCTGTCTAAAATTGCAAACCTGCAGCTTGCAGGCCTGCAGATGCCAAGAGTGGAGAGCGCGATACGATGATGGCCTGGAGAGAGAAGGGAGAAGAAGTTGGATCACTGAAATGCAAGTTTGATTATTAACAAATCAGCCAGAGCGCATAGCCGTGAACTTAAATCTTCACGGACAGTTCTGCTCTTGGATCACTGAAATCACAGCAGCACAGCATTTCAGGAACAGTAGAACAGCATTTCGGGGGTGGGGAGCAGCAGCACAATCTCCACGCCGGCACCGTCCACGCGCACGGCGAGGAGACCGTCAAGATCCCCGTCTCGCTCGTCTTCGACGACATCAAGAGCACCTACAAGGACATCCAGCCCGGCAGCATCATCCCCTACCTCGTCCGCGTCGTCCTCCTCGTCGACGTCCCCATCATCGGCCGGATCAAGATCCCGCTCGAGAAGTCCGGCGAGATCCCCGTCCCCTACAAGCCCGACGTCGACGTCGAGAAGATCAAGTTCCACCACTTCTCCTTCGAGGAGACCACCGCCACGCTGCACCTCAAGCTCGAGAACAAGAACGACTTCGACCTCGGCCTCAACATGCTCGACTACGAGATGTGGCTCGGCGACGACAGCATCGCCTCCGCCGAGCTCACGCAGAGCGCCAAGATCGAGAAGCAGGGGATCACCAGGATGCAGATCCCATTCAGCTTCAGGCCCAAGGACTTTGGATCCGCGGTCTGGGACATGATCAGGGGCAGGGGGACAGGCTACACCATCAAGGGCAAGATTGATGTCGATACTCCCTTTGGGAACATGAAGCTGCCAATAAGCAAAGAGGGTGGAACCACTCGCATCAAGAAGGACGACGATGATGACAACTGAGGTAGGATACTAGGATCTGCTTGCTTCTGGTACTGCTGCTGATTGATTCTTCGTCTTTGTTTCACCAGTTTAGTACTACTAGTCAGTACGCTTAGAATGCCCATGGAAAAGAAATAGCTGTACCATTAGTGTTAGCAAGTAATGCGAAAACAAGATCGAACACGAGACACGATTTTACGTGGAAAACCCTTGCGGGAAAAAATCACGGGCGCCAACCGGCGATCTTCACTGTAATGAGAGAGTTGCAACGCAGGGAATACATATCACCTTCAGCAATAACGCCTCGAATAAAATGATATCTCACATCAATGTGCTTTGTTCTTTCATGAAACATCCGATCTTTAGTAAGATAAATAGCACTTTGACTATCACAATGTATATTAATGCAAGAAGAAATCCCGCAAAGTTCAGAGTATAAACCTCTCAACCAAATAGCTTCCTTACATGCTTCAGAAATAGCCATATATTCAGCTCCAGTAGTGGACAAAGCAACAGTAGCCTGTAAAGTTGCTTTCCAACTAACAGCACAACCACCAATGGTGAAAACATAACCCGTTAGAGATCTCCTCTTGTTTAAATCACCAGCAAAATCAGAATCAACATAACCAACAAGCCCATTTTTAGATTTCCAAACTGTAAATAAGCACCAGAAGTACCTCGCAGATATCTGAAAATCCACTGAACAGCTCTCCAATGGTCCTTTCCAGGATTAGCCATATATCTACTGACAACACTCAATGCATGAGATAAATCAGGACGAGAACAGACCATGGCATACATAAGAGAACCAACGGCACTAGAATATGGAACTCTAGACATGTACTCAATATCTTCTTCTGACTCTGGACATAAAGATGTAGACAATCTAAAATGTGCAGCTAATGGAGTACTCACTGGTTTTGCATCATGCATATTGAAACGACGAAGAACCTTTTCAATATAACCTCGCTGACTGAGGTATAACATACCAGATTTTCTATCTCTGATAATTTCCATGCCAATAATTTTCTTCGCGGCACCTAAATCCTTCATCTCAAATTCTGAATTCAACTGTGCTTTCAACTTAGCTATTTCTGATTTATCCTTTGTAGCAATCAACATATCATCAACGTAAAGAAGCAAATAAATAGCTAAACCATCAACTGTCTTCAAATAGACACAGCTATCATAATCAGACCATTTAAAACCATGAGAGAGCATAAACGAGTCAAACCTCTTGTACCATTGCCTAGGAGATTGCTTCAAGACATAAAGAGATTTCTTTAATATACAAACATGGTTTTCTTTTTCAGGAACAATAAAACCTTCAGGTTGGTCCATATAAATATCCTCTTCTAACTCCCCATGCCATAACGCAGTTTTTAACATCTAACTGCTCCAACTCATAATCATGCATAGCAACAATACTCAACAAAGTACTAATGGAACTATGCTTCACAACTGGGAAAAAGACATCATTGAAATCAATACCTGGAATTTGGCTATAACCTTAAGCAACCAACCTTGCTTTATACCTTGCTGTGACACCCCTGGTGTCATTATCGTAATTAGAAACCCTAAATTAAATTAATTAAACCCATAATGGCATGCATCTTTCCATAATTGTATTGTTTGTGCATTTGTGTGTATGGGTGGATTTAGTCAACCAAAATAATCAAAATAGTCAAAATACAAAAATTATACCAAAATGTCACAAATAATGTCAAATACATGTTCATGAACTCAATTGAGTATAAAAAGTTCAAACAAAAATTCGAAATTCAATTTTTAACTCGTTTGACCGTCATTTCATGTGTTGTAAGTTTCACTTTTTACCCTTCTCGAGCGGTTAATATCTTTAGATTTTGCCTAAACACTTGAAATTCCACCAATATAAAAGTTGGAGTACAAAGTACCCTCTTTACAATGGTGGTGATGTGGATCAAGGAAAACTTTGTTTGATCACTCATAATCTTGGTCAAAATCGGGTCAAAACCAACAATTTCAGCACTTAGCCGAATTACACTGTCTGAAAACGTGAATTTTTGCCCAGATTCGTCGCCCCGTAACTTTCAAACCGTGGCCCAAAAGTAGTGACACTCTTTGTAAGAGTTGTAGCCTAATGTACCAGCTACAACTTTTGTATTGGATGATCTTGAAGTTTGTATGTAAATCTTAGAGAAAAAGGTCAGCGAAGTCGGGTAAAAATCGTTCGAATCAGACTTAGAAATTCAGTCCGACAGTTAACGGCGTTTTTGGCCGAATTCTCCTCGATTTATCTCTCAAACCATTGATCAAACACTATAACTCCCTTTGTAGAAGTTGTAGCTTGATGTACCATCTTTAACTTTCGTATTGGTCGAATCAACTTTTTATGTACAAAAAGTGGAGTTTAAGGCCGACAAAGTTGAACCCGTGAGCTGCCAAAACTCTGAATTTTTCGGAATTTCGAATTTTGGCTGAGATTCAGAGCCTTGCAACTTCCAAACCGTTGAGCAAATGGTATAAGTGTCTTTGTAGGAATTGTAGCCCTATGAATCCTCTACAAAGTTGGTATTCGTTGCTCCTTGAGTTTCTACACGGAAGGGTGAGAAAAATTGAGAGGAAGTGGTTGCGTCGCTGCCGAATCCGGTATAACCGGATCAGACAACCGGTGGAACCGGTTGTCGCCGGCCAGGAACGCCTCGGCGTCTCCGACGTCCGTGCCGTACATCCAGCTGTCTCTCCACGTGTTCGTCGCTGCCCCGTCCCATTTGGCATCACCAAGTGGTCCATACCCGGCGAGTGAGCCACGAGGACGCCTGAACGGCCGGACGGCCACCTCACCGGCGTCAAAACCGAGTTCAGTAAAGGCGGCCGGCCAAATTCACCCCCCTACCTCACCATTCTTCATTTCACTGCACCTAGAGCCTTATCACTTCGTCCTCTCCGCCCTCCACCTCCTGGTTTCCTCCGCCTTTGCTCATACTCCGCGAAATCGAAGTTTTCGGCCACCATTAGCAAGAGTTCGGCCGAGCTTCCCTTGCTCCAAAATCGTAACTCTACATGCCTCCTCCTTCCAATCCAAGCTTCAAGAGACGTTCCTCGTGTTCCTAGGATTCTTCCCGACCTTTTTCCCATCCTCTTTTGGCCACCAGTGAGCCCAACCGCAAGCGCCGCCGCCGGGCCGAGGTCTGCTCGCGCGGGCAGCTCAGGCCTTGCGCCGGCCGGGCTCCTGCAGCGGTGCAGCAGGCTAAGGAGGGGCCGGCGACGCCCCTGGGCCAAGCGCCTGGGCCTGGGGACGGCCGGCGCCGCTTCCCCACCGTTCGGCAGAGCCGAACCGAGCCAAACAGAGCTGCTGTTCGTGTCTGTACGAAGGTTGAAGACAATGGATTGAAAGATAATAAGAATAGAAAGTGAGGGGGTTATCCATAAGATTCAAGGACTTATGTGTGAAGTGGAAAACATGCAGGGGCTTAGTTGCAAGTTTCTGAGGACCTATTCGCGAAGAAAGGATCGATCTGCAATTACTTTTAGTTTTCCGAGGGCCTGGATGTAAATCTCGAGTTCACTATTCACGAGTTCTTCCCTTTTGAATTTGGCTGAGATTCAATAAATCACCAAAAATCACAGAAATATCGTAAAATCACAAACTTGGACTTTCTGGAATCCTTAAGAAATTATCTTTCCAATGGTATATCATATGCATATATAATCTGTGTGATTCCCAATGTATTTTTGAATGTATGAAGATGTGCTTGAGAGGATGTTTATTGCTTTATAAATCATAGGAATGTGCTAAAAATGTAAAACCACTTTTAATGGATCTGTTGTGATCAGGAGAGTTGATTTGAGTATCTGTTTACCACAGTTTATTCATGATTTTAGTAGATTGGGATTTAAGTTGTTTACAACTAGTTGAGAGTGGTTAAATCACAAAATATTTTATATAACTCAGAAAAATCTGAAAAATTCACATGAAATGCCTCTGGTAGAATAGTAGTTGTAGTAAAAATTTCAACTACAGAACCTTTTTGTAGATTTTATTATGATTTTCTGATTGGTGATAAATGTTGGCTGATAAGAAAAATAGGAAATAAATAGGTAAAATGCTGGAAAATTCCTGAAAAATATGTTTAACTGTCAAGAACACAGAAACATGTTTACCTTAATTTGTGTTTATGAAAATATATTTTCTAGGCTTTATTTGGTAAGAACTAGTTAGGAAATGCTTAATTAATAAATAGTTTTCTTGTGGTAAAAATAATTCTGCAAACATGTAAAGCACCTAGGAGTGCTGAGTGTTAGATTTAGTAATTGAAACTCCATTGTATTACTAGTGGTTATTTGTGGATGTTTTATTTAATTTATGTAGTAACTTAAGTGGTTATAACATATTAAAAAGGGTTAATAAGATTTCTTTATATATTATTTCAGAATTGAGTTAAGTTTAATTAGCAACTAAAAGCAACCCACCCCGCTTTATTTGTGAGCTTCTTAATTGTTTATAATCCATAAATGATTGTCCAGTGATGTATTAGTGAGTTGTTGCAGTTATTCTGTGATTGTTTCTCGTGCATTACTGCATCTCATGCATCCGCATTTCATGTAGAGCAAACCCTTGCTGACGGAGTATACGAGATCGAGGTCGAGCCCACGGACGATCCAGCTGCTGTCGAGTTGAACGTTGCTGTTGCACAAGACCCGAACCAAAGTTCGGAAGGGCCCAAGGCCAGCGGTGATCAGGAAGGCAAGCCCCGGAGCATAACCCGCTGTTAATTCTAACTCTCTGTGCTTTATGCCTTTATTTGTGCATTTAAGTTTTGAGGAGTTGAATGAAACCCTAGTTGCATGATCCCTAGGTACCTATGTCCTAATACTAGTATGTGTAGGTCGTTAGACTGCCATGCTTAATTAGGATCGGTAGAAGTCGAGTGATTGCCTTGTCACTCGCGAGATATAGGTTTTTACTTTATCAGTTAATGAGATTCGGCAAGCGGGGCTTGTGCGGTATTTATGTTTGGATGAACACCCTGCTTGCACAGAAAACTTGTTGGCTAAGGCATGGATTGTGTGGTCAGTTGGTCAAGCTTTTGAAGGTACTAATCGTATGCCGGGAAATGTGGTAAACTGGTAAACCTAGTACTTGATTCAAACTGACGTCTGACGGGTTTTATCACTCCCTTGGGCGAGGGGTTGTGGCAAGTGTAGCAGTGGCCGCGGCACAGGTTTGCCTCGGGCACCTGGGGTCCGTTGGGGCGTGCACTCGGGCGGAGTGGTCCCCGATGGCAGATGGCAGGGAGAGATGGGAACGGTTGCCTCGTGAGGTCCTGGGTGTCTCTCACGGGTCGTACGATTAGGTTGTCCCATGCATGGTTAAAATCAACTCGAGTTGTCCGTCCTTCGCGGTTACATGAAGCTGCTTGATCTCTCGTTGCACATCAATGTCCTTGGGCCAATGGGATTAAAAAGGGTGGTTAAATGAGAAATGTTTATATCGTGATTAATCAATTGTTTTTCGACACTGATTGATATTGGATAGATTGGCAAATTTAGTAATAGTTAGTCTCACTTTAAAACTTGGCTAAAATATTGAAAATAGGGATCAACTTGTAGATGCTTTCGGCAAAAACAAACCCCTCAGCCAGAAAGCCTTGCATGTCTAGTATTTAACCTTGTCGGGTAAGTCTTGCTGAGTAATTAGTACTCAGCCTTGCTTGTGGCTATCTTTTTCAGATGATGTTGAAGGTTATGACCCTGTTGCTGCTCTGACTTGGCCTGGTGTGCTCCCTAATGGTTGGACAGTTGAGTGGGGGGCCGTCTGAGTCCGACTCAGGCCGCGGGAATTGAATATCATGTGTGGGCTCCATGTGATATTATGTGTACCGACGTTTAGACTTCCGCTGTATTATAACTCTGGTTTGTAATAACTAAAACATATGCACTGTATTTGTATAATTATCTATGTGAACCCCGTGTTGTAAAATTTGCGATGAGTTGTACTGCCTGAGCCCATCTTCGAGTGGGACTGCTGCTATTTCGTTTCGGTCGAGAGAAAAATGTGGTGTAATCGGGAAGGAATCCGACGGATTGCACGATTAGCTCGGTTTAAGGGCGTGGAGCACTGCTGTGATAGTGGGCCCATGCTTTTAAGCCGGATTAATTGGGGCGGTCTGCCACACTTGCTGGCTCACTTGGAGAAATACTCTCCTTTCTTTTGAAAATCCATTTGCAATGGACAGACTTTTTATCTTTGGGCAAATTCACTAAATCCCAAGTACCATTCTTTTTAAGTGACTCCATCTCATCATGCATGGCGGTCATCCAATTATTTCCATTAGCAGAAGTAATAGCCTCAGAATAATTAGAAGGTTCTGAATTTCCTTCAATCTCTTCTTCAATACTCAAAGCATAAGCAATATTGCATTCTTCAATAAGCCTTTTTGTTGGCTTAGGAGCCCTTCTGGTCCTATCAATTGCAACATGTTGTGGAGGCTGCACAACTGGAGAAGAATGCTCAACAGTAGATGGATCATTAACAATTGATGAATTATCAACAATGGGTGCATCTTGGACAGCAACATTATCATTATCTGGTGTATTTTTGTAATACCCTATATTTTCAAGGGTTATTAATTAAATTTTATTAATGACTATTTAGCTTAATAAAAATAAATAGTAGTTTATTTTGGTTATGCTAGTTTATTTTGGTTATGCTGCGATTCTAGAAAAAAAATATGATATATATAAGCATACGGGAATATGCGTGTGAAAATTTAGGCATACACGTAGCTTAAGCTTGTTTAGTTGGTTAAACCAATTATCACAGGTACAGTGACACAGATTAATAATGTTTTATATCACTACGTGGATGAACCTTTGGTTGGGAAGATGGTGGGGCCTAGCTGTCATACGTTTGACTATAGCTAATTAATACACTAGTTATTTGTGCAAGTATGCGTGCATGCGTAAATTAAATAGATAATGCATGTGTACGTAGCTTGCTACTTTGCTACCATGTGTCATGAATTATTGTTCGCATTATTATTAGTGGACGACCTTCCCTGATTGGATCCACGTGTACTAAAATTTAGTACTACTGTTTATAACTTTGACCACTAATTAGGGGTATTAAATAAAGGCAGTTTACAAAACCAGCTCCACAACCCCTGCGCTAATTCGCGAGACGAATCTAATGAGGTCTTTGACCGTATGAACGGAGGATGGTTACTGTAGCATCATTGTAGCTAATCATGGATTAATTAGGGTCATTAGATTCGTCTCGAAAAGTTACACCCATCTGTGAAGAGGTTTTGCAAATAGACTTTATTTAGTACTCCATGCATGCAAGATTCTCTTTAGCGCTTTTTAGACATTTGGGAACCAAACAAGGCCCTTATCTTAGCAGTGGCCGTGTTCAGATGGCTGCGTCAAAAAATTTGCACCAAGGAATCTCGCATGTATGGAGCCCTAAACGAAGTCAATTTACAAAACCTTTTCACAAATGAGTGTAACTTTGCGCGACGAATCTAACGAGCCTAATTAATCCATAATTTGCTACAGTAATGCTATAGTAATCATCCTCTAATCGTGCGGTCAAAAGTCTCATTAGATTCGTCTCGCGAATTTGCCAGGGGTTGTGGAGGTAGTTTTGTAAACTGGCTTTATTTAATACCCCTAATTAGTGGTCAAAGTAGGCACCCCCATCTGAACACTACCAGTAATGGGATTGAGCAGAGAGCAGCAGCTCTTCTTGCTTCCTAGGGGGACACACCGTATGCCAGAAATTTAATTAACCAAAAGGTTAATTGGATCTGTGCCATTATAACTTCTCTGTTTTTGAAGCACACCATTACTATTCAAGAAACTATGCCACTGCCATTGCAACTTTGTAGATGTTTGAGATACGCCATTATGTACGCTTGGAGATGACTTGGGCCCACTGTCAGGCGTATAGAAGGGTACTGTATATTCGTATGGACAAGATTACCCCTTACTCTTCTCTCTCGCACTCACTTACACATGGGGCCGACTCGTCAGTCTTCCTCACCGACCACCGTCTTCCTCCTCTGTCTTCTCCGTCTCCGCCGACGGTGGCGGTGGCGAGATCGTTGCAGGCCGCTCCCGCCCGTCGCCCGCGTTGACGGCCTCCTGGTCCACCACCGCGGGGGTGGCGCACGAGTCTAGGGCCGCGACTGGCCTTGGCCTCCCCGGCGGCGCGCGGCCTCCCTGGCAGGAGGCGGCGCGAGGGACCGCCGACGCGCGGCNCGGCCTCCCGCCTGAGCTCCTCCTCGTCCCCCGCCACCGCACCGCCTCTGGAAAGCTCGTCGCACACCTTCTGCAGCCGCTCCCTGGACGCCCTCTCCCGCTCCAGCTCCCGCGTGGCCGCCCGCAGCGACCCCTCGGCGTCCTGTCAGCGCCTCGACGAGTTTTTTGCCCACCGCTCGGCGCGCCGCCGCGCCGGCGCTCGCCGTCCAGCTCCGTTCGTGCCTCCTCCGCGAGCTGCCTCCGCAGATGGCGTTCCTCCTCACCGCCGCCGCCACGGTGGTGGTCCCTCGCTTCCCTCAACGCCGGCGAGGAGCGGGTGCTGGGCGGCGGCGCGGCGTGCACAGAGCAGAGCGAAGGGGCGGCCAGGAGGAACGAGGAAGAAAGGGGGTGGGAGAGGGATGACAAGTGGGCCCAATGCATCATAGAGTGGGACGGAGGGAGACTAGCAGGGGCAAAAGTGTCCATACGAAAGTACGTTAGCTTTAGGATGTCTGAAAGTGGGCCCAATACGCCTTCGGGTGTACATAATGGCGTATCTCAAACATGTGCAGAGTTGCAATGGCAGTGGCATAGTTTCTTGAGTAGTAATGGTGTGTTTCAAAAACGGAGAAGTTATAATGGCACAGATCCAATTAACCCTTAACCAAATGGGAAGATGAATTCTAGTGCTTGCGTACCGTTAGCTCAGAAGCAGTGAGCATGAGTAAATAAAAGCATTTGATTGGTCCAGAACAGATTACGTTCCTTTGGTTGGCCACGCAAGATCCTCCATGCATGATGTCACTACATACGTGGCGATACGTTATTCGCTAGAGAAGTCCAGAAGCTGCTATTCACAGCTCGCTCGCTCGGTGCAACCTATTTTAATCGCTCGAGCGCATCCGTTTTACCGACCGAACTGCCTCTTGACCCTATAAATAGCAGCCGGTGCCTCTGCTTCTCATCAGAAAAGCGGAGTGAACACGAGCAACGAAGAGGGGGAGCCCTCTGCTTCCAGCACCGTTCGTTAAGAGTAGATTAGGTAGTGAGAAGAGTAGCTCACCGTAGTGACCAGTGCTGCTGGCATATACTGCTATAACGATGATGGGAAATTGTTAGTTGGAGAAGGCATTAACATTTTGTTAAGGCAAGCATAGTATATTGCTATTAGCACTATTTACATTGTGTTTTCTATGCAAGCGAGCTTTTGACCATTGCCTATTTATATTTTTGTTATGATTTACTTTTCACGTGGGTTTTATATTTTCAGTTGTGGTGTTCTCTTACTTTCCGCGTGAGTTTTACATTTTCAGTTGTGGTGTTGCTCTTACTTTCGGTGTGAGTTTTACATTTTCAGTTGTGGTGTTGCCCTTACTTTTCGTGTGAGTGTTACATTTTCAGTTGTGGTGTTGCCCTTACATTCGGTGTGAGTTTTACATTTTCAGCTGTGGTGTTGCCCTTACTTTCTGCGTGAATTTTACATTTTCAATCGTGGTGTTGCCCTTACTTTACTTACTTTTCAGATGCTATTTAAATAATGCAATATCTATATTCCGCGTGCGGTTTATATTCCTGATTCTACTATTTAAACTATTGTGCTGTCTATATTTTGAGTGCATCTCAATTTTACGCCGTTATGCTGCGCGTATGTTGTTTTATAAAGCTGGTGTTATGACGGCAACTACATGTGCCGATCACAGTTCAGGAATGGAATTGTCTGGGGTTCTCTGATAGGAATATCTCTTGTTCTGAATGTGGTGCTTGGTAATGGATCCGTAGGAATGACCTTGTACTAGTAAGTCAAGAGATGGTTCCTTGAGGGGCTAACTCTTCTCTTCTAGAACATGTACGATGGTCTAGCGGAGACTGTGATATTGGAGTACACCTCTATAGAGTGCTAAAGTGTGAGATTTCACCCCTGTGACTCTCGGGTTTGGGAAGCTTGCAGTCATATGTTGCGCTAGCTAAATTATTTATGGCTATGCCGTTAGGCTGCCTATGTGTTGTTTGCTAAAGCTAGTGTCACGACAGCAATCGTATTGTACCGGTGATGGTTCAGGAATGGGACTGTTGGAGTTCTCCAATAGGAATGGCTCTTGTTTTGAACATGATGCCCGATGACGGATCTGTAGGAGCGACCGTGTATTAGTAAGTCAAGAGATGATTCACGGTGGGGTAAAGAGCTCTGCTCTTCTAGAATATGCATGGACATGTGTTGTTCTAGCAGAGACTATGATGTCGGAGTACCCTCCTATAGAATAAATCTACGTATATTGTGTAACCCTGGAACAAAACATGCAGCCTGGTACATTTCTGTGTACAATTAGCAAAAAAAAGGCTAATAAACCTCCTGGTAGATCTCTACGTGTGCACGTAGCAGAAACTGGACAAAAATTGCTTTCACGGATGACAAGCAGAGAAGCCTTCGATCTGCAGAATAGATGCTCTCGATCGTCGTGCGCAGGGGGATGAACTGCCCTCGGGCTTGCAGCACAGGGGCGACGACACCTGCCGGCGCGGCTTTTTAGATGCAAAGCATGAAACCAACACGGCGACTTCCAATCGATCCACCGCACGACACGCGAGATTGGTCTTGTTTGGTTTTTTAACATCTAGCATTGCTAGGAGGAAATTTTCTTGCATGGAGTACTAAATGAAGTCTTTTGCAAAACCTCTTCACGAATGGGCGTAACTTTTCGAGACGAATCTAATGAGCCTAATTAATCGATGATTAGCTACAGTGATGCTACAGTAACTATCCTCTAATCATACGGTCAAAGGCCCTATTAGATTCTTCAGGGTTTTTAGTACAGAGGTTCTGAAGTTAGTTTTGTAAAATATCTTTATTTAATATCTTTAATTAATGGTCAAAGTTGTGAACAATATCTAGCGCTGGAAAAACAAAGGAGCCAATAAATCCTGCTCCGACTCACGGATCGGAGACAGCGGCGACGCGTCGACAAATCGACGCCGATCAGACAAACTCGCGCCGATGCGGTGGCGGCGAATAGGGCACCGAGCCCTAATTTTTTTCAATCGAATCTCGTGCCTAGCTCTTAGCTCTTGATACCACTTGTTAGCAAATAATACAAAAACAAGATCAAACATGAGACACGATTTTACGTAAAAAACCCTTGCGGGAAAAAACCACGGGTGCCAACCGGCGATCTTCACTATAATGAGAGACTAGGTTCGTGCCCGTGCGTTGCTACGGGAAGAAAACACAATTGTAGAAGCAACAAAATTGTGCGACCAAAAGCCATTCTTATTACCAAATATGCTTGATAGAACGCACATAGACACACAAATATTTTATAATTCAAGTGAATACACAATAATATGAATGAGTTGATTAATATGACTCAAATAAATCATCAATAGTTTAAAAAAAGTTCAACCAACACTCTAGTTCTCTCGAAAACAAAACTGTAATCTTTCCTTTTAACCCTTGTTTTTGTACATACATTTCTCACCTTTTTAATCCCTGTTTCCCTACCCGTAAGTACGGAAATAATTACTGAAGTGGCACATATTTCCAATTTTTGCTTGTGGAGAAATAAATAATATTTGAGTGAAAATACAAGGTTTCAGTCCATATAAAAGTCATCCATGTCACTACAAATAATTCCTGGGAGCAAAGAACTTCTTTCTGCTTTGAGACACAATTACAGTAGATATTCCAAGAATATATGCTATTCATAGCAAATTGAGAAATTGAGACGTCAAACTTTCATTGATTGAGAGAAACAACTATTACTAAACAACAAACTCTATAGCTATAGATCACTTGCCGAAATCGAGAAGCTTCTGAGGGCATGAAGATGGAGTCACCACCGCTGCGCACCTGAATGCGTGCCACGCCGCCTGCGCCGGTGAGTAGAGAAACGCCAGCACAAGATCACGAGTATATACCTAGGGCGAGAATGAGATAAATAATTCTGAAATGAATTCCAGTAAACATGATTTTTTTCAAAAAAAGAAAAATGGAATATAACATGGACTAAGCAAACAAAAGAATATCAATCTAAGTTATCTGCACTCTGAAGTTCTGAGCACAACAACCCGTTCGGCTGGCTGGTTGGCCGGTGGCTGGGCTGATTTTCTGTGAGAGAAAAGTACTGCTGGCTGGCTGGTTGGTTGGTGGCTGGGCTGATTTTTTGTGAGGTGAAAGTACTGCTGGCTGGTTCTGGACCAGCCAGCCGAACGGGTTGTAATCCTTATATCTAATAGAGGCTTTATGGTAGCTCCCCTAGACCTTTTTTTTTCATTTTAGTTGCTTGCTACTGCAGAAGTTGTGGTCTCCAACTGCCTAACATTTTAGAAGAAGATTGTCACTCCAATACAAAAATGCAGCAAGGAATTCACCAACAAACACATGCAACTCTAGATTCAGAAATCATTTGCAGATCTGAATGAAAGTTCTTTTTTAACCACCGATGACACGAAAAATTAGCCTTATCGCTGATAAACTGAACACCACATACCCAAATCAGCAAAAACTTATTGCTTCAAAAAATAAAGTTATGCTCAAATTTGAATTGAAGATGCTGCTGCCACGGCCGCATGAGCCACTATTGCTAGATGCTGATGCCATGGGAGCACGGTTGATTCACCATCAACTGGGACATGCCATGGTTGCTGGCATCGTAAGGAGAATGAGAAGGGGCAAGGCAGAGGTGAATCTTACCTGGTCATAGGGATTCATCACTTGCCTTCATGCTTTGTCAAGATACATTAATGCGTCCAATTCTGCTACAGCTACCTGAGAATTTCAATAGTCAATTAAATTCATAAATGGAAGGATGATTCACCAAGCAGCACATACTGAATGTTAAGACAAGCTGCAAGCTTGTCCACTACCTGCAAATTTACATCAATTAGAAACAAAAAATAGAATACTTTGCACATACCAAAAATAAGCTCACCTTAGACAGGGGAGCAGAAGTACCATCAGGTCCTCGGATTCCCAAAGATTACACAGCATTGGGACCAAATCCACAGCAATTTGGGAGCAATATGCAGGGACCTTTTTTCAGGCATTTGCGACATCTGATACTGCAACCTCTGAACCATGGAAGCAGGCATTAAATTAGCGAATGTAGTAAATTCCCACCACCCTTTCTTTTAAGGTTCTAATTTGACATAGCAACCATGGAAGAACTTAAACAGTAGAAAATTAGTTGTACGAAAATTAGATGAGTTGCTACACGTATAAAGCAGGCAATCCATAAGTGCAATAGGAACTATAACTAAAGAACCTTTCTTGTGGATTGCCATGCGGGAAACTCCCGGCAGGACTGCAATTCTTCATTCCAATCTCTCTGCATGCCAATCAATTCAGTGCCATATGATAACACAACGGAATCCTCTGCCCTGGCTGCATCTCTTTTATGCTCTGTTACACATAGAATGTGGAGTGCCTTCAGATCTCACAACACATAACAGATTACTAATACTAAGGTTATATAAAGATTTCTATATCAATCAGATTACTAATACTAAGGTTAAATAAAGGATGACGTCACCTGTAGCTTGGAGCCGACGCCGCCGAAGCGCATCTTCTCGCCGGGGAGCGTGGTAGAGGCGGAGGTGGAGGAGAGGGGCAGCGCCATGGTTGGCGGCATTGGAGGGAGCCGAGACCGAGAGGGGAGGGGGAGAGCGCAGCGGAGAGAGCGGGAGGAGTTGCTGTTCGTGTCGTGTCCACTGGATAGATAAGGATAGGACGCCACCCCTTAACAACTCCGCTCGCCCCATTTAACCCGTGTTTGGACGAATTTTAGTGAAAATTTCAGATGAATTAACATTTCAGCTTTTAACTCTCACTTCCAAACTATTGGTCTAAGTCAAATCTCTTTTATCTTTTATACTAGATTTATAGGATGTTAATATTTTTTAGTAAGTGCACCAGCAATTCTTGACTTGTAACAGTGTGTCACTTAAGTCACGATCTCGAGAAATCAAAATCTACCAACTGTAATTTATTAAGCTGTACCAATTAGGTCCATAACCCACTGCAGAAGACTTGCAGCTGAGTATGAGGGAGAAGAGGGTCCTCCATGTTTATTTCCAATGGCTTGATCGTCCTCATCCACTCCCCAAGTGACACCCGCGTCCACGATGTCACTGCCACATTGTGTAAAATCTCCCACGAGGTTATGGACCTAATCGGCACGTCTTAACAAGTTACGGATGCTGGATTTTGAATTTGTGACATCGCGAACCTATGTGGCACCTCGCTCCAAGTTCAAAGCCGCCCGTGTATTTAATTCTATTAGTTTCTATAAATTTGATCAAAATTATATTATTTGAACTAAAATAAAACTAAAGTGATGAGTAATTTGATCTAGCACTGAACTATCCACATAAATCTAAAAAGAAATGTATGCGATTCCAACACCAGGTGGTACCATTCTAACTATAGGTTTCAGGTTCAAGCCTCATGTACTTTGATTGGAAAATGTATCGACATTGAAGTGTTACACTGTGTTTTTAAAATATTAGTTGCATTCCAAATTCAGAGTTGTGGTGTTCGAGTTTAAAATCCATGATTCCTTTTAGTCATAAAAGTCTCTCGTTTGGCTTCAGATGGTATTTAGCGCAACAAATCACGGGGAACCTATTGAGCTGGACCCTCACGGATTCTTGCTGGGTCCTTTCATTTTTGTGTCAAAAGGAAGTGGACCCGTAGACCGAAGGAGAGATCGTGAGTCTATTTTCTTAACTCACTTGACACGCCGTATTTCTGTTAACACTGAAGATGCGGAAGCGTGAGTTTAAATCCTACCAACATGTTTGGAGTAATTTTGTCCACTTATTCTGCCCCCTTCAAAACAACAAATCTCCACCTGGCCGTGTTAAGCTCTACATGTTTCGTGCTGTGACTGGGGCAATTCTGATATCTGATGTGGCCTGCTGGATCATCCATCCACCTGAGCCCAAATTCCAGCCGCTTCTTGTTGGGCCTTGTTTAGTTCCACGAGATAAGTTTTGCTACAGTAAATTCGAATGTTTGGTTACTAATTAGGAGTATTAAATGTGAATAACTGACAAAACCCATTTCACAACCCAGGTAACTTTGCGAGACGAATCTAATGAGCCTAATTAGGCCATGATTTGCAACAGTGATGCTACAGTAACTATCCACTAATCATGGATTAATTATCGTCATTAGATTCGTCTCGCGATTTCCAGGCGAGATCTATAATTAGTTTTATTATTAGTCTACATTTAGTACTCCTAAATGGTAAGATTCTCTTTGCAAAATTTTTCACCAAAATTTTTCACCGAAATTAAACACCCCCCTAAAAAGGGCACTCAGTTTCCTTCATTAGCCAGAGATTTTGCAAGTACCTGTCTGAAATTGTGCGCAAGAAATTAGCCTAGAACAGGTAGTATGCCTATGGCAGATATTCAGTACATGGTCACACACCAGTTTTTATGCTCTAATAAAAACGTTCAGACTATGCAGTTTGATTCAAGTAACTGCGTGCTTTTGATGAACTGAGAACTCTATTCTATTCTAGAGACCATTGTAAATAAAAAGGGTTAATTGGATATATACCATTACAATTTGCACGGTTTGAAGATAACCCATTACAATTCATCTATTAGCATATATGCCATTATAATTCTCCCATACTTTGAACCGTGCCATTATATACGTCTTTGATTCCCTTGGACCCACTCGGAGGCCTCTGTATTTTTGTATGGTCCAAAATGCCCTTGCTACCTCTCTTCTCTCCAATCCCTGGTGTGTGGGCCCCACGTCATCTGCTTCCTCCTCTTCCTCCCCAACCGGCCACTCCATCCATCTTTTCTTCCTCGTTTCCTTCCCCAACCGTGTACAACAGCGAGCCATGGTTGAGAGGATGCGGATTGAGGAAGAAAGGGAGAAGGAAGGGAAAGTCCGGCGCGCCCGACGGCCTGCCCGTCGCCGATGAGCGGCCACTGGACCGCGCGTCGCCCCGGGGGTGGCGCCACCGCGACGCCGTCGGAGGGGTCGGGCTCGGGATCCTCGTCGCCCTGGAGGCGCAGCCTGCCGCGGTGCCGAGGGTGTCAGCCCCCGTCTCCACCACACGGCCGCCGGCTCATGCTCCCGCTGCCCGCCACACGGAAGCTGCTGCCGCTGATGCATCATGGCTAGGCTGCAGCTGCTGGGTGTTGCTGTAGAAGTTGTACTGCTCCTGCAGCTGCAGCAGCTGGTGTTGCTGCTGGATCGTAACGGGAGTGGTATTAGTGGCGGTGGCGGCGGCAGCGGCACCCCAGACCGGAAGGTTGGGCAGGTAGTAGCTGCTGCCGCCGCCGCCGCGGATGGCGTCGTCTGCTGGGGCTCCGTGCCTGCATCTAATCCACAACCAAAAAAAAATCAATCAAATAAGAAAAAGGCAATGAGGAGCGGAAGGAACAGGAGCTGGTAATAAGCGATTGACTTACTGAGTGTAGTAGTAGAAGATGTTGCCGCCATCATAGATGACAATGACGACGAGCAGGCTGAGGAGGACGAAGAAGGCGATGAGCCTGTAGGCGAGCAGCCAGGCCGGGTGGATGTCCCGGAGGCAGGGCCGCCACGCCTCCTCGTCGTACAGCACCCCGGGCCGCCTCCCCTTCCCGCCGGCCGGCTCGCCGCCCTCCGCGGCCGAAGAGGACGGGGACGCGCCGCCCGGGCGGCGGTTGGTGCCGGCACCTCGTGGCGCCAGATGAGGTAGGCGGCGACGGACATGCAGCCGAGCACCCAGAGCGCGCACAGCCCCACCCGCCAGTGCAGCCAGTAGCGCAGGTCCGTGGTGTCCGCCGTCGCCATGGGCTCGTACGACCGCGCCGACGAACGGGCAAGAGAGAGGATGCAGATTGGGGAAGAAAGGGAGAAGGAAGGGAACAGTGCTTGGGGCCCACGAGTCAGTAGCTGAACGGTAGAGATGAGGTGGGGACATTTTGGTCTATACAAAAATGACAGAGCCTGCCTGCACGTGGGTCCGAGATCATCAAATACGTACAAAATGGCATATTTCAAGCAAACAATGAATTGCAATGGCATATTCGTGAATAGGTGAATTGTAACGACGTATCTTCAAACCGTGCAAATTGGAATGGCATATATCCAATTAACCCAAATAAAAATGGAAGAAGTGTGTAGTGCAGGCAGTACTATGTCTACAGCACATGGGACGAGTCATCCTGAATAGATTAAGCGGGAGATGATGCAATCCTGAAAGAAGTAGATTGGGTTGCTTAGGGTAGCTTTGCACACATCGTCACTGCTGTTTCATGTGCAGAGATGCACACATCGTTCATGCTTGTGCCCTGGCACCTTGCTAACCTCTTGCTTCTGAACCACCCTTGTTGCAGGACTGAAGTGCTGCTGCTACCAAACACAGATGACAGTGAAGCGGAGAGGATGCTGTAACCGAGGTCGTCGCACACCTGATAAGATAACCTTAACGCTAGTTGAGCTCTGCATTGCCTTAGCTTGTGGTGTCCTGTCGATCTGCATTGTGTCGTTGTGTTGTATGCTTCGCTCAGTGTGGGCTCGTCTGTGCCGTGAATTCCTTCTCCAAACTTTATGGTTGGAACATGAATAATGAGATCCCATCACCCCTGGTTCTTTTGTGGGCTGGTTGGGGAGTGTTCTTTGGATCCTGAAATGCTGTGCCGCTGTGATTGTCTAGAACAGAGTTGCCGCCAATTACTATCAGTACCACACGAGCAGGTGAACAGAGTTATCCTCGAGGCCTACATGCCATGTACCATGGAGATGGAGGTGAGGAACTCTCACCGACGTGTGGGGCCGGGCCCACATGTCAGGGCAGTACGGCAGAGGATCCTGATCCTTCGCAATGCGAGGCGGCGTCGAGCATGACGCAAGCGGCCACGGCGGAAGCCATCAAGCCCGATGTTGTCGGACTACGGATGGAGTACCAACATGCGGACACTCTTGGCCGGCGTAGACATAACAACGCCTAAACGGCTCGGGCCGCCGCCGTATCCGCGGTAATTCCCGTGCAAACCATCTGCCAGAAAGGTTCAGGTGCTTCAGCCAAAATTTCAGAGGCAGCTCAGGCAATCGATGCTCAACACCACCCAATCATCATCCGAACAATTCCCTAGTGACAAGAATTCCTAAACAGTGATCACAATCTCAGAACGATGAAACGTCAAAGTAAAATCTACAGGCCTACGGCCAACATTTCCAAATGTATACTTTTCCATTCCCAAATTCTACAGCCAACATTTCACTTGCAATGCCATGTGTCCTTCCCGTCCAACAGGGCATGCCAAGTCAGCAAAACCGAGTTGCTATAACCACCTCAGGGTGCTAGATAGATGGTTTTAATTAGATTAGGGGTTAAAAAACCTGGTTTTGTAGATTGAGGGGGTGAAGTAGACCACTGGGTATAGGTTAGGGGGTTATATATACTTTTTCCAAGTGAAGATAGTTTTGCAGAACCAATGTGTCGTATTTAATATTGCCATGATGGAAAAAAATATATATAAACATTTTGGACAGCCGATATATACGTATAAAAAGAACCATTACATGTTCTCATTCACATGGCAGCTAAAGGAAATACCAAAAAACCCATTACCTGTGTACCCACGCAAAAAAGAGTTTAGTTTCATTTTGTCATCACACAACGCAAACTACCAGTTTTCGGAGCACACAAATTACTATCAAAATCTAGGCTATGGAATAAATTTTGTCATTAATTCATGTTTAATATTCCTAATTACTATCTAAACCTTCGATGTGGTGAGTGAACAGTAAAAACTTGCGGTTCTAAACAAAATATTCCTATTCCTCTTGTTCGTGTTCACGGGAGAGGACAGAGGAGACGAAGACGAGCACGGAGCAGCTGTTGCCTGTCAGTAGAGCAGAACATTGAAGCTGATAGAGTGATAGGAGATTTATTTCAAAAAGATAGAGTGATAGGAGACAAAAGAGAACTTCCGCCGCCCACGAGCCTGAAGAAGGCCCGATCTCTATCTGCACGACAAGCTCGCACAGAGGCTTGGACTCTCTCGGGATTCGATCTGGGGAAGCACCGAAACTGGTTGGTCCCCGTACCGCGTCCCTCCCCCACGCCACGCGCGCAAAGCTGTTGCCGCGGCGCGAAAAGCTGCCCACGCTGGGGCCCACCCACGGAAGAAATCACACTGCGCTCTCGGGGCCTCTCCATCCTCCCCCCCTCATCAGTGATCACTTCCGCATACAAACAAACGGCTTTACACATTCCTCGAGAGGCAATTTTGATACAGCAAAAAACTGCTTGAAAGATTTACAAAGAGAAGCAAAATCAGGTAAAAAAAATGCTCATGTTCACTCTTTTTTCACTACAGAAACTGCCTAGATTCAAGAGTTCTAAACTATATGTTTATGGGGAAAAAAACAAAGATTGAACATGAGAGCTTTTCAAAAGTCACAAGGCACATGCCTTTTTTTTTCCCCTGTGGTTCTTCTTAGGGCATGTTTAGATCGATAAGAAACTTTGTGAAATTTACTGTAGTAATTTTAAATCGAAGATTAAGAGAACTAAACATGATCTAATTATAAAACTAATTACAATGGATGGACGAAAAATTGCGAGACGAATCTATTAAGCCTAATTAATCCATTCATTAGAGATTGTTTACTGTAGCGCACGACATTGTCTAATCTATTAAGCCTAATTAGGCCATGATTAGACAATGTCGTGCGCTACAGTAAATAATCTCTAATGACGGAATATTAATTAGGCTTAATAGATTCGTCTGGCGATTTCCCGTTCATCCGTGTAATTAGTTTTATGATTAGATCATATTTAATTCTTCTAATCTTTGGTTTAAAATTGCTACAGTATATTTCGCAAAGTTTTTCACCAAATTTAAATAGGTACCTAATTAGTGTGCTGCTACTTTTTCTCCCAGGTGAATTCCAATCACTCAAAATACCTGGCAGGTGCACTGGTGCAGCACTCAGAAAGTCAGAATGACAAAGGCCGTGTTTGGCAAAATTTTTGCACGGTATTAAATGCATCTTTGACCGCTAATTAGAGGTATTAAATAAAGCCAGTTTACAAAACTATCTTCACAACCCCGGGTTAATTTGCGAGACGAATCTAATGAGGGCTTTGATCACATGATTAGAGGATGATTACTGTAGCATTACGGTAACAAATCATGGATTAATTAGGCTCATTAGATTCGTCGCGCAAAGTTGCGCTCATCTGTGAAAAGGTTTTGTAAATAGACTTCATTTGGGACTCCATGCATACGAGATTTCTTGGAGAAAAATTTTTGACCCCACGAACCAAAAGTGGCCAAAAGTGAATAGACAGACAGGCAGGTTGTAGAGGAAGACAGAGAAAGCAGAACCTAACCTGTATGTACTCATGCTTGGAAATTCTACTCTCATGCTTGTTCTTTCCGATGGCTAAAAACGGGCGTGTGCAATGCGCGCACAGCACATGGGCACATGGCGCGCACCCTTTCCCCTCCCGCTCCCGACGTGGCAACGTCTCTGTCAGCAACTACCGTTCCCATCTACCTCCGCCCATGCCGTTCCACCCTCGTCAGCAGCTGCATCCCCTCCCCAGCTAGGGGATTTTTCACAGGACATGTGGACCAATAATGGCTTAGTTGGTTCGAAACTCGAAACGATGTGTAGAGTAGCATGAAGTACCGTAAAAGAACTTTATTTATTTATTTAGATTGGTTATAATTACGCAACAGGAACACATGGAATATTAGCCAGGGGTATTTTCGTCAGTTCCTCATATTCTCTCTCCTATATCACATTAAATCAGTACTCATCTCAGCAATAATGTCCACTAGCAAAAATAAAATCGAGTAGCAGTGTCCTGCAGCATAGTCCTCTAGCAAAGCAAATTTACCCATGAAATCGCAACACGGCTACCCATCAGGGACAAGCCGCACGAGCGCGGCGACGCTGCCTACTCCTCCCCCACCGGGGCTACTCTGCGAAAAGCACAAGTCCCCACGACGAAGGCAACCGTCAAAAGGCCCACCAGAACACTGTTCAGCACGGAGACGCGGCGCCACGTTTTCTTCGCGCCCGCGAGGACCCCTGGAAGGAGAAGAACCGAATCCATTTATTTATTTATAAAAAAGAAGCAAATCAAGAACTCGGCCAAAGATTTTACCAGCTTTGCAAGTGTCGCAGTCGAAGCAGAGTTGCTCCTCTCCGTTCCCCCACTTGCTGCAGTCTTCGTTGGTGAAGGCTGCGCCGTCCGGAGCACGAGTCCAAGAGCCGTTCGAGTAGGCGAAAGCGCACGACGACGGCGGGAAGCAGCATCCACCCTGTGCAGTTCATGGTTAAAGCTGCTAATGGGCTCATGACCGGACTAAAACCCACTAAGAGCTTCCACAATCGAAGGGAGAGGAGAGGATGTCAGCAGCCGAACTTGGGGGACCACCAGCATCCGCCGCCGGCCATCGCCTGCTCAATCCGTACTCGACGCCGCCCACTCCCACGCGCTCTCGTTGCACGCGCCGGCAGCCCGGCTTGCTTCAACAAAGCGCCCGCTGGCTTGCGTTGCCGCAATTGGGGCTCGAGCGCCACAACGGGGGCGGGTGAGAGGAGCTTCGGGAGGAGCGGGGACGGGTGAGAGGTGGTGCAGCAGCCGGGTGGAGATCGAGCTCGCGCGGCGGCGCGGGGCTTGCTCGCCCAAGGAATAAGCCAAGCACCACGCTGCTGGTCGGCGAGACCGGCTCCATTCTCACCTCCGTCCGCCCGCCACCCGGAACGCCGCCGCGCCGCACCCGCGCAGCTCGTCTCGCCGGCGCAGTTCCGGCCGTCGCGGCCAAAGGAAAGACAAGAAAAACAAAACGTGGCGGGTAGGGTACGACGTACCTCGACAGGGGAGATCCTGGGCGTCCCGTCCACCATCGCAACGGCGATGAGAAAGGTAGCATAGGTCACGATGCCGAGAAGGGTCACATCCCCCTTCAGCCGGGTCATGGTGCTGGCGCGGACCATGTTGGCTCTGCGATTTGGGCTATAAGCTTGGCGCTGCGACTCTGGGGGTTCTCTTATAGGTAAGGCGCTGCGATCGATCGGAGCTGGGAGCTGGCTGCTGTCTGATACGCGCCGACGTCGAGGAGAGCGGGGCGGAGGGACCTCGCCAATGGCTTCCCCGCTGGCGTGTGTCGCTCGTGGCGGATTCCCCGTCCGGACAGGCCCGGCCCTGAGGGAGGGGGGCGGGCGAGCGGAGCGAAGGGGCCCCGCGCCATATGTGTGCATGATATACCATAGTACGGAGTACGTGTGTGTCGCGTTAAAAAAAGTGTACGTGCCCGTGAAGCACGTACAAACTCACACAGGGCGCGGGTGCGACGTTAATTTGCTTGCGCAAACGACTCGTCTTGATTATTATGGTCTCCTCGTTCCCTGTGCAAGCAATCAGCCATCGGATCAACTCTTTCCTCTTATCCTCGTGGCTCCTGTGTGCGTGTTTGCTGCCGCAGATCTGTGCCCCTTTAGAACTTAGCTTGACCTCGACTCTCTTACCATACGAAGCCCGCGTTCTGCCCCTGCTCATGTAGCTCCCTCCTTTCGATAGTCCGACATGGAACTGGATGAAGCCCAGAGCCGACGACTGCGCTTGTTTCAACTCTTCAGTGAATATTTTTTTTTAAAAAAAATCAGACCATTATGTTGTCTACCACTGTCAGCGGCTTAGCATGCATCTAGAAATTTAGAAGAAAGTTTAGTATAGTAGAGCTGTTTCGTAATGTTTGTTTGGTCCACGTGCCGAGTAGACTCAAAAGCTAAGAAAATCACGATGAAATTGGATCATCATTGGTCTTTTTGAGATATACATAGACAAGCAATTATTCTTTATTCAATGTGCGCGTATTAGACATAATTTTGTTTTATCCTAATCATAATTTGTCTAGGCATATATGTAGATATTTTGTAAAATTATATCGTAGTTAATTTTTATATTTATGTTAAGGGCCCCGGTTTTTTGTTTCGCCCCGGGCCACCAAAATGTCAGGACCGCCCCTGCGTCCGGACGCCGGCCTAGGAACTCGGTCCGCTTCGCCAAAACATTTTTTAAAATTTGTGAAAAAAAGGAAAATAGCCATTTTAGTCTTTGAAATTTATCCCAAGGGTCAAGTTCATCCCTCAACTATTGGATTGGCCAATCCAGTCCCTCAAATTTCATCTTTTGGTCAAACTCGTCTTTGTGCTGATGTGGCACTCCAAGCTTGCATCAGCCTGACGTGAAAAGTCCTTTTTTACCCCCATGTAGCAGTTGTTGCTGCCGCCATCCCGCTTTCTCGGTGGCTGCCGCAGTGCCGCTGGCCTCAGCAGTCGCCACCAGCCCTCGACGCCCCACCAAGCGCATTACAAAGGGTGCTACCGTGGAGCAGGATAGAAAGGCGTCCTTGTGGCACTTGTGAAGCTCACCATGGCACCAATCGAGAAAAAGGCGGGTGCAGGCCCTCAGCGTGGTTGCTGGTGCTCATTAGTATACTCTTGCTCCCATGGAGGAGCTGAGGTTGGATCAACATACTGCTGCTTGTGCCATTTTTTTTTTTAGGAAATTGGGCCTTCCTTGATTGCTGAGAGAAATTGGAGCAGAGCAGTAGGCAGCTGCTTCTTGCTTGCTTATTGGGGCTTAAGGGGGAGAGAAAGCTACGTACCTGTGCTTTGTGTTTAATTTGTTTCTTGCTTGTTTTCACGGAGAAAAGAAGGGCCAAGTGGGGTTGATTGTTATCAGATTCTTCTTGTTATTCGAGGCAGGCTCGGAGGCCAGCCGCGACATCCACGTCGCCGGCTTTTCCCGGCCGTCGGATCGGCCGGACGGACGGCTGAGATCGTGTTTTTTTGGTCATTTTGCCAAAAAAACCTCGGGTTTAATGGAAATATAACCCGTCGTCCACTCCCCTCTCTCATGTTTTTTTGCGAATAAGCCCTTAGATTTCGTCGAAATCAACCCGCACTTCACCCCAACCAGCCCAGCACCATTTTCAAAAAACCCCCGAGTTTTCTTATAATCAACCCGCCATCCTTTTTCTCTCTCAAAAAATTTCTTGGAAAACCCCTCAGATTTTACTTAAATCACGCAATAATCCGTTTTATTCGTTACTTCCATACGAGCAACCCTATACGTACAATTCGACCACCAAAACACGTTCGAACCGAAATATGTCCAACATAAAATTTGCTCACAATTTCAAAACCTATAACTTTGCTTTAGAACAAATTTTTTTTACTCGAAACACTTTCGCCACTCATTCACGCAAATGTCTACAACCGATCGTACATACGATTTCGATTCCAAAAAACGTCCTCAAATTAAGAAGTGCTCAATAAAAAAAAAGTTTGAAAACCTTAATCTTCGTTTCACAGCAAAGTTCCAAATGCTAAGTGTTTTCATAATTTGTTCGCACAAATGATTATATGAGACCCGTTGCACCTACGATTCGGCCACCAAAACATCTTCAAAATAAAAAAAATATTTAACATGGAAGCGGCTCAAAATTTAGAAATCAAAAACACATACTGCAGAGCAAACTTAAAAAATCGAACTCACTTTTCCAATTCCCCCATTATAACTTATATTTTCTAACTATTGTTAATTATCTATTGCATGGATCTGCTTATCCCTTATATTATTCTCATACTACTATTTCATGCAACACAAAATATAACACAATCATCATTCTGCGTGCATGGGCGCGCGCCAATCACTAGTTGGAGAAAAAGGAGCAGTCAGCTGCTGCACTGCCTAGTTCTTGGGATTTGGTAGGATAGCTGGTATGCTTGGTGACGGAACAAAAGGAGAACTAATACTGGAGAGAAAACGGCAGTCCGATCATGGCCACGTCTAGCGCAAACGGCAATTTCACAAATTAAGGTGATGAACCAAAGGGTAAAAATGACTTTTAGCATCAGTCCCATGCCAGCATAGAGGTCCACATCAGCACAAGGAACAGTATGACCTAGAAACAAAAGTTGAGGGACTAGATCGACCAATCTGAAAGTTGAGAGACGGATTTGATCCTTGAGATAAAGTTTAGGAACGAAAATGGCTATCACTACCGGAGAAGGCGCTATCGGTCACGGTTCGTAACCCTCATAGGTACCGGTTCTGGAACCGGTACCGCGACACCGTGACTAAAGGGGGCCTGCCTTTGGTACCGGGTCCAGAACCGGTACCAAAGGGAGCCTTTGGTACCGGTTGGTAACACCAACCGGTACCAAAGGACCCCCCCGCGTAGGCATGCGGGGGAGGGCCGGTACCAAAGGCTGTTTTGGTTTTTTTTTAAATGTTTGATATTTGGGTTAGTTATATACAAATCTATGCGTCTACGTGTCTGCTCGTCATATGTCATATGTCGTACACGATCTTTCACGCAATAAGATTGAAGTCGTCGCAATTGTCAATTGATTTTGACCCGATTTTGATTGCATTTTTTTCGAACATTCACATATAAACATTTGAGATCGGCCAATACAAAAGTTAGAGCATTTAAAAGTTATTTACAATTAACGAGCAGAACTGGAAGAAGGAGCAGAAAGGGAGTCCAATTGAGTGATAGCGGTTCCGTCATGGTGGTACTCTCCCAGTGGACTTATAACTTGGTCCATAATGAATCCAAATAGTTGGTCCGCAATAGCTTTTGATTTTTGTTTCATTGGGAGCACTTGATGGTAAAACATCCTCTGCATTAATCACAAATGACAACATTCATTCATATAATAAATAAATTTTGCATGTAATCATTTCTAAACAAGTAACTAATAATCATTCATTCATATAATAAATAAATTTTGCATGTAATTATAAAATTTCCTAACACATTCATTTCTAAACAATAACTAATAATCATTTCAAAACAATAACTAATAATCATTTCTAAACAATAATCAATAACTAATAATCATTTCTAACCAAGTAACAAAGTTTACATGAATAATCTTATTTCCATATACACTAATAATCTTATTTCCATATACACTAATAATCTAATTTCCATATACACTAATAACCTAATTTCCATATACACTAATAATCTTATTTCAATATACACTAATAATCTAATTTTCATATACACTAATAATCTAATTTCCATATACACTAATATTTCCATACTAATAATCTAATTTCCATATACACTAATAATCTATTTTCCATATACACTAATAATCTAATTTCTATATACACTAATGATCTAATTCATACCATGAGTTCTTCTTGAGTCGCTTTTTTGGGAGAAACAAAGGTATAGATCCACTGGCAGACGTAGTATCCGCATAGATTCGTCCCTCCTTCCTGTCTGGCACACTGAAAGTGGAGAAGAATAAAATTAGACGTAACAACTATATATTAGTGTGATTTTACGAGATATGCGGGTACACCTGCCACGTACCGGAAAGTCCATCTTCACATCCAGATTTTGTTTGAAATTTCCTTTTTGTTTCACACGGAAACGTGTCCATGCCATGTCAGTCAAGTCTAAAACTGCTTGAAAATCCTCTTTTTTTTTCCGCAGTGAGTCCATGACAATAATTTCACCGGTGTTTATGATTATCACAAGCAGTATCCAGTGGAAGCTGTATATATATATATATAAATACACGCACAAGTATTGAGAACAAAGTCTTAAAGTTATACATACATAGAGAGAAGTACTCACTGGAAATTGTATGGCAAAAGAATGTAAGTCTTGCTTCTTTGTCTCTCCAGGTACAAGTATATGTTGTCCACCGTCTCTAGTGGCTTACTGGCTACAGTTACGGCATTTACCATCAATGGATTCATGAAGCCGACATCATCATACGATTTTTCGCGGCATGTATGGATCTCCATCCTACATGACAAGAATAGATTGTTATTGTTGAAAATTATAATTAAGAAAGCAAGTATTGCGAGAATAGATCAGTGAAAGAAACTTACACAACCCAGCAGCTCATCAATGAGAGGTCTATGGGATCTTGACGGTACAAATCATACACATCCTTGAAATCCAAAATCAAGAGACTATGCCCACGGAAGTAATCACGGTCTTTTATCAAAACATTGAGCATCTGTCTACCCTTTTTGGACGCCTTCATGTACCACTCATGAAATCGGAATGCTTGAGTGGTTAGGGACTTCAAAGAATCTGGGGGCAGCATTGGTTTGCCATATTCAAATTCCCAAATTTTCACTGGTGTTGCCTTAGGAATTTCGCCCGTGCCCGATAAAAGTTCTGCCGCTGAGAGGCCTGTTTGCTCGCACAACAACGCAAGCTGTTCGTCGTCACATTCCTGTTGCCCTTGTGTCCTCCTAGCCGAGCTCTGACCGACTTGTTTCTTCTTAGGAGTGGCCGCCTTCTTCACCGAGGATCCACTGCTGGCTTGTTGTTTCTGCTTCTCATAAGACTTTGCAAGCTGGCGGTCGTAGTCAGAGGGCAAGAATCTCTTCTGATTCGCCGCGCTCATTGTTTTGAAAAATGTCTTCGCTGTCGGATCTATGGGCACCGGCTTCTCTGGCTCATCTGGTTTGAAATGCTCTTTGACCTGGGCTGCGACCACCAAAGCAGTTTCCTCGTCAGTTTGGTCGTAGGGTAACTTCTTCCTTATGGCGGCCAACCTTTCTTCTTCGGTCGTAGGCTCTTTGTCCACCGTTTGGCGCTTATAGCGGCAGGTTCTTCCATGCCATCACCTGACATATTCAGGTATTGGCTGCCATCGTCACCACCTGCCTCCTCATCGACGTCGAGAAGGTTTGTGGCACGTGCACTGCCTTTTGCGATTTGTTCCATCATATACACGTTCATTTCCTCTTCTGTCATATTCATTTCGTCTTCCGTCTATCAAATATACATGAAATAACAATTATATCAAATTCGATCAAATACGATCAAATTCTACCAAATTCGATCAAATCCTATCAAATCCTATCACATTTGATCAAATTCTATCAAATTATATCAAATTCTATCAAATCCTATCAAATTCTATCAAAATTGACCAAATTCTATCAAATTCAACCAAATTCTATCAAATTCTACCAAATTCGATCAAATTCTATCAAATTCTACCAATTTCTATCAATTTCTATCAAATTCTATCAATTTGTATCAAATTCTATCAAATTCTATCAAAATTGACCAAATTCTATCAAATTCAACCAAATTCTATCAAATTCTACCAAATTCGATCAAATTCTATCAAATTCAACCAAATTCTATCAATTTCTATCAAATTCTATCAATTTCTATCAAATTCGATCAAATTCTATCAAATTCGATCAAATTCTATAAATTTCTAAACATTTCATACTAATTTCTATTCTAATAAACTAATTTCCATACTAATTTCTATTCTAATAAACTAATTTCCATACTAATAAACTTATTTTCATACTAATTTCTATTCTAATAAACTAATTTCCATACTAATTTCTATTCTAATAAACTAATTTCCATACTAATAAACTTATTTTCATACTAATTTCTATTCTAATAAACTAATTTCCATACTAATTTCTATTGTAATAAACTAATTTCCATACTAATTTCCATACTAATTTCTATTCTAACAAACTAATTTCCATACTAATAAACTAATTTCCATACTAATTTCCATACTAAGTATCAACATTTCCATAATAAGTATCAACATTTTCGTAATAAGTATCAACATTTCCATAATAATTAAGTATCAATTTTTCCATAATAAGTATCAACATTTTCATAATAAACTAACATTTCCATAATAAACTATCAACATTTCCATAATAAGTATCAACATTTCCATAATAAGTATCAATATTTTCATAATAAACTAACATTTCCATAATAAACTAATTATCAACGTGCGCAGAGGGGGGCCGGCGTCGTCATGCACGTACACACAGAGTCGGCGGCCGACCGGCGGAGGGGCACTGCACGGGGGGCGACCGGGCCGGGCGGAGGGCCGGCGTCGGGGGCACTGAGGGGGGCCGACGTCGGGGGTTGGGCA
>CM014278.1:66660249-66676525 GCA_004135705.1 Alloteropsis semialata | reverse complement strand
AAACTAACTTACATAAATCGATTCATATGAAGGACTAATCCTTTTAGGCATCTGTGTCACGTCTGGCTCACCCGTCTCGAGAGCTTTCAACTTGAAGTAGCTGTAGTCCGGGAAAACATGGCCAGTTTGACTTTCTATTTGGGCTAATGCTTGCCTCACAGCATCACACGAGGCCACATGGTCTTGCTGCCACGCGCCAGGATGAACGTGGATAATAACCATGTCACCAGGATTTGGGTCACGGGTGGCATTTTGTTGAATGCTAACAGAGATCATAACCTAACAGTATTTTCGGTCACATTTTCTCTTAATACCAAAGGACTTGATTGACCGATGTTTGCATCTTTTAGCCATGTAATTGGATTAATGATCTGCATTATTAATAATTTCTATTCTCAGTGACATAGTGATTACATTCAAATGCAACTTGCAGAGGAATATCTATATTACCATATTGTAGCGAAGTTGCTGAGGTGTGGGAATTGGGACATGATCAACTTGTTGAGTTGTCGACCATCCAGGCTCGTGAGCCTCTCGAATCGGGATGGTAGGTGGCATATTAGTAACATAGCCACCACGTCTAGCTGCCTGACGCTGTCTCGGCATGATACTAACCAAAATAAACCGTAATATATTACAAGTCAATTTAACAAAACTAGTAAATACTTATCAAGAAGCATAAGACAAAATCAAATTTGGCCAACATTACATATCATAATGCTTCAACATAATTAGAATTACATAGCATCATCATGCTTCAACATAAGTACAACATTATGCTTGAACAGCAATAAATATTTTCTTTACAAGAGTGCCTTCGTTATGATCGTTGCGAGCGTAAGGAGCATCTTCATTGGCCAACAGGATGCTTGTGTCATCCTCCACACTGAACGGAGACACCTCGTCACACCTATTATAATCATCTTCATCGGTGACGTCCTCGACACCCACGATTTTCTTTTCCCTGTGAGAACTATGTGCCGTTTTGGATAAAGTTCGGAGTTGTTTGTTTGCAGAGTCCCCGTCTTGGGTTTGGTAGACATGTCCTTCACATAAAACACTTGATGCACATCCTTGACGAGCACGAATGGTTCGTCTACATACCCAATTTTGTTGAGATCCACAGTTGTCATGCCGTAGCGGTCTATAGTAACACCTGCACTTGTAAGTTTCACCCATTTGCACCGAAAAAGTGGTATTTTCAAAGGTCCATAATCTAGTTCCCAGATCTCCTCTACCTGGCCATAATATGAGTCCCTGTTCCCTTTGTTGTCATAGGCATCTATACAGACACCACTATTTTGGTTGGTGCTTTTGTCGTCTTGGGCTCTCGTGTAAAATGTATACCCATTTATGTCCTAGCCTTGGAACGTCAAGAATGAGGATGATGGTCCCCTTGCCAAATACGCCAGCTGTGTATGTATTGTCTCGTTACCCATGAGCTTTTGTCGCAACCAACCAGCGGAAGTTTCTATGTGATGGCGTGTAATCCACTTGTCAGACTTTCTTGGATTTTGGTAGCATATTATAGTCTTGTGCTCCTCGATGTAAGGAGCCACCATGGTTGACGACTGCAATACAGTGTAATGGGCTTTCATGAATAAATCGTAGTCGCTACACCTTGTTTGTTTCCTTCCAAACGTGCCCTTTCCAAGTAGTCTCCCCTCATGGCGTGACTCAGGTAGCCCAATCGGTTTCAGTTCGGGGATATAGTCAACACAGAACTCAATGACCTCCTCTGTTCTGTATCCCTTGGCGATGCATCCTTCTGGAAGAGAAGGTTACGAACATATTTCTTTAGAATAGCCATAAGCCTCTCAAAAGGATATATATTGTGTAGGAATACAGGACCAAGAATACCAATCTCTTTGACAACATGGACCAGGAGATACGTCATAATATTAAAGAAAGACGGAGGAAATATCATCTCAAGGCTGACAAGGCTTTGGGCCACATCATCCTGCAGCTTTGCTAGATTAGTGGGATCGATTGCCTTCTGGTCGATTGCATTGAGAAAGGCGCATAGCTTCACAATAGTTGTTCGGACATTAATGGGTAGAATTCCCCTCAGCGCCACCGGAAGCAATTGTGTGAGCAGCACATGGCAGTCATGGGACTTGAGGTGTACGAATTTCTTCTCTTTCATATTTATCAGACACTTTACATTCGATGAGTAGCCGGACGGGACCTTAATACTGTTCAAGCAATCAAACATGCTGGTCTTCTCCTCCTTGCTTAGAGTGTAGCTAGCAGGACGCAAGTTCCAACGCCCTTTCTCTCTTTTCTCAGGATGCAAGGGATCTCGTTGTTTCATACGTTTCAGGTCCTGTCGTGCTTCAAGCGTATCTTTTGACTTTCCGTAAGTACCAAAGGAACCCTAGCACGTTTACGCAAAGATTTTTCGTCAGGTGCATCACATCAATTGCGTGGCGTACATCTAAGACCTCCCAATATGGTAGGTCCCAGAATATTGACTTTTTCTTCCACATGGGCGCCTTTCCATTTTCACTTGCCGCTGGCTGGCTGCCAGGTCCCTTCCCAAAGACCACCTTCACATCTTTTACCATAGCAAATACATATTTTCCATCCCGATGCCTTGGTTTGCTACGACCTTCCGCCTCAAAATGCTTTCCTTTCTTTCTTAGCGGATGTTTCTCAGAAAGGAATCGACGATGGCCCATATACACACACTTTCTACAATGTTTCAGATAAATGCAGTCGGTGTGTTCTAGGCAATGTGTGCATGCTTTGTATCCCTTTGTTTGACTGTCCCGACAGGTTACTAAGTGCAGGCCAATCATTGATGGTCACAAACAGTAATGCTCGTAGGTTAAATTCCTCTTGCTTGTGCTCATCCCACGCCTTTACACCATCTTTGCCCCACAACAACAAAAGTTTCTCAATCAGTGGCCTTAGATACACATCAATGTCGTTGCCAGGCTGCTTTGGCCCTTGGATTAGCACTGGCATCATAATGAACTTCCGCTTCATGCACATCCACGAAGGAAGGTTGTACATACAAAGAGTCACGGGCCAAGTGCTGTGGCTACTGCTCATATCACCGAAAGGATTCATGCCATCCGTACTCAAACCAAATCTTATGTTCCTTGCATCTTCTGCGAAGTCTGGGAATGCTCTGTCGATTTTTCTCCATTGCGACCCATCAGCGGGGTGTCTCAACATATTGTCTTCCCTCCGATCCTCTTTGTGCCACCGCAGCAATTTAGCATGCTCTTTGTTTCTGAACAAGCGCTTCAGACGTTGTATTATAGGGAAATACCACATCACCTTGGCAGGGACTCTTTTCTTGGGGGCCTCTCCCTCAACATCACCAGGGTCGTCTCGCCTGATTTTATACCGCGAACAATTGCAAACCGGACAGGCGTCCAAAGATTCGTACGACTTGCCCCGATAAAGGATACAATCATTGGGACATGCGTGTATCTTTTGTACTTCTAGTTCTAGAGGGCAAATGATTTTTCTTGCTTCGTATGTTGTTTCGGGCAATGTGTTGCCCTCTGGAAGCATCTTCTTTATCATTTTCAATATCTCTCCAAAACCTTTGTCAGACAAGCCATTAGTTGCCTTCATTGCAACAGTTCCAGTGTGGTACCCAATTTTTTCTGGTCCTCTTTGCAATCTGGGTACAACAATGTTTTGTGGTCCTCCAACAAACGGTTCATCTTCTTCCGCTCTTTCGCACTTTCGCAGTCTTTCTCTTCATCATGGATCATGCCACCTAAGGCGTCATCATCCTCATCTTCTGCAACTGCTTCACCCTCACCCATTGCTGTATCATCTGCAAAGGCACCGTATTGTGCAAAGTCCGGGATGTTGTCGTCACCTTCTTCATCACCTTTTTCAAAGAATATCCCCGCTTCGCCGTGTTTGGTCCAATAGATATAGTTAGGCATGAAACCACTCATAAGCAAGTGTGTGTGGACCACCTTCTTCGAGATGTGATAATCCTTCTTATTCTCACAGACCTTGCATGGACAGCATATAAAACCCGAGGTCGAGTTAGCCTCTGCCGCGTCGAGGAATTGATGAACGCCATTAATGAAGTCAGATGAGCGTCTATCCGCGTTGTACATCCATTGCCGATTCATCTATTCACAAAATACAATGAAAAATTCATCCCTAATTTCTAAAGTTCATAATAAACCTAAATAAGAATATCATATATAATCTCTAAAAATCTTAATAACCGTAAACATCAACATCATTTGATGCCACCAAAAAGATGTATTTCTAAAGTTCGTAGTAAGCCTTAACAAGAATATCTTTTATAATCTCTAAAAATTTTGACAGCACCTCTCCTGAGGTTTCCAAAACCTGCGACAAACCAAGGGCACGATGGCCGACAACCACATTCCAAATTAATCAACGTCTTACTTTTGCTCATCTCAAAAAAAAATTGAAGGAGTGATTTGTCTCAGATATGTTGTCTTTCATTTGACCTTGAACTTGGAGCATAAGAAACATTACAGGTGGTAAAAAAAAATTGGTTCATGGTAGGCATGGAACCGTGGGACACACCCAGCCCAACCATCACAATGCAACCGATTCGTTGCTTGGGCATGGATGTATCCCACGGTTTGATGACAACCATGAGAAGTATAACTATACAATACAAGCTCAAGCTCAAGGTCATCATATGTTACCCAGCTAGAAAACTAGGTAAAATTTGATATCATCATAGGCATGCCAAGAGTTGGATTGTTTTAGTTCAAGATATTGACAACCATGAGAAGTAAAATTGAATTTAAAATCTAACTAAATAAGAATATCATTTATAATCTCAAAAATCCTAATAACCCTAAATATCAACGTCATTTGAAGCCTCTAAAAAGATATAATTCTAAATTTCGTAATAAGCCTAAATATGAATTTCATTTATAATCTCTAAAAATCCTGATAACCCTAAATATGAATATCATTTATAATATCTAGAAATCATAATAAGCATAAATATGAAAATCATTTAAAGTGGCTACAAATAATCCAAAAATCTAAACAATGTCTAAAAATTTGTGCATCATCTCTACACATGCAACAACTAACTATATATTGATTCTCTATTACAAATTCATAATAAAAATGAAGATTCAATCTAAAATCTCTTATTTCAATCCATTCCACAAAACACAAATTACTCAAAATATAGAGCATGAAATAGACCATACTAAACGTCAAAAGAGAGAGGATGAAGTTGCTAACCTTCTAGCGGACTTGGTTTGCAAAATCTCCAAAAGTTATGGAAAAATCGGGCATGAGCTCCCCAACCCGAGCTCAATGGAGGATGAAGAAATGAGCCATGGCTCGGGCTGGGGGAGGAAGAAGGGGCCTTATACGCAGAGCCCCTTTGGTACCGGTTGGTGGCACCATCCGGTACCAAAGGGGGTCACATTGGTACCGGTTGGTGTCACCAACCGGTACCAAAGGCCCTGAGGCTCATTGGTACCGGGTGGTGACACCAACCGGTACCAATGTGGCCATATAGGTACCGGGTGGTGCCACCACCCGGTACCAATGAGCTCGCAGAATTATTGGCCGTTGGACCCGGTACCAATGCTTCCATTGGTACCGGGTCCTTTCCATCCGTGACCGATTACGGTGGATGGATGGCGGGTTCTCTGGTAGTGTATTTTGCCAAAAAAATACTACAAATAAAAAAGATTAATTTTGCTTTGATGCCGTATATTTAGATTTTAAATTTAAAAATATCCTGAGAAACTATATTTAAATTGTAAATGAGCAGGTCTAAATGTGGCATCTTTTTTTTATCTTTTTGAAAAGGTGGCAAAGAAGTCTCTAATTAAGGAATGATCATGCATTAAATGTGACACCCCTGGTGTCACCTTAGGCCTTGTTTAGTTCGCGCGAATTCGATCGAATTGACTGTAGCAAAATGCATTGGGAAGCGTAAAAGCAGAGAGGGGGGGCACGTTTTTCAAGAAGATACTTTTGGTCGAATTGGTCGAATTCGATGTAACTAAACAGGGCCTTAGGCCGTCCCCAACCCAAGACACTACTCATAGTTTCCATAAGCTCCACATCATCAAGAAACTAGTGCTAGACACTACCTCTCCAATGCAAACACTACCCTTTCATATCCAAATTTAATATCACTCCTCTCTCATTGTGTCTTGGATATCGTGTAGAAACCATGTCTCATGCAAGACCCAGTTTCCTTCTCTTTCTTCATTTAATCACTTGCCACATCACCTTTCATCCTAGGTGGCAGCTCATTTAATTCTATGGAAACCATCCTAGTCATTGGGTTGGGGATGGCCTTAGTGTTAACATAACAAGAGAAACTGAATTAATTCATAATCATGGCATGCATCATCTAATATCATGTTGATTGTGCATATGTGTGTGTATGTATTGACCAAAGTCAACTCTCATAATCAAAATTAGTCAAATATGCAAAATATACCAAAATGATGCTTAAAAGGTCAATCAACTACGAGTTTATGAACTCAAATGAGTATTGAAAGTTCAAACAAAAATTTGAAATTCAAATTCAAACTCCTTTGGTTCTCATTTCATGCCTAGGAGCCTTTCCTTTTTATCCTTTCTGAGAGGCCCCAAACAATTCTTTTTGCCTAAGCACTTGAGATTCCACCAATATAAAATCTTTACAATGGTGGTGTGGTGGAGCAAGGCAAACTTGGTTTGGTCATTCAAAACTTTGGTCAAAACTAGGTCGAACCACTGAATTTTCAGCACTTGGCTGAATTGCCTGTCCTGAAAAACGGGATTTTTGCCCGATTTCAGAGCCCTGTAACATTCAAACCGTGGCTCAAAACTGGTGACACTTTTTGTAGAAGTTGTAGCCTATTGATCCATCTCCAACTTTTGTATTGGCTGATCTCAATGTTTATATGTGAATGTTCGAGAAAAATGCAATCAAAATTGGGTCGAAATCAAATGATCTAGCACTTGGCAGTTTTCAGCTGAAATTCAGTTTTGATAGATTTTGGCCTAATTTCACCACTGAATATCATCCAAACTATTGATCAAACATTATAACTTCCTTTGTAAGAATTGTAGCCCTATGATCCAGCTACAAGTTTTACATTGGCTAATTTGAAAAGTTACATATGAAATCGAGAGATAAGGTGAACCAAATCTGGGCCTGTACTCGGGATTTCAGACTGAATCGGCTGATTCAGTTCGTCGGGGTCAGGACCGAGCCGAGCATCGGCCTCACGGCGTCACCGGATGTGTGCCGCGCTGGCGCGCGCCCAAGTGGCTTCGGCCACGCGCCGAGTCCTCCGCGCGCCTCCTGGCCCTTCGCCACGCAAGCTTGCCCGGTGTCAAGCTCGATGTGCGCAGGGAAAACCACGCCGACAGCTCACGTTCCACAACCGAGCCGAGTAAAGGAACCGGGCAAAATTCACTGCCCTCATTCACTCTTCCATCGATTCACCGCTCAAAGCACTCACCCACCTCGCCCTCTCCGCCCCCGCCCTTCCTGTCCCCTCCCTCAGTGGCCACATTGCCGGTGATTTGAAATCTCTGGCCGCCATTTTTAGCCTCGGACCAAAGCACCGCCTCACCGAGGGTAGGCCGACATGCTCGTCCTCCTTTCAAATTGGCCGCAAAAATGGTCTCGCCATGCATCACTAATGCTTCCCCATCTTCTTCTTCCTCCTTTGTCATCTCAGGTTGGTTTCCCAGCCGCCATCTTTGTCGCCGGCGAGCTGCTTCCGCGGTCGGCCTGCTCTGGCCAAGGCGACGGCCGAACCACCGGACCAAGCTGCCACCGTCCACTCCCAACCACTTCTCCACCGGTCCGGTCGGCCGTCCAGCAGCCAGGCCGCCCTCCTCAAGGCCGGCGTCGGCCTGTACAGAGGCCCAGCTTGTACCCTGACTTAAGGTAGAAGAAGCCCTTATGTTAAAAGGGTGGAAAACTCCAGGGGGTTATGGGGAATAAGGCAGGGCCTTATGTGTGAAGGGTCTAGAACTTCGAGGGCTGAAATACGATTTTGTTTTTGTTTTTCTTTTGTTTTTCCCTTTAGAGTGGATGAACTGCAGAAATTCACTGTAAATCGTGCAAAAATTGGAAAAATGCAAAATCAGCTGAGTTGGACTCCTTGTGAAATTATCTATCTAGTGGTGTAACATGCACTCATGAAAAGTGTTGTTTGAGATCGGTGTAGTATTATGTATGTTTATGTACATGAGAGTGTATGTATTATTTCATAAATCCTTTGCATGTTCTTTTTGAGTGATTTCAACTATGTTGCTGATGTATATGATGAGTAGAGTAGATTTGAGTGCCTGATGATCTAAGTCTCTGCATGTTTTTAATAGATATAGATTTAGTTGTGTTAATGAGGTGGAAAATAGGATAAATAGTTAAAATATTTAATAAAATGTGGTAATTTTTGTTAGTGTTTCTCTGGAGCTTAGAAACCCTCACAAAAAGAATTAGCTCCAGAAAGTGTGTAGTTTTTAAGTTATGATTTAAGTTTGTTTCTAGCTAGTTAAGTGTAGATAAATCCTCCAATATTCTGTGTAGCTTAGAAAAATATGAAAAATTCACATAAAATGTTTCTAGTAGAAGTATAGCCTTAGTAACAATTTCAGCTACAAAAAGAGTCTTTGGAAATTTCTGTGATTTCTAACTGTTGGAAATTAGTGGCTGTTAGAAGAAATAAGAAACAAGGAGGTAAAATGCTGGAAAATTCATGAAAAGTATGTATTTGGCTCTCAGGAACACAAAAATATGTTTACCTTAATTTCTGTTCATGAAAATATATTTTCTAGACTTTCATTGGTGAAAACTAGCTAGAAAATGCTTAACTAATAAATAATTTTCTTGCTGTAAAATGAACTCTAAAACTTTTTATAGCAACCTGATCTCCTGAGTGTTCAGATTCAGCTATAGGAACCTTTTTATTACTTGTAGTCATTTGTAGATGTTTTATGTTTGGTTTATGGAGTAGTTTAAGTTGCTTTTAGCATAATAAAATGATTAGTAAAACGGTTTTCTATATTTAATACAGATCTGAACTAAATATAATCTGCAACTAAAAGCAACCCACCCAGCTTTCTTTAGGAGTTTCTGTTTTTACTCCCTAAATGATTTTGATTGATTGCTTGTGCATTCCTACATCTCATGCATCTGCATCTCATGTAGATAATCCAATTGTTGACGACGTGTACGAGATTGAAGTTGAGCCAGAGGATGATCAAGTCGTTGCTGCGGACCTGAACCTCGCTGCTGCTCAAGACTCGGACCAAAGTCCGG
The DNA here is from genome assembly GCA_004135705.1 of Alloteropsis semialata. NCBI lineage: Eukaryota > Viridiplantae > Streptophyta > Magnoliopsida > Poales > Poaceae > Alloteropsis > Alloteropsis semialata. The sequence goes on along the minus strand of CM014278.1, from coordinate 66,667,260 downwards.
AAGGGCCAAAGGCCGCTAGTGATCAAGAAGGCAAGCACCAGAGCATGTCCTAGCTTTAGCAAACCCCAATGGGTTGCTTTGTGCCTTACTTTGCGTATTTAAGTTTAAGGAGTTGTTTGAAACCCTAGTTGCATGATCCCTATGTACCTATGTGTTAATACTAGCATGTGTAGGTCGATAGCCTGCCATGCTTAAATAGGATCTGTAGAAGTCGAGTGATTGTCTTGTCACTCGCGAGATTTAGGTGTTTACTTTATGTTGGCTTATGAGATTCGGCAGGCGGGGCCTTTGCGATATTCCTGTTTGATTGAGCTCCCCGTTTGCACAGATGGATGATAGCTAAGACATTGATTGTGTGGTCTTGTTGATCAAGCTTTTGAAGGTACTAATCGTATGCCGGAAAATGTGGTAAACTGGTAAACCTAGTACTTAATTCAAACTGACGTCTGACGGGTCTTCCTACTCCATTGGGCGAGGGGTTGATGGCGAGTGTAGCAGTGGCCGCGGCACAGGTTTGCTTGGAGCATCTGGGGTTCGTTAGGGCGTGCACTCGGGTGGAGTGAGCCCTGATGGCAGATGACAGGGAGATATGGGAACAGTTGCCTCGTGAGGTTCTGGGTGTCTCTCACGGGGCGTGCGATTAGGTTGTCCCATGCATGGTAAAAATCAACTCGAGTTGTCCGCCCTTCGCGGTTACATGAAGCTGGTTGATCTCTCGTCACACATCAGTGCGCTTGGGCATTGGTCAATAGTGTTGTCATTGATGAGTAATGTTGATAACTTGTTAATCAATTGTTTTTCGACACTGAATGTTGTTGGATAGTTTGGCAAATTTAGTAATGGTTAGTCTCACTTTATCTTGGCTAAAATATTGAAAATAAGGATCAACTTGTAGATGCTTTTTGGCAAAACAATTTCCTCCGCCATAAAGCCTTGCATGTCTAGAATTTAACCTTGTCGGGTAAGTCTTGTTGAGTATTAGTATACTCAGCCTTGCTTGTGGCTTGTTTTTCAGATTTGGATGTGATGAGTTATGAACCTGTTGCTGCTTTGACGTGGCCTTGTGTGCTTCCTGATGGCTGGACCGTGGAGCGGGTGCCGTTTGAGTCCGACTCAGGCCGCGGTGATTGAATGTTATGCGTGGGCTCCGCATAATGTTATGTGATCGACGTTTAGACTTCCGCTGTTATATAACTCTGATTTGTAATAACTAAAATTTATGCACTTTGTTTGTAAATTATCTATGTGAACCTTGTGATGTAAAATTATGATGAGTTGTACTGCCTGAGCTCTCCTTCGTGTGGGACTTGCTGTTATTTTGTTTCAGTCATGAGAAATGGTGGTTTAATCAGAAAGGTATCCAACGGGCTGCACAATTAGTCCGGTTGAAGTGTGTGAAGTACCGCAGTGGAAGTGGTCTCATACACTTGAGCCGGGTTAATTAGGGGCGGTCCGCCACATTAAGTTGGGATTCACTCAACTCCTATTCCAATGCACAATCATAGGCTCAATCATAATGATAGTACTCAAAGCTAAACTGAGACAGGTATGCTCTGGGGCTTGCCTGGCTCACTGATCTCGGGCTCTGCAGCTACAGGGGCTTCTGGAGCTTGCGGAACTGTCTCGGCCTCTGACTCGAACACCACCTCGCCTCCCATCTGGACGACGTCGGGGACCTCCACTAGCTCCAGCTACAGCGAATCCTGGTCTACATGACACGATGCATAAACATGGAAACTTAAATTAGAGACCTTTAACCATCCTAAACCTTTGGAAAGCACCTAATCAGCGAAAGAAATTACTCAAATTAATTCAAGGATTTAAAATAAAGGAATTATCTAATAAAACCTATTGCTAATAAAACAAACCCCAAAAGCTATTCTATTAATCAAGGGCGATGTTATAAGAACACCTAATATTAAGATCTAATAACTTAGATGCATAAAGAAAAATGCAACTAATTCAATAAAATTAATTTCATTAGTTTAGAAGCTTCTAAAAAAAGATATGCAATTCTAATTATTTAACCTATTGAAATGCATTACTAAAAACACTAAAAATCCAATAAAACCTAAAACACCCAGATTTACACAAAACCCCCTGCCATTTTTCTTATCGACCCGCAGTCCCTCCTTCTCTTCTCTAGCTGACCTGTGGGCCTGACCCCTCTTCTCTCTCTTCTCCTTTCTTCTCTTTCTTTCCCACGCGCACACGCGCTCGGCCCGACCGGCCTTGACCGAGCGCGGGCGGCGCTGACCCCCCGGCGAAATCGCCGGCGGCGAGACTTCCTCGCGACGAAATCTCCCTGACTGGGTTCGGCACAGCGGTGCGCAGTTATTGGTGCGCTACCCCACAGCATCGAGGGCCGGACAGAGACACCGACAGTACTGGCGGCAGCGGCGGCAGAAACCCGATGGCGTCGCGTCGGGCGGCCATGGTTCAGGTTTCCCTGGTCGATTAACCACATATACAACTGCAGCTACTCTAGGCAGATATGAAGCGCTCCTTAACTCGGCCGGAGCGAGCTCTGTGCGAAAGGTCCGCGGCGGAGGCCAAGATGCGGTGGCGCTCCATGGCGAGGCCGGCGTTCCGGCCTGCCAGACCATGAAATGGGGCTGCAAGCGGTTCGGTGAGCTGCGTAGCAACCTTAAGAGCTCAACTACACACTTGGACGGTGAAGGAATGGTCGGGAGATAGGGGCTCACCATGGCGGTCGAAGAAGAGGCCAGCAGCGAACTAGAGGTTGATGAAGAGCTCGATTCAGGGGCTATGGTGGTGCTCGGGGAACTCCAATGAACTGGGAATGCCGGAAACAGGAATAGGTAGGGCTGGGTGGAAGGAATTGGACTGAAAAGGGTTCACCGGCGAGGAAATTGGGCGGCGGCGTTGCTGTTCAACGACGGCAACGAGCAGGAAAAGAAAGGAAGAGGATAAGGACGGTCGGCTTGAGTTTTTAACCGCGAAAACTCGTCGCTTAAGCACGGCCACCTCAAGCTGAGCCCGCTCGCGCTGGACGTCGGTCACGACGGCGCGTGGCACGGCCGGCGGCAAGCAGCTGCGTGGCTGCCGCCCGAGCTGCTCTGCTTGGCTTTGAATGTTCCTCCCTCGGTTCTCTGAATTCAGTCAAACGGTCCGAGTTCAACTCGAGTTCTCTTCAAATTTTGAATGTAAACTCTTCAAACTCCAAATACAAAAGTTGTAGCTCAATCATAGAGCTAAATTTTCCTTACAAACATCATGACCTGAATCTCGAACGATCAAAAGTTTTAAAGCCTGGAACTCTGACATCAATGCTGAATTCCTTTTGAATCTTAACAAATCCAGCAGCTTTAAGTCCAATTTGCTCCAAACTTTATATGTAAACTTTATGAGATTGAAATACCAAAGTTATATCTTATACACAGGGCTCCATTTTCCATAATATGACCTTTGTCTAAGTCCTTTTAGATCACAAGGTATTCTGCTCTGAACTTTGTATCACCGTGTGTGACTGAACCCTGAATTTCCTTTGAATCCTTTCAAAGACGTCAATTTCACCTCCATGTTTTTCAAGCATTCGTATTTGAACTCTCTTCAGTCCTTTAACCAAAGTTGTAGCTATTGCATAGAGCTCCAATACTCGTATAAACACCATGGCCTATAGATCAAAGAATTGGAACAATTGAATATCTGAACATTGGCTGAATTTACTGAATATATATGTTCATTCAGGGTTCTGAATTTTTCAGACAACAGCTAGATCGATCAACATTTGAGTTCAACTTTCTCTCGAAATAGAGCACAATCTTTCTTTGGTCCCATAACAGGTTTTGTAAGTGGTATATAGGGCTTTGTTTTTGGTAAAGACACTCATGCCTAAAATCCATAGGATTGGAAAGAACCGGGCTCTGAACATTGCTGAATTTGGATTCTTATTCAGACCTCTAAACTTCCTGATCCAGCCGAGTTCACCACAAAATTTCTCTGAATTCTGAACATAAACTTTCCTTTGTAATATAACAAAAGTTGGAGTCAATACAAAGCTCTACAATTCTCTTATAGACTTGATGACCTATACCTCAAAGGATCTGAAGATACAATGCCTTGAACTCGGCCAAACCATCGACTTGAAAGATCCATTAAGACTGAAATGAAAATTCAGAGCTCTTTTGCATTCATCAAACTTTGAGTGCTAATTTAAATATGAAAATCTTTGCATATGTGATCCATAAAACATGGTTCTCCTCAGAATAGATAGGACTGTCCATTTCAAGCAATAGACCAACTTGGTACCATAGAATATTTCCCAATATTCTTACACAAACACGGCCCTTCATCACTTTTTTCAACACTTGGAAATTCTTGCCAAGTCTTTGAAAAAATATCTGCACAACTTTCAATCTTTGACCCTATGCAAAATTACCAAAATGTGCCCTAGGGCAAGTTTGTGCATATTGAGTAGCTCCCAATCTTAATCCTTTATATTTCTCCTCTTTAGTACTTAATTATAAGCTTAGGCTAATTAAACACCTATGGTGTTACATAAAACAGCCTCCTTCTTCAACGGTCCCCAAAAGTAGGTTACAAATTTTTCAATTTCTGCTATGAAACAACAATTTGTGTGTTTATCTTCCACCAATCTACCTATCAGCGCGCGGGGAAAACATAACCGACAAAGAAGCGGAAAGGCACAGAAAAATAAAAAAGTGTCATAAAAAACACACGTACAAAAAAAAGAAAAAATGGCGACAAAATTGTACGTGAGGAAAAAATTACATGGAAAAAAGATAATTCGTGCAAAAAATAGCGACAAAACACTACACGTGGAAAATAATTTTGTGGAAAAAGATAAATTTTTTTGTGCAAAAAAAATCTGCGAGGAGAAAAGCCATTCGTGGAAAAAAAATACGTGTATTAGGAGTGCGGAGTAGAGGGACAAATTTGGTTCAAGATAGGTCAGTTATTGGGCAGGAAAAAAAATTGGGAGCGAGATTGGGCCAAAATTGGAGTACTATTTTTAACTTTTGTTCTTAAAACTGATTATTAGGACTGTTTATTGCGCACTCTTGGAGATGCTCTAAGGGAAAAGTCTAACTTACATCCTTCAAACATTATAAGAGTTTGACTTTCAACCCTTTACTATAACACCGTACATCATAGGTCATCTAGCTATCAAATCCGTGCAAATTTAGCCCTTTGGATGGTTTTGAGTGTGGTTTTCTATTTTCTGATTTTTTTTAAATCATTTAATTTAAAAATATGAAACTAGTAATAAAAATGTTTCTAGAAATGTAACCTATATGTTAGTGCTCTATTGAGAGTTTTTTTGGATCTTGTAAATAACAAGCAAGCTTGGCTAAAAGCAATAAAATAGTAGGAACGAGAACAAATAAGATCCAACAAACTTTGATAAAACACCAAATGTATAGGTTAAATTAATGGTACTAATTTTGTATTTTCTAATATAAATTAATTAGTTATGAATTCTTTAAATTAAAACTTTCGGAAAATGAAAACCATTTTTGAAACCATCCAAAGGCAAATCACGGTTTCGATAGTTGGATGGTCTGTATGGATCAAAACATATGAACTAATTTTGTCACATGTGTCCTAATTCCTAAACACTAAGGTTAGGTGTCAACCAAACGCTAGCCAACTTAGTCAAACTAGGCTAAGGTTAGGTGTGGCAAAGTGTAGCTAGCAATCAAACACCCTCTATTAGAAGCCCGCCCATAACTACATGTGCATGTGTTTCCTTTTCATTTTTTCCTGAAAAAAGTTGTTCCCCATTTTGCTTCCATGGACCATTTCCGTTCGACTGATTTTCTGTAATTAGGTGTGTGTTGTTTATTTGTTCAGATGTCTACGAATACTGCCATGATCTAAAATATTGCAGGATGCATCACAATACAGTAGGTGGCCTCTAAGTATTACTCCTATTGCCTTGCTATCAAGGAGGTTTGGCAACGGAGCGTGGGGCATTTTGGAGGCGTCATTTGCCTTCGCACGTCCATTGAATTCCTTTAATTAATCAGGTCATTAAACGCTATTTCTGATCATCTCATTTGATTTTTGATTGAAAGTAACAAACTGAGAGGAGACAAACTGTCAATTGACAATCTTGTGCGTGCCCTGCACATATCTCCTCATTTTCTTTTTAATCTAAAATGCACAGTCAACATGTGAAAGCTCCATATTTGCTTAGTACGTTGATAAGTTTATCTCATACTGCACACATTATGAGATTATTTCATTTTGGTTGTATTGAATATAATTTATGTGTGCGATTGTGTAGTGTGCCGTTGTTCTGCTAGTGCCAATGGAGGGAGATTACAGGTTACTAAATGTTAACTTTGACTAAAAATAAAATTTACTTTTGTCTACTCTACTAAGCTCAAATGTGTACAACCCATGATAGGGCACCAGCAAGCTAATAGTCTTTGATGGGCATTGAAGATTTGAAGTCGCCTGTTAGGTGAGGCGCACACGGGCGCGGTAGATGGAACGTTCTGAAAAAGGAAACTGGACGAGTTCGAGTTCACCTAAAGACTAGTCCTAGAATAGAAAGATAACTTTTGTCTTATTGTGTTGTCTTATTGTGTTGGAGAATGTAACTTTTTATCCTCCAGTCAGAGTGGACCTGTGCTACATACCAGTCAATCTAGCTACCGCGATCTTCCTCTAACAAAAAACCCCAACTCGTCCCCGGCCGCTCTCCCCCGCCGGCCGTCCGCCGCAACCCGCTCTCCCCCGCCGGCCGTCCGCCGCCACAACGCACCCCAAGCAGCCATGGACACCGACGACAATCCTGTTCTCGTCAACATCTTGTACGTCCTCCTTGGACTCGTGGTGGTGTTGAAGACCACCGCATTCAGTCTCTGGATGGTGTACGGCAACAGGCGAGGAACCGCCGCCGAGGCCGCCGAGCCTCGGATGATGGTCGGCACCGGCGACGGCAGTCGGGTGGCAGTGGCACCCGTACAGGTCGCCCCATGGGACCTCGTCGCATTTGCTCGAATGGCGGCGCGGCGG
>CM014278.1:66610207-66652618 GCA_004135705.1 Alloteropsis semialata | reverse complement strand
CCAGCCCGAGCCATGGCTCATTTCTTCATCCTCCATTGAGCTCGGGTTGGGGGAGCTCATGCCCGATTTTTTCATAACTTTTGGAGATTTTGCAAACCAAGTCCGCTAGAAGGTTAGCAACTTCATCCTCTCTCTTTTGACGGTTAGTATGGTCTATTTCATGCTCTATGTTTTGAGTAATTTGTGTTTTGTGGAATGGATTGAAATAAGAGATTTTAGATGAATCTTCATTTTTATTATGAATTTGTAATAGAGAATCAATATATAGTTAGTTGTTGCATGTGTGGAGATGATGCACAAATTTTTAGACATTGTTTAGATTTTTGGATTATTTGTAGAAACATTAAATGAATTTCATATTTATGCTTATTATGATTTTTAGATATTAGAAATGATATTCATATTTAGGGTTATTAGGATTTTTAGAGATTATAAATGAAATTCATATTTAGGCTTATTACGAAATTTAGAATTACATCTTTTTAGAGGCTTCAAATGACGTTGATATTTAGGGTTATTAGGATTTTTTGAGATTATAAATGATATTCTTATTTAGTTAGATTTTAAATTCAATTTTACTTCTCATGGTTGTCAATAGAAAATAGAATTTTACTTCTAGTTATTTGAGAATGCATGAGACCTAGGAATAATGGATAGTTTTTTCGTAATATACTAATATGTTATGTCAAAATTAAAAAAAATCAAGTGTTCTAGAATCAACATGGATACTGCCGCTGGAGGAAGTGGTGATGATGGTAGGGGTAATCATCGTTCCTCTGCTGGCAAGGGGAAAACCACCGTCAACCCTCAACCGAAGCAAAAGAAAAAAGGAGCGTTGCATAGAGCAATGGTTCGATATTTGCAAAGGAAGCATGAAGAAGATGTTGCGGCGGGCTTAGAACCTCCGTTTGATGGTCGTTATGCTCCACCGCCAGTTGCGGGTCAAACAACTCCACCTCCAGACCCAAAGAATACGCCCAAAGATGCTTAAATACCACCGCCTGTCATAATGTGATCTATGTCTGTATTTGTTTTTCAAATTAATAAGTTTTAGCAAGAACAAAACCTACGTACGATTTGTAATTTAATTTCTGCGCGTGTCTTTAGAAATACATCTTTTTGGTGGCATCAAATGATGTTGATGTTTACGGTTATTAAGATTTTTAGAGATTATATATGATATTCTTATTTAGGTTTATTACGAACTTTAGAAATTGGGGATGATTTTCATTGTATTTTGTGAATAGATGAATCGGCAATGGATGTACAACGCGGATAGACGCTCATCTGACTTCATTAATGGCGTTCATCAATTCCTCGACGCGGCAGAGGCTAACTCGACCTCGGGTTTTATATGCTGTCCATGCAAGGTCTGTGAGAATAAGAAGGATTATCACATCTCGAAGAAGGTGGTCCACACACACTTGCTTATGAGTGGTTTCATGCCTAACTATATCTGTTGGACCAAACACGGCGAAGCAGGGATATTCTTTGAAGAAGGTGATGAAGAAGGTGACGACAACATCCCGGACTTTGCACAATACGGTGCCTTTGCAGATGATACGGCAATGGGCGAGGGTGAAGCAGTTGCAGAGGATGAGGATGATGACGCCTTAGGTGGCATGATCCGTGATGAAGAGAAAGACTGCGAAAGTGCGAAAGAGCGGGAGAAGATGAACCGTTTGTTGGAGGACCACAAAACGGCTCCCACAGGTCAGGATGATGCCGGCTCCAGGTCTCCTACTCCACCAGCACGGCATCCCCCAAAGCGCCAAGCTCCGCCCCCACGGCGGACTACTCGCCAGAAGCGCCAAACGGTGGAGAAAGAGCCTACCGACGAAGAAAGGTTGGCCGCCATAAGGAAGAAGTTACCCTACGACCGAACTGACGAGGAAACTGCTTTGGTGGTCGCAGCCCATGTCAAAGAGCATTTCAAACCAAAAGAGCCAGAGAAGCCGGTGCCCATAGATCCGACAGCGAAGGCATTTTTCAAAAAAATGAGCGCGGCGAATCAGAAGAGATTCTTGCCCTCCGACTAGACCACTCACAGTAGCTTCCATCAGCTTTGGCAAAGAACCACCACCCTGTGACAAAAGAAAAGCATGATTTGTCTCATCAAATAAAAGCATCGGTCTGGAAAAAAAAAGACATGAATCGGCTTTAAATAAAGAAAAAAGTCTATTTGACCTTCCTCAACTATGCCCAAAGTCTAGATTTCCTTCCTAAACACCAAAACCGGTAACCCACGTCCCTCTACTTTCCAAACCGTTCATTTAACCTCCCTTTCCGGTTATAAGCGGTTTCCGATTTTGTCTTTTTCAATTAAAAATAAAATCTAGTAAATACCTAACAACCACGAAAAATATCCCTAAGCTTATAGAAATTCTAAGAAAAATCATAGAGATTCGATCTCGTGAAAATATATATAGAATCTTCCAAAATTATATTTAGCCCAAGTAAAATAAGAAAAATTTCCAACTTTTGTTTGGAAAACTACAACAATATTTTAATTCATGTCTAAAAACAATAGAAACTTTTCATAATATAAATATGAGATGTAGCCATCATACATGTAATATATATTAATATTGAATACATTTATGTTGAATGTATTCATGTTAGCTTCATCTCATATTTTTATTGCAGAAAGTACTCGAGGTGCAATTAGACCTAGATTAGAATATTTTAATATTATTTTTAGATTTATAATTTTCCATTTTTCTAGAGCTAAATCTAAATCTAGAAGATTTATTGATATTTTCACTAGTTTTAAATATTTTATTTTGGTTTATTGTGTCCTAATCCATCTCTAAGATTTTTCCCAGAATTTTTAGAAGTTTAGGGATATTTTTCGTGGTTTAGTAACCTCATTAGGTATTTACTAGATTTATTTTTCATTGAAAAAGACAAAACCATTTCTGAAATCGCTTATAACCGGGGCTGGGAGGTTAAGTGAACGGTTTTGATAGTTTAGGGGGGCTGTTTACCCGGTTTTAGAGTTTAGGGTGGAAAGCTGGACTTTGCATATAGTTAAGGGAGGTATAATAGACTTTTTCCTTAAATAAAGCATCGATTTGTCTCGTGACTCTCGTCAAGTCGGAGTCTTGTCTTAAACCAAACAAGATGGCAATGCAATAAGGCCCTCCAATGGGATGCCTAACGTTGTGGGCCTGGTTTGGGTGGTGGGCTTGCGGAGGAAGTTGGGGTAGATAAGGGGCGGGTTGGTTGGGCTGCTGGTGTTGCGGTAGAGGCGGCACCGGCCCATTTCAAGGAGTTCGGGCTTCAGCGGCACCGGCCCATTTCAAGGAGTTTGGATTGTAAACTCTGTTTTTTTTTTAATTTCTAAAAGCCTGTATGGAATGTATGGAAATTGAACCTCAAACCCACAAGGTTTCATCGTAATCATTTTTTTTTTGAAAGGGTAACCAATATTAGTCTCACAAATGGAAAATTACGAATTCTTGTAGTATTATTCTCTTATAATATGCTCACGTGTGTTGAAAAAATTGTCTCAAAGTTTAAGTTGAATATATTTGTATAGGCCTATAAACATATTCTCACGTGTATCTATATAACTTTGGGTTTGAAATGAAACTTTTTGCCCATAGCAACGCATGGACATTTAACTAGGTTCATATGGGTAAGATTTAGAAGTTGGACACATGCTGATTAGAAAATGAACAACTGACCTTATTAAGCGAGAGGCCCAGAATCTGCAAGCTTTGTCCAGTAGAGATCAGTCTGTCGTTTCGAACCCGGCCCCTGATGAGCACAGCTCCGCGACCCTGCATGATCAAGGACAGCGCCTCTTTACTGCACTCATGTGTGTGCTTACGTCCTAATCTCGGCATCAGCTCTAATAGGGGTTACAAATTGATTAGTACTGTAGAAGAGAAATTTACCTGCAGCAGACCCTGGCAGCCACACTCGAACACGTGCTCGATGCGCATCAGGAATTCGTCATATGTAGCAGTGGAGTAGATTAGGCCGTTCTTCAATTTGAATGTTCCGACGATGCTGCTGCTGGGAGGGACGACGACATCGTACGCGTCGAATTGTGCCGAGGACGCGGCCGGCGGTGTCGACGGATCTGCCTCATCTCGTCGGCAGATGAAAAGGGACCCGGGCGGCGGTGCCATGGTGGACGCGCGGGCCGGCGCCGGCGACGACGATGGCGCCGGCGTGTACTTTTTCAGAACGTTCCATCTACCGCGCCCGTGTGCGCCTCACCTAACAGGCGACTTCAAATCTTCAATGCCCATCAAAGACTATTAGCTTGCTGGTGCCCTATCATGGGTTGTACACATTTGAGCTTAGTAGAGTAGACAAAAGTAAATTTTATTTTTAGTCAAAGTTAACATTTAGTAACCTGTAATCTCCCTCCATTGGCACTAGCAGAACAACGGCACACTACACAATCGCACACATAAATTATATTCAATACAACCAAAATGAAATAATCTCATAATGTGTGCAGTATGAGATAAACTTATCAACGTACTAAGCAAATATGGAGCTTTCACATGTTGACTGTGCATTTTAGATTAAAAAGAAAATGAGGAGATATGTGCAGGGCACGCACAAGATTGTCAATTGACAGTTTGTCTCCTCTCAGTTTGTTACTTTCAATCAAAAATCAAATGAGATGATCAGAAATAGCGTTTAATGACCTGATTAATTAAAGGAATTCAATGGACGTGCGAAGGCAAATGACGCCTCCAAAATGCCCCACGCTCCGTTGCCAAACCTCCTTGATAGCAAGGCAATAGGAGTAATACTTAGAGGCCACCTACTGTATTGTGATGCATCCTGCAATATTTTAGATCATGGCAGTATTCGTAGACATCTGAACAAATAAACAACACACACCTAATTACAGAAAATCAGTCGAACGGAAATGGTCCATGGAAGCAAAATGGGGAACAACTTTTTTCAGGAAAAAATGAAAAGGAAACACATGCACATGTAGTTATGGGCGGGCTTCTAATAGAGGGTGTTTGATTGCTAGCTACACTTTGCCACACCTAACCTTAGCCTAGTTTGACTAAGTTGGCTAGCGTTTGGTTGACACCTAACCTTAGTGTTTAGGAATTAGGACACATGTGACAAAATTAGTTCATATGTTTTGATCCATACAGACCATCCAACTATCGAAACCGTGATTTGCCTTTGGATGGTTTCAAAAATGGTTTTCATTTTCCGAAAGTTTTAATTTAAAGAATTCATAACTAATTAATTTATATTAGAAAATACAAAATTAGTACCATTAATTTAACCTATACATTTGGTGTTTTATCAAAGTTTGTTGGATCTTATTTGTTCTCGTTCCTACTATTTTATTGCTTTTAGCCATGCTTGCTTGTTATTTACAAGATCCAAAAAAACTCTCAATAGAGCACTAACATATAGGTTACATTTCTAGAAACATTTTTATTACTAGTTTCATATTTTTAAATTAAATGATTTTTTAAAAAATCAGAAAATAGAAAACCACACTCAAAACCATCCAAAGGGCTAAATTTGCACGGATTTGATAGCTAGATGACCTATGATGTACGGTGTTATAGTAAAGGGTTGAAAGTCAAACTCTTATAATGTTTGAAGGATGTAAGTTAGACTTTTCCCTTAGAGCATCTCCAAGAGTGCGCAATAAACAGTCCTAATAATCAGTTTTAAGAACAAAAGTTAAAAATAGTACTCCAATGGTGGCCCAATCTCGCTCCCAATTTTTTTTCCTGCCCAATAACTGACCTATCTTGAACCAAATTTGTCCCTCTACTCCGCGCTCCTAATACACGTATTTTTTTTCCACGAATGGCTTTTCTCCTCGCAGATTTTTTTTGCACAAAAAAATTTATCTTTTTCCACAAAATTATTTTCCATGTGTAGTGTTTTGTCGCTATTTTTTGCACGAATTATCTTTTTTCCATGTAATTTTTTCCTCACGTACAATTTTGTCGCCATTTTTTCTTTTTTTTGTACGTGTGTTTTTTATGACACTTTTTTATTTTTCTGTGCCTTTCCGCTTCTTTGTCGGTTATATTTTTCCCCGCGCGGTGATAGGTAGATTGGTGGAAGATAAACACACAAATTGTTGTTTCGTAGCAGAAATTGAAAAATTTGTAACATACTTTTGGGGACCGTTGAAGAAGGAGGCTGTTTTATGTAACACCATAGGTGTTTAATTAGCCTAAGCTTATAATTAAGTACTAAAGAGGAGAAATATAAAGGATTAAGATTGGGAGCTACTCAATATGCACAAACTTGCCCTAGGGCACATTTTGGTAATTTTGCATAGGGTCAAAGATTGAAAGTTGTGCAGATATTTTTTCAAAGACTTGGCAAGAATTTCCAAGTGTTGAAAAAAGTGATGAAGGGCCGTGTTTGTGTAAGAATATTGGGAAATATTCTATGGTACCAAGTTGGTCTATTGCTTGAAATGGACAGTCCTATCTATTCTGAGGAGAACCATGTTTTATGGATCACATATGCAAAGATTTTCATATTTAAATTAGCACTCAAAGTTTGATGAATGCAAAAGAGCTCTGAATTTTCATTTCAGTCTTAATGGATCTTTCAAGTCGATGGTTTGGCCGAGTTCAAGGCATTGTATCTTCAGATCCTTTGAGGTATAGGTCATCAAGTCTATAAGAGAATTGTAGAGCTTTGTATTGACTCCAACTTTTGTTATATTACAAAGGAAAGTTTATGTTCAGAATTCAGAGAAATTTTGTGGTGAACTCGGCTGGATCAGGAAGTTTAGAGGTCTGAATAAGAATCCAAATTCAGCAATGTTCAGAGCCCAGTTCTTTCCAATCCTATGGATTTTAGGCATGAGTGTCTTTACCAAAAACAAAGCCCTATATACCACTTACAAAACCTGTTATGGGACCAAAGAAAGATTGTGCTCTATTTCGAGAGAAAGTTGAACTCAAATGTTGATCGATCTAGCTGTTGTCTGAAAAATTCAGAACCCTGAATGAACATTTATATTCAGTAAATTCAGCCAATGTTCAGATATTCAATTGTTCCAATTCTTTGATCTATAGGCCATGGTGTTTATACGAGTATTGGAGCTCTATGCAATAGCTACAACTTTGGTTAAAGGACTGAAGAGAGTTCAAATACGAATGCTTGAAAAACATGGAGGTGAAATTGACGTCTTTGAAAGGATTCAAAGGAAATTCAGGGTTCAGTCACACACGGTGATACAAAGTTCAGAGCAGAATACCTTGTGATCTAAAAGGACTTAGACAAAGGTCATATTATGGAAAATGGAGCCCTGTGTATAAGATATAACTTTGGTATTTCAATCTCATAAAGTTTACATATAAAGTTTGGAGCAAATTGGACTTAAAGCTGCTGGATTTGTTAAGATTCAAAAGGAATTCAGCATTGATGTCAGAGTTCCAGGCTTTAAAACTTTTGATCGTTCGAGATTCAGGTCATGATGTTTGTAAGGAAAATTTAGCTCTATGATTGAGCTACAACTTTTGTATTTGGAGTTTGAAGAGTTTACATTCAAAATTTGAAGAGAACTCGAGTTGAACTCGGACCGTTTGACTGAATTCAGAGAACCGAGGGAGGAACATTCAAAGCCAAGCAGAGCAGCTCGGGCGGCAGCCACGCAGCTGCTTGCCGCCGGCCGTGCCACGCGCCGTCGTGACCGACGTCCAGCGCGAGCGGGCTCAGCTTGAGTTTTTAACCGCGAAAACTCGTCGCTTAAGCACGGCCACCTCAAGCTGAGCCCGCTCGCGCTGGACGTCGGTCACGACGGCGCGTGGCACGGCCGGCGGCAAGCAGCTGCGTGGCTGCCGCCCGAGCTGCTCTGCTTGGCTTTGAATGTTCCTCCCTCGGTTCTCTGAATTCAGTCAAACGGTCCGAGTTCAACTCGAGTTCTCTTCAAATTTTGAATGTAAACTCTTCAAACTCCAAATACAAAAGTTGTAGCTCAATCATAGAGCTAAATTTTCCTTACAAACATCATGACCTGAATCTCGAACGATCAAAAGTTTTAAAGCCTGGAACTCTGACATCAATGCTGAATTCCTTTTGAATCTTAACAAATCCAGCAGCTTTAAGTCCAATTTGCTCCAAACTTTATATGTAAACTTTATGAGATTGAAATACCAAAGTTATATCTTATACACAGGGCTCCATTTTCCATAATATGACCTTTGTCTAAGTCCTTTTAGATCACAAGGTATTCTGCTCTGAACTTTGTATCACCGTGTGTGACTGAACCCTGAATTTCCTTTGAATCCTTTCAAAGACGTCAATTTCACCTCCATGTTTTTCAAGCATTCGTATTTGAACTCTCTTCAGTCCTTTAACCAAAGTTGTAGCTATTGCATAGAGCTCCAATACTCGTATAAACACCATGGCCTATAGATCAAAGAATTGGAACAATTGAATATCTGAACATTGGCTGAATTTACTGAATATAAATGTTCATTCAGGGTTCTGAATTTTTCAGACAACAGCTAGATCGATCAACATTTGAGTTCAACTTTCTCTCGAAATAGAGCACAATCTTTCTTTGGTCCCATAACAGGTTTTGTAAGTGGTATATAGGGCTTTGTTTTTGGTAAAGACACTCATGCCTAAAATCCATAGGATTGGAAAGAACCGGGCTCTGAACATTGCTGAATTTGGATTCTTATTCAGACCTCTAAACTTCCTGATCCAGCCGAGTTCACCACAAAATTTCTCTGAATTCTGAACATAAACTTTCCTTTGTAATATAACAAAAGTTGGAGTCAATACAAAGCTCTACAATTCTCTTATAGACTTGATGACCTATACCTCAAAGGATCTGAAGATACAATGCCTTGAACTCGGCCAAACCATCGACTTGAAAGATCCATTAAGACTGAAATGAAAATTCAGAGCTCTTTTGCATTCATCAAACTTTGAGTGCTAATTTAAATATGAAAATCTTTGCATATGTGATCCATAAAACATGGTTCTCCTCAGAATAGATAGGACTGTCCATTTCAAGCAATAGACCAACTTGGTACCATAGAATATTTCCCAATATTCTTACACAAACACGGCCCTTCATCACTTTTTTCAACACTTGGAAATTCTTGCCAAGTCTTTGAAAAAATATCTGCACAACTTTCAATCTTTGACCCTATGCAAAATTACCAAAATGTGCCCTAGGGCAAGTTTGTGCATATTGAGTAGCTCCCAATCTTAATCCTTTATATTTCTCCTCTTTAGTACTTAATTATAAGCTTAGGCTAATTAAACACCTATGGTGTTACATAAAACAGCCTCCTTCTTCAACGGTCCCCAAAAGTATGTTACAAATTTTTCAATTTCTGCTACGAAACAACAATTTGTGTGTTTATCTTCCACCAATCTACCTATCACCGCGCGGGGAAAAATATAACCGACAAAGAAGCGGAAAGGCACAGAAAAATAAAAAAGTGTCATAAAAAACACACGTACAAAAAAAAGAAAAAATGGCGACAAAATTGTACGTGAGGAAAAAATTACATGGAAAAAAGATAATTCGTGCAAAAAATAGCGACAAAACACTACACATGGAAAATAATTTGTGGGAAAAGATAAATTTTTTTGTGCAAAAAAAATCTGCGAGGAGAAAAGCCATTCGTGGATAAAAAAATACGTGTATTAGGAGCGCGGAGTAGAGGGACAAATTTGGTTCAAGATAGGTCAGTTATTGGGCAGGAAAAAAAATTGGGAGCGAGATTGGGCCACCATTGGAGTACTATTTTTAACTTTTGTTCTTAAAACTGATTATTAGGACTGTTTATTGCGCACTCTTGGAGATGCTCTAAGGGAAAAGTCTAACTTACATCCTTCAAACATTATAAGAGTTTGACTTTCAACCCTTTACTATAACACCGTACATCATAGGTCATCTAGCTATCAAATCCGTGCAAATTTAGCCCTTTGGATGGTTTTGAGTGTGGTTTTCTATTTTCTGATTTTTTAAAAAATCATTTAATTTAAAAATATGAAACTAGTAATAAAAATGTTTCTAGAAATGTAACCTATATGTTAGTGCTCTATTGAGAGTTTTTTTGGATCTTGTAAATAACAAGCAAGCATGGCTAAAAGCAATAAAATAGTAGGAACGAGAACAAATAAGATCCAACAAACTTTGATAAAACACCAAATGTATAGGTTAAATTAATGGTACTAATTTTGTATTTTCTAATATAAATTAATTAGTTATGAATTCTTTAAATTAAAACTTTCGGAAAATGAAAACCATTTTTGAAACCATCCAAAGGCAAATCACGGTTTCGATAGTTGGATGGTCTGTATGGATCAAAACATATGAACTAATTTTGTCACATGTGTCCTAATTCCTAAACACTAAGGTTAGGTGTCAACCAAACGCTAGCCAACTTAGTCAAACTAGGCTAAGGTTAGGTGTGGCAAAGTGTAGCTAGCAATCAAACACCCTCTATTAGAAGCCCGCCCATAACTACATGTGCATGTGTTTCCTTTTCATTTTTTCCTGAAAAAAGTTGTTCCCCATTTTGCTTCCATGGACCATTTCCGTTCGACTGATTTTCTGTAATTAGGTGTGTGTTGTTTATTTGTTCAGATGTCTACGAATACTGCCATGATCTAAAATATTGCAGGATGCATCACAATACAGTAGGTGGCCTCTAAGTATTACTCCTATTGCCTTGCTATCAAGGAGGTTTGGCAACGGAGCGTGG
The DNA here is from genome assembly GCA_004135705.1 of Alloteropsis semialata. Lineage (NCBI taxonomy): Eukaryota > Viridiplantae > Streptophyta > Magnoliopsida > Poales > Poaceae > Alloteropsis > Alloteropsis semialata. The sequence continues at coordinate 66,641,912 of CM014278.1, read as the reverse complement.
GGCATTTTGGAGGCGTCATTTGCCTTCGCACGTCCATTGAATTCCTTTAATTAATCAGGTCATTAAACGCTATTTCTGATCATCTCATTTGATTTTTGATTGAAAGTAACAAACTGAGAGGAGACAAACTGTCAATTGACAATCTTGTGCGTGCCCTGCACATATCTCCTCATTTTCTTTTTAATCTAAAATGCACAGTCAACATGTGAAAGCTCCATATTTGCTTAGTACGTTGATAAGTTTATCTCATACTGCACACATTATGAGATTATTTCATTTTGGTTGTATTGAATATAATTTATGTGTGCGATTGTGTAGTGTGCCGTTGTTCTGCTAGTGCCAATGGAGGGAGATTACAGGTTACTAAATGTTAACTTTGACTAAAAATAAAATTTACTTTTGTCTACTCTACTAAGCTCAAATGTGTACAACCCATGATAGGGCACCAGCAAGCTAATAGTCTTTGATGGGCATTGAAGATTTGAAGTCGCCTGTTAGGTGAGGCGCACACGGGCGCGGTAGATGGAACGTTCTGAAAAAGTACACGCCGGCGCCATCGTCGTCGCCGGCGCCGGCCCGCGCGTCCACCATGGCACCGCCGCCCGGGTCCCTTTTCATCTGCCGACGAGATGAGGCAGATCCGTCGACACCGCCGGCCGCGTCCTCGGCACAATTCGACGCGTACGATGTCGTCGTCCCTCCCAGCAGCAGCATCGTCGGAACATTCAAATTGAAGAACGGCCTAATCTACTCCACTGCTACATATGACGAATTCCTGATGCGCATCGAGCACGTGTTCGAGTGTGGCTGCCAGGGTCTGCTGCAGGTAAATTTCTCTTCTACAGTACTAATCAATTTGTAACCCCTATTAGAGCTGATGCCGAGATTAGGACGTAAGCACACACATGAGTGCAGTAAAGAGGCGCTGTCCTTGATCATGCAGGGTCGCGGAGCTGTGCTCATCAGGGGCCGGGTTCGAAACGACAGACTGATCTCTACTGGACAAAGCTTGCAGATTCTGGGCCTCTCGCTTAATAAGGTCAGTTGTTCATTTTCTAATCAGCATGTGTCCAACTTCTAAATCTTACCCATATGAACCTAGTTAAATGTCCATGCGTTGCTATGGGCAAAAAGTTTCATTTCAAACCCAAAGTTATATAGATACACGTGAGAATATGTTTATAGGCCTATACAAATATATTCAACTTAAACTTTGAGACAATTTTTTCAACACACGTGAGCATATTATAAGAGAATAATACTACAAGAATTCGTAATTTTCCATTTGTGAGACTAATATTGGTTACCCTTTCAAAAAAAAAATGATTACGATGAAACCTTGTGGGTTTGAGGTTCAATTTCCATACATTCCATACAGGCTTTTAGAAATTAAAAAAAAAACAGAGTTTACAATCCAAACTCCTTGAAATGGGCCGGTGCCGCTGAAGCCCGAACTCCTTGAAATGGGCCGGTGCCGCCTCTACCGCAACACCAGCAGCCCAACCAACCCGCCCCTTATCTACCCCAACTTCCTCCGCAAGCCCACCACCCAAACCAGGCCCACAACGTTAGGCATCCCATTGGAGGGCCTTATTGCATTGCCATCTTGTTTGGTTTAAGACAAGACTCCGACTTGACGAGAGTCACGAGACAAATCGATGCTTTATTTAAGGAAAAAGTCTATTATACCTCCCTTAACTATATGCAAAGTCCAGCTTTCCACCCTAAACTCTAAAACCGGGTAAACAGCCCCCCTAAACTATCAAAACCGTTCACTTAACCTCCCAGCCCCGGTTATAAGCGATTTCAGAAATGGTTTTGTCTTTTTCAATGAAAAATAAATCTAGTAAATACCTAATGAGGTTACTAAACCACGAAAAATATCCCTAAACTTCTAAAAATTCTGGGAAAAATCTTAGAGATGGATTAGGACACAATAAACCAAAATAAAATATTTAAAACTAGTGAAAATATCAATAAATCTTCTAGATTTAGATTTAGCTCTAGAAAAATGGAAAATTATAAATCTAAAAATAATATTAAAATATTCTAATCTAGGTCTAATTGCACCTCGAGTACTTTCTGCAATAAAAATATGAGATGAAGCTAACATGAATACATTCAACATAAATGTATTCAATATTAATATATATTACATGTATGATGGCTACATCTCATATTTATATTATGAAAAGTTTCTATTGTTTTTAGACATGAATTAAAATATTGTTGTAGTTTTCCAAACAAAAGTTGGAAATTTTTCTTATTTTACTTGGGCTAAATATAATTTTGGAAGATTCTATATATATTTTCACGAGATCGAATCTCTATGATTTTTCTTAGAATTTCTATAAGCTTAGGGATATTTTTCGTGGTTGTTAGGTATTTACTAGATTTTATTTTTAATTGAAAAAGACAAAATCGGAAACCGCTTATAACCGGAAAGGGAGGTTAAATGAACGGTTTGGAAAGTAGAGGGACGTGGGTTACCGGTTTTGGTGTTTAGGAAGGAAATCTAGACTTTGGGCATAGTTGAGGAAGGTCAAATAGACTTTTTTCTTTATTTAAAGCCGATTCATGTCTTTTTTTTCCAGACCGATGCTTTTATTTGATGAGACAAATCATGCTTTTCTTTTGTCACAGGGTGGTGGTTCTTTGCCAAAGCTGATGGAAGCTACTGTGAGTGAAATTGAGATGGTGGTGAAGATTCGGGACCGTCACGGAGAGGTACAGCAACGATGCCGAAACTAGTGTCTTTGTATTCATATTTTCTGTTGAGGGCCTGTTTAGATCGGTGAGAAACTTTGCGAAATTTATTGTAGCAATTTTAAACCAAAGATTAGGAGGACTAAACATGATCTAATTAAAAAACTAATTACACGGATGGACGGAAAATCACGAGACGAATCTATTAAGCCTAATTAATACGTCATTAGAGATTATTTACTGTAGCACGACATTGTCTAATCATAGCCTAATTAGGCTTAATAGATTTGTCTCACAATTTCACCCGGGGGTTATGAAATAGGTTTTGTCAGTTATCCATATTTAATACTCCTAATTAGTATCCAAACATTCGAATTTACTATAGCGATGAAAAAAGTTGGCAAACTAAATAGGACCTGATTGATCAAATTTTGCATTAACCAGGTTGACCATTACAAAATCGGTGTTGTGCTTGCTGGCGTTGAACGAGGTGAAGTCAAGACTGGTGAGGTAAGATACTAAGATTTGATGCCGAGAGTGTGTAGTATGTAGATATTTTCAGCAGGGCTAGGCCCACATATATTCAAGGGTATTCAGTTGAATATCCATTATTTTTTAGAAATAAAATTATACATAAGTCTATAATATGTACGTACATTTAGAAAAAAAGGAAAAACAAACCCAAAATAATAAGTAGAAAAAAGTCCATTATATCTCCCTCAACTATACGCAAAGTCCAGCTTTCCTCCCTAAACTACAAAACCAAGTAACCTACCTCCCTCAACTTTAAAAACCGTTCACTTAACCTCCCAGCCCCGGTTATAAGCGGTTTTTAAAGATGGTTTTGTATTTTTCAATGAAAAATAAATCTAGTAAATACCCAATGAGGTTACTAAACCATGAAAAATATCCCTAAACTTAAAAAAATTCTGAGAAAAATCCTAGATATGGATTAGGACACAATAAACCAAAATAAAATATTTAAAACTATTGAAAATATAAATAAAATCTTCTAGATTTAGATTTAGCTCTAGCAAAATGGAAAATTATACATATAAAAATAATATTAAAATATTCTAATGTATGTTTTATTGCATCTTGAGTACTTTCTGCAATAAAATCATGAGATGAAGCTAACATGAATACATTCAGCATAAATATATATATATATATTACATTTATGATGGTTACATCTCATATTTATATTATGAAAAGTTTCTATTTTTTTAGACATGAATTAAATATTGTTGTAGTTTTCCAAACAAAAGTTATAATTTTTTCTTAATTTAATTGAGCTAAATATAATTTTGAAAGATTCTATATATATTTTCACGAGATCAAAATATGTTATTTGGGTTTATCATGTCTCAATCTATTTCTATAATTTTTCTTAGAATTTCTAGAAGCTTAGGAATATTTTTCGTGGTTATTTGGTATTTACTAGATTTATTTTTAATTAAAAAAACAAAATCGGAAACCACTATAACAGGACAGGGAGGTTAAATGAAAGGTTTGGAAAGTAGAGGGATGCAGGTTACCCGGTTTTGGAGTTTAGGGAGGAAACCTAGACTTGTAAAATAGTTGAGGGTGGTCAAATAGACTTTTTCCTAATAAGTATTCAGACCTAAACAAGCCACATCTCGCTCCTTCCCTCATTCCTGGCCCAACTAGTACCCTCCGGCGGCCCATTAGCTCCTTAGCCTTCCACCTCGTCTACTTACTGCTCTGCTCACCGTCACTTCTTATTATTTTGTTGTTTTATTTATTTCAGATGTCACTTTGATACGCCGATCAGTATATCTATGATGCTATTAAAAAGGCATTTATATCATGTCAAATTTTGAATAGCCATTCTTCAAATCATGGGCCCGTCCCTTTTTTTTTCAGGTGGTTTTTAAGGCCGGTGGTCTCAAGACACAGACGCGCTTGGTGGCAGAACTATGCGCGTTGACAAGTGTCGATCAAGACAGGCTTCGTCCCCCACCTTTCATTTCACCAAACGCGACTCAATTCTACTTCAAGACTTGTCACTTCAACGGTAAAGTAGAGCTCGTTCACGGCGCCGAGATCTTCCTTCCGAGTGACATCGCAACTTGCGACTTCAATGTTAGGCTTAAAGAAGGTATGAACGTGAAATAAATTGAGATTGGAAACAAAAGCTAACATGATTAGACCGTACTGAAACAAAAGTGTGATCGTTATTACAGGTCAGACTTTTTCTCTGAGGGACGAAGAAAACGGGAGAATGGTAGGCTTCGGTATTTGTTTGCAGAGCGTGTTTGGATGGTTACAGGGCGAATGAAGCGTACACAGTCGACACCGCCCTTTTACCCTCCTAGTGCTTGTTTTTGCATTCAAATATTTTTTCGGGTCAATTGTATTGATCTAACCGTTGGAACTCTAAAATGTTTAGGGACTTGATATGGATAACTAAAGCAGGAAATGTAAAAGCCAGGTAGTCATATGAACATATTTCTAAGCCAGGTACTTTATGTCGAAGCACCAGTGCCCCCTTCAGAATTTTTCTACTTCAAAGATTTATTTTTACATTGAAGATTCAGAGCTTGTTATGGAACTGTGTTCGTGCTTGTGACATTTAGCTGAGTAACCTGCGTTCATGCTTGTGATGGAATTGAGCTTCAGAGGCTACATGTGCAGTGTGCTCACCTTAACGTTGTTGCAATGGCCAGCACCCAGCAGTAGAAAATGACATCTTAATGTGACTCCTCGCTGCAAACTTTCTTCAGCAATTCCCTCCAAGCACTCACCGTTCTTTGATCACAGCTCTTGAGACTCCACTGCTGCAAAGGTCACTACTGCTGCCCTAGCCTTGAACAGAAAGCATTTAAAGACTCTGAAATAACAAAAGCAGAGCCAGTACATTCAAGTGCAGTTCAACATATAGCTATAAGCTGTGTACAATCATGCAAATGAAACATAACCAACATATTAGTAGATGAGTCCAAGGTTCCACAGAATACGAATGAATGCCTTGCCAGATAGAGAGAGGCTACAAAAGTACTCCAGATGTTACAGTTTCTAAATTAAAGGGTTACTTAGACCGTACTCAATACAAAATATTTTATATGCACAGCCTCAGATTTGTACAAATTCTTACTGGAATAAACATATCATGTATGAGGAGCACCACTATACCCTCCTATATGATTTATGATACAATCAACAGGTATGCTTCCAGGATTGTATTTCACAGAAATTAGAGTGCTAGTATTCAAAGAATATTTATGACAGCAGTCTGATCAAGACAAAAAGATCCATTCCCTAAATGGGCCAACACGTCTTGCACACCTAACATCATCCAGCCAAAAAGAAAACAAAGATAGTATACATAGATTTTGCTGATCCACTAACCCTTTCATTTTGCTGCAGAATCCTGCGATACCTCCGAATCCAATCATCACCAAGTATATCTTTTGCTTCTGATCTGAGGCAACACATGACCGAGAGTTGAGGCCCTGACAATTTATTCTCAAGTACAGGATGTAGGTACGATCAAACTACAGGAGAGACAGAACTTACAGTGAAAGCCCCTTCTAAATGAAAGGTATCAGCCTAACGCAGCCAAACTGGATGCCCATCTCGCGCACATCCAATGTTGTCCTGCAAGAGCAAATTTCACTTTATTAATCACGGGTGGCAATTTGACGCAACGATCGGCGAAGCAGATTTGAAACGAATAATACTTGACACCAAGGCCATTCAGCAGCGCATTGAACGATCTGTTGTATTGTATGCCTTCTCAGACATCTCGCTCAAACGCACAGCCTCCGCCCGGTCAAATATCACCTAGAACCTGCGCAATCAACAAAGAAACAGCACGGGTCACACCAGAACCTAGAAGGTTCCCTACACGGGCAATTCGTCGAACAGCTGACCAGTAAACCCAAACTCACTTGGGCGTGGCAATCTCCAGCCACATAAAAAATTCACGGGTCAGTTCGAGGCAGCACAGATCTGAAGCAAAGGAAGGGTGGAAGGGGCATGGAATGGCCGGAGCTCACGGATCAAGAACGTCACAATCTGGTGAGGGGGGAGACGCAGGGAGGAAGAGTGGGGATGACACCGGACGCTTGGGTTCCGAATCGGAGAGCAAGAGAGGAGAAAACGACGAAGGCCGGTGGATAGATAAGGGATAAGGGAGGAGGGCAGGTCTAGGTCCAAGAGCACGAGGCCTCCCTGCCCCGGCCGACGGGACTGCACGGCCAACCGCTCGAACCGGCGCCGCGCCGATGTGACTGCCTCGGCATCCGTAGAGAGACGGAGGGAGAGCACGCGCATACGGTCGCCGCACAGCGTAGCGGCGCACTGTTCCGACGAGGAATAGTGGGTCGGATGGGAATCAAGGCAGGGGTCGCCTCCCCCTCCGCGCTCGACGCCAGTCGCCAGCACCGGGAGCTTATCCACTGCCTCGCGCTTCCCTCCCTCCGCACGAGCTCGTCCAGGTAGGCCCAAACAGGCGCCGGCCCACAAGGCCAATTCATGTAGGCCCATGGGCGAAACAGCTGCAAGGCCCGGCTCCACGCGCTCAGCGCGCGCGGGCTGATCGACGAGCGCGTGCTGATCGACGCGTGTCAATATTTTTGGTGGGAGTGAACAGGAAAAGAGCAAATAGGAGGACTATCTCTATCTTCTATCCGACAAAAGTCAGGGAATTCTCTCGCATATTATTGGGCCACGTCATAAAGAAAACTTCGAGCGTGAGATCTTGATCTGGCCGTTGAACGACTGGCACGGCAGCTACCGTTTCCGGAGCCTTCGTCCCGAGAGCGACCAAACGCCGCCCTCATCCTCGAACCGCGTCTCCGCCTGCTGTGGCTAGCGGGCTAGCGGCCACCGGGTGTCCGGGTTCGAGGAGAGCTGTAGCCCCGCGCCCCGCGCCGCTCATCGGCCTACGCCTACTGGTCGTCGTGCCCGTGCCTTCCTCCGCCGCGCCACCCGTGCTTCCCTGCGGCCAACGCTCCGCCCCTGCTGCGCCGCCCACCTCTGTCCGCCCCCTGCCTCACGCCATCCACCCCGCTCCCTACCACCATATACGTCACGGACGCCGACCTATCACGTGCATGCCTCGCATGGATCTCGACGGCGCTCGCATCCGATTCCTCGCGAATCCGCACAAGCCAAATACCTTATCCCCTCGCCTCCCACCACCGGGCCGCCGCCGCCTTGCAGCACCAGCGGACCAGCCTGATCCTTGCCACCGCTCTTCCCCTGGACATGAGGTACGCTCACAGCTTCCCCCCTGGACATTAGTTAACCTCGTTGACGAAATTATCAAAAAATGATTTGAGTAGCAAGTTATTTCCTGATGGCACAAACCCAAAACATTATCAGAGTAACAAAGAAGATTCATTGATTTGTTAATATGCATAATAGATCATCATTGTGTTATCCAATACTGGACTTCAATGTTAAATGTTTACATTCCCCAACAGTTCAGACTTCAGAATGATTCAATTTTGCAACCACTATTGTTTTGCTTCAATATAAACTGAAGGAAATGCGAACTTCAGGTTTGATGAATACAGAAAAAAAAAACAATTGTTTTGATTTACAGGTTCATTTTCTATAAGCTGTTTTTCATTTTCTATAAGCTGTTTAGTGGTTATGTTTTAGGCACTACACAAATTTTGCATAATTCCATTAATATACGGTGTCCATGTTTATGCACAATGTTGCTCTCTGTCTCAGATAAAGAGTTCAAGACACAGACACCTAGGACTACTATAATTTCCAAATTTGATGAAGTTGCACTCGATCTTTCGATTTGTTATACTCTCGGCAATAGGCTAACTGGTCACTACAAGAAATGTCACAATAATGTGTAGCCACCCACTTAGCTGTCAGAATGTTTTATCATGATCTAAATATAGTTTAAAAGGAAAAACTCAGATATACTGATTGAATAGTAATGGTCTGCTAACTATTTACAGGTTGCAGCATACCAACTGTAGCTGAAACGTCCTCCAAAGTACAGATGACATTCACAATCATATTGAACATTGAGCATTGCTACAACTTTAACTTAATTGAGCAACTGGTAAGATTTCCTCTACAGATACATTATAGTAATAAATGTCTAAATTAAGAAAAAAATATTAACTGCAATAGGCTAACTGGACACTGCTAGAAAATGTCAAAAGTAATGTGTAGCTTGTTCTGAAATTATTTAACTAACCAACCAACCCACCGACCTACTTAGCTACAAGAATATTTTATTATGATATGAAGCTATTAGGCTGTCCGCACTCGTGGTACTCCATCTTCATACTCTAAAAGGAATATCCTGTCCTGGTCATCGAGATTCCGTACTCCAAACCAACTTCTCCCGCACCCGTCATACTCCAAATCCCATACTCTATCCCAACTATACTATATTACTACCTCCCAACAGCGGCCCCACTTGTCATCCTCTATAAATTTTATCAAAATATATCCATCTGAGATCTTGTTTTGAAGGATTTATTGCAACGAATTTAATGGTGCAATCGGAATTTAATTTGGTTTTTTGGTTTGTGAGTTATAACATTTTTTAGTTGGTTGTCGCGCGCCGTACCGCGGCCCCCACGCTCTGTCTGCGAAGCGGATGTCCCCAGACGTGCGCTAGCAGTAGCATTCTGACACCCATCCAGAGCCTTTGCGTTTTGCTCTCAGTACCACCGCTGCACCTCACACACGCTAAAAGCTCCGTAAAATGCCTCCGTGGCCGGTACCGTTGTCTTTACAGTCTCCGGTGCGGACAGCCTTAGTTTGAAATGAAGAGCTACCAATGGTTTCGAATTGCAGCATACCAACTGTACCTGAAGGTATTAAAGATCATGCTGCAGACCTACTTATAAACTAACTGTTACCATCTCTCTATAAACTAACCAATCTACGGTCTACGAGTAGTCTACTAGTATTGTATACTGCAGTATTCCATACTACGGCCTTGTTTAATTGAAGCAAATTGGTGCAATTCAACCAAAAAGTACGTATTGCAAAACGTGCCTCCTCTCTCTGCAACACGCTTCCCAATGCATTTTTTCTACAGAAAATTCAAGAGCAAACTCCTTGTATGACATTGAAAATTTATCTCATCCCTTCTATGCCATTCAAAATTATCTCATTCCTTCAGTGTCATTGAAAATTTAACATCATTCTTTGTATGCCATTACCGTCACATGGCTGTTAACTCAAGATGAAAAGGACAATTTTACCCTTGAAGAATAAAACAATGTTAACTCACGCTTAGCTGCCATTTATCCTGACATGCGGGTCCAAGGTGTAAGTCTTGCAATCCTCCTTCCTTTCTTTATAAAAGAAATAAAAAATATCGTTACGTGTTCAGATGGCCAAGACAATTTTTTGTCCCCAAGGAATCTTGCATGCATGAAGTACTAAATGAAGTCTATTTACAAACCCAGCCACAGATGAGTGTAACTTTGCGCGACGAATCTAACGAGCCTAATTAATCCATGATTTGCCGCAGTAATGCTACAGTAATCATCCTCTAATCGTGCGGTCAAAGCCCTCATTAGATTCGTCTCGTGAATTTGCCAGAGGGTTGTGGAGGTAGTTTTGTAAACTGGCTTTATTTAATACATCTAATTAGTGGTCAAAGTAGGGATCAAAAAATTGTCCTGGCCATCTGAACACGGCCACGGACATGGATACCTTGTGCCCTGAGCTCTGGTCGTCGTAGTCCGCTTGAGCAAGAGCTGCAGCGGCACGCAGAAGCTGTGGTCGGCTCGACGAATGGCGCGAGGAGCAACGCGCGCTACGCTCAAGCGAGGATAGGCAGCCATGGCTTGGCACGAGGACCGCTGGAGTCCAGCCGCTGAACACAAGCTCCCGCGAGCATGCACCTCCCCGTTCCAATTCGAGTTAAGGCAACGAATGATACAGAGCCGAAAAACCAACAAAGCAAAAATCAAATTGAACCATGTGAGCTGCATCTTAAATCAGGTGAGCTGCATCTTAAATAAGGTGAGTTTATTTATTCTTTGCTACCGTTGATTGCTAGTTCCGGCGAGCTCAGCAGATGGTCGGACGCCGCTCTGCAGCTAGCGCCTCCTCGCCCCTGGGTTGCTGCGTTCCGCACGCTCCCGAGCGGGGCTGCGGTCGCGCGCACCCGATGGGGCCGCGACACGCTCGCCCGAGGCGCGGTCCGGCTGGCTCGTGGTCCTACTCCTTCCTGCCGTGGATGGAGAGAAGAGGAGATGGGTTCAGATCCGACTCAATTTGGGGAGGAGAATACGAGAGCTGGCCGTAGATTGGACAAGGGCGAGGAGGTAAAATAGTCACGGTTGCATTAGACTTTTTCATTTTAACGGTGTTAGGGTGCTTGTCCCGTGAAAAACTAACGGCGGTGGCACGCAAGGGATAAAGTTAAATTTTCAGTCGCAGTGAAGGGATAAACTAAATTTAGATGGCATATAAAGAATAAAATAAATTTTCAGTGACATATAAAATTTTTTTTCAAAATTCAATCAACTTTCACGAAATAAACAAGACGCACGTATGCTACTCCAGGATCCAGAACCTCACGTTGACCAAACCCTAAAGTTTCCGTTCCCCATACCCATTCACCTGCCGTCTTGCTGGCCAGGTTGCACCTGCGCACGAGAACCCATGCAGGTGCAGTTATGGCAGCATTGTAGCTTTCCGTACTAACAGATTCCTTCAATTCAATCAATTCAATCAAAAATATCTTCTTGAAAAGTATGTTCTTTTCTTTGCTTTTACGCTTTTCAATACGTTTTTGCTATAGTCAATTTAATCGAATTCGCGAATCTAAACAAAGCCTAATTAATCTGGTCGCACCCTTGAAATGAGCATGAGATTATCCATGTTTCAAGGTGTCAAAAAAAAAGGAAGAAGAAGCGAGACACGTACTAGTAGTGGTACGTTATGTGATCCAAGTATCCAACCCAAAGCTTCTCCCAAGGAAATGCGTACTCCCTCCATATCCAAAAAACCAGACGTCCTGGGCAACTGAGCGGTATTCGCCAAACCTGACGTTGTACGCGCGAGCGCTCGAGTTTGGACGGCTTTGCCCCTCCCCGCGCGCCCGTTGCGCTGCCCCTCCCCGCGTGCGTCCGTTGCGCTACCTCCCCGCGCGCGTCCGCAATCTGCGCGCGTGCGTCGTTTCGTAACTCCCCCGCATTGAACGCTCTTCTCCCGCACGCGCTGAAACGACGCCCGACGCCCCACGCCCCACGGTGCCCCAACGCCACAGAGCTCGCACGCCATCGCCGCCGCCGCCGCCGCTTAGAGTGACGCCTCCCACAAAGCTCGCCGCCGCCCCTGGGATCCTGCCGCCGTGTAGGGTTTGCGATGGACTCGGAAGACTTCGTCGTCGTGGACTCGCAGATGGAGACGGCCGACCCGCTGCAGGGCGTCGTGGACTCGCAGATGGAGACGGCCGACCCGCTGCAGGGCGTCGAGGAGGTGCCGGACTCGGTGGTCGACGTGCCGGAGACACTAGAGGAGGTGCCGGACTCGGTGGTCGACGTGCCGGAGACACTAGAGGAGGTGCCGTCCGGCGACAAGGTGGCCGCCTGTCCTCGTTGCGGCACTTTCCACACCGGCGGCGTCTACAGTGAAGAGTGTTTTCAAGCTCGGCGCAATGCTCGTCGGTGTAACAGGTGTGGCCTTTTGCATGAAGATTATGATCTCACAACAAGGATTCTTTTTGACATGGACAAGTTTGATTGTGAAATCATAATTCCTGATGTGGATAAACTTGTAATGCGTGGTGAAACAATCATGGTTCCTGATCATGTGTTCAAGAAATTGGAAGAGGAGATGGAGAAGAAAACAAAGAACATAAAGGTGCATGCATTAAAACTAGAACACAATCATTCTTCCTGATCTTGGATTTTACATAAACTAAATTGCATCTTCTAATTTGCAGGGAGACTAGTGATTGCATCAGCTAGCAATGAAGCTTCACAAGGGATTTGCAATGGCAGCCTTTCTTCCCTTTCTAGTCTTTGTTTTTGCAAGTGAGGAATCTTTATATTGTTGCAACCTTTAATCTTCATTGATTCCTTCAAAACAGTTTGTAATGTTAGAAATATCCTGTTTGCTTTCCATGGACAGTACTCCAAGAATGCCTACAAAAAATGTGTGCAAGAAATTAGAACTCTCATCCTTGTTAGCATTTTTGAGTATTGAAACAATGAAAAGGATGACCATTTACCTCTTCCACTACTGGAATTAGTTCTTGCAATGTCTTAGCATTTTTCTTGTATTAAATTGCTTGGATAGCTTGAAAGAAACCCAAATCAAGAGTGTTAAAATCTGGAGAATTGGCTGGTTGACATATGAGCCTAATGTCAAACCCATCTTGCTTTGCAATCTCACAAAACTGAGGATCATCCACTTTCAAATGACTAGGAGCATTATCTTGTTGAATAAAAATTGGCTTGTGCACATCTTCTCTTGGCCACTTCGCTCTAATTGCCGGCAACACTTTAGTAATCATGAATTCTCTTATGACATCTCNGAGGAGGTTGCGGACTCGGTGGTCGAAGTGCCGGAGACCGTAGAGGAGGTGCCGTCCGGCGACAAGGTGGCCGCCTGTCCTCGTTGCGGCACTTTCCACACCGGCGGCGTCTACAGTGAAGAGTGTTTTCAAGCTCGGCGCAATGCTCGTCGGTGTAACAGGTGTGGCCTTTTGCATGAAGATTATGATCTCACAACAAGGATTCTTTTTGACATGGACAAGTTTGATTGTGAAATCATAATTCCTGATGTGGATAAACTTGTAATGCGTGGTGAAACAATCATGGTTCCTGATCATGTGTTCAAGAAATTGGAAGAGGAGATGGAGAAGAAAACAAAGAACATAAAGGTGCATGCATTAAAACTAGAACACAATCATTCTTCCTGATCTTGGATTTTACATAAACTAAATTGCATCTTCTAATTTGCAGGGAGACTAGTGATTGCATCAGCTAGCAATGAAGCTTCACAAGGGATTTGCAATGGCAGCCTTTTTTCCCTTTCTAGTCTTTGTTTTTGCAAGTGAGGAATCTTTATATTGTTGCAACCTTTAATCTTCATTGATTCCTTCAAAACAGTTTGTAATGTTAGAAATATCCTGTTTGCTTTCCATGGACAGTACACCAAGAATGCCTACAAAAAATGTGTGCAAGAAATTAGAACTCTCATCCTTGTTAGCATTTTTGAGTATTGAAACAATGAAAAGGATGACCATTTACCTCTTCCACTACTGGAATTAGTTCTTGCAATGTCTTAGCATTTTTCTTGTATTAAATTGCTTGGATAGCTCGAAAGAAACCCAAATCAAGAGTGTTAAAATCTGGAGAATTGGCTGGTTGACATATGAGCCTAATGTCAAACCCATCTTGCTTTGCAATCTCACAAAGTGAGGATCATCCACTTTCAAATGACTAGGAGCATTATCTTGTTGAATAAAAATTGGCTTGTGCACATCTTCTCTTGGCCACTTTGCTCTAATTGCCGGCAACACTTTAGTAATCATGAATTCTCTTATGACATCCCTTGTGATTGATTGGATTGGTTTGATTACTTCCTCACCACGCAGCCGGTTATGACTCCCTCTTATAGCTCGTTCAATGGTTACTAGTGGAAAACAACCTATTTTGCCATCAAACACACATACTCCATCTCTAAATCTTGGCCGAGCAACTACACATAAAAACATGATCCTAGGAATGTAGTTCTTGTTCTTGCAAGTACGATGTGGTTCATCTTCATCGGGTAGCAAGTAGTATTTCTCAGATTTTTGATGGAGGTAGAACCATTTCTCATCAATAAACACAAAGTCAAACATGTCCTTGAACTTAGGATCATCAAGCAAACTTTGATCAATCATGTCAATGCACCACTTCAACCTAGTCTTCTTGTTAGCCGGAGTGAGGTAAGGTTTGATGCTACTAGAGTGGCGCCTAAGGACACCCTTTCTCAAATACCTTTGAATTCTAGATTTGCTAATACCAAGTCTACTAGACACATCTTCTATGGTCATTCTTTGTTTGAGAGGAATGTCCCTCAATTTTTCCAAATCAATAGGGATTGGTTTACGACCACTTCTACCTTTCTTTAGATTAGGAACCTTGACCGGAATGTTTTGAGCAAGTTGGTTTTTACCTCTCTCCCATATGCGTTGCACTGTTCTAATCTTCACTCCAAATTGCTCAGAAACAATTGTTGTGTCGTGCTTGCCTAGACGACCATTCTTGCTTCTCATCAACAATGCTTGGTACACTTGTTGCCTCACATGATCTGAGTAATCATGCTTCTGTTGGACCATTTGTTGCTCGGCATGATCTGAACATAGGGAAAAACACAAGCTTTGTCATGGTACAAAGAACTCACGCCATTACATATGGAAAAGAATAGGGTTAGGCTTAGGCATGCTTACCAGCAAGGTTTTGTGCAAAATCAAAATCAACCGCTCCAAATTCATCAAGGGGTAGGTTCAAATTGATTCCTATGAAAAAAATAACATGAAAAAAAATCAGCACCAACAGAAGACCATCCATGCAGCTAGAGAAGAAGAGAGAACTTTTACCACTACCATTGTCGTTCAGATCAAAGTTTGGCTCGTTCAAATCAAAGTCATGGCCGTTTGTGTCTTCTAAGCGCACATTAAGATCAAATGCTGGGAAAGATTCAGCCATTGCAAGGAAATAAGCAAAGGAAAGGAAAGAAGCAATGCTAAGCATGGAAAGGAAAGAAGCAATGCTAAGCATGGAAGGAAGAAAGGCAAGGCAGGCTGGAGCAGTCCGTCGGCGCGGAGCGCGCGGCTAAATACTCGCGCGTGAAACTGGCGCCCGCGAACATGAAATTGGCACCGTCGGCCAAACGCGCGCGCCATCTAAACCTCTGTCGAGCGCGCGCATGAAAAAAACTGGCGCCCCACGCGAACACAAAAACGAAAAACTGCCGCCGCTAGAACTGCTACGTGCGCGCAAAACACGGCTCAAACCGCCGCGAACAAAAAACTAACGCCGCGCCTCTCGTCACGCCTTCTGCCGCGTCTCCCGCCGCGCCATGCACCCGCGTTACGCAAAAACCCGGCTACAAACAGCGCCATGCACGCGCCGCAAAATTTCCCATGCAAAAACTTCGCCATCAGCAAAAAAAAACGAAAAACTGCCGCCGCTAGAACTGCTACGTGCGCGCAAAACACGGTTCAAACCGCCGCGAACAAAAAACTAACGCCGCGCCTCTCGTCACGCCTTCTGCCGCGTCTCCCGCCGCGCCATGCACCCGCGTTACGCAAAAACCCGGCTACAAACAGCGCCATGCACGCGCCGCAAAATTTCCCATGCAAAAACTTCGCCATCAGCAAAAAAATGCGTCCCGCAGGTTTCGAACCTGAGACCTCACGCTCGCAGCGCGGCTGCATTGGCCATCTGAGCCGTTTGTGTCCTTGGTAACAAATGCACCCGTAGCTGTATTTATTAGGGGCAAGGATGGGTTTTTACCCTCTAATTAATGACTCCTTGGTTACCGTAATCATGTCCTAAACGTCAGGTTTTTTTTGGGGTATGGAGGGAGTATTACCGTGACTCTAGTCTGGCTCCCCTCGGGATTTCCTAGCGATAGGGTGCATGCTCCCGATGGATCGCCCGGGACGGGTAGATCACAGCGTCGAGGTCAGCAGCGTGCGCTGTACCGTAGTAGTAGTATTTTCCAAGAAATTCGAGATCCATGCAACGTAACTACGGGACAGTACGGGTCTGTTTAGTTTGAGAAAAAAGTTTGCGAAATTTACTGCAGCAATTTTAAATCAAAGATTAAGAGGACTAAACATGATCTAATTATAAAACTAAATACACGGATGGACGGAAAATCGCGAGACTAATCTATTAAACCTAATTAATCTGTCATTAGAGATTGTTTACTGTAGCACAACATTGTCTAATCATGGCCAAATTAGGCTCATTAGATTCGTCTCGCAAAGTTACCAGGGTTATGGAATGGGTTTTGTCATTAACACACGTTTAATACTCTATGCATGTAAGATTCCCTTTGATGAATAGTGAAGTTTGATGAATAGTGAAGTTTAGGGTGGGACTAAACAGGCCTTGACTCGACGCCGGTCTCCAGCTTGTCAACCGGAAACAGCCGAGCAGTGAAGTGAAATGAAATCTTTGCTGCTCATTAATTCATTTCGGGCCGTGTTCGGATGGAAGGACAAAAAAAAATTGTCTATAAGGAATCTTGTATGCATGAAGTACTAAATGAAGTCTATTTACAAAACCTTTTTATAGATGAGTGTAACTTTGCACGACGAATCTAACAAGCCTAATTAATCCATGATTTGCTACAGTAATGCTACAGTAATCATCCTTTAATCATGCGGTCAAAGGCCTCATTAGATCCGTCTCGCGAATTTGACAGGGGTTGTGGAGGTAGTTTTGTAAACTGATTTTATTTAATACTCCTAATTAGTGGTCAAAGTACCCCAATCTGAACACGGCCACGTCGACGCCGCGCGACGAGTGTAGGAGTATGGGGGAGGACAGCGGCGGTGCCTCGACGTGTCTTGCCATCTCAGTCGTTTCGCGGACACTGAATTTCAGATGGTACTGGCATGGCACGCTAACTGCTGCAGAGCGGACGCGACGGCGGATGCGGTGGCCAGCGTCCAGTTGCGAGTTCGTTCAGCAACCAAAATCCAAACCATGGCAGGCAGGCCGAAGCCAAAGCCACCGTGGCTCGGTCTGCCTGCCACCCAGCCGCTGCGAGGCGCGCGCACCGCCGAGCCGCCGGCCACTCGTTTGCCTTTGCCTTGCCGTGCGCGGCGTGGCCCCCGTCCGGCTGAGGTAGCCGCTAGCCCACGGGTCGCTACTCGCTAGGCGCCAGGATGGGACGGCCCCCGCGCGCGCGTCATCATGATGTATCGGATCGTCGTACCACCGCCATGCCGCCATCCATGAGTTGGAGCAGCACTTCCCGTACCCGCCCGGCGTCCCCCGCTGGCCCTGTACGTGCGCGGCGTCGCGCGTCCCTCCCCGCCCGTGCCGTGCGCCCGTGCCGACGCCACCCGCCGTTCCGCCCGCCTGCGCTGCATCTCCGCATGTGAGCTTTTGATCGCGTGCTTGGCGCACGTATCAATCCGCCCTCCCCATCCCATATTCACATCCCATCCCTCCCGAGTGGACACACACGCTTGCTCTGCCTCTCGCTCGCCTGCACCGCCCGTGTGCGCGTCCACTCAACGTATAGTACCTTTGTGGCCAGAAGAACAATTGTACGGCCGAGTGGTACTCTGTACGATTATTCCATCTGCCATGCTCGCCGGACTTCAGTCACGTTTGCATTTCGCTCAGTTCCCACCACGGTCTACGGACAGCTTCTTACTGCACCATCTACCACCGCCGTCTCCAGCGTCGGGATCAGCAAGTAGATAGCACGTCGGAGCAGTATAAACAAACATCAGTTTGGGGCCTGTTTAGTCCTCAAAAGTCATCAAAAGATTTCACGCTGACAACCGTGCCCTCTCTCATAGGACAGGTTTCTCGGTGTCAAAATTTTTCACCACTTTTCACCAATTCATCAGATTTAAACACCGGAAGCGCTCGGCGGTTGACCTCGACCAATGCAAGCCCAAGCAAGCAAGTGATGGTCACTGATCCAGATGGTGGAGTGGAGTAGATCGCAAGCTTTCGCTCCAGTCCTCCTCCGAGAATCCGTACTGCCTCGCCAAATCGCGGCCGGGATCGATGCCCTCCAAATCCAATGATACACCCTTGATCCGCTCGCCGATTGGCCGCGCGATCTTGTCCCTTCTCTCCTCCCCTCAGAACAGCCGCCGGCCGGCAATCAACCACCGCTCTTAATTTACGCGCATAGCCAAATCATCAGCGATGCAGTATTTTTTCAAAAAAAAACACAGATCGCGTCGCCAAATGGTCCGATCCATAACTCCTTTTTCTTGTCAGCTGGCACGTCAAATCCCGCCGTTTACTATTGGCGAGTCCGCGACCACGCACATTCACCCCATGCGCGCCTCCACAGTTGTTCTATTCGTCTTCATATAAACGTGCACGACAGCGAGGACCGGGGGTGAGTTGTCCCGGATCTCAGCCGACGCCGCCTCCTTTTTGCGGCTGCACGTAAATGGCCGACCTTCACATGATAGAAAGATTCAACAATCACTCAATCAGAGCTGGCAATGGCGACGGTGGAGGGGGAGGCCGGTACCTAACCTGCATGGCCCGATGATCATGGCACACGGCCAAGCCAAGTGTCTAGCCCTCTGACAAGAAGAGAGTTCCAAGCAAAGGTAGTGTGGTGGTGGATTGAAAAGAGTGAGATTCGCTTGGCCTTTTCGCTAGGTTGGGGACGGCCGTAGGCGGAATTGGATGGGTTCGGCACCTGTCCGTCGTGCTCGAGCTTAGCGAAATGTTAGGGAGGGCAGTGCTTATTTAGGTTGGGGCTTCCACCGTTCCACGGGATCATCATCCAGCCGTGCCATGTCCGGCCTTATTTGTCAAGTACTATGCGGCGGCATCTTCTCTGTTCGTTCGTGTGTACTCAGATTCTCTTTGGTTTGATCTGGTGCCATCAATCCCTCCACTACTAGTACTAGTACTTTTCACTGGGGTGGATGGCATTGGCTGGTCCCGGTGCGTTACTGTCCAGGGTAATCTCTTTGCCAAAGTCTTGTCTTGTGGCGACTTTTGCACTACTACTACTTTCTGCCAAAGTCTTGTGGAGACTTCATGCTCTAAGCAACCTGGTATACCCAATGATTGAAATTGTGGAGCAAAAGTCTAGGCCGCTTTTCCACTGCGTTTGCTTACCTGCCAAGTTCTTAACAGCCATGCCTGGAGCATGCATGTAGAACCTAGCTTCCCACTGCAACTAAAACAGACCAGGGGAGACTTGCCGGTTAAGATTATAGCCGCCGGCCCCAATGATTCCAAAGACGTTATCATGTGATGCCTAGTACACTACTACGAGGCGGCCAGCATTCGTGGCCCTGGATTTGCACGGTGCCAGAATCGCACCGACGGCGATTGCGCCATGCTTTTCATCTCCTTCAAGACTACTCTTTTTTTTAAGGTCCGCCCCCACAGAATGACAGAAACTTACAGCAACATGATGCACCCCCCGTACAGCGTCACCCTGCCCTACAGTCATTGGCTCCGTTTGGTTCACGCGCTAAAAATTAGCGCTAAAAGAAATCTTGCATGCATAAAGTGTTAAATAAAATCTATTTACAAAACCTTTTCACAGATGAGTGCAACATTACGCGACGAATCTAATGAGCCTAGTTAATCCATAATTAACTACATTAATGCTACAGTAACCATCCTCTGATCATGTGGTCAAAGGTCTCATTAGGTTCGTCTCGCGAATTAGCATAGGGGTTGTGGAGGTAGTTTTGTAAATTGTCTTTATTTAATACCTCTAATTAGTGGTCAAAGATGTAAACAGTACCGTGCTAAACTTTAGCACAAGGATCCAAACAGCCCCATTATATTAAGAGAACAACGGTACTGCCACACAAGGTACAGCCATGGCCTACCGCCATTACACTGACAGAAGCAACAGTACCACAACATGAGGAGGCTATCATGGCCTTGGCTTTGTTTAGTTCTTGAATTTGGATGAATTTCTTGTAGAAAAAAGTACATTTAGAAGTGTGTGGCAGAAAGGGGGGACACGTTTTTCAATGTGTTACTTCTGATTGAATTGCAGAAACTTGCAGGAACTAAACAATGCCCTTGTTTAGAGCAAGGGTAATAGAAACGCCGGTGAGCGGGCGTCTCAGGCTCCAGCTCATCCGAGCTGGCCAGCAGTGGCCGAGGGCTCCACGTCTCACGCAGGGATGGCAGCCAATAGCAGCTGCTCTAGCTCCTCTCCGCCGGCTTAAGTGGGCGCGTCGCGAGACGCTCGCTCGTTTCTCTCTCTTCACTTCTCTCTCTCCCACGGTGGATTCCGCCCGTTCGTCGCCCACCACTATACTTGCTCTTAGTTGGTTAAATTTTCTGTAGAAAAAATACATTGAAAAATGTGTCGTAGAGAAGAGAGCACATTTTTCAATGCGTTACTTTTGGTTGAATTGCAGAAACTAAACAAGGCACATAGAATTGCAGAAACTAAACAAGGCACATATCATGTTGGGCAGCGGGCTGCAAACAACACGCTTCCCCTGTGCAGGAAGACCAGGACTTGAAAGAGATCGAATCGACGACATGTAAAAGGACGGTGTCCTCCTCCACAAACAGAATTGCCGACATTACAGTAGTCGTTCCACCTCTTTCCAAACTTTGACATTGCAGAGACAAAAGGGGTACCATAAAATGTGGTCACAATAAACAAAAAACCAAGTCAATGGCAACGATCGATTGATTCTTTACGCAGTTGATCAACAAAATGGCACATTTACAGATTACATCACTGGACGAGCTACATTACTTGACACTAATGAAGTTTCTGTCCTAGTAAGGAGAATTGCACCAGAAAGGGGAGGAAGGAATGCACAGGCCCTTCAATGGGCAGACAAAGGTACACTCATCACTACATAAATAAATGTGCATCTTCCTCTATTCCAGACGGCAGATCTATTCCTGCCTTATTGGGAAACAACTTTGCAGATGTAGAGCGGTTCATACTCAAACAACTTTCTGCTCGGCTCATCGATAAGTATCCACCAAAACTAATAAAGAATGCTGAACAATCAAACTCAGGCATTGGTCTCTATATTCGTGGCCGAACTGCACAAAGGTTGTCGCAGCCTCCCTTTTGCCCAATATTGCAGTCATGAGGCTGAGCTACCACCATAGAACAAAAGAAACGCAAGACTTTTTTTCGTGTTTCTATCTACAGAGGAAAAAAATGGAAAAATATGGGCACAAAACATCTGCAAAAATACTTCTGCGAGCACACACTGATGGAGAAGTTCACATGCTGACCTCCTAGTTGCAATCCAAACCACACTCCTCCAAGAGGGGACCATCATTCTTTGCAAGGAAAGGATCAATCCGGACCCATAGCAGCGAGAAGATTGAAGCCAAGAGGATGGACCAGACAATGACAATTGTTGGCGTCCTGTTCTGCCTCCCAACCAAACCCTTGAGGAACGGGTACAGATGGACAATCACCCAAAATGCAAAGAAGAGCTTCCCAAAGAGGGGCCCCCAGGATTCATATCCATTGTTGATTGCATTGGAAACACCAGCTACCACTCCAATGAAGTTCAAGAGGAGCAGAGTGGTTGGAGGTATCAGAAGGGTCGTCCATTTGAATGTGTACAGCTCCGAGAACTCCTCATCATCTCCACCCTTTGATGTCACAGTGAAGCTCGTGTCGATACCAGCTATGACCTTGAGAAGTCCTTGGAACACGGCAAACAGATGTGAAGAGACACCTCCAATAACCCAAAACTGCTCATTTCTCCACCAATCATCAATGCCTACACCACTCCATCTCATTTCCAGGATACTCGTAGCGAAAATGCAGATAAAAAGTGACATGAACCAGAGGCTAGCAACATTGTTAAGCTGCACAAGAAAGGATGGCAAGGTTCATAATCTTCCACAGTTTAACACCATATCATAAAAGGTATGGGTTGAAAACTTTACCTCTGGCGTAATAAATTTCCCTGTCAGCAAGCAGATGGCAGGCAATGTGCAATAGGCCAAGAGCGGGATGGATGTCCAAGGGTATACGATGGAGTTAATGTAGGAAAACCTTTCCAGGCATTTCAGTCCACCACCATAACCATACCAAAGAGGGCAATGGTTGCTGAAGAAAATTTCAATTGAACCAAGAGCCCACCGAAGAACCTGGTGAAGACGATCAGAAAGATTGAGAGGTGCAGAACCTTTGAAAGCGACCCGTTTAGGTATGCAGTAAATTGACCGCCAACCATGGCAGTGCATCTTAAACCCAGTAAGAATATCTTCTGTAACTGATCCATAAATCCAACCAATCTGTACCAAAACATATGATTAAGTATGTAATCATTATTACGACAATTCAACCAACATATAAAAACAACAAACAAGCTTCATACTTACATCTTTCCCCCAGTCTGTCTTGTCTTCATAGCCACAACTGATGACATGTATAGCTTCCTTTAGAAGAGAAGCTGGACTGGCACTCTTCAGGGTCCCACCATTCTCAAGAAGTGTGGATGCAACAAAAACCGAAGACTGACCAAATTTCTTCTCCAACTTCTGTTGATTTACAATGCTGGCCTTTTCATTTTCAGCTCCTGCCAAGAACATTGCGAGGTTAGATGTGATACCAAGAACATTGCCTATAGAAAAACCATGAGTTTTCCTTTGGAGGTTATATGATACCTGGAGCAGCTTCATCAATTTCACCAAGAGCATAAGCAGGGGCTTGGTTTTCTTTTTTCTTGAAAAGTTTCTTTATCTTCTCAAATTTAGGCTTAGAGGTCTTGGTCTTCTTCTTGGTCTTCCTGTTACCAAAGCAGCAACAGCAAATGCACCACTTCGGCCAACAGTTGCAGGTCCTTGATGGCGGCTTCTTTGTTTTGGGGGCATCATAGCCATATAATGCCTGCCTTCTGAAGACACATCCAGTACCGACATAAATGGGGCCTTGAATACCATCCAAACCTTTCATGTTGATCTGCATGAATGAAACGTTAGAGAAATTGCATTGTGAGTTGAATGTCTCATGTTAGACAAGAGAGCTTCTTAGAAATTTAGATGATGAATCTTACATCAAAAAAGACGACATTCCTGTTAGCGTATCGATCATGACGATCAATCCCATCGAATCTCTGAGGAAACTGCACATAGCAAACTTTCTTTCCTAGCAAAGGATCCATCATAAAACACATTGCTTCCTTTATAGCCTTGCTGTTATTGACGTAGTGATCACAATCCAAGTTCAGCATATATGGTGCATTAGTTAGTACAGCAGAGACTCGGACCTGCAATTGAGACAAAACAAGGAATAAGAAAACCATATTATACTTCTAGAATACATAGACGAGTGACAAAATGCACTGATCAAGGTATATTTACCAATGCATTCATAGCACCAGCCTTCTTGTGATGATTGTAGCCTGGCCGTTTTTCTCTTGAAACGTAAACCAATCGAGGCAGCTCATTTCCTTCCACATCATGGCCACCACTTTGACCAAGGAAGACCTATTGGTCGAGAAAATCAAACCTTTAATAGTGGTGGAAGTGGAAGGAAAAAGGGACCATAAAAAATTCCCAGCAAAGGTACAGTAAATTCCATGACTGTGACTGTCAAAAGCATACCTGAATCATTCCAGGATGATCACGAACATTGTTTCCTGGCCATGGAGTTCCATCCTGCATTGTCCATCCTTCCTCGGGAACCTTTTGGGCTTTAGCAACCAAGGCATTGATCCTGACCTTGAATTCCTCATACTCTCTCTGGAAAAATAAGAAGATTGCGCTAAGTTAACATAACCATAAAGGACTGTAGCTAGGGGTTAAAAAGATACAAAATCATAAGCACCTTCATTGCTCTTCGCTCCTTAACAAAGATTGGTTGCACCTTGTCTTTCAGGTAGTCTACCTTCTGTTGGAAGTACCATTCTGGAGCACGAGGCTCAATACTATACTTCTTGCAGAAAGGAACCCATTTCTTTGCAAATTCAGATGTTTCGGACAATGCTTCGAATGTCAGCATGGCAGCACCATCATCAGAAACATAGCATGAAACCTTATCAACTGGATAATCTACCGCAAGGATAGATAGAACAGTATTTGCTGTGACCAGTGGAGGTTCCTTTAAGGGATCAACTGTACTGACAAAGAAATCAACTGGGGCAAGTTGAGAAGGCTGCCCTTCTTTGTCAAACCTATCCAACCAAGAAATTAAAAAAAAAATCAGAAAAGAAGAGAGAAGGTAAGTGATACTAGGCAACAATATTAAGCTAGTAACCAACCTCAAAGTCAACCGGTCAAGGTAGGTCTCCCTCTCAATAGGAAACCACTTTGGGAACTGATCAAGAATCCAAGACATAGCAAACCATATTTCACAGATGACAGATATGAGCCATAAAGCGAATGCATCAGACACCGGATGCATCACTCGATAGTGGAAGAAGAACCCCAAAACCACTAGCCGAATTATGATAATCATTCTATAGGGGTTGATCTGGCTTGAAGGAAGCGGAATCTTTCTGGACAATGGCTGTCTAGCTTCATCCATTCTGGTAAAAAAGAACACGAGATGGTGTTTAGGTCCAGAAGCACATTTTGCAAAGAGAAGGTGAGAAACAAACATGTGCTTAAGAAAAAAGTATATTCGCAGCTTTTCCGTGCAGTCAGAGATACAGGTGTACAAAAAGAGTATGATTTTTATGCTATAGTAGCTATTTATGCAATTGCAATCAAATGGAATAATTTTATAAAAATCCACACATCTACATTAAATGGTTCCTTTCAATATTTTTAGCAAGTTGGTAGGGCTACTTGTATTTTCAGTGCTTAAACAGGCTGCGGTTATAAAATTTCAAGGTTGACCGATGCACAGCAAAAAATAACATGACAGCCAGGCAGCAGCTAACGGTGTCAGCCAAGTTTCAGGGTCATACAGTGGTAGATCTGCATCATCACCATCATCGTTACCACCTCCGTCGTTCCTCGTCTGGTGCATCCTCTCCTGCTTCTGCTTCCAGCTCTCCATCCTCTCCTTCCATGCCACACTCCCGTAGCCATATGCAGCGAGATCCTTGGATGGGTCCATAGACCTTGGTTGCACTGCAAGTCACAGAAAACCATCAATGAATTGTATTCAGGAGGTACCATGGTAACTGAATGCTAGCTGATGATAATCCAAACACACACCAGGAAGGTTTGGATCAGCATATGGAAGAGGGTGAATCCTCTTCCCCCCGCCGCCCATGAAAGACGGCACCAGGGCATGCTGCTCCGGTGGGATATCATCAACCTGTTAGCACACCATGAGAAAAAGAAATTTTGCAGCCGGCGACGCAAAGTAGAGACGGAGGAGCAATGCAGCTGCGCGGAATTTGTCGGTACCATCTGCCCGTTGGTGAGTAGGGGAACATTTGGGATGGGCTGGAAGGGCTGCGGCACGCCGTCGAAGTCGGCGCCGCGGCCGTAGCTCATGTGGGCGTGGAGCATGGACTCAGCGACATACTGGGAGTCGTGCTTGTCCGTCCAGTTGAACTCGTTCTCCAGGTCGTCGACGCCGTCCTCCTCCTCATCCCCCGGGACACGCGCGCACCCTGCAACAACCGAATCCCCGCGAAACGTGAGCGGCCGAGACAAGACTCCGGCAAAATCGGCGAGCGAGGGGCTGCTGCATTGCGGGGGAGAGACTTGCCCTTGAGGCGCTTGAAGCGGGTCTTGCACTGCGGGCAGTTCTGCGTGCCCTCGCGGCGCTCGTACTCGTAGCAGTCCCGGCAGATGGGGAAGGCGCACTCGTTGCAAGCGACGAAGGGCTCGCCGTCGGGGTTGAGCCCGACATCGTCGCCGCAAATCTGGCACACCTGCCCGTTCTGCTTGTTCAGCGGCTTCGGCTGCAAGCAAAACAAACAACGAGCAAAAAATCAGCACCGCCGGCGCCGGAGAGCAGAAACCCCCGCCGCGGTTCGCTAGCGAAGCCGTCCAGACGCACGTACCCCTGGCTCGCCATCGCGGCGGATGACGACGAGCTCGTTCCGGTTGTGCGAGCCGGCGACCAGCCCGGCGCTGGCCTCCATCCCCCTCGCCCTACCAGATCTCCAGATCTCGGGTGGACCCTCTCGCCACCACGCCAGCCGATGGAGGAAGGCGGGAGGCGCGCGTGCGGCGGCGGCGGCGGCGGCGGCGGCTGCAGGAGGGAAGGGGGTGGGGAATGGAACTAGGAAGGGAGGGGGGAGAAGTGGAGAGAAGGGGGAAGGGCGCGGCGCGTGCTTCCCTTTCCTTTGTTGCGTTGCGCGCTGGGTTGCGCTGCCCTGCCCGTGTGGGGCTCTCTGGCTGTGTGGTGGGCGTGGCAATGTGCTAGCTGGGGGCAATGTGCTTGCTCTCCCACGCACAGCTCATCGCCAGTCGCCACCCCAGTATCTTTCTACAGCTCTCCCCCCTCACATGCGCACACCACTGTGCCGCCCCGTCCCATCCCTTTGGTTTTGTTTTGTTTTTGGTGCGACGCGCCTCGTCTCGATTCTACCCTTTCTTCAACTTCAATCTCTCTCTCTCTCTCTCTCTCTCCCCCCTATTATTCTTCTTCCTACCCCTTCGGTCCTTCACCCAGTCCGATCCTCCATGGTTAATACCTTGCTTGTGACCACAGTTCAACCACCACCTCTTCTCTTCCCTTCTAGGAGGTGCCAAATCGTCCTAGATTATCAGCAGATTTTTATAAATATACAAAAAAATGTTGAGAGATAGTGTGTCGGTGGATGACTGTAGACACTTCAGGGATCTATATAGGGGCTATTAGCCTGCCTGTTAGTTAGGATGCCTGCTTAGCATGTCTGTTATCCTGACAAAAACAAGCGTTCACAGTGAGAGAACTGCAGCTCATGATCAGGTCACACATCACCAGAATTGTCTCCATATTTTTGTTTAATTTATTTGCCGGAATGGAGCGCAAAAGGAAAAGGAGATATATCTATGTCTCTAGTCCAATTATCTTTTGGCAGGAAATGCAAAAGGGAGAGGACCAACGAGACGAAAGTAACGCACTAACTAACGAGGATGGAAAAAAAAATATGGTCTAAATAATTCAGTGAGGGAGGGGGGAGCCAAGGAAATAAAGGCGGTGGGTGAGGTGTTATTAGCAAGACAGCAGGCAGGCGTGTCTACTGATTGTTTCGTCTCCCTTTTCGCCCAAACCTCTCTCTTTTATCCCCTGCTTTGTGTGTGACACAAGACTGAAGGGCATTATCATGCCTTCTTTTCCCTGCTAATCTTTTTCGCCGGTGTTGGAAGCGGCAGATGGTTAAGTAATTGGTGTTAGTTTAGATGGGGCGCGGCAGGTGTCGCTGTCCGTGGGCCCACGACGGGCACCGAGGAGATGGAGAACGGATGAGGAAGGGAACACAAGCCGCGAGGGGAACCGAAATAGTGCTGCACGACGCTCGCCTCTGACCAACCAGATTAGTTTTAGCTCTATCTGTGGTGGTTGCGGTCTTCAGAGACGTTGGAGAGCTGGAGGAAGAGAACGCAAGTGTCATTAGCAAATGCAGCAGAGGTTTTAGCATATATTATTTGTTGATAAAGCAGCAAAGCTAGCATTAGCGGCACTCTGAACAATGCAAGCTAACAGTAGCGGTGCTCCTCCTTATCTGCATTGCATGCAAGATCTTGTGTGGCCTCCCCTGCTATTCAAAGAAGTCGGTCCGCTGCTGAACGAAACATGGATGGATGCATTCCCTTGTCCCCATTTGTCGTTACATCCATGTGACGCAATTAGTCTCGCATTCAAAGCCATTAGCGACCTCCTCAAGCCCGTAAAACCCCTGCTGTACTACTGGTAGCATAAAATCTCCCCTGGCTACTCTGGTTTTTTATTAATATTTTTTTCTGAAGAAAAGAAAAGGATAAAAGCTTGGTTTCTGCCGCTCAGTTGACTCCGTTGAGCTGGCATCGAATGCTGGAGTACCACGGTTCCAGTCACGGCCGGACGTTGAAGTCTTGAGGAACCGCAGCTACAAGTCTCACACGGCTACGGGCTCACGGCCTCGCGTTACATTTCTGCGCCGTATTTCGCTCCCAGGACCAGGAGAAAGGAAAAAAAAAACGTTTCGGCGCGCGTCCGTGGCGAAGTACGAGGCGCGTGAAACGGGCGAGTTCTCCCCGTGCGGATGACTGGTGGGCCCCGCCGGAGCGGGCGGCAGGAATGTTGCCGGGAGCCAGGTTCTCTGCAGCAGCCAGCAGCGTCCCCCGGTGATGTAGTGGGTGGCACCGGGCGGAACATGCAAATGCAACGACGTGGGCGCGGCGAGACAGAGGATCAACGACGTGGGCGCGGCCCCGCCGGCGAGACAGAGGATCACTTGCCCGCGGCAGGGTAATAATCCCAACGACCAGCTCACTCGCTCGCGCACTCTCACAAACGGGAAAAAGCGTAATAATCGCCGTGCTCCCTTCCTCTGCTTCTCTTTCTCCCCTTCGCCATCAGCCCATCACGCGCTTTCTCCCAACCTTTTTCTCTCTCTCTCTCTGGATTCCCGGTGGCCGCCGACACTTTCGCTCCTCCCCTCTCTCTCTGGCCCTGTTT
Source organism: Alloteropsis semialata (assembly GCA_004135705.1). Taxonomy (NCBI): domain Eukaryota; kingdom Viridiplantae; phylum Streptophyta; class Magnoliopsida; order Poales; family Poaceae; genus Alloteropsis; species Alloteropsis semialata. The sequence goes on along the minus strand of CM014278.1, from coordinate 66,613,001 downwards.
AATTGGCGTGGAAGGGTGAAAAATAGTAAAAAGTTTATGCATTGGGTCACGTGCACAGAGAGAAGAAATAAACTGACACGGTTCTCGAGGTGAAAAAATGTAAAATTCTTGGAATTAAACAGGGCCTTTGTGTGTCGTAATCGCCATCATTTTGGGAGAGCGGAGAGCGAGCACAGCGTGCTTAGGGCGTGGGGCCCGGGCACTAAATCGCGCAGGCCCAAGTGGCTCGCGAGCTGCATCTCACCGGACGGTCCATGGGCCCCCACCTCGCTTCCTCGGCGGTGGGGGCGCCACGAGACACATCGCGAGAGGACCGAGCTTAGCTCGGTTGGTCAAGCTCCCGTGGCTTGGAGCGATCGCTCGCGGGTTCGATTCCTGGGATCGAAACCTGCGCGCTTCACCGGGGTTCGAGATAGGTCTCGGGAAGCTAAGGGTACACACGCATACGCGTTAAGTGGTACGGCATGTTTCCCGTGTATTGGAGGCTTTGAAGCCTCCCCATCTTATCCTAGTGTGTGTAGGGGACGCGCAGTGCGTTGTGGTGTACGTGTGTTCCTCGTTGTACCTTAAAAAAAAAACGAGACACATCGCGATCTCGCCGCGGCCGAGTGACCTGACCTGTGCTGTGCCTCCACCTCCAGCGAGGTTAACGAGCATGTGGCCTCCCGCCAGATTTCAACACTGATCACAATGTTTCTTGCAGCGAATTTGACGAGCACAACAACTTGCTCTCCAACAGGATTCCATGCTTTTGTCGTGACACAGAAACCGAAGCCGGTGATCGATCGTCGGCGGCGGCAGATTCCTTCACGCGAAATGCGTTTCCAGAAGTGCTCTAGCTGTTCCGGTTAGTTTAACTGACCGGCAAAATTCCCCAGCACTTCGGTCAGCCACCCGTGCCGTCAAGTCTGAACAGAAAGAATGATGACCTCCACGCCCAAAACAAATATGTGTGAGATTTCTTGCAGGGTTTTCTCCGTAGCGGTGGAGCGTCTCCAACCAACTCTTGAGTTGAGCACACCAACTTCTGGTGACTAATGGCATCATTGCCTGGAGTACTGGCAGGATGTCGTTGCTTGCAGCTAAAGCCCGTGCTATTGTGTCCGTCTCGTTGCCTGTTCATCAGATGGTACTGGAGCACAGAGTTATTCTATTGATGAAAGATCATCGAGCTGAATAATCTGATTCTGACCTGATCCACCCGTGTAAGGGCATTATCTGGATTCTCTGATAAAAATTGGCATAAAATAAGAACGCGTTATCTGGAATCTCTCTGGATCTTTTTCAGGATGTACATGCTCCTCAACTTTCCAAGAATCTAATAAAAACCAAACAAACATGAATGGCATGAGCACTCGGCCGGCATTACTTTATGTGCTCAGTGTTGACTCCCCATATATAACTGAGCCGTGTTCTTGATCCGATTACCAGCCAAGGAAGTCAATGCATGTGACCCATGGCTGTCGAAAGGCAGCTCGATCCAGCTCTGCTCATGGACTCCAATAACCTTGCACTCGCAGTTGCACAGCTGCGAGTTTGACGATTCTTTCTCTGAGCCTGACCGTGCCTGGAAAAGGAGACTAGCAGGACGCTCCCAAGAGGAAAGGCGCAGCGCAGTATGTCACATTCTTTCTGTTTCACTTGCATTTTCATTGGGCTGACCGGCTGAAACTGGTAAGGGATCAGTAACGGTGACCGCGCTGAACATCTTTCTGCAGTAGTTAGGCAACGTGACCAAATCAAGCAAAAATGGAATTTCTAATCACAAGCAAATAAGCTTAATAAAAAAAATCTGTGCGCGAACCTTTTTAAAAAAATACGTGCGCGCAATGTTTCATGTCTCTCTCACAAGTCAGCAGGCCTATCGAACCAGCCCATCAGGCCGAAACTCTACTGGGCTTTCGTACTTGGCAGACACTTCAGTGTGACCAATTCAGGCCCCCTCCGGTCGGAACAAAACAAAGTGGGAATGGGATACAAGCTCCAACTGACCAGTGGGCCCAAAGAAACAGCGGGCATATGCGCGGTGTACGCTGCGAGCCTTTTTCCCGGTTCCAAGTTCCAATTCTCTCTAATCTCACCGCTGCTCATCCCCTCCTCCGAAAACCCGCGCGGAGAAAAATCTCGCGGCGATTAGGGTTTCTGGCGAGGTCGCTGCAATTAGGGTTCCGGGGAGGACGCGCGCTTCCATGGCGCGGAGCAGGCGTGGCGGTGGTGGTGGCGACGGCGGCGGCGGCGGCGGCCTGAAGGTGGCGCCGAACCTGACGTGGCACCGGGAGGGCACGCGGGTGCTCAACCTCAGCGTGCTGCGGCGCCTCGACCCCGCCGTCACGGACATCCTCATCACCGCCGCGCACGTCGTCACGTACAGCTTCGACCAGGGCACAGAGGAATGGGTACAGTACCGTACCAAAACCCCTGCCCTCTGCCGCCCGATTTCTTCTGTAGTTCTGTTGCAATTCCGAGCTCTGATTTGCGTGCCCGCGTGTTTGCTGCAGACCCGGAAGCCTGTGGAGGGGTCCCTCTTTGTCGTCAAGAGGTTTGCACTGCTAGACTCTGCTGATTTTGTCACTGCATTGTGTCGATTGCTATACTTCATGACTTTATGCTGTACTTAAGGCCTCAGTGTCAGCTTGGGTTGTTGGGTGGATGCATAGAATTCGTTGTTTAAACACATTGATGTGGCTTTTGCAGTAGCTGCCTTTTGTCACATGTTGATATGGTTGTTGGTTGATTGAGATGTTATTATGTTTCAATATATACTATATCATCGTTTTTTTTTTCTGATCCTGGT